>OZ014503.1:1684044-2284044 GCA_963966045.1 Xestobium rufovillosum | reverse complement strand
CCAATGACCGCCGCAATGCCTAGCGTCGGCGGAGGAGGGCTGATCGCAAGTTACAGCAGACGACTGCGATGGCGGAGACAATAGCCGCCACGCGAACGGCAGCGCCCGTCAGCGCATCGTCGGAACACTCCGACTTGTGGATACCACATTTCCACAAACTTTAAAATTTCGAAAAGGTGCAACGGCATTAGTGATGGACTATGTTAATTGCGCATGTGCATGTTCAGTTCCAACAACGGCAGAAGGCGCCCTACCGCCACAAACTGCGCCGGCGTAAGCGCCACCAAGACCGCGCTTCCGTCAATTACGCAGCGTCTGTCAGTGCGGCTGCACCCGATGTCGATGAGGTATGGACGCAAGAATTCATACTTTGTATGCATAATGATATGAAGTGTATTTGTTATCAGGAAATGGTGACTTCGATAATGACATTGCTGCAACGCACGCTGTGGCAAATGGCACTGGACCGACACAGACAACTCCAGCGCCAGCAAGACCACACCGTCGATGCAGTTGCAACCAATATCCACGAGGCATGAACGCAATCATTTGCACTTTTTATGCATAATGCTATGAAGTGTTTTTGTTAGCAGAAAACAGTAGGCGCACTATTGGGCCTAATTCATCGAGCAATGTGCAGTTTCCATTTACACAACGGCAAAAGAAGTTACACCGGCGCGAGCAACGCCAGTTTCATCGTCATCAAGACCGCGATGCACCTGACACCTGCTGGGTATGGACGAAAGCATGTATTCTTGTTATGATAATTCTATGAAGTTTATGTGTTTCAGAACGTCCCCGAAGCCCGTGACTATAACTTATCTGACTGCTGTTATGGGCATTCGCTTAAAATTTTCCTGTGGCTTCCTATACTTTCCACGGCCACGCATGTGAAACATCTCTTCACCCCTTTTTCCCGTTCTGTTTGTCACCTCTTCATCTTTAGCTCCTACAGTAGCGTCCTTCAATTTGGAATAGTTTCTGGATTTAACGATTGTTCTTAAATTATTATCGCGTAACCCATTTGAAACGGCATTTAATTCAATTTTTTCATTTGCATTCGCTAAAACTCTGGCTGCATCATCATTTCCGTCCGATTGAGCTAACGTCAAATGTACCATTAATTGTTCTATAGATTTACCAAACTCCTCGATAGACTTTAAATTTTGTTTCGCAGTATTTAACTCAACTGATACAGCAGCGGCAGATTTTTTAGTTAAAAGATTGTCCCTCAAAGCTTGTATTAATAAATTATTTGAGGCATATTCCTTTTCCAAACGTAATTTTGCGATCTGTGCGGGCTTTGTTTTCAAAACATAATTTGTAAGAAGTTTTTTACCATTATCGTCTAACAAACTATCGTATAATTCGATTTCATCAATAAGTTGTTTTACTGACTCTTCCGTACTATCAATCGTTTTGAGCAGAGATGCTGCTGTTTTTAAATCTAATTTTTCTGTCATTTTGATGCCTGAACCTAACTCTAAATTTCCTAATTGATTACTTAACCTATCCTGTAAAGTTATTATTAATTTCCTTAATTACTTTCACACTGGTTTCTACATACAATTTAACTTGTTTTATTATCTCGGGGTCATTAACTTCTTCATTGATTTTTTCCCTTTCAACACTTAATTCTCTTTCAATCCTGTCTAACTTGTGTAACTTCCTATTCGTTATATCTCTATCTAGCCTCCTAATTTGATTGTCTTTACTTATATTTCTATTCAACACCCTTAATTCTTCTAAAATATATTTAAATAGTTATATTCTTTGCATTATACAAATACATCTTAAAACAAATAATACAAAAATTGCGTACCTTTTTCATATTACATTAAACAACTTCCTGGTTTCTTCTTACTTCTTCCAGAATTGTTCCAGTCAACGTTTTTTTTGCAATTCCGGTGTACAACGTAAATAACTGCCAACAAAATCAAAACAAATGCGACTACTCCTAATATTTCGGTAACCACCACTGTTACCTGCCTGGGCTATAATTACTTCTTTGGATTCTTTGGATTGATTTTACCCTATTTTTAAAATTTATTGCTAAAGATTATATAAAAAAATTTAACTTCTTGCTTCTTTTCCACCATTTATCAATAGTATCCCAGGATTGGCAGGATCGCCATGTGATAAACCTCTATCTGTTTTTATTTTGTGACTATAGCTCTTAGACATAAATTAAACACTTGTGTTCAATTCAGAGGTTTATTGGGAAGTCTTACTTCCTGTATTATTATATTACATTAAAACTTACAACTACTGTGTGTACAAAATTCTTATTCTACAAAAAGAGAGTACATTGCCTTGGAGCTACGGTGGACGGCTAACGACCTTAACAAACAATTGGACCTCGTTATGTAATTACGGATTAAACGACAAAAATTCAGAAATCGAGTTGGTGGTGCCATCTATTAAAAGGCACTAAAATCGATATAATAAAACCTATTCTGAGTGATAATTCCCTATTTTATCCCTTGTAAGGGCACCTGTATTAAGCGACATTTTGAGATTAGTATAAGGCTAATACAAATTAAAGATATGGAATAAGGAATTATCCGCCAAAATCATATTACAAAATTTGAATTGTACTATATTGGTTTCTGTAATATCGAATTAAGCGCCAAAACATGAACTTGATCCTTGCTGTAATGTTATTATACATCTCTAAGTTTTGCAATATCGAATTAAACGACTCTTATGGTCGTTTACTTTGTTATTTCATATACGTATTAGTATCAATTTTGTGCTGCAGGCGGATTAAGCGCCTCGGTGTGTCGGTTAATTCGTTTTTTCAAATTCTGATAATCAGTTAGCCAAGTGATTTTTAGCGTAGCAACACATCTCGGCAGCATTGTAAAGGTTTAAAGTGAGCTTGTTAAAAAGTTTGGTAGTAATGGATAAGCTATTATTTAATAAAAACTCCAGGAGCTATCGTTTTATATTGCCCTTCATACAAGAAAATATTGATATACAGGAGGTAAGTACAACTTATGCTTCATATGAACATAAATCTTACAACTTTTGCTTCTAAGACAATAACCAAATAATTTTTTGTTATCCTGTACCTCAGAAACCCACTTTTGGAACCCATTTTCCCAAACGAAGTTTTTCTTATTTTTGGGAGTTCCTTATAGGTTAATAAGTAGTATATTATTTAGAACATTTATTTAAACTATTTTTACGTCGTGTTTATTTTTGGGATTTTGACTCTCCTTTCCCTTTTTTTCGATATATTCTATATATATAAACTGTATCGCACTAAAAGTCCTTGCAAATCCAAATCCACTGGTCCCCAATTTACATTAGAAACTACCTACTTTCGACATATTTTGTATTTATTTTTTCTTTATTAGAATCGGCCAGAGGACAACTGCGCCAGTGAAAATGCTGTTCAGGTAAAATCCAAGTAATAGGTATTTAAGTTTAAGGAACATTATGTTTTTTTTGCTTTTAGATAGCAGAAGCTAATTATGTCGTGTAAACATTTGTTAACATACGTTCTCATGATCTGATTCTGCTGAGTAGGCAGAAAGAGACACCGTGGAAAGTGCAGTGTTTTAATATCAGTTGTAATTGTTTGAGCACATTGATATGTTGTATTTTTGCTTATTAATAAAATTGTATTAAATTAAAATTTTTAAAAAGGCTTTTGCAAAAAGCAAACCCTTAAGTGACGCAGTCGGTAGGATTGATCGAAAATTATTGTACCGCACAATCAATTTTTCGTATTTACGATTAATCGGTCAATCGAGTTTTGTTCGTGGGACATTCAAAAAATCAGCGTGGTTCGCCAACTTTGGAGAAGCCCAATCCACCGAGGATTCTGTCAACATCCCACAGCAGGACAGAAAGAACAGAACTTACAACCCCTATCAATATCGAAGCATGAAGATATCGATTCTTCTGCTGTAAGTACTTTTGTAATTTCAACACTAATATATATTATTTGTTGTGCATGATAATTTATGTCTCTGGACGAAGTCATATCTAGTATCGAGAATTTACAGTTAACTGATTTACCAGAAAGTCCGAATAGTTCCGACTCTGATACTTCAGAAATTGCTAGCAGTTACAACTCATTAAATAACATGGCTCAATTCAGAGTAGAATATTTATCATACGTGCCAAATTTTGATGGCAATCCAAATGACAAATGAATTTATAACTTCTGCGGATAGCATTTTCAATAATTTTATAGACCCGGCAAATCCGGGATCATTTCAAAATGTGTATATTTTTAAATCAATCTGCAATAAATTGACTGGACAAGCGAAAATTACCGTCAATATACAGCAGGCCAACTCGTGGGCGGAATTAAAACATGTTCTGTATAGAAATTTCAGTGATCAAAGAGACGATACTTGCCTAGTTAGGGATTTAGTGTTATTAAAACAAAATAACGACAAACCACTTGTGTTTTATGAAAAGTGTACTCAACTTCTAAACTTGTGTTCTTATGTATCTTCGAACGAAGAGAACGAGTTAGTAAAAATATCAAAACGTGATTTCTTTTCAAAATTAGCGTTAAAATCGTTTATTTGTGGATTAAGAGAACCTCTAGGAAGTAGTATTAGAGCAATGCGCCCTGATACTCTTCAGAGAGCCCTCCAATACATCACCGAGGAGGACAATGTCCGCTATTACCAAAAGGACCAAAAACTCGAACATCAAAGACCACAACAAGTAAATAGATTTTCCACACCTTTCAGCAACAATAATAGGAACACTTTTCCTTCACAACCTATTAACATTAAACCCAGGCAAAATATGCCTGCACAGAAATTCTTCACCAACGCCCAAGTTTTTAGACAGCCAAGCCAACCTCAGGCAGGACAAATCCTAACTTCAAACCCGAACAACCAACCCCTATGTCCGTCTTTACGAGGCAAACATTTAATAAACCCCCACAATATCAACCTAAACGTTTTATCTCCGAAGAATTATATACGCAAGAATCAGAGAGTTTGTGTCCCAAAATAGCCGGAAACGACTTTCAGATGGTCTCGCAAAATATTGAAAATCTAATAGATTTCGAAAATAACGACCAACCTCAATACCAAAATTTTCAGGACGACATTCCCAACACCGGGGAAACGTAGTCGAATTTAATAACCACGATTCCAGGATTAATAGGTTACCATACATTTACTTTCCTGAATATGATCTACGAATTCTTGTAGACACTGGTGCTACAACTTCTTTTATAAATCCGGAAGTTGCAGACAAATTTTGGCCTCAAAATATCGAATTCGATCCGATCACCGTTTCGAATTGCTTCACTAAAACCAATCAGGAATATTGTGTTTGGTTCCCTATCCCTGAAATATTCAAAATGCCAGACGAATATTTTAAATTTCACATATTTAAGTTTCACAAAACTTTCAAGGGATTAATTGGCATCGATAATCTTAGAAGACTAAAGGCTAAAGTGGATTTCGAAAACAATCTGTTAACACCACTAACAAAAATTCCTTTAGAATTAAAAGAAACATCCAATACAATCAATACTATCAGTATGGAACCCTTATCTGAAATTCAAATACAAGTAAGAGTTAATGTGCAAAATGGCGAAATTGTGTTTCCTGGAATTTCCACGGAAAACACCATAATACAAGAGTGTCTGACTGTAGCAAAAAATGGTCTCGCTTTTACTAGAATCAAAAATTTTTCAGACGACCCAATTACTGTAAAAATTCACGAACCAGTTAGTGTCAGTTCTTATTCAGAAAACGAATTCGAATCAAATTACGAAATTAATAATTTTACCACAGAAATAGACGAATTTGATTCTTCTTTAATAAGAACCGAACACATGAACGCTGAGGAAAAATCTGAAATTCTAAAGTCTTGTGCAAAATTCTCCGATATTTTCCACCTGGAAAGTAACGAATTAACTTTCACTAATAGAATAAAACATTCAATTAGGACAAACGATGAAATTCCGGTATATACTAAAACATATAGGTATCCTTTCATTCACAAAACGGAAGTACAGGACCAAATCAGTAAAATGTTAAAATCAAAAATTATACGCCCGTCAAATTCACCCTGGTCCAGTCCAATATGGATTGTGCCGAAAAAATTGACGCTTCAGGAAAACAAAAGTGGAGAGTTGTCATCGACTATCGTAAATTAAACGAAAAAACAGTCGACAACAAATATCCACTACCGAATATATCCGATCTGCTCGATAAACTGTAACGGTGAAATTTTACACTAAAACATCTTTCGGATTTTAATACTTATTTTATTTAAATTCATATAAGATTATGGTACTTACAACGTGCTAGGAATGTTTGTTATGCTATCTCTAACTTATTTATTCCATTTAATGATTAGTTTCTCTCCTTAGCTGCCATCGCAGTTCTTTCGCAGATGCCTCCGTCCCAGCCCTCGGCCCTATCTTCTTAGGTCACTGTAGATTTTGTTTCACTTCTAGTTTGAGTTACCTTTATTAGTTTATCAGGTTGAATGAGATTTGTTGAGATTTACCTTTTGTATTACCCTGTTTTCTTGTATCTTTGTCACCTAGCTGGATTCTGGATATTGCCTGTATCTGCTGGTTGTTTATTTTGTTCTCGTCGTTATTTGATATTTCTGATCAATTCTGTGCGCCTTATTGTTCATCTTTCGGACTTTTGTGTTTCATTTAGTTTACGGAAGTCATTGAGGTAATCTGTCAGACTTTTGGGGTTACGTTTTGATTTTGCGATTTCCCCAGCTGTCATGTGTGAAGATCACCTCGATTGTATTGCTTTTCAGTAGGTCAGTGGTGTACTCATCTATTTCAACTTTCTAAATTGATGCATTCATTTCTTTATGTCCTTTATTCTCTTTTCTTTCAACTCGAGAGGTTTCCTTAAGGTTTCTATCATCCTTATTATATTTCTGCTCGGAGTTGCAAGTCTTCAGAGCGTTTCTTTCCATCTGTTTATTATTTTGCACCCGGCGACGCCTATGCTTTTTGATGTTGGTTTAGGGAGTTTGGATTTGGATTTTCATAGGTTGATCGACGCGTATTCTTCACGTGCGCGTTTTTTTTCAAAATTTGCAATTTCCGCTAGCCATACTCACTTCTAGTCCGATTTCGAAGGTATTTGGTTTTGTGTGATCCGGAGAGTTTTTGAAGACATTTTTCATAGCCAAGAAATTGGGATTTTCTCCGGACATATTCCAGACGTCGTTTCAGCCTGGTTGGTTTGTAGGAAGCGTCGTCTACTCCCGATTTGGGGATTTTGGACCAGTTTGCCTTCGTTTTTGGCTGGAAGTTTGTTGGAAAAAAACCCTCTCGAGGTGAGCACGTGTTTCTTTCTTTTTCTTTCCTTCATTTGTTTAATTCTTATTATTAGTATTGTGTTGCCTTCTTCATTTCTCTTTTCCTTTATTCTAATTTTTGTCCTTACGACATTTTAGGGTTTTTTTTGGGGAACGCTTTTTTTGGTACCTACGTCGTTTTTTTGGTACAGCGTTTTGGACCACGTGCTTTTGGACGTTTTCTGAGTAGCCCGTCCATCTGTAAAATCGACCATTGTTACCAGGGCGTTGAGAGTCGCAAGTTACCCGGCGGCCCAGCTGACCATCGATCATCTCTGTAAGGTCAGACAGTTTTTGTCCCCAGTCCGTTTGGAACACCGTGTCCAGCGGTTGGCTTGTAAGTTGCGCCCGGCACAGCTTTTTGTGCCAATTTTGTGTTCGTTTTTTTGTGATTTCGCGTCGCCCGTCCGATCGAACTTTCGTCTCCGTTCGGCTAGTTTCATATGTAGATGCCTGGCCACGGCTTGTTGTGGTCACCCTGTTTGTTCTTTTGGACTTTTGTAAAATTTATTCATTTATTAACTTTGTTTCTTTTGCTCACGTAGTTAAGTAGTTCATTATTGTTTAAAATTCATTTAGTCAGTACTTAATAATTTTGGTTCAATTTGTTTATAGTCACTTTAATAATTTTGCTTAATTTTTAAATTCTATTTTAATTTACAGTAGTATCTATTTTTTGTAGAGATTTAGCGACAGTCGATACTCCCGTTTGCGACTAATTACATTGTTGTAGTTAGCGTGCGTGCGATTGACCCTTCGGTGCGCTGCGCGTGCGGAGCTCCATTCGTGTAGTGTATTTACCGTGTCATCCGCGCCTATTTTTGATTTTCTCTTTTTTAGCGCAACGTTAGTACCGGGTGTCTAAATTTCACCCAGGTTTATGTTCATTGCTTTTTTATATTTATATTACATATATATATATATATATATATATATATGTATATATGTATACTTCGTTCGTTGTTCCCTCCATGATAAACACCAGGCGGACCGACCTCCGGTATTTCTATTACGTATTCAACGAAAAGCTTGTATATACAAATTAGAGGGAGGAGTCTTTGTACGTCCCTCAAGAGAGGGGTAAAGAATTGTACCAATAAAATGTATATATATTTCAAAGATATTATTTATTGTTAGTTCCCTCCGAACCTATATATTTTATCATTAATAATTACTCATACTCCCCTCCAGCGCAGTTGCCATATTGTGGAGGGCGCTACGTGTTATTATTGCTGTTTCCTTATATTATTTAATGATGTAATTGAATTGGGTATTTGTGGAAGCTTGGCTATTGCGAAAGAGGTAGGTAAGTGGTACGTTATTATTTTTCTGCCTTTTGGATGTGGTATTAAAGATAATTTATCTCTTTAATAGGACAGACAAATTTCTGAAGGCAAATTAGGTGGTACCACATGGAAAGAAAGTTTTTAAGTAATTGTTTTTCAGAGTTTTGTACTTGTTATTCAAGACGGATAATTTTTTAATGGGATATCTGCAAAGTACAGGTAGGTGTAAGTATTAGCAATAAAGTTTTTATATTATTTTTGTATTTATTTTTCAGAAATTTAGAAAATTCGGACTACTTCCAGAGATATCCGTAAAAACAACTACTGGTATCCCTGTTTCATGGCCTTAATTGAAAATCTATTTGAAAATTAATTGCACTGTATTAAGAAAATGTTTCTGCTTTACAAGATGGTGTCTTCAAATTTTAAGTGCAGACCTAGATTTTAAATTTAATATTTAGTAATTTTAGGCCCCAAATATTTCCTAGGTTTTCTCACCAAAAAAAAATATTTAACTTTTCCCCAGTCCGACCAAATAAGCTTTTTAAAAATAAAAGAACTTCAAAAACACAAGACAAACATAGTTTATTATTCTTTATTCTAAATAAATGATGATTTTTTGCTTTTCATTTTTTCTATTTTTTCTATTTTTTCTATTTTTTCTATTTCTATTTTTGTTTCATTCAAGTCAATTATCCTGAAGATAGGATATTTTAATTGAAACTGCAGTAAAGATGGCAATGGCAACCTTTTTGTACATTTGTGATAGTGAAAATAAGAATAGAGTGGTATAAAAATGAGCTTAGCTGCCGAAATGCGTATATAGTATTTCAAAATTTATGTGGTTAGGGGTACAATTGATTCTTGAATTGTTTAACAACTGAAACATTTCGTTGAAGTTTATAAGAAAAACATAGTTATTTATTCTTTAATCTAATTAAATGTTGCATTTTTGATTTAACAACTGGAACACTTCGTTGAAGTTTATTGATTTTAATAAACTCTTTTATCTCATCACCCGACGGGTAAATCCCTTGGTCTAAAAATCTCTTAAAATGTTTTTTAACCATTTGTACTTCTTCTGATGTCCAACCTAAAAATTAAAAGAAAAGCTAATAAAGATTATTGATTAATGAATTTTGTTGGATTAAAATAATCATGGTAGTTAATGACCTTTTTTCTTAAAAAGTTAGCTTTAGTTTTTACAAACAATCAGTGTGTAATTGGAAGTCCGATAATCCTCGACACTCGAGGATCATCGGACTTTCAATTACGCCCTTATTGTTTAAATAACCTCGATTATGGAACGTTTCAACAATTTTATTTAGTCTTTAAGTCAATATTTACTTGTTTATGTATTTATTTTTGATAGGGGCAATAAATAAAAATTAGCAGTTCCGAATTTAAGTGTTTAGCGCCTGTGAAGTAAGTTATAAATTTGTTTTTTTATAACGATACTGTACCTTTTTTAATATTATGTTGTGTTTTCTTTACAGAAGCGTTATTATGATCTGGAAGTTTCCGAGCTATTTTAGTTAAAGGCAAGTCGTCGTCGCTTTCTGTTTCATCTAAGAAGAAGAAAAATAAAATAACCCTGCATTCTCAAAAAAACCCTTCTAATACCTTTTCTATTTTTTTCCCCTTTTTTCTTTTCACAAACGTTATGATCTGAAGACTTTCTTACTTTTTTATTTAAAGGCAAATTATGGTCACTTTCCGCTTCATCTAAAAACAAAAAAAATGCCATAATTTTAAAGACGAAGAGATTTTTTAAAAATGTATTTGCCTACCATTTAATCTACTATTTTCATTATCTCTCCCTTGTATCTCTTCATCGCCATTGTCATCTTCTATGTATTCGTCAGGCTTTAGTTCAATTTCAGAAAGAGTTTTTCCTTTAAACTCTGTAGGAATTCCTTTTTCCATCATTATCAATAGTTTAACCACTCTTGCCGTTTGAAAAACATCAACAGGTAACCTAAAATACTGGGTGATAAAAAAACATGGGACAACAGTCGGGGGAAGATCCTTTGCACAAAAATAAGATTATTTTTTATACGCATATTGATCCGATTCCGTTTCATTTCGAAGCTACAAAACCACTGGGAGATTTAAATCAAATTTGACCAATTGAAACTTGTAGCTGGTGACACTCCGAGATATTTCGAATGCATATGATTTACAGACCCAGACTTGCAATTACTCCCTTGAATTAATTTTAAAAAAATTGTACTCTACCGACTATTTCATTCCTAAATGTACAAGGTTTAAAACCCAATTCATTTTAATCAAAAAGTGCTTAACAGATTTTTTCATTTTTGCTGTCATTATGAAAATAATGTATATGTATGCTCTTACTTTAATTTTGACATGTAGGTAAAATGGAACCAGCACAGGTACAATTTTAATAATTATACGATACTTTAAATGTCAGTGTCACTGGCTATTTTTATTTTCTAATTCAATTTTTTTCTTAATTCTAACACCCTGTTGGTGCAAAACAAAACTGAATCGGACCTATGTTCATACGAAAAAATCATCTTATTTTTATGCACATGGCTCATGTTTTTGTACGAGTGTGGGTGGGTGGGCCGGTGTGTATGTGGGCGCGTGTTACTTACTCATAAAACTCTTCGTGGGTTTTTTCAGTGTGACCCATAAATTTTGAAAACTGCTTACAATCATTTTTGGACATAGTTAGAACCTGCATTGCTGTAGCAATATGTTTTCGCAGCTTATTACTTGATATGGCCTGTGGATTTTCTAAATTTATTTTTGTTGTCAAATTTCTAATAGCAACATCCCCTTGTGCCCATTTGAGTTTACTATTTGGTAAGGCAAAAACATATCTATTTTCAGAGGAAATGTATTTTTCCCTATTCAATAACAACACATCCATGAAATTTTGTAATATTGGGGGAACTAAAATGACAACAGCACGAGAACCTTTCCCTCCATTAACAACCCGTTTATATTGTTTCGTTAAAACTTTTTCACTCTCTGATAAAGTAGCCTCGAAATCTTGAAAATCTGTTTTTCTTTCAGACTTGTAATCTTCTACTTTCAGGTATTGTACATCTCCAATTCTTCGTCTATTAAATAAAATTAATAGAGCAAGAGTACATTGTACTAAAAGTTTATAAGTTTGATCAGAATCATTTTTTTCAAGAAATAGTTTTTCGCATTCTTTTGCAAAATTAAGTGCCCCTTCTTTAAATTTCTTGACGTCATTTATTAAGGGTACCAAAAGAGGTTTCCTCCAACGTTTTTCATTAAGATCTTTATTCGCTACAGACGAAATTTCTTTATTCCACCTAGCCTCAACCAACTTTTTAAAATTTTTTACGTTTTTTTGCCATTCGGCAGCCATTTCTTTAGATTCAGACTGAAACCCTTTACTACCCCTTAATATTAAGTGAATTAATTCTTCAGAAATGAGTTTTAAAGTTGTTCCTGTGTGCATGGCTAAGCTAGGTGTTTTGTAGGTTTTATTATTTGGATCATATCCGCATAATTGCCTTGTCGCTGATACAACACTGTCGAAATTTTTCGGATGAAGAAGATCCTTAAAAGGAACATTATTGTCATTTACAATACTTCTGTACGCCAATAGTAAGCGAGCTAGCTCCCGTAATTTATTGCTGCAGGAGTATTCTCTTCTCTCCCTTTTTTGTGATTTTAAATAAGTTTCTCCATAGTGCAGAAGTAAAAGATCTTTTTTTGCAACAAATGAAATTTCATCACCCCTCATCATATTAAGCACCTAAAAATATTATTATGAAAAGTAAAAACAAAAAATATCAAAATAGCTGCCAAAAAATGGTGGAAAATGTCTCATTTTTTTACAATCTGATCAAAAGGTAACACAAGGCTTCAAAAGTGATTATAATATTATTCTCCCAGTACAAAAAGTATACGTACAAAGTTTTACCAGGAAATGTGTTTTAAAAGGTGGACTTTTTAGAGGGCTTTTAGTAAAAAATACGATAAACCAAATAAAGTATGTAACAGATTTTGGTAAATAAAATAATACGTACCTCATTTGTAATGGTTAATTTAGAAATAACGTTGGCAGGATCTAAAGCGCACGCCACTTTAGTTTGTGAAGAAGAAACAAGATTGACTTTCGTATGTTTATTTGGTTCTCTATTGCCAATGCATTTTTTTACGTGACGGTTTAAGTAACATTTGGAAAATATTGCTTTGCAATAAATGCATGGATAATATTAAGTTTCTGTGGATTCGGTCAATTGCTTCTTCGGTCTGATTTTCCCATTTAAATACAGGTCAAAATTAGAGTCATTTCTTAATTTTTCCAATGCATGTTTTCTTTCTTTACTCTTTAGGGGGAATGACGTAACGTCTCGAACTTCCTTCTCATGGTTGTGTCGTCTTTCTAAATGACGAACAAAGTTTCTTGAGGACACATCGTCGTCACAAAATTTGCATCTAAATTGTTTGTTTCGATAATTTTTTGTCTTCTAAAGGAGCGACATAAAAGGTGATTTAGAATAAAGGAGTAATACTAATAACATTAATTCTAAATAATTGCTAATAATAATTAAAACGTTTCTATACAAGTGCGGAAAAGTTGAACTTTATGAAAGCAAAAATTTATAAACGTAGAAAATTTGTTGTAAACAAACTGCAAACTTTGATAAATTCTTGACGTACCTGTTCTAGAATTTTTTCAATTACTGACTGCGCTGGTAATACTTTATGGGAGGGTTTCACCTTCATTTTATTATCAGGAGGAATCAGGTCATCCGAATTTACAGAGCTACACATTTCAGACTCTGGTGCTGAATATTCATGAATTTCGAAATCTTTATCTCTACTGTCATCACTGATAGCATCCATACTTTCAAATTCATCATTAATCACGTCACCTTTATTCCCATGATCCTTTGAAACAAATGTATTCTGTACTTCAGTTTCTTTAATAGATGTGCTATTTTGTGTTTCTTTACAAACATCTTCATTGCTTTTTTCTTGAGAGGTTACCCAATTAGGATCACGACTAAGAAAGGGCCTGTTTTCATAATTTTTATTAAGACTATATGTTTCTAAAAGTGGGTTTTCCATATGTTCTTGAGGACAGGGGTCGTCACCTGAGTTTATATTGTTTTGAAAAATACTGCTATTTTCACCAGTCTCATATTGTGGCAACTTAAAAATATAAATGCAATGAATTTTATTTCTATTTTTTAAACAAATGACTGAAGAGTAAACCAGTTTTAAACATGTAAAGTGCACCACCCAAACGTAATTCTTCAACAGCTCAAATACTATTAGCGATACAAAAAAATGTTTCGAATAAAATATTTATCAATTTTTATTCTGTGTACTATAAAAATATTTTTGACTATACAGGAAGTCCCATTTAGCTTGTACCGCATCTAACTTTGTTATTTTAGATAAAACCCCCTATTTTTATTACTTGCGGTACAAAGTAAATGGGAAATCCTCTACGTATTTTCAAAAAGTATTTTTAAAATTGCACAATAAAAATTAATGAATCTTTCATTCGAAACATTTTTTGATATCTCCAATGGCATTTGAACTACTGAAGAATTACGCTTTGGTTGTGCACTCTGTGTACGGCATACTCCTAAATGTTTTATAACGTTTTTGCCTAAAAATATTATTTACTTACTTGTTCATTTTTTGATTGTCTGCTTTCAGGTGATTTGACAGTTTTCTCACTGTGAAAACTTTCATTCAAATTTTCATCTATATAACAATCTTCAAAATTTTTATTGGAAATATTTAACCAGCACAAAACTTTATTTAAGGATTTATCAATGGAGTTGCTTTGATGTTCCATGAGATGAAAAGAACTAGGATCTTTTCCTAAATTAATTTGAGTCTGAACATTATTTTCGTTAGTATCGTTGCCGGAGAGATTATCAACATAAATGATTTTGCTCGCTATTGATATTTTTCCACTAGACCCATTATTTAAACTAGTACTCTTATTTAGCCACTAAAAAAACGAATCTTTTAAAAAAGTCCTAACAGTTTTTGTTTATTTGCTACAAAGAAATACTTATCATGCTTTAGTTAATTAAAAGGTAACCCAATTAATATTTTTTAACATACGATACCTAGTGTACAAATTACACAAGGTTTTTTATTAACATTTTTATAATAAAAATTTCTTACACACAGTAGATGGATCAAGAACTTTGTATTAAATTCAGTAGGAATTCTTAATAAGTTAACAACCCCACACCCCAAAAGATAGTGACACAGTAATTAAACTCGACACGTGTTTCATTACTGTGTCACTGTATTTTAGCGTGTGGGGTTAACTTATTAAGAATTCATACTGATGAAAATTTCTAATCAGCGAAAATATTTTGCAATTAAACAGAACATTCATTTTTATAATAAATTATATTTTTACCTCATTAGGATAGCAGCTCCTTTCAGATTCTGTATCTGACACATAACTACATTTACAATCGTCTGTACCCGCACAAACTAAAAAGAAAACAGTGCCAATGGAATATTATTTCGTCGTTATACATATTACAGTACTAGCCAAAAGTGGAGCAACTTTTGACAATAATTAATTTTAAATACGGGAACTTTTAATTTTATTTTATTACAACAATAAAGTATCGTCCGGATTTGGTCCACGATTTAAGATGTTACTGTCTTGGTAATAAAATGGAATATACAAATCAACAAAGAGCCAAAAGGGTAACTTTTTACTCTGATTAATCTTACGCAAAGATTTGCAACATAACCAAAAAATGTAAATTTTTTGCCTTGTGTAAACGCTTATTCCAAAAAAACAAAAAAATCTACGCGTTCGCTGGCACTTTATTATTAATCTATAAATAATTAAAATTAGAAATTCAACTTACATTTTTCACGAGCTAATTCAACAAGTGACCGGCTTCTTGAAGTCATTTTTACCCTCGCGTTCACCTAACCTAAATGTTAACGTGAATATCCCAGTCGAGACTCGCATCTAATAAATATCCTTCACTTTTGCACCAGAGCACTACACTCGCACAACATCAATCCTACACTGCCCCAGTCAAGTAAAATAAAACGGTGTTGTCAAATTTCAGAGGGAACTAGATCGACTATTTAAATTACAATCTTTTAAAACAAAGTGGAGGGAACATAGAACGAAATTTGTAATCTACAAACACGATTGCAGCGCCGCCGGGAGAAAGTTGAACTAAACCACCCATTTTCAAGACAAAGATATACAAAGTACCCTCCAATTTTCCTTCATTTGCTAGGAGGGAGGTTGGACAATCGTTTAAAATGATTTTTAACGCAAAACGTTGTTCCCTCCAAAATCGGAGGGAACTTGGTTATATATGAGGGAACTCGGAACTAAATATTTGTAGTTTGGAGGGAAGAACGTATGGGTTATAAATATATATATATATATGTCTAGCGGTCACTTCAAGGAGCTCAGTTGGCGGTAAATAATGTGCATTGGGATAATGGCGCAATAAGTTTATAAAAAGTTTGTTTACGCCTAAGAATTGAAAATCACAATTTCAGTGCAAAAGGGATTCAAATAAATACATTTTTCGTATCTAATGGGTAGTTTGAAGAGGCAATGTTGATAAAGTAGGGAATACTACGTTCAAACGCTAAGCGATTTTGGTTGCATAACAATGAGGTGAATTATCTTAATTGTTTAACAAGTATATTTATGAATTTTTCTTCTAAATATAGGACAAGCGAGTCATTTGTTTTATCTGATGTGTATTTGAGAGGAAAACGCAGTAAGGAAAAGGAATGGGTGAGTATTTGGTTTGTACATTCATTATTAGAAGCACTTTCAACGTAGGCATTTTGTAGCAGTATTTTTTATTTGTTCATTGGTTTTTACTAACATTTATTTAAGTCACTCTGCAGCAAGTTCATTGTTTCACTTAAATGGATTTTCCCGATTTGGGTTTCACGTAGATACTTACGGTTTGCAATAATTTTTAAGCAAAAGATGCTTACCATAGGAATACTTTTAAATACCTGCTGTTTAAGCATGCTAACATTCGAAGGTGCCTATTAAGCAAATTTAGTGTTTACTAGCTGCACTTAAAGATTCAGAATGTTCATCATACCTGCTTGAAGTTAGTTTAAAATGTTTAAGCATTTCAATTTACTCACGACTTGTTTTAATATTTTATACTTTATCATTTCAGTGGTTTAAACTTCTGTGCATTTTTGAAAATCAAAGTACACATGCAAGTGCTTGAATGTATTTAAAGGTTCAAACAGTGCTTTATCTAATTATTAATTCAGGGAGTCCGAAGTTTCAACAAGGGTCTTTCTCATTTTAAGGGAGTCGGTTAAATAGGGGCGAAGCTACCCAATAATAAACGGCAAATAAACCTGATCTGCCATTTTCTGAAATATGAATGAATTGAAACTGCAATTTTATTCTTACGTCAATTCAAATATTCCATTTCGAACAAAATTATTGAAACGTTCGATAATCGAGGTTATTTAAATAAGGGTGTAATTGAAAGGCCGACGATCCTAGTGTCGAGGATTATCTAACTCCCAATTACAACCTTATTTTTCCATTTCTATAAACATTTTCATATTGCTCGTTGTACTGATGAAAATATTCATTTTGATGTCGTTCTGAAGAGAAACTTTTGTTACCCAGAGGGATGACTGCATTTCAATATTTTCATTCTATTAAAAAAAGTAATAAAAGGTCGTTAATAAAAATTAAGACATTTGAATTATTGCATGTATTATTAGTTACAAGTAAATAAAAATAGTACAGCTGCTACTTAATTATTTTCGAATGAGCATTACTAGTCAAAGCAAACACTTATACCCTGCAGTAATATTTACATCCGTTCGCGCTGCCCATACTGTTTTGTAGTCATTTGTGATGTTGTATGAGCATTCACAGAGAGTAACATTTTCATTTACAGTTAAACGATGCGAATGAATGCAAACTTTTGTTGCAGTATATTTCCGGCTCAAAGTAAAATAAAATTAGTACATAAAAAAGATACTTAGAAATAAAACAAAAACAGTACATTTCTTGATACAAATGAGGATTAGGAATAGGACATTCTTGCCTTCTGTTGAAAAGCCCAAAATTTGGTGGACATAATGAATACATTAAATAACGACAGCCATAAACAATAAAAACAATTAAAAATGATATTCTTTGAACCAAATAAAAAAATATTTTAGGTCGCCTTAATTAGGGAGACGCACCGAATATCCCCAGATTGGGTTATAGAGGAAAAAAAGAAATATTTCTGATTCAGTGGTCATACAGCAGATTTTTGAAAGTAATTTATGAATTTTTACAATTTAATATTATGTAACCTTAATTTTATGACAAATTATACGAGTATTTCATGAATTGATGATGAAAAATGAAAAAAAGGTTGTGCAGAAAATTTAATGTTATGAGAGTACGAGAACAAGCAGGGTTTTTTGGGTATAATAATAATAATATCTCTACTCGCTCCTACTAACCCTAAGGTTAGCCCCAGAAGCTAACTATATAGCTTCTGCGGGATGGAGGAGGCGGCATATTACTATTGGCCGCAGGTGCGTCACAGGAACGACCTACAGTTGTTAGTACTATACCCACCATTTAGTGCGAGAATGAGGAAAACCTGGAAAACCTCATTACGTAAAGCTGGATAGGCGATGCAAGGCACGCCCTAGCCACAGCGCAGAAATGGGTCACCCATCCATAGCCAAACCGCGGGCACTGTTGCTGAGCATTAACGACTACTCACTCGCGCATGCCAGCAAGATCCCACGGCTCAGTTAAAAATAATTATTTTTTTCCTCTATAACTCAAGCCGGGGCTATAGGTAATGCATAAAATTTAATTCGTGATTTTTAAAAGGAACTAATGGACTAACTGCAAAAAATTGGGCAAGTGCTTTTTACAACTTTTAAATCTTTATACAAAAATAAAATAAAGGTAAATAATTAAAAAAATTTGAATACCATTTAACGTCTGTCGACTAGCCGAAATATGAAACCCATCTTTATTTTATTCGTGTACAAAAAGTGGCAAAGAGCACTTACCTAATCTTGGGCAGTTACTTAATTCCTTTTAATGCACATTAAATTGTTTAAAAATTTAAGTTAAAAAAAGATTTTTTTTTTGCAGGCTTGCTTTCTTTCTGTTCTTTTAATTTCATTATTTACGTGTGCCTTTATAATGTGTGGTTTTCTATTTTTCAAAGCTGGATACATTTTTGCAGCTTCTTGACACTCTCTGAAGGATGGTAATGTACAACTTTCAAGGTGTTTTCTGAAAGCCTTTCGAACAGCAATCCTCTCAGGGGTTGTCCAAGTTTTCTTGCCTGCACCTAGGTAATTGAAAAATAAATAATTATAGTTCATTATTTAACCTGATGAAGAAAAGCATACATGTGCAGTTTGAAAACAACTTGATAAATATAACTGAATATAATAATATGTATGCCTATAATCAATTAAGTTTAAGTAAATAGCATGTCAAAAGTTAAGTTGATGAGCCTATATAGCTAGTTATTGAAATTATAGGAAGTACGAGGCCGAGTACGAGATGTGTTTTTTAAGTACAGTTTTGAAATTTCACCGCTGCAGCGCTGCGGTCGGCATTCCGTGCATGTGCGCTGTGTACCCGCATCTGTTGGCAAGCCACGGACGCCATTACGGAAACATTCGACTGCGTTTACGAGTGTTTGTGAGTATTTAAAATGCCCCTGCGGATACAGAATCCCGCCAACTGTGAAGTGCGTGGTGTAATTCGTTTTCTTAGTGCTAAAGGTGTGAAAGAGGCTGAAATTCATCGTCAGATTAGTGAAGTTTATGGAGAGAACATTATGAGCGATGGAATGGTACCAAAAACGGGTTAAGCTTTTAAAGATGGTCGCCAAAATATGTATGATGAGGAACGGAGTGGGCGACCTTCTGTCATTACTGCAGATTTAGTTCAGAAAATTGATGAAAAAGTGAGGCAGATCAGACGCTTTACGATGTCTTCGGTATCTGAGGAGTTTCCACAATGAATTTCAGCCGCTTTTATGCCTTAAGCGCTAAGAAAACAAATCACACCACACACTTCACAGTCTGCGGGATTCTAGATCAGCGGAGGCATTTTAAATACTCACAAACACCCGTAAATGCAGTTGAATGTTTCCGTAATGGCGTCCATGACTTGCCAACAGATGCGGGTACACAGTGTGCATGTGCGGAATGCCAACAGCAGCGCTTCTCTCTACTAATGCAAGGGTAGAGATCCCAACGTGCCCCTGGCGTACTCAAAAGCAGTATGATGTACTGCTATGGCTAATTATAATGAAGAAAAGAAGTGTTTGGTTTGTTCGCCCACAGCAACAGTATATCATTTCACTCTTTGTTGGAGCTCGTCAGTACGGTACAGCTGTGCGCGAACAAACCAAACCAGCATCTAGTCTATAAAGGTGAGCGGGCCACATCAAAGTAAAAGCGAAGTACTTGATAGAGAAAATATTCAAAATCAAAACTTTACTACCTTTCTTCGGTGGTGTTCTAGAAGTTCGCTTATGAAAGTTTGTTATCCAAGCATACACCTGTGCAGCCGTTCTGTTTTTTAATTGATCGTTCTGGTTGATAGCTTCCATGCACTGTTTAAAAGAAGGTGCCAGCCCACTATGTAACTCTTCTTTAAAGATTTTTTTTATTGTATGCTTTTCTGGGGTACTCCAAGGAATTTTACGATTTTTGCACCGTGGCAGCTCTGGGCTATTTCTAGTTAGTTCAGATAGGGGCATTCTTGCTGCTGTAATATGCAACGATATTTTATAACTTGTTAATTTAGCATGTTGAATTTAAAACTTATGTCAATCAA
The DNA here is from genome assembly GCA_963966045.1 of Xestobium rufovillosum. Taxonomy (NCBI): domain Eukaryota; kingdom Metazoa; phylum Arthropoda; class Insecta; order Coleoptera; family Ptinidae; genus Xestobium; species Xestobium rufovillosum. Next base: position 2,263,590 of record OZ014503.1, on the reverse strand, counting down.
AGCAATATCTTAAAACATAAGGTGTTACCTGTCATATGAAAAAATTATATGTGGGGTCTCTTTTAAATGGAAAACTTGCAACTTTTAAATGAAAGTTAGGCAAAGCTGTGAGGGACAGGGAATTTGAATTGCTGATTATGACCTAAGAATATATTTAAGTTTATTAATAAACAAAACTTACGTGATTTTAAGTGCCTAGGTGCATCACTAAAATCTTCAATTGGGTTTGGCTCATTTTCATCGATCATGTTGGTTATACTATTAACATCATCTGCATTACTGCTTCCACCTTCATCTACAACTTTCTCACCCTGAGCAAGTTCAAAAAGTCGAGACATATGAACAATATCACGGGCCGCAATAGGCATTCTATAGTAGGATTTATGAATTTTTTCAGAATGACCCATGAAGTCTGCTAGCTCCTGAACTTCATGTTCCTGTAGATTCTGCAGAACACTCTGTGTCGCAATATGTTTTCTGAGCTTGGTTCCTCTAAGCAAATGAGGTTTGTCAGCTCCACACTCATCTGAATATTTTCTTAGTAAATTACAAGCGAGCAAGTGTTTGTGCAAATTCCCATTTCCAGGAGTTCCAAACAAATAAGGATTTTCTTTGGGAACAAGAGCATCGCTTCTAGAACGCAATACTAAATCTATACATTTTTTAATTGAAAGATGCATTAATACTGGGACAGTGCGGCCTAGTTTTCCACGTATCTCAAACCTTACATACATTTTAGCTGCTTGCTGAGCCTGTTCACTTAAGTTTTCAAATATCTCCTTATTTACATTTCTATCAACCACCTGATATGATTTGTAATCATCAATAAGAATCCTCTGAATTTCGCCAGCCCTTCGCCTATTAAAAATTTGAACAGAGATTAAACTGGCCGATGCCAAATTAATCCAGTTTTCATAATGAAATTCTTTTTCTAGTTTATTAAAATTTTCTACCCTTAACTTAAAGAGATAATGATTCAATTTTTTAATATCCTCTGTAGATGGTAGTTCTACAGTCTTCTGCCTCTTCGCTGCCATTTGGTTTTCCTGAACAGTTCTGTTAATTGAGCCTTCTAATCCTAAATCCATCAACTTCTTCATGTCAGAACACAATTTCTTTTTTTCGGAGTTCTCCTGTTTTATGCACTCCGTAATTAATAAGCTACAGCTTTTTTTCAATAAAGTTCCCAGTGCAAATGCTGTTGCTGGGGCACCGAATGTTCTTTCATCTTTACTAAGATTGCTCACAGAGTTGATTGCTTTTATAACACTTTCATACATGGATGGTACGAATACCGACTGAAAGTCAGTGACGCGTGAATCTACCTTTTTGATTTCCGTCAAAAAACGACCAATAAGACGCAATTTGTTTCGTATCATCATATGATGATGCTGCTGTCTGTATTTTTCACACATAAAGTTTCCAAAAACGATAGCTAATTCGTCATACCTAATGCACTGCACAATGCTATCTTCACGCAATTTTGGAAATACTAAATTCTTTAGAGTTGCACATGCTTTACTATGGATATCTGCCCTAACTTGTTTCCCATATACCGAGATTGTTCTGTCACCAACTATTTTCTCAGGTATGCACTTTCCATAGTGTTTTCGGATACTGAATTTAGTGTAGTAGCCCTTACAGTAAGGGCATATTTTGAAGTCCTCTATACTTTTAGTACTACCTTGTTTTGGTCGTCGACATACAATCAAACTTCCATCATTGTATATGTTGTTTGTGTTGAACTGGAAATTCCCTCTTTTGCGTAATACATTTAAAATACTTTTTCTTTCTTGTGTACCTGTAATAAGGTAAAATTAGTTCACACTTGTTTCCTGAAGTCACCTGATTTTAAACTTGCATGCAGCAAGTTTAAAATTTGGAATACTTTCAGTAAACATAGGTACTTCTTTTAAGAGGGATATGTACGGTGTAAACAGCGCCGTTATCAAGCTTAACTTTACGAAATGCAGAGCTCATAGCAATGAATATTTCGCAGAAATTTCTTCTGTGTCAGTAAGACGAAAGATTTGTTCTACAATTCCACAACAAATTGTGAAAAAATATCTAAATAATCATAGAAACGAGACATGAAATTTATCTTTTGGTGTATTTTTAGCAGCTAAAACTAGATTCAAAAAGTAAATACTGGAACACCAACCTGAATACACTGTAACATGAACATAAGTTGCTTGCATTTTAAATTTGAATGCATTTACACTGAAAATAAATAGGCCCCTTTAAATTTTCTTTGACAATAAACCCATTTCCAGAAAGCCTGGAGAGTAGATCCTAAACGCTCTCCAATAGTAGCAGATCTGTTTCTCCTCATGCTTCTTTTACATTGGCTGGTGTAGTGGGGGATAGCATCACACGACCAAGTGCTTATTTTTTCCTTGAACGCCGTACGTATCCCTCTTAACAGACAAAACTACTAACCTTTCGGTAATGAAGAAAATTTCTTCACTTCTTCTTCATTACCATGAATTTGTTCTAAGTGATCAGGTAATCTTGAATACAGATTCTTGCAAAAGACACAAAAACTTTTCTTTGATTTGCTTTTTGAGCATGGAATGTTTGAAATAGAAACCGGTTCATGAGAAACCGGACTGTGTTGTCTCACTTTATCTTCTAAAGATATCTTCTCTACAGCTTCTTCTGAGCATTCTTCAACATCTGCAGATACAGTAACATTTCTGGCATTCTCTAACGCTTCTTCTGGAATTTCTTCAACATCTGCGGATGCAGGTTCATATTCACTCAAGTCAGAGTTAACCTCCTCATCACTGGACGAGTCCTCTTGAATTTCTGGAGTATACTCAAGATCTTTGGAATCATCTGTTTCATAAGGGTCAGGTTCGGAACAAATGTCTACATCTGGTAAATGAAATTTTACTTCAACATAGTGTGTAGAAAAAGTAATGCATGAATTTGTTTAGCGTCATCTTTACTTTTCCAGAAAAATTCTCTGAAAGGTTTACCCAGCCCAGTTAAAATCCAGTGGCTTTTCGGGGTTTTTCCTACAAATTAAAAGTCACCACTTAAAAGCCCACTCGATTTTGATCGGGTTTTCCCTGGTTAAAACTTTCTTGCAGAAAATGTGAAAATTAATTAAAGTGAAGTAATAAACTTTTAATACACGCATATAACCATATGACGATAAAATAAGGATACAAGAGTGTGGGCAATTAAAAACAAAAATCAACAAGTCCAAGCATTTTTCTGGAAAAGTAAAAAAGGCGTAGTAAACAAATTTATACGTTACGATTCTAAAATGATCAATCAATGAAAATGTCATTGCCGAGAGCTTCCGTGGCCTTTGTCCAAATAGCTTCTGCTTTAATAAACTGAATCAATTCCAAGGAACTTTTAGTTTGCTGTACTACAGCACTACTACAGTGGTTATCGTGCCTGACTTTCAAAAAGGAAGTCTACAAGTTCAAATTTATTGGGAAATCATTTCTTTATGACTAGATTAGCAAGCACAGCGAGTCAAAATTTATTGTTTCATCATTGCTTTGAGACAGAAATATGTATCGTCACCTCTAGTTTTCAACTTAGGTACCGAAGATGCGATTAACATTGTTAAGGCTGGGATCCGCAAGACAAGACAGGAGATCGGTAGTACATGTTCAAGACAGAAATAAACATAGCTTTTGCAAGCGCTTGGTACAGTCAGTCCAGCAGAAAATTGGAATAACGAATAAAATTTGGCAATTTTCAAGTGTGTTTATTTCAACAGCAGTAAAAATATGGTGAGTAAAAAAGGTATCGGCCTATTTTGCCAACACCCATCTCTTTTAAACCGAAATTCATGTCATAACTAATTAAATTTTTGAGCTGGACTGTCTCAGGAACGAGGAGAACGCTTCTCGGGTGTTCGAATATGCCAGCCTTAAGGACAGAACAGCCTCAGTGATTAATATACAGGATTCGCAAATGATATAGCAGTGTTAGCATCCAGCAAAGAATTATGAATGGCTCTGAATGAAATGGAAGCAGTTTTGACAGAGGGCTACGGCATGAAAATAAATACATAAAGAGAAAACCAAAATTTTGGTATATATGTAGAAGGCGTGAAAATGGGACTAAAACAAATTGGAAATGAGAAGAAGGAAGTGAAGGAAGGGCAAATATCTGCTATGTAGGAAGTCAAATAACTCGCAGGGTGGGAGCACTACAGATATAAAACAAAGAATAGTGCAGAGCCAACTTGCGTTCAACAAAACGAAACAACTACTATGCTCAGGAACGGTTAATGTATAAACTTTTAAAGACATATCTCTTTATGGAGTACGGCATTGTACGGATGTGAAACTTGGACAATAGGAAAAGCGAATCGAAAAAGAATAGAAGCATTTGAAATGTGGTAGACACATGATGAAGATATCGTGGATAGGTGAGGTTAACAATAGGGAATTACTAGAAAGAGTTGCGTAAAGGCGAAAGGTATGGGGGACAATAAAGAATAGGAGAAATAGGAAGAGACTTGTCAGCTAGGCGTATCCTGTACACTTTTGGAACGTACTATAACTTATATTACACATACTGGCATGTTATTGCTAGATATGAATAAGAACTAAGTGCTTTATTCGTTTTTTATATAAAATTAGATTTACACAAAATTTAGAAAATAGCATGTTCATTTAAAATACTCACCAGAATCTTCGACTTGATGTTTATCAGCAATTTTTCTCAGTTCTCGTTTATTGGTTACAAGATCTTCATTGTTTAGATCTTCTATAACCTTACATATACTTTTTTTTAATTCTTTCATTTCATTTTCAATTTCCTGATTCTGTTTAATCGTATTAACATTTTCTAGAATATCTTCCCTCATTTCACAACTTCTTTCTCCTTTACTGCTATTTTCAGGATTGGAAACTACCAAAATAATTTTTTATATAGAAAAAAGAAGGAAGCATGCTCTTACCATTTGTTTCGTCACTTCCTTCCAAACCCATTTGAGTCAGTTTAGTCGCATCAACAATTTCTATATTATCTTCATTATTCTTCTGACTTTTTACTCCAACGTTAATATTTTCAGAGGCGGAATCTACAATTCTCTTTTGATATAAAATCAGAAGAAAAAAGAAGGAAACATGCTCTTACCATTTTTTTCGTCACTTCCTTCCAAACCCATTTGAGTCAGTTTAGTCGCATCAACAATTTCTATATTATCTTCATTATTCTTGTGACTTTTTAGTTCAACGTTAATATTTCCAGAGGCGGAATCTACAATTCTTTTTTTAATATAAAATCAAAAGAGAAAACAACATGCTTTTACCAAGTGATATGTTACTTTCCTCCCACGCCAATTTAGCCAGTTGCTCCAAAGCATATTTACTAGCTGTAACATTTAAATTGAATAAGTATAAGAATCAGCATTTTGCTCGAAGTGTTATTCAAAAATGGTGAATATATTTAGAATTCAAGCCAACTGCTTTAACAGATAAGGGATAAAAATTACCTGATGCAATAAATGCAAATTATTAGAACTATACCTGTACTACGAATCCTAACGGGTTAAAATTTAAACAGCTAAAAATGGACAAGAACATGCAGGTAGATGTATTAGTCTTCAGTTAAATGTGTTTCGGCAGATCGTAGACTGTCTGAATTAAATCGAGATGCCGGCGTCAAATACTACATATATTAAATGGAAGTTTAACAGAATTTTCTAATAGCAGGTAGCAAATACTTCAAGAAATAAACTGAAGGGGAAAAGTCAATGCTGCAAGACTGTTATTTACAAAAACCAGGTGTCCGTAAAAATTGTACAGTTCAGGCTGACCATACCAGACTTCTAGAATGGACCTGGTGACCTTATGCAACAGTTGATTTTGTTGTGAAGCCTACACGGTCATAGGCCAGCGGACCGCGAGGAGCATTGTTTGTTATTATATTCAAGCAACCGACCAGGCGAATGTTCTTCGATATTTTGTTTCCGCGGCAGCACCTATTTACTACACAACTGGTCGGCTGCTTTGTTTTGCCACTATGTTCACCTGCGAAATGTGAACTGCGCACTTATGGATGGCCTATTGCTACATACAAAACTTCTCTGAAGAAATAATTTTCCCTTGCTGCTTCGAGTTCCAAGGGATGACAAATCTACTCATACACGAACAAACAAACAGGGCTTTACATCTACTTCCGAACATAATTTTTACCCACGTAAAAATATATGAAAATTGTATTGCCCAACATGCAACAGACGATAACCAATTCATGCAAAAAGCCACGTACTTACTGGAACGATTTCTCACTTCTACCCTGTATTTGGCACCTTTATACCTCAATAGAACTTCATCACCTTTGCGAACCAAGTTTTTTTCGGAACACACATAATGGCTTCCATCGTCGTAACGAACCAGAGCATACATGTTCTAAAAAATTAAAATACTTGAAATTATTTCCATGTAAAAAACTCATTGTCTGCATTACCAAAACCAATAAAATTCCGCCAATGTAGTAAAACATAACCATCTCGCATCCAACTTTTACACAGCAGCACAGCACACACTATATTCTTCGTTTTTTCTAACTAACACCACGCAACACGTAAGTTTGCCATTCTCCATTGCCCGTAGTCATCGCCGTTAAGTCGGTGCTACGGTAGTCGGTGCATGATAGTACTACGAGTGGCGTGCAGGCGTGTCGCATGGCTACGAATTCGTAGTTCCAACTAAACTTAAACCACAGAATAATAAGTAACAGACGCGCCAGCTAGCGAATTCCCATTTCTCTTTGTAAACAAATTCTGTAACCTTGCGCCATTATTCTGGTGGTATATTTACCGCGGTTCTCCTAATATATCTTTATTTCCGGGATGGATTCCAATTTCAATATCCTTCAAAAGTAAAAAACAAACAATACGCTTCACATTTTTACTCATTTTAACAAATAAAACAAATATCTCAATTTTAAAATTCAAATTAGCTAAGGTCATAAATTAGAAGTTGATTGAAATACCACCAACCAGGTCACCTGAATTTATTTTGCCCAAATGGATAAATATTGTCGATTCTGTTTCTTTTATTCTGGGGCTTAACTTTTAAGAAAATAACATCGTTGCCAACTTTCATCGCATAATTTAAGATTTTGCATTGTTGCCAGAATTGACCAGTTTCACACAATGTTATACTGATCATAAAAGTACGGACGTACCCACATAGGTACGTGGTTTTCATTCCAAACAAACATCCTTCTATGAAGCGCTCGGCTTTTAGCATTTTGGGGAACTTACTTCTATTAAACATTTTGAAGTTTTTATAAAATTCCTTCCACACTTACTTACTCACTCACTCACTCACTCACTCACTCACTCACTCGCTCGCTCGCTCGCTCACTCACTCACTCACTCACTCACTCACTCACTCACTGTCTCACTCACTCACTCACTTACTTACTTACTTACCTACTTACCTACTTACTTACTTTTTCAAAAAGCAACAAACACCAGGAACCTGCTCTCGCCGTATCTTTCCGTTCCGAACCCCCAAATTTATAAAATTTATTATACTTTGTCACAAGAAAAACTGTAGTACCTACATCTAGATACCTATAGTAAACGTGTCAAACCTTATGTAGATATATTGTAATTTTCACGCTATTAGATAAATGCTTTTCAGAAATTTTTATTCATTTATTTGTGGGAACTTTGACGAGTTAACGTGTAACTATCAGGCATTTTGGTGAGCCTATTTCTGTCTATCAGTCATTTTGAAGAGTTTATGAAATAGCTTCCTTATTTACGTTTGCGTTAAGTTACATACACTAGGTACTTGCATTTGCCTATTACTTTCCATCAGAAACCCTATATGTTTGCAAAATTTGTTATGATTTCCCATAAGGCAAATGGGGGTGTACCCACAGCAAGTATTAGGTGCTCGCACGTCAAACGTAACGTAAATTGTAATGTTTCACGTCATTAGATAAGTGGATATTAGAAATTTCAATCAATTTGTTTGCGGGAACTTTGACGAGTTAACGTGTAACTACTGGGCATTTTGGTGAGCTAATTTCTGCATATCAGTCATTTTGAAGAGTTTATGAAATAGCTTCGTTATTTACCTTTACGTTAAGTTACACACATCAGGTACTTGCGTTTGCCCATTACTTTCCATCAGGAATACTAGGTTTGCAAAATTTGTTGCTTCATCATAGGTAAGGCAAATGAGGGTGAACCCACAGCAAGTATTAGGTGCTTGCACGTCAAACGTAATGTAAATTGTAATGTTTCACGTTAGTAGATAAGTGGTTATTAGAAATTTCAATCAATTTGTTTGTGGGAACTTTGACGTGTTAACGTGTAACTATCAGGCATTTTGGCGAGCTTATTTCAGTCTGTCAGTCATTTTGAAGAGTTTATGAAGTAGCTTCGTTATTTACGTTTGCGTTAAGTTACAAACACCAGGTACTTGCTTTTGCCCATTACTTTCCACCAGGAATCCTATGTTTGCAAAATTTGTTAGGATTTCTCATAAGGCAAATGGGAGTGTACCCACAGCAAGTATTAGATGCTCGCGCGTCAAACGTAACGTAAATTGTAATGTTTCACGTCATTAGATAAGTGGATATTAGAAATTTTAATCAATTTGTTTGCGGGAACTTTGACGAGTTAACGTGTAACTACTGGGCATTTTGGTGAGCTTATTTCTGCCTATCAGTCATTTTGAAGAGTTTATGAAATAGCTTCGTTATTTACCTTTACGTTAAGTTACACACATCAGGTACTTGCGTTTGCCCATTACTTTCCATCAGGAATACTAGGTTTGCAAAATTTGTTGTTTCATCATAGGTAAGGCAAATGAGGGTGTACCCCCAGCAAGTATTAGGTGCGCGCACGTCAAACTTAATGTAAATTGTAATGTTTCACTTTATTAGATAAGTGGTTATTTGAAATTTCAATCAATTTGTTTGTGGGAACTTTTAGGCATTTTGGTGAGCCTATTTCTGTCTATCGGTCATTTTAAAGAGTTTATGAAATAGCTTCGTAATTTACGTTTGCGCTAAGTTACAAACACCAGGTACTTGCTTTTGCCCATTACTTTCCATCAGGAATCGTATGTTTGCAAAATTTGTTGTTTCCTCATGAGGCAAATAGAGGTGTACCCACAGCAAGTATAAGGTGCGCGGACGTCAAAAGTAATGTAAATTGTAATGTTTCACTTTATTAGATAAGTGATTATTAGAAATCAATTTGTTTGTGGGAACTTTGACGAGTTAACGTGTAACTTTTAGGCATTTTGGTGAGCCTATTTCTGCCTATCGGTCATTTTGAAGAGTTTATGAAATAGCTTCGTTATTTACGGTTGCGTTAAGTTACAAATACCAGGTACTTGCTTTTGCCCATTACTTTCCATCAGGAATCCTAGGTCTGCAAAATTTGTTATGTTTCCTCATAAGGCAAATGGGGGTGTACCCACAGCAAGTATTAGGTGCGCGCACGTCAAACGTAATGTAAATTGTAATGTTTCACTTTATTAGGTAAGCGGTTATTAGAAATTTCAATCAATTTGTTTGTGGGAACTTTGACGAGTTAACGTGTAACTATCAGGCATTTTGGCGAGCTTATTTCTGTCTATCAGTCATTTTGAAGAGTTTATGAAATAGCTTCGTTATTTACCTTCACGTTAAGTTACAAACACCAAGTACTTGCTTTTGCCCATTACTTTCCATCAGGAATCTTTTGTTTGCAAAAATTTGTTGTTTCCTCATGAGGCAAATGGAGGTGTACAGACACCAGGTACTTGCTTTTGCCCACGACTTTCCGTCAGGCATCCTAGGTTTACAAAATATGTAATGTTTCCTCATAAGGCAAATGGAGGTGTACCCACAGCAAGTATTAGGTGCTCGCACGTCAAACGTAATGTAGGTTGTAATGTTTCACGTTATTAGATAAGTGGTTATTAGAAATTTCAATCAATTAGCTTGTGGGAACTTCGACGAGTTAACGTGTAACTATCAGGCATTTTGACGAGCTTATTTCTGTCTATCAGTCAGTTTGAAGAGTTTATGAAATTGGAAATACAACGAGTTCCTCACGTTTCCGATGGTTATTTTGAAGAGTGTGGTGCTGAAGTCCTGATACTGGGAATTGATTAAACTACGAATGAGGCACTCAGCTGCAGTTTTTTCTGAATCTTATGCCGGAAACTTATGTAACCAACAAGACTTTTCTTAATTTTAGACCCACACCTATCATAGTTCACAGAATTTTAAATAGATGGAACTTTTTTGTTGATGCTCGTCAGAGTTCCCTTTAGTATGTAGAAATTTTGAGGAGCTCTTCAAAATGACCAGTCTCTCGCCAAAATACCCCTAAAATGATTTTTTTTCTCTTCATAATGACCATTAGACATATATATATATATATATATATATATATATATATATATATACATAAATAATGAGTTTTTAACGGCAAGCAGTCAAGAGAACTACACAGGAGGCCTCTCTCACGAAAAATGTGAAGTAGGCGCCGACCGGGATTCGAACCCAGATCTTTCGCATTCATGGCGACTGCTCTAACCAATTGAGCTATCCGCACCGCGACACATCAATCGTGAGAGAAAGGCCTTATATAGGTAGCGAAGGGAGATGGAATAACAATTAATAAGAATCTCATAATTCACCAACAACAACCCACTTTTGGATCTGATGCAGTAGTCGCACTTATTTGAGTGCTTCGTACAGACAAATGATCCTGGTAGGATAAATTGTCAGTAAGAGAAACCTAGCCTAGGTAATTATACAAATATTAATTTATCGACTGAATATATGAAATAGTAATGAGTTTTATCGGCATAGCAGTCAAGAGAACTACACAGGAGGCTCTCTCTCACGAAAAACGTGAAGCAGGCGCCGACCGGGATTCGAACCCAGATCTTTCGCATTCATGGCGACTGCTCTAACCAATTGAGCTATCCGCACCGCGACACATCAATCGTGAGAGAAAGGCCTTATATAGGTAGCGAAGGGAGATGGAATAACAATTATTAAGAATCTCATAATTCACCAACAACAACCCACTTTTGGATCTGATGCAGTAGTCGCACTTATTTGAGTGCTTCGTACAGACAAATGATCCTGGTAGGATAAATTGTCAGTAAGAGAAACCTAGCCTAGGTAATTATACAAATATTAATTTATCGACTGAATATATGAAATAGTAATGAGTTTTATCGGCATAGCAGTCAAGAGAACTACACAGGAGGCTCTCTCTCACGAAAAACGTGAAGCAGGCGCCGACCGGGATTCGAACCCAGATCTTTCGCATTCATGGCGACTGCTCTAACCAATTGAGCTATCCGCACCGCGACACATCAATCGTGAGAGAAAGGCCTTATATAGGTTATTATATAACCTTATATAATTGTTATTCCATCTCCCTTCGCTACCTATATAAGGCCTTTCTCTCACGATTGATGTGTCGCGGTGCGGATAGCTCAATTGGTTAGAGCAGTCGCCATGAATGCGAAAGATCTGGGTTCGAATCCCGGTCGGCGCCTGCTTCACGTTTTTCATGAGAGAGAGCCTCCTGTGTAGTTCTCTTGACTGCTATGCCGATAAAACTCATTACTATATATATATATATATATATATAAAGATGCTGGATTTATTGGGTATTGTTGCCAAATGAAGAATATAAACACTTGGTTACTCTGTGTTCTTTATTTACCAATATTTCGGAACTAGAATTGTGTTCCTTTATCAAGGCTATAATAAATGGTCAAATCAACACACTACAAATCGGGAAAATTACAAAATGACTTACTGTGAACATGAGGATTACTGTGAATAGTTGAAAATAGTACATGAAACTATTATTCTCAAAATTAATACATCAGAATAGAAAATAGGGCATAACATTATATGTAGGTTGACAGTGAAAGCCCGATATGACTTATTGTAACAATCTAGATTAGGAATGTATGAGAAATAATTCGCATGTAAATAATTAAGATGATGAATGGACGATTACAATTTGGTGAAATATATATTAAAATGGATAATATTTTATGTTCAATTCTTAAAACTCGTATTATTTATCTAAATGGTATGGTGAGGTAAGTTGAGAAAAATGTTTTCTTTCAAAAAGTTACAAATATCAAGATGGCAGGATGGCGTCATGTGTAAGATAGGCAGAAAAACAAGAGTTAAGAATAGGAAATAGTTAGTTTGACTTGGTGAATGTTAATAAGTATGAATATATGGCGTTAATGTCCTCAGTATCAGTTTTAAAGTTGACAGTTGAATTATTATTGATGTAAATCATTTCAAGGAATTTTCTCTTTGTGAGATTTCTCTCTTTATGGAGAATTTTGGTATCTACAAAAGAAAATGTGTGGTTCATGTCAGTATGTTTGGCTAAAGCACAACGTTCTGGGTGATGGATGATATCACTTTTATGAAGGGATATACGTTTTTTTAGATGTTGTGAAGTTTGACCTATATATTGTTTGTTACATGTAAGACAGTTTATAGAATAAATTAAGTTGGATTGATTCATAATGGGGATTGGTTGTTTGATTTGTGTATATAAATTTTTTATGGATCTGGTGTGTTTAATTGCTATTTTGACGTCTTGTCGTTTCAAGATATTTGTGATTCTGGGAGTCAGTCCATGTATCATTGGTAGAACAGCATATCTGTCAGGTGTGGATGTATGTGGTGAGGGTATGAGGGGAATAGGCGGTTGAGTGGTAGTTTCAAATGCATTTAAAATGAATTTCTCTGGATAAGAATTTTGTTTAAGTAAGTTGTGAAAGATGGCTATGTTTTTTGCGTGAAACATAGGGTGAGAGATCGTTTCTATTCGTTTCTTCATAGATTTAATAAAATTATGTTTGGATTTATAGCACAAAGCAGAATGAAAATTATGGTATCTTCCAGAGCTAGTAGGTTTTCTGTACCAGTCTGTAATAATGCAATTGTTAATGGTGCGGATGACTTTAGTGTCGAGAAATGGGACAAATCCATCATTTTCTTGTTCAGCGGTGAATTGGATAAGTGGATTACGAGAATTGAAAATTTGAAGAGTGGTTTGAATAGTGTCTTTAGGTATGGCTGTTACGATATCATCAACGTATTTGTACAAAAAAGGGAGGGGAAAAGGGAGCAGAGGTATGACTTCATCCAAAAAATGGTCCATGACAATCTGGGCTATGATGCTACTAGTGTTTCCACCCATGGGGACACCCATAGTCTGTCTATAAAATTTATTATCATAAGTAAAATAGCTATTATCAAATAAAAATTTAATGGTGCTTAAGATTTTTTGTAGTGTAAAGGAGGTATTATTTGACATTTGGTCCCATTTTTTACTAATAGATTCTTTTGTATTTTCATAGGAAATGTTGTTAAAGAGGGACACAACATCAAGGGAAATTAGTACGTAATTATCTGGAAGTTTAAAATTTTGAATTTTTTCTATGAATTGAAATGTGTCTTTTATATAATATAAATTGTCAAAAGGGTAAGAATCATATAAAGTGTTAGAAATAAATTTAGATAGGTTGTATGTGGGTGAGTCAATGGTGGATATGACAGGTCTCAGAGGGATTCCCTCTTTATGAATTTTAGGTTGTCCGAAGTATCGAGGGGAGATGCCATTGTAGCACCTCATTTCCTTTGCCGTGTCGTCATCGATCAATTTGGATCTCTGTAGGGATGTGATAAGTTGATTTGTCTTAGTTATAACAGTTGAAGTAGGGTCCCTATTAATAGTGGTGTAATAGTCAGTGTTTTGGAGTAGTTCTATGGATTTGTTATGGTAATCGGACTTGTTCATGATAACAGTGACATGGCCTTTATCACTTTCGAGGAGTATGAGATGGGGGTTGTCTTTGAGGAAGGTATTAGTTTTATTGTATGACGTATTATATATATCTCTGCTGTTACGTTCCTTATTGACATAATTAGTGATCGCGTTGGTAATTCTAGCTCTGTATAAATTTCGTTCGTCTGACGGTATGTAAATCCAGCATCTTTAACTTGTAAATTTGCCAAGATACTTCCACAATATATATATATATATACAAATATTAATTTATCGACTGAATATATGAAATAGTAATGAGTTTTATCGGCATAGCAGTCAAGAGAACTACACAGGAGGCTCTCTCTCACGAAAAATGTGGTTAGAGCAGTCGCCATGAATGCGAAAGATCTGGGTTCGAATCCCGGTCGGCGCCTGCTTCACATTTTTCGTGAGAGAGAGCCTCCTGTGTAGTTCTCTTGACTGCTATGCCGATAAAACTCATTACTATATATATATATATATATATATATATATACAAATATTAATTTATCGACTGAATATATGAAATAGTAATGAGTTTTATCGGCAAGCAGTCAAGAGAACTACACAGGAGGCTCTCTCTCACGAAAAATGTGAAGCAGGCGCCGACCGGGATTCGAACCCAGATCTTTCGCATTCATGGCGACAGCTCTAACCAATTGAGCTATCCGCACCGCGACACATTAATCGTGAGAGAAAGGCCTTATATAGGTAGCGAAGGAAGATGGAATAACAATTATTAAGAATCTCATAATTCACCAACAACAACCCACTTTTGGATCTGATGCAGTAGTCGCACTTATTTGAGTGCTTCGTACAGACAAATGATCCTGGTAGGATAAATTGTCAGTAAGAGAAACCTAGCCTAGGTAATTATACAAATATTATCTTACTGACAATTTATCCTACCAGGATCATTTGTCTGTACGAAGCACTCAAATAAGTGCGACTACTGCATCAGATCCAAAAGTTGGTTGTTGTTGGTGAATTATGAGATTCTTAATAATTGTTATTCCATCTTCCTTCGCTACCTATATAAGGCCTTTCTCTCACGATTAATGTGTCGCGGTGCGGATAGCTCAATTGGTTAGAGCTGTCGCCATGAATGCGAAAGATCTGGGTTCGAATCCCGGTCGGCGCCTGCTTCACATTTTTCGTGAGAGAGAGCCTCCTGTGTAGTTCTCTTGACTGCTTGCCGATAAAACTCATTACTATATATATATATATATATATATATAGTGTAATGAGTTTTATCGGCATAGAAGTCAAGAGAACTACACTGGAGGCTCTCTCTAACGAAAAATGTGAAGCAGGCGCCGACCGGGGATAGCTCAATTGGTTAGAGCAGTCGCCATGAATGCGAAAGATCTGGGTTCGAATCCCGGTCGGCGCCTGCTTCACATTTTTGTTAGAGAGAGCCTCCAGTGTAGTTCTCTTGACTTCTATGCCGATAAAACTCATTACACTATTCATATCTTCAGTCGTTAAATTAATAATTGTATATATATATATATATATATATATAAAAGACGTTATACTATTAATCGACTGTAAATTTGTAATAAATTGAGGTATTAGTCTGGGATGCAGTCGGCATCAAGAGAACTACACAGGAGGCTCTCTCTCGTGAGAGAGAGCCTCCTGTGTAGTTCTCTTGACTGCTATGCCGATAAAACTCATTACTATTTCATATATTCAGTCGATAAATTAATATTTGTATAATTACCTAGGCTAGGTTTCTCTTACTGACAATTTATCCTACCAGGATCATTTGTCTGTACGAAGCACTCAAATAAGTGCGACTACTGCATCAGATCCAAAAGTGGGTTGTTGTTGGTGAATTATGAGATTCTTAATAATTGTTATTCCATCTTCCTTCGCTACCTATATAAGGCCTTTCTCTCACGATTAATGTGTCGCGGTGCGGATAGCTCAATTGGTTAGAGCAGTCGGCATGAATGCGAAAGATCTGGGTTCGAATCCCGGTCGGCGCCTGCTTCACATTTTTCGTGAGAGAGAGCCTCTTGACTGCTATGCCGATAAAACTCATTACTATATATACAGGGTGTCCCGTTTTTATTGTTACAAATTGAAACAGGTGATAGAATATGTAATTTTAAGATAAAAGTTTCCCATAAACATATATCCAAAAATACTTCGTAAGGGAGCTGCACCCCCTCAAAGATGTGCCTCTGTTAATGGTTTTCTCCCGTTATTTCAGATACCGTTGCAGATAAAATTACAAAATTACAATATTAATGTGCAGATATGAAATAATAAAAATGGCTTTCTTAATAAGTTTATTATTTTGTAAAAATTGATTTTGATGCTATTTATGGTCTGTAACATAAATTTTACTTTGGATTTCCTTGAAAACAGTAAGTTGTACCGAAAAAATGCAAGAGACCTGTCTTTTGTAAGAAACTATGAAATTTTAAATTTTGTTGCTGAAAGTGGCAAGAGACTACAGCCAAAACAGTTAGGGCCCTCTTAACCCCACACCCCTTCAGTTTAAATCATCCCTGATTAAGAATTTTAAATTTTGATTTTAGAATTCGATTAGGCATACAAAGATTATAAGCTGCACCGAATTTTGTAATTTCATCTGAAACGGTATCTGAAATAACGGGAGAAAACCATTAACAGAGGCACATCTTTGAGGGGGTGCAGCTCCCTTACGAAGTATTTTTGGATACATGTTTATGGGAAACTTTTGTCTTAAAATTACATATTCTATCACCTGTTTCAATTTGTAATAATAAAAACGGGACACCCTGTATATATATATATATATATATATATAGTAATGAGTTTTATCGGCATAGCAGTCGAGAGAACTACACAGGAGGCTCTCTCTCACGCCATGAATGCGAAAGATCTGGGTTCGAAACCCGGTCGGCGCCTGCTTCACATTTTTCGTGAGAGAGAGCCTCCTGTGTAGTTCTCTCGACTGCTATGCCGATAAAACTCATTACTATATTCATATCTTCAGTCGTTAAATTAATAATTGTATATTACCTAGGCTTGGTTTCTCTTACTGACAATTTATCCTACCACGATCATTTGTCTGTACGAAGCACTCAAATAAGTGCGACTACTGCATCAGATCCAAAAGTGGGTTGTTGTTGGTGAATTATGAGATTCTTAATAATTGTTATTACCATCTTCCTTCGCTACCTATATAAGGCCTTTCTCTCACGATTAATGTGTCGCGGTGCGGATAGCTCAATTGGTTAGAGCAGTCGCCATGAATGCGAAAGATCTGGGTTCGAATCCCGGTCGGCGCCTGCTTCACATTTTTCGTGAGATAGAGCCTCCTGTGTAGTTCTCTCGACTGCTATGCCGATAAAACTCATTACTATGTTCATATCTTCAGTCGTTAAATTAATAATTGTATATTACCTAGGCTTGGTTTCTCTTACTGACAATTTATCCTACCACGATCATTTGTCTGTACGAAGCACTCAAATAAGGGCGACTACTGCATCAGATCCAAAAGTGGGTTGTTGGTGAATTATGAGATTCTTAATAATTGTTATTACCATCTTCCTTCGCTACCTATATCGTCCCCTACAACGCAAAGTATCGTAAGCGCCATTTTTGGCAAAATTGAGTTATGGCTGTTTAGTTATCTGCTAGGCACCGCCCATTGTCTGTTAAAGTGTCGTAAGCGACAAAATTAGTTTTCCCGCCGAATTATTAGTTTAAACATTGACTACCGTAACCACCACTGTCTTCTATAACTATCGTAACCGTCGGATAAAGTATCGCAACCACCAGTGTATGTTTTGCAAACATCGTATCCGACGAAAATTCTTATCGTAACCACCACTCTTGGCGTTTACGATATTTTAAACTTGTGGATTCTGGATGCGGTTGTTTACATTTTCATCCTGTCAGTGTTGAGGCATCCACTGGACAGTAAAAAGTTCTGTCTATTATGTTCGGCTGTTTCTTGGTATTAAAATGTCACGGGCGGCTAAAATGTTAAAACTGTGTGGTGTTGGTCTAGAAACTGAAAGTGGTAAACGGAAAACGGTTGTTGTCACATTAAAAGAGGGCAGTGTCTCTAAATATATTAATAACAACCCTGATGCTAATGGCCGAGTTAATATCATTCAAAATATTGTAATTTTTCCAAAACTATGTAGTGTTGGCCTTAGAACTACTGTTAGTGATAAACGGGAATCACTTACTGCAAAAATCGAGGAAGGGTGCGTATCCAACGCTAATATTATTGAAAATGTCATTTCGCCTATTTTTGAAACTGTGCATTGTCCTAATGCTGTGAACGAAGATCTTTTAAACAGTAGTATTATATTGTTTGAACAGTGCAGAAAATGGTGTTATTGATACCAAACATTGTTGTAACAATATTGATGAACTAAACTTATGTTTATAGCCGGTACTTGCGATATTCTATGCTGTTACCAATAGGTCACTTTATTATCATGAATATGCTAAATTATCGTAACCTCCAATTTAAAGTATCTTAACCACCACTGGGCGCTGATTATGGAGAAAATAACATATCTTAAGCGCCATTTTATTGATAAATACGAATCCTATTTTAATTTTCTCTTGACAGTCAAGTTAAGAATGCCAACATATACGTAAACAAATTAAAATCACCAAGATTCTGTCATCTGGGGACATTTTATTCAGTTTTTAGTGCCTCCTGTAAAGTTGGCAAAATGGCGCTTACGATACTTTGCCTTGTAGGGGACGATATAAGGCCTTTCTCTCACGATTAATGTGTCGCGGTGCGGATAGGTCAATTGGTTAGAGCAGTCGCCATGAATGCGAAAGATCTGGGTTCGAATCCCGGTCGGCGCCTGCTTCACATTTTTCGTGAGAGAGAGCCTCCTGTGTAGTTCTCTCGACTGCTATGCCGATAAAACGGGAACCCGTATTACTGCAGACAGGAAATCGACATATCGGGCTTTGCACAGAAAAGGATAACGGCAGACTGGGCAAACCACATACAGGCAAACAGCCGAACGGATTTCTGCATATCGGGCAAACGCCAGACCGGGCAAAATTTAGACTACAACTTCACACTTGTTATTGTCCACATGTTGGCAGATGTCATGTCAGTAGTTGATCAATAAATTATTGATGGTAGAAGTATAACTTGCCGACAAGTGGGTGTAATCTATCTGTTAACTCTACATCTACATGTTAACCGTAGTACTAGATTATAATTTAAATTTAGGCATATATTTATATCTGATTGTAGGTGAGAAGTGAGATTATTTTCCTTGCATATAGGTATTTACCTACTTTTTAAAAATATACTTAGTAATCACCAGTAAACTATTCTTACTATTTTAAGTGGTTTTTCAGGAGCTAGTGGAATTTCTGGCCCATGCAAGACCACATAAAGTGATAAATATATTAACACTTCTGTAAGTACTAACATCGATCTTCCAGAAAATCTTGCCAAAACGATTTTATCAGTTTGATGGTGTTGGTATACAATGGCTAATTTTTTTAGGTATGTACTTGAAATTAAAGAAAGTTTAATAATATTTCGAACAGAAACTACCGGTGTTAACTGAAAAACAATTGAGTGTAGCATTTTTGAAATATCACTATCAACTCCATTAATGGAATGATCAATTTTCGATTGCACCATTGCATTTAAAATCAAAAAATAATGAAATTATAGAGTCACCCAACACTTATAGTCAATTGTTTTGGGAGTTGATGATTGTTCATCTAATCAGTCTGCAGTGGCTAACTATTTTATTTGAAATCGAAGAAAGTTTGTTGACTGGACATAGATAGTTTAACAATTTTTCAAATAGAATTCCGAGAAGCTAGCAGATAAGCAACTGAGCATTGCATTTTTGAGATATCACCATCAACTTGCTTATTTGAATGGAACACCGAAGTATTTTGATAGGTAGTGGTTATAATTTCTGCTCGGAAAATTTCTTTGAACAGTCCAGTACCACTCAAATTTCTAAAATTTCAAATTAGAAAGTTAGCTGTTGTAGAAGTTTACTTAATGGTTCTGTAACTCTTAAACAGTCGACCCTAGGTGGTACCTAAAGTCTGAATAATATAACTCGGCGTATGGGTTGACACGTGCATGTGAACTAATTTGTTTCGACATTGACAGTACTGTAACACTAATACTAGTTTCCATGATAACCTTTTTGGAACTAACTAATTAGTACAAGCAGAGGCGTACAAATACATTGTTACCCAACATTATAAATGAGAATGAGTGAAATAAAGAGTTACAATGGAAAATCTTGATTATTTCATCTTACGTTAATAATTAGCAGCCATATCAACTGGTTGCGTGCGAGAGAGACATCAAACTAACATAATGCGTAGATTATTTCAATCTTACGCCAAGTTGTATTATTCAGACTTTATGTCACTTTATAATTTTTCACGTATTTTTTTGATTTTAAATGCGATGGTGCAATCGAAAGTTGGTTGTTCCATTTAAATTAAGCAAGTTGGTTGTTCCATTTAAGTTAAGCAAGTTGATAGCGATATCTCAAAAATGAAATAGGTACTTAATTGTTTTTCTGTCAACGCAACTAAATTCTGTTACAACAATCGTCAAACGTGATGGCGACAGCCCGCGCAGGCAAGGCCACGCCCTAGACTATAGATGAATTTATTACGAAGTTAATCATACGCCACTGACAGTTGCGTGCGTCCACCGAAAACCAATTCCGGTCGAGAGGGTGGTGGATGAATAGTGGGGATTACTCAACTGCGCATCTCTGTTGCTCGCCATCACGTCTGACGATTGCAGTAGAACAATTATTATTAAAATTTGACAACCTAATAAACTTTCTCCTATTTCAAAAAAAAGTTAGCTATGGTACAATGATTCTGTGAACATTTGTCAGCAACACCAAAACAGCTGACTGTGTGGTAGATCACCTTAAAATTCCTATGTATTTTTTGGTTTTGAATGCGATGGTGCAATCAAAACTTAGTCGTTCTATTAAGGAAACAGAGCAATATCTCAAAAATTCCATGCCAAATTGTTTTTCTTCCAGTACCACCAAATTCTGCTTAAGAACTTTGTTTAACAAACTTTCTCCGATTACTAATAAAAAGGTTGGCCATTGTAGAATGTCTCGGGGAACAGTTGTCAGCAAGTCCAAAACACTCAACTGTAGCAGACCTCAGAACCAAGATTATTAATCATCCAAACTCCATAGGGAGCCCATTACCGAAGAAACTCAAGGTTCTTAAAGCCCAATCTTTCAACTGCTGCACACCAACCACAACAGGTAGGCTGTTATATTAACAGAAAATTAATTACTTCGGTTCCCAGTAGCCCACTGTCAATGATAGCAGCAGGGCCAGACAATCGAATGGATGACACCAATCTGGTTATGCCTCCTCTATCACTAAAACAAGAAGTTTCGATGGAAATTGAGTCAGTTAGTGAACCAGTACCAATTACAAGAGTTATTCCCCCAAACGTCTGGACCTTTAGAAGAAGGGAGATTTAAGGGTCAATACCATTCAGCACGGCTACTGACCATGCTGTCACATTGTCAAGCCCAAGTCATTGCAACTGAAGGCGGATTCATTCAAGTTCTAATAATAGAGTAGACATGTTCAGTTCACTTAAGCTTCCGTTTCCTGCAAAAGCAGTGCCGTCATATAGCAGCTGTAATATGGCACTGCATTATTATTACCAGAATAGGTAATTTTATTGCACTATATTATAAATAACTGTAATGAATTTATTCTGTAGGCTTTCAAATAGAAGGTCTGATAAGTATCATATGACCAAAGTTGCCGCCCTCCGTGTGAGAAATCATCACTCTATCAAACTTCACCATCAAAAACGTTAACGAATTACTTATGCGCTGTACTGCCACCGTCTTAAATATAATGGCATCCCACTTCTACTATGCGGTGTTCAGTACCTACTGTTTCCTGGAAACCAAGGTGATTATTAGATTATTACATATGGAAATCTTATAATATTATGATCGCTAATATATAATGGCACCACTTTCTTGGGAAACTAGCTTAAATATTGTGTAGTTGTTGTAATAGTTGTGTTACCCTTTGCACTGTAATAATAATATTACAGATACCCTAAAATAATTAGGCTTTCTGTATGTGTAGGAATGATGTTGGATAATAATTTTAAACGATGTACTAAATCTTAGTTTCTTAAATGTACTTAAAGTAGGTAATTGTTACTGTTGTTCAGTTGCGAACATATATTAAATATTCATTTTGCAAGTTTTGTTATAATTCCGTTTCTGTATAATTTTGTTTACCTTTTGTCTGTTAAAAAGCCATAGCATTGCAGGTATAAGTCAAACTATGTGCACTTAGTGAGAAACATCCTGCAGTGTAATCTGATACAGGGCGAGGTGCTGTACCGGTTCATTTCTGTCACCAATTCATTTTGCTGAACTTATATTCTGCATTAGTTAGCCTTCTGGTTTATATATCTTTTTAAGTGTTTTTTTTTTGTTAGAATGGTAGAGTGGTAGATTTTAGTTTTTCTGTAAAAAATAAAACAGAGTGATGTCTGGGCACTCGTCGAACGAGTATAGTATGTATGTTGTGCTGTAAATAAAGTGTATAGTTTTAAAGAACGCAGGCATTTTTAATTCAAACAAAGATGATTAGCACAAGCAGTGCAGTGGGTAACTACGTGGTGTGGTCAGAAAGTAAGTTTCGCCGCAGCAGTTTCTATACAACCCACTACTTTTTACAACTGTAATGGCAAAGATAAAACACAACTCAATGAAAGACAATCGTGCGGTTGTATCGACAGATTTCAGGTAAATTATTAATTATATTAATTAATCGTTAAGGTAGTTAGACGTCAAACAAAAGTTATAAATGCATGATAGGATCCACTGCAATGTCTTCGACTGTCGGCTACAATAAAAATATGAAATTCTTTTTGTACATTTGTTTATATAGTATGGGAAAATATATGCAGATCTGGACTGCGCTTAAAGTGCTCATCTGCTCATCACATAGGTCATGTCATCTTCTATCCTAAGTTACGTTTAGCATGGTATGAAATCATAATACAGAGCAGTCCACGAGACATTGTATAAATTGAAGGAATAAGTACTTAGGTATTTGTTATTTATCTGAAAACCTCTAGAAACCTACTTTGAATTCATCCTTTTCATATTGCATAAACATGCAACAAAATAACCACTCACAAGAAATGTGCTTTAAACTCTAGAGGACGAGTGCCAAACAATCTATTATCACGGGCAAGTCTCCCCTGTGGTATTATGTACTTCCATTAAAACAGCAAAGTGGACAAAATAAAGAAAACAGTAGGTGGTAGTGCTCTCATCAGTTACCATTATTACAGAATCACCAAGAGATAGATTTTTAAGTCAGCACTATAACAGAATCACCATGATGTAGAATTCTCAGTTACTATTACAACAGAATCTCCAAGATGCAGTGTTCTCAACTGAATCACCAGTAATAGATATAGTGTTCTCAGTTACAATTTTAACAGTATCACTAAGTTGTAGAGTTCTGAGTTACTATTACAACAGAATCACAAAGATTCAGTGTTCTCAACTGAATCAGCAAGACATAGTGTTTTCAGTTACAATTTTAACAGAATCACTTAGTTGTAGACAGTTGTAGAGGGATTCGTAGTTGTAGAGTACCTATAACAGGATTACCAAGAAGTATAGTGTTCCGAGAATTACCATTAAGTACTACATCAGAATCGCCAAAAGGTGGTGTTCTTAGTTACTGTTATAACAGGACAAATATATATTGTTCTCAGTTATCATTGTAACTGAATCAACAAGAGGTAGTGTTTCTCAGTTACACTGTAACAGAGAATCTCCAAGATGCAATGTTTTCAATTACCTACCATATTTTAACAGAATTGCAAAGTAGTAGAGTGTTCTCAGTAACCATTATAACTGAATCAGCAAGAGATTATGTTCTCTATGTACTACATGTAGCAAAATGCAAAATCACAAAGATGTAATGTTCTCAAATCTCAATTACCATTATAATAGAATTAGCAAGATGTTATTGTGTTACTAAACTGAATCACTAGGTATAAGTGTAGGTACTCCGTTACCACTATACACAGATTTAAAAAGTTTCTTTTGGGAAATCCTTGCCACTATAACAGAATCACAAAGATGTTGTGTTCTCAGTTAGGTACCATTATAATGGAATCACTAAGATTATAGTGTTTTCACTATTATAACACAATCATGAAGGTTTTTTGTGATTAACTTATAGGAGGCACACGGGTCGTGTATAGAATCTAAAATTTGTTTTGTTCACGCCGGCAACCCTTGTAGAGTGGACTGAATTTGTAGGCATTACACCTAGACTCTAGAGCTGAGAAAGTGGGAAGAAAAAAATCGCGGGTCCGGGTGGTGAAGAAGTGGAGTCGAGAAGTTGAAAATCGACATCAGAGTGTCTCTTCTTGACATTCTCGATCTTGATGCGAGGAACGCGAAATTTTCCACAAATCGAAAATATATTTTCACCCCCTCCCGGGAACCGTCACTAAGAATGGTTTGGGGGCGTCGCTGATTTCTTGTGATCATCTTCGGATGCGCAAACAGGTTAAGTATGTATCTAGAATCTTATTTTTTTGGTTCACAGAAACCCTTACAAGGTTTCTTTTTAGACCTAGACTCGAGGACTGTTGGTTTAAAAAAAATCGGGAACAGATCTGTAGAACAGTAGGTCTTCATCCTTCGCTCGATGTACTTGAGGAAGAGGCACACGAAAATGTCCGGAAATTAAAAAAAATTGTATAGCAATCCTGGAGTGCCCGGTGTCTACAAGCTAACCAGATAGATATACCCCCTCGTAGTTAAAAGAGGAAAAATCGTAAATAATTATTGACAAGAAGTGGAGATGAAAAGTTGAAAATCGGCAGATCGGTAAATCGGTTCCTTTTGTCATCCTCGACCAAGATGCACAACAAAATGTGGAAGATCTCAAACAAATTTTCATCCCTTCAGTATATAATTATACTATGTACCTTTAAAAATGAGAGGGGAACTATGTGTTGGCCTACTTTGACAATAAGCAATAATCAATATCTACTCTATGACAATAAGCAAAAGAAACAAGGCGGCGTTGAGACCTCATTTCCAAGTTTTTAATATTCATTCCACAACAAATCACATGAATGTCCTCAGTTTGGCTGGTCCACTATATTATTATTTTAAACGTCAAATTGAACTCTAACGCGCAGGCGGGAAAAATGACTAGTGTGAAGTTGTAGTCTATATTTTGCCTGTATGCCGTTTGCCTGTCTGCGGGATTCCCGATCTGATGAAATCCGGTCTGACGAAAGCCCGATCTGCGTAAAGACTTTTCTGAAATATTCCTGTATGCAGTTTGCCTTTTCTACCGTAATATATGGCACCGATAAAACTCATTACTATATTCATATCAGTCGCTAAATTAATATTTGTATATATATTACAGATGTAACATGATGAACTTGTTTACCAGTACCAAGAACTTACAAATATTCTGGTGTCACCTGCAAAGTAATTCACCCCAGTTTTATTAAATAAGTGCCTGCACGTTTTGTGCACCTCATAATTAAAAAATGCATAAGTACATTCATTTTTATTTATTTATACATATATTATAAGTTTACAACCTTAAGGCTACATTCAAATTATGTAACAAGATTCTTTCCTTTAGCATAGGTTCCAAAATTAACGAAGTTCTACGAATTCTATCCCAAAATCTTTCACGATCTCTTGCATACCTTTCCCACGGTCCTTTTCTATTTGAATCTCTTGCATCCACATAGTACATTTCGATGTTGGAATCGAAACGAACAGTTTTTTTCGTTTTTCCTACATCTGGTTTCTCACAGGTTCCTTGCTGGTTGTTGTTTTGCAAAGTCATCTGGCTTAATTTTCTCAATTCAAATATGCACTACTAAATCTTGAGCAAGTCTTCTAAACGATCGGAGGAAAGGCTCGAGTATTCATTAGAGCTAGGAGTTTTCATTCTGCTTACAATTTTTTTCTTGCAGTGTTCTTGTTGATCGAGTGCAAAGTAATATGGCATAACTTTTTTCTTAATTCGTATACAGCTAAATCTTGATTGAGTTTTCTAAGCGATTGAAGGAAAGATTCTAATCTTATTTCTAATTCTTCTTGTTCCTTCATTATGGATAATTATTGTTTCTCTTCTTCCTCAAATTCTATGTTTACAGTGCAACCTACGATCCCTTTTTGAATCAAATAATTTTTTTTTCTTCCTTCTCTAATTGTGCATTAAAAGTTTTTATGTAATCGTCGGTGAACAAACTCCGGAATCGTAGTGGTAGAATTGTTCGATTCTCCTCGAAGTCTGCAACTACACGTTCACCATATTTAGTATTAAGCATACTAAAACTTTCCACTGCATATTTCTTATTTTCAACCAAATCTTTTGAATTTAAGTAAGGTTTGATGTAAGACTGCTCGTTTAAATTTTGGAAGACTGACATTTTGCGTTATTCGCTTTCGGTTTATAAATGATATAAAAAGCTACACAATACGTATATAAGTAATTCGAATCCCTCCCTCTCTCTTACCGAGAGATGTAACATGATCCTTTTGACTTTCAAATAACCTGTTGCAACATTTTTCACAACTGGTGTTGTCAATGACCTCTCAATCGGCAGAGTTCGGATTACATGCTAAGTAACCTTGAACATGATACCCGACTATCTTATTACACCACACATCTTATTACACAGGCAGCAAAACTGTAACGCGATCTATGTGGCTTTCAAACAATATTCACGTTGATGTAAATTGACAACATCCTATCCTGTTACAGGAAAAGTTCCATGAAATTCAACACCAGTTCAATAACTTCTCGATCGGTGGAGTTCGGAAATGCTCGGTGAAATTAAACACCAGTAAAACAATATGCCAGTTCTGGATGTGACTTTGAACAATGGCCTATAACCGATAATTATCTCAGAACACCTGTTGCAACATTTTTTACATCTGGTGTTGTCGGCCCAGAACCGGCAACTGACTCAGAACTGGTAGCCGGTTCTGGCCCATCACCGATGGTCAAAAACATATAGAGCCGGCTCTAGGCCATCACGTGTAAATTCTTATGGACAAATTGTTTGCAGCGCTTTTTCATGTGAAGTCCCAGAACCGGCAGCCGGTTCTGGGCCCATTACCGATTCTGGGCCCATTGTCGGTTCTTTGGCCAATGGCCCAATGGCCTAGAACCGGCCATTGGCCCAGAACCGGCATTGGGCCCAGAACCGGCTGCCGATTCTGGGCCATCGCATGAAAAAGCGCTGCAAACAATTTGTCCATAAGAAATTACATGTGATGGCCTAGAACCGGCTCTATATGTCTACTTTCGTACATAGCTTATCTAGACGCCACTAACCTGTATGGCTACAGTATGTCGCAATTGCTTCCTAAAGGTGATTTTACATGGTTAAACCAGGAAGAAATTGAAAATTTGAATGTTTCCGATATTCCAGATGATGATACCTACGGGTATGTATTTGAAGTTGATCTGGAATATCCAAAACATTTACACAATTTGCATAAAGATCTACCGTTTTGTCCCGAAAATATAACCCCTCCTAATGGAAAATATTCAAAATTGATTCCAAATTTATATAATAAAAGTCTATATATAAACTATGTTTAAAACACGTTTTAATTATTTCAAAATACCACCGAATTTTAAAGTTTGAACAATCAACCTGGTTAAAATCATAGATTGAACTAAATGCTCTTAGGAGGAATGCGGCAAATAATAATTTCGAGAATTTTTTTAAATTGATGGTAAATAGCGTATTTGGCAAAACAATGGAAAATGTTGAAAAAAGAGTAGACGTGCGGTTAGGGAGTCACTGGGAGAGGGATAACAATAAAACTGGTGCAGAAACTTTGATCGCTAAACCCAGTTTTCAAAATGTAACCATTTTTTCTGAAAATTTAGTAGCTGTACAGATGAAAAAAATTGAAGGTAGTTTATAACAAACCAATCTATTGTTGCACTTTCCCTATTTCCACACAAAGAAAACACGCTTTTCCCCGAACACTTTATTCACCGACCTTTCTAATACACCATTCGAGTTCATTGTCTATACTAGTATTTAGCGCGTCCAGCAATGTACCATTATATCGCTCTACCTGACCATTCTATCTTGGAGACGACACAGTATTCAAAACTAACCGAATTTTATATTCGAGGCAAAAATCTTTAAACCGTTTTGATTTGAGTGCATTTCCTCTATCTGCTATGATTCGCTTAGGTACTCCAAACATACTGAAGAGAACTTTCAACTCATATACCGCTTCTTTTGAATTAGTAGTTTTGGTGGGACGGGCAAACAGATATTTAGAAAAACAGTCCAAGACCGTAAGTATATACGAAAAATTTGCACTTTTGCAGAATGGTCCCAAGTGGTCTATGTGCCAAGTATGTAATGGTTTTGAGGGTTTTTTGATCGGAAAAAGGAACCCTTCTTTCTTCCCATACCGGCTTCGCTTATATGCACAGTCAAGGCACGCATTTACGTATTTTCTTATAAATCTGGTCATCCCTTTAAACCAAAATTGGCTCTTAATTAGTTGGTCGCACTTGGCGAGTCCAATATGTCCAATATCGTCGTGGTATTTTCTTAATAGGTTGAACTTAGAATACCTAGATATTACCAATTTCAATTTTCCATCTACCGTCTTGCGGTACATACGACATTTTCTTTCCACGTAGGTATTTTTTAATTCTGGGTTCGGGTTTTCTTGCCTTAATCTTCTTTTAATTGATGCTAACTCTTCGTCCTGAGATTGAATACAATATATCCAATCATCAATTTGCATCGGTAGTATTTGATCAGTATCGTTCACGTTGCGACTCAGTGCATCGACATGAAGCATTTTGTTCCCCGGTGGATGTTCTATTTCAAAATCGTAATCTTGCACTGTAAACCACCATCGAGCAATGCGTGGTAATAAGTCTTTTTTGCTGAATGTCGATCGTACCGCACTACAGTCAGTGACAATTTTAAAATGAATATCCGACAAATAGATCTTGAATCTTTTAATAGATTCTACTACTGCCAGGGTTTCTAATTCGTAAGAATGATAAACTTTTCTTCTCTTGTTGTGGCTCTACTAAAATACATGGTAGGTTTCAACCCTTCTTCATGATATTGCATTAAAATTCCCGCAACGCCTCTACTGCTCGCGTCAGTATGCAGTTCAGTTCTTAAAGTGTGATCGAAAATAGCTAGTAACGGTCTTGTAGTTAAAATTTCTTTGATCTTATTGAATGAATTCACTTGGCGGTCTTCCCACTGCCAAATCTTGGCCTTCTTTAAGAGTTCACATAGGGGTTGTACAATCAAGGCATGATTTTTTATAAATTTTCGAAAATAGGAACTTAGTCCTAAGAACTGCCTTACTTCATGCACATTTCTTGGAGTTGGGAAATTTAGAACGGCATTTATTTTTCTCTGTCCGGGTCTTACACCACTTTCATCAATTTCATACCCTAAATAATCAATGGTTGTTTCGAAAAATCTACATTTTTCGACATTCAGTTTTAGATTTGCCATTTGAAAATGTCTCAGTACAGTCTCCAACGTCATCATACCCTCCTCTACTGAATGACTTGGTATCAAAATATCGTCTAGATAAACAACTACTTTTTCATGTCGCAAGTTTCCCAAAACACCGTTTAAGAGACTTTGAAATGTTGCAGGCGCGTTACATACTCAAAACGGCATTCGCAAGGACTCATACTGGCCGTCCGGAGTTACTAAAGCGGTTTTCGCTATAGAATTTTTGGAAACGGGAACCTGATAATACCCCTGAGTCATATCTAGGGTACAGAAGTACTTATACCCCTTTAAACGTGCAATATAATCTTCAATATGTGGTAGAGGGTATCTGTCTTTTATTGTGATAGCATTTAATTTTCGGTAATCGATAACAACTCTATAATCCCCATTTTTTTTCTTAACGAGAATTGCCGGACTTGCGTAGCAAGATCTAGACTCTCTTATTATATTATTGTTTAATAAGTCCTTGATTTTGTCCCTAATAATATGTTTCTCCTTCTCTGATAAACGATAGGGTTTATAGAAAATTGGATCAAGTGACGTCAAGTTAATGTTGAATTCCACAATATCAGTTACCCCTAATTCACTCGTGTTGGATGCTGTAACGTTGCAAAAAGAAACACATTAGGTAATTAAGAATTGATTGTGTTTACTTTTAACGTTCTGACGTCACGCCCGGATCCCGAAGAGATGCACGTCACCTGTGTTCGTAGACACAGGTGGGAGACGCAAGCGCGCGCCAGTTGAGACGACCGTCAAGCGAGATGGATGGTAGTTGCGGCCATTACAAATCTGACGTCCTGCATTTTGCACCCGGCACTACTCTTCCCGCTAGAAACTCGAAGTGACCCGCCACCGAAGACCTCCCGCTCCTCGCTTATAAAAGTGGGTGCTCCGCCGAAGAGAATTCAGTATTTGGCCGTCCGGCCCTCAGCTGGAACAAATGCTCCCAGCATCCGGGATGATGCTGGCCACCGATCCGAACTACTAGTACTTGATCGACCGTTCCGACTTCGCCGTGTGATCAAACCGAAAGTAATTATATTATCCCGTAAATATTTGAGTAAGTAACTTTAATTAGTGATACTGGACCGTTCGAACAACTACTCCTCGGGCAAATACCCCGCCAGGCGTTGAATTATAGAACTAAATCCAGATTTTTTGTACTACGAGACGTTTCAGACTGCTACCCCATCTAAGATGGCTTTGAAACAATCCTAATTTGTCTCCATGTACGTACGTGCTTTTAAGCAGGTCTTTGTTCAAATATTGCATGTTTTGAATGTGTATGGAAAACCGCAGACCAACTGGTTTCGTCCTTCTGGGACTCATCAGTACGGTGCTTTCCCCTACACACTCAAACCATGCAATTTAATCTTGCTATATATACTGCCGTGCTCTGGACAGATATCAGCAAGTGACAACTACTTTGAGTAATTATCTAGTATTAATTAGTGATACTGGACCGTTCGAACAACTACTCCTCGGGCAAATACCCCGCCAGGCGTTGAATTATAGAACTAAATCCAGATTTTTTGTACTACGAGACGTTTCAGACTGCTACCCCATCTAAGATGGCTTTGAAACAATCCTAATTTGTCTCCATGTACGTACGTGCTTTTAAGCAGGTCTTTGTTCAAATATTGCATGTTTTGAATGTGTATGGAAAACCGCAGACCAACTGGTTTCGTCCTTCTGGGACTCATCAGTACGGTGCTTTCCCCTACACACTCAAACCATGCAATTTAATCTTGCTATATATACTGCCGTGCTCTGGACAGATATCAGCAAGTGACAACTACTTTGAGTAATTATCTAGTATTAATTAGTGATACTGGACCGTTCGAACAACTACTCCTCGGGCAAATACCCCGCCAGGCGTTGAATTATAGAACTAAATCCAGATTTTTGTACTACGAGACGTTTCAGACTGCTACCCCATCTAAGATGGCTTTGAAACAATCCTAATTTGTCTCCATGTACGTACGTGCTTTTAAGCAGGTCTTTGTTCAAATATTGCATGTTTTGAATGTGTATGGAAAACCGCAGACCAACTGGTTTCGTCCTTCTGGGACTCATCAGTACGGTGCCTTCCCCTACATGCAACATGCAATATTTGAACAAAGGCCTGCTTAAAAGCACGTACGTACATGGAGACAAATTAGGATTGTTTCAAAGCCATCTTAGATGGGGTAGCAGTCTGAAACGTCTCGTAGTACAAAAAATCTGGATTTAGTTCTATAATTCAACGCCTGGCGGGGTATTTGCCCGAGGAGTAGTTGTTCGAACGGTCCAGTATCACTAATTAATACTAGATAATTACTCAAAGTAGTTGTCACTTGCTGATATCTGTCCAGAGCACGGCAGTATATATAGCAAGATTAAATTGCATGGTTTGAGTGTGTAGGGGAAAGCACCGTACTGATGAGTCCCAGAAGGACGAAACCAGTGGGTCTGCGGTTTTCCATACACATTCAAAACATGCAATATTTGAACAAAGACCTGCTTAAAAGCACGTACGTACATGGAGACAAATTAGGATTGTTTCAAAGCCATCTTAGATGGGGTAGCAGTCTGAAACGTCTCGTAGTACAAAAAATCTGGATTTAGTTCTATAATTCAACGCCTGGCGGGGTATTTGCCCGAGGAGTAGTTGTTCGAACGGTCCAGTATCACTAATTAATACTAGATAATTACTCAAAGTAGTTGTCACTTGCTGATATCTGTCCAGAGTACGGCAGTATATATAGCAAGATTAAATTGCATGGTTTGAGTGTGTAGGGGAAAGCACCGTACTGATGAGTCCCAGAAGGACGAAACCAGTTGGTCTGCGGTTTTCCATACACATTCAAAACATGCAATATTTGAACAAAGACCTGCTTAAAAGCACGTACGTACATGGAGACAAATTAGGATTGTTTCAAAGCCATCTTAGATGGGGTAGCAGTCTGAAACGTCTCGTAGTACAAAAAATCTGGATTTAGTTCTATAATTCAACGCCTGGCGGGGTATTTGCCCGAGGAGTAGTTGTTCGAACGGTCCAGTATCACTAATTAATACTAGATAATTACTCAAAGTAGTTGTCACTTGCTGATATCTGTCCAGAGCACGGCGGTATATATAGCAAGATTAAATTGCATGGTTTGAGTGTGTAGGGGAAAGCACCGTACTGATGAGTCCCAGAAGGACGAAACCAGTTGGTCTGCGGTTTTCCATACACATTCAAAACATGCAATATTTGAACTAAGTAACTTTGAGTAAGTACCCTACCTCGTTCGTATCAAATAAATTCGATCTGTTCATGCTGGGGAATTGGGAGTGCTGTCTATGAAGATCGATCGATTTTCCCATCCTGTGTGGCCCTAGCGCCTGTAACAGGACGATATACCGGTGGAAATCGATCGCATCCGGGTAATGGGCGGCTCCTGGTGAAATCTTAAGGTAGAACAAATTGATTATTTGCGACGGAGGAGCTGGCGGCGTTCCCCCAGGCGATTGCACTCGCGTGCTATAACGAGAATTGCCCGCCGATCCCGTTTCGGAGCCGGCACCGTTCGGTGCTCCCACGAAATCTCCGAGACCCCGTAAATATTCAGTCTTGATCACCCGGCGGACCGCAAGCGTTCTATCTGGACACTCCGTAAAAACCGTGTTTGACTTAAATGTAAATATCTCGTATTTTTGTATATATTATATTTTTACCTATTCAATTCTATTTTATTTATCGTTCCGATTTTTGCAAGTGTATATAGTTAAATTAATAGAGTACCGTTTCATTTTCTTTCTGTTGTGTTATTCGACGTTTAGCAATAGTAACATAATATTTGGACCCGCCCTTCTGCGACTACGAGCAAAAGGGTGACCAACGTATAAGTCTTACCTGACCGTAAATACAACCCAAGAAAAACGTTCATAAGCGAACGATCCGACCGGCCTAAATATACGGCGTATCCCAATAAGTGATACCGAGGGGTACCGCTGCATATTTAGGGACCGCACCTAGAACGTCCAGAATTGGCGTACGAAATAAACCCAGACGAAAGTCATCGTTGTATGAGTGACGTCCGCAATCAGGAGAAAGCAAACGTTGTAATGCAAAACAGTTGTTAAATTCATTTAACAGCGAAATTAAAGAACAAATGTGATCATCTTCTATTTCACCAGTACTAATTTGAGATCTGTCTATTCGGCCTACAGTTGTTATTCCCTGTGAATGAATAGCATCAGAGGAATTCGTATTTAATCGATATCCCCTAGATAATACAGTATTGTCACGTATGTTGTAAGGTTTTGACCCAACATTAGTTGCATGAATAGAAAATATAGACGCAACACTAACAACTGTTGACATACGAAGATTATTTTGTAATTTTGCGGGCGCAATCAGACCGCAATTATTGCTATCGCTTCTGGCAGGTCTGTTCCAAAATATACAGGGAGAGTCTAAATCCTGTTCTCGGCATTCTGCCATTTTTCCTGGTCTGCCCCAAAATATACAGGGTTCAAATCTCGCTTT
This sequence comes from Xestobium rufovillosum, assembly GCA_963966045.1. Taxonomy (NCBI): domain Eukaryota; kingdom Metazoa; phylum Arthropoda; class Insecta; order Coleoptera; family Ptinidae; genus Xestobium; species Xestobium rufovillosum. The sequence continues at coordinate 2,229,681 of OZ014503.1, read as the reverse complement.
CGGTACTCTCTTTCGCAGGTATGAACAACAGGTTATCCAGATTAGATGCGTTTGAACCGCTCTGTTCAAAAATATACAGGTTCAAATCTCACTCTCAGCAATCTGCTTGTGCGGTACGAATCTCTTGCGATACTCTGCTATTTTGTGGTCTGTTCAAGAGAAGCTGCAATTTGAGCAGGCCAGGTCAGGCCTTTCTGATGTGACTGTACCATGCACCAGGACTGCGCGCGCGTGGATGCGGTGGTGGTAATGGTAATGTGAGAATTTGTGATTGTCGAGATGAAACATGCGCGCGCAGTCCAGGGGCATGGTACATTCACATCAGAAGGGCCTGATCTGGCCTGCTCAAATTGCAGCTTCTCTTGAACAGACCACAAAATAGCAGAGTATCGCAAGAGATTCATGCCGCACAAGCAGATTGCTGAGAGTGAGATTTGAACCTGTATATTTTTGAACAGACCGGTTCAAACGCATCTAATCTGGATAACCTGTTGTTCATACCTACGAAACAGAGTACCGAAAGCGAGATTTGAACCCTGTATATTTTGGGGCAGATCAGGAAAAAAGGCAGAATGCCGAGAACAGGATTTAGACTCTGCCTGTATATTTTGGAACAGACCTGCCAAAAGGAACATGTAACCGGTCATACAAAGTACTGAAAATGAGATTTGAACTGTTACGAAGATTTCTACCCCCGTATTGTGAGCAAAATGGTTACATAATTGAAGCCATGATTGTGCTGAAGACGCTAAACTATATTGATCACATAGCTGACGACTGCATTAACACCGAATTTCTAATTGATTTAGGTAAGATTGTGTCAAAGTTCGTTTCTCACGGGGCCAGTCAGTTATCGATTATTGGTTATTGATTATCGATTATTGATTATCGATTATTGGTTATTGATTGCTTTGACTGGAAATACTTTTATTTTAACTGCAAACTTGCATCCACCAATTAATTTAAACGAAGAAAATGCAGCGTACGCTTTGGGATTGATAAACTTTGAAGCATTCAATTCGTTCCCGAATATAGAAACGGGGTGCAACAAGTTTTATTATGGTCAACATGGTGATTATATTGAAATACCAGAAGGATCTTACGAAGTTAACGATATTAATGAATTTCTACAAACATCTTTTAAAAAACTTGAAAAAGTTATAGAAGCTGATACTTCTAATTTGGGGGAGCTAAACGATGTGCTGGATCCCATTAAAAACTTTTACGCTATTTACAGTAATGAGAAAAGAAAGCCTCCTGTAATTTTGAATATACGTGCAAATAATAATACTCTGAGAAGTGAAATTAAATGCAACTACGAAATTTACTTCACAAAGAAAGATTCGATTGCATGGCTGTTGGGGCTCGAATCACGTAAACTTCAACCAGATAAACGACATGTATCGGATTCTCCAGTAAACATAGTAAAAGTTAGCGCAATATGTGTAGAATGTAATTTGGTAGGAGGATCATATGTCAACAGTCGACAAGTACATGTCATACACGTATTCTTTCCATCAGTGCCAGCAGGATTCAAAATAACCGAAATCCCTAAAAGTGTGATTTACTTACCAATCAATACAAACCAGATAAGCGAAATTACAGTTAAAATACTGGATCAAAACTGACACTTGATCAATTTCAGAGGTGAAGTGATAACGGTAAGACTTCATTTGAAAAGGATTCAGAATGGGAATCAGTTTTGATAATTGGAAGAGACTTCGAACTGGAGGTCATATAAATACACTCAGCAGAAAACATACATTCAGTTTTTCCAATACTTTGGTTCAACTAACACCAGCAAGTCGAGCTTTTCTCACATCGCTAGGATTAAAAATAAATCGAACGAAAAATAGGAAAATTAAAAACGCTGTGGATTAGAGTGAAAGTGGCTTGCAAATCAAAATTTTGCAAATTAATTATTCGCTACACTATTAGAAAGACCAGTAATGAATAGCGAAATTTTAAACGCAGTTTCAATCGAATACTGCGTTCACTCAAACGTTAAAATATTTCAACTTAATTGCAAAATAAATAGTTAGCTTGAATACCTACCCCTTAGTCCTTAACGATAGTGAAAAATATGACAGACGAGTGGGTCTGATAACCAATCAGAAATCGTTGTTCGCATTGTTGTTGTCACGTGATTAAAAGATAAATGTTTCTAGCTTGCATTTATATATAAGTATAACTTTTAAAATTAGTGCCATCGTTGCACATATTTATAAGCGATATGAATTTCCGGCTAACATACATAATGTAACACATGCACCTGTTTGCCAGTTCAGTTCGTTCGTAGTGAAGTTCTCTTAAATTTGTTAAAATGTGTGTGACTGCGTATGTGTGTATATATAGTTAGCTGTTATTTTAGAAAGGTTGATATTTATTGATTGTGAAGAATTGTGTGCTTATATGGAAATTAACCCAACACTCAAAGATTAGAGAGGGGGAGGAAACCCGACAGGCATCTGTGACCAGAGTCACGCGTTACATTAAGGTACCTATCGGTATGTATTTTTCAAATATTACTCTTAATTTACTGCTTTTACTTACGTGATAATTTCTATCACACTTTGAATTTCCTCATGCTTTCCTGCGCTGCGGTTTGATAATAATTCTGCAGATGGCTCTACATATATGGACGCCAGTAAACAAATTTTAATCCGAGAGTGATGAAGGAGCTTTAATGCAATAAATTATGTATTTTTAACAAACATATTTAATATAGAAACGATTAGTTTTTCGTAATTTCATAATGGGATTTCCGATCAACTTTATTTTTGTTGGCTTGCTAATAATAATTATTTATATATCTGTCAACTGCCAAGAGGCTGCTGTCAATTCTGTTGACTTAGTAACATTTTCAACAGGTGTCTCTGTGCACATAAACATAGTTATCTTTTATAATTTAATTATTATAAGTCGAATTTGAATAAAACATTACACCTCTATCAATTAAGCTGCTGTCTTTACTTTCTCGTTTAGGCTTGAAAGAGAGTGACATCACATATCAAAGTAGGACATCTTGCATCCCTAATTGGACGAAAATCCCCCAATACATCACGTTTAAGATGTGGAGGAACATCATCCTCGCCCAGCTGATTCTTGGTTGTGGAATTATAGGAGTTTTCAGGTGAGAGTAAATACCAACGTCAAACTTTCGTTATTTGAACTGCTTTATTCACGCTCTACATTAGGTACCTACTGGTACGTATTTTCAAATATTACCCGCTTTTACTTAAGTGATAATTTCTATCACACTTTGAATTTCCTCATGCTTTCCTGTGGTTTGATAATAATTCTGCAGATGGCTCTATATGGACGCCAGTAAACAAATTTTAATTCGAGTGGTGAAGGAGCTTTAATGCAATAAATTATGTATTTTTAACAAAGATATTTATTATAGAAACTATTAGTTTTTCGTAATTTCATAATGGGATTTCCGATCAAATTTATTTTTGTTGGCTTGCTAATAATAATTATTTATCTATCTGTCAACTGCCAAGAGGCTGCTGTCAATTCTGTTGACTGAGTAACATTTTCAACAGGTGTCTCTGTGCACATAAACATAGTTATCTTTTATAATTTAATTATTATAAGTCGAATTTGAATAAAATATTACACCTCTATCAATTAAGCATAAGTGATTGCTGCTGTCTTTACTTTCTCGTTTAGGCTTGAAAGAGAGTGACATCACATATCAAAGTAGAACATCTTGCATCCCTAATTGGACGAAAACCCCCAATACATCACGTTTAAGATATGGAAGAACATCATCTTCGCCCAGCTGATTCTTGGTTGTGGGATTATAGGAGTTTTCAGGTGCGAGTAAATACCAACGTCAAACTTTCGTTATTTGAATTGTTTTATTCACTTTTCTTTTTAAATTTGTCAAGGTAGAAATAAAAAACATAAACGCATTGAGATGCACATTGTGCCGAGCGTGCGTGGTTTTGCGTTACTGTGCTACGTTTTGAAGGAGAGTGTAGCGGGGCAAGCAGTCAGTCAGCAGCCGTCCGCTGAAAGCGAGACACGGCGAGAAGTTATTTTTACGTACCGCTGACAAAAGTCGAGTTGTTCTTTTGTATGTTAATGTATGTCGTATTCGTATGTGTGCAGAAATATAGAGTTTTAGCATAGCTTAAGAAATTCTTATAGCTCCGCCACTCGGCCATCCCCACCGAGTAACGAGACGGCCCGGCGGACTGAAGACGGAATGAAGAGAACTCATTTCGTAGTAGAAGCCGACAGGAGATAGAACGAGCGGTTCTGGGGCGTATTAAGTGCGATTTTTGCGGGTTTATAGGTTGTTGAGTTGTTGCCGCCGTGTTTCAATTGTTAATGCTGTACTTTTAGTGACTGATATTTTTATATTTGAATAATAGGCGAAGGAAAAGACAGTTGTACAGCTCTTGGGTGCATAAACAATTATTATAATAATTGTTCCTATAGTTTTTTTAATTTTCCCAAAGAGAAAAATAGGTAAATCATAAATGTAAGACATTCTGTATGATCGAAATTAATATGGAATTTCATGTAGAGCACGCACATGGGCCATTTCTGCGCGAAGGGAAGATTTAATCCAATTATTAGGACACTCGACTATTAAAATGATCTTTGGGGTATGCACTTTGAAAGCCGCATGTTTGCAAATGAGAAACATAATAGGTTAAGAAAATCGGCTGTCCAGACTATTTTTGCAGTCGAGCAGTAGATAAGGTCAAAAAATTGTGAGTGCCCATCTGGAGATTTGTTTTCTGAAATATATTTCAGAAAATCTTATTATTTGTATACTTATAAGAGTGTAAGTGGATACGTAACTTTTTTAAGTGCAATCTATATGCAGTAAGTGAACTTGGACCTACATTATAACAGATTGTAGATCGTACAAATGTTAAATATTAGTTTACATACTTCCAAAAAAATGTTTTGAGTTCTGTGTTAGATATTATTTATTTTCATTAATAATCAATTAATAACAAAATACATTTAACGCTTATTTATTTATAATTGCGTTATTTCCAAAGTAAAAATAAAATTTCATTCTTTGGTGCCCGTAAAATTTTTAAATACGGCCGTTGCTGGTCTTGTCAGCTGCAAAGTTAACAGCGCGTCGCGATCTCCCCACCATCGCGTAAGAAAACTGGCCTCGCATACATCAAAGAAGCCGATCGGAAGTTTCGAGACTATACTTGATTAGACTATGGTTTTAGTTAGTGTTTCCAAGACCAACGCTTTTAATTTGAAGAACTTACCTTTACAAATTTACCCTGGGTACATTGGCGCTCAACTCGTGGCAAAAGGGTTGGTATATTAGGAAATACCTAGTAGCTGACAATAAGATTCTGCTAACCGTTGTTGGAAGTTATTGGAAAAGGATATTTAAGACGCAAATCATATTTGTACGTACGCGGAGAGCGGAGAGGTAGAGCGGAATTGCGAGCCGATAGCCTAGCCGACGCGCGTAGCTCAGCGGCCGAGATATACGGTAAGACAAAGCAGGAAAGGAATGTGGAAAGACTGCCGTATCGGTGAACTATTATAATAATTGTATTTGTTCTGTATATACATTTTGCGATTTTGCGTTTAATAAACAATATAGTGCTCGAGAATAGTGACGTGGGCTATAAAACATATTTAGTTTAGGTACAGCTGGTGCATGTATAAGTTGTAAATGTGTATATTATAGAGATAGAATTAAAGATAGGTAGATTTAAACTGTAAGTATAGTTTTATGGGTTGGAATAATTTTGAGTAAGATTTGTTAAATAAAAAATGCCGCAAAGAAAACAGAAACAATCAGTTAATGACGAAATAGAGCCGTCAAGGGTAAGCGAATTAGAAATGTGTGTTAAAAATCTGACACAAAATGTTGTAAAAATGCAAGAAATGATGGAGAAAGTTTGTTTTTGGGTTAAAGCGGATGTTTCGGAGGGGAATATAAGGGCAGAAAAAAATGTAGAAGCGGAAAAGGGGATAGATGAAAGAAAATATATTGCCTTATGGAAAGATTTGGGGGAAGTAATTTAACGTTTTCTCCAAACGGGGGTACCCATCCGGTTGAGTTTATGAGGAAATTGAGGCGTTTGTTAGACGATGCGGGAGTACCGCAGGAAAAGAGGGTGTCGCTGGCAATAAATTGTTTACGGGGATCGGCCGCCGATTGGGCAGTCGCAAGGGAAGACGATTTCATAAGTTTTCAGGGTTTCTACGAGTTATTTATGAAGCGATATTGGAGTACAGAGGAGGAGAGACGGACGTATCACAAAATTAAATACGGGAAATTTGAGCAGGGTAGTCCGGCTGATTATTTTTTAAAAATGACACGCGAAGCCACCTATCTAACGCAACGGTTATATAATATGGAGCTGATGGAGCTACTCATTGAACATTTCGAGCCAGAAATACAGAGAGGTATATTAAATAACGGAATCTGCGATGTCGATGAAATAGAGCGGTTTCTGAGAAAAATAGATACTACGTATGAAGAAAATAGAGTGAGGAATGGTAGTGCTAATCGGGGTGGTGCTGCTGGACAAAACTGGCGCGGGGCTCCGAGATATCGCCAGGATGATAGGTGGGAAAGGCAGGGTGAAAGGAGCGAGGGGCCGGAAGATAACGAGGGGAATAGGCAGGGTCGTAATCCGGGGCCTGCCCCAAGGACTCGAAATGTGGAAGTCCACGAAATCGTAAGCAATAATCGGGTGGTGAATACGATGTTTAACGAAGATAAAGTGTATTTGTTGGAAGAAGAAGTAGCTGAAAGAATGGTCCCTACCCAAAAAACCGGTTATTGAAGGCGTCGTAGGAGATGTAAAGGTTGAAATATTAGTGGATTCAGGTAGCCATTTATCCTGTGTATCGCTCGAATTCTATAATCAGCTGAAACAGAAAAATTCCAAGTTGTTAAGTGTACCGGTAAAACGGGTACTTATTTCCAGTGCCCTGAAGTGGAAATCGCAAAGAGCGAAAATACAGACTTATGTACTGGTCCAAGTAGGCGATTTTCAGTTCGACTGGGTTTTTATTGTTGTGCCAACTTTGGTACGCGAGGTTATTTTGGGGTGCGATTGGCTATCTGATCACGCGGTGGTATTAAACTTTGCAAAGGGTATTTTAGAAGGTGAGTTTGCGGAAAAGCGTAGAATTATTCGATTTCAGGAAACTATTTGTGAGGGTGATAGTATGGAATTAAAGGAAATCGGTCCTGAAGATGTCGAAGTTAGTCAGACATCAGTAAACGAATTAGGTGGGCACGTTGACGTGGATGAGGCAATTTATGCGGTTGTTGAGAAAGCCAACCAGTTCGGTAAAAAAGATAAGGATGATCTGGCCGAAGTACTTCTAGAATACCGTGATATCTTTTCGGAGCGACCGGGTTTAATTCGAAATTACGAACATGAAATTATACTTAAAGATTATTCACCGTTTTATATAAAGTCCTATCCTATTCCGCATGTATTCAAGGACCTAGTTCGTCAACAAATTAAGGAAATGGAAGACTGGGGGGTTATTAGCAAATGCCGGACCGAATATCTTAGCCCTTTAGTCGTGGTACAAAAGAAAAATGGGCAGCCGCGGGTGTACCTAGATGCTCGCTTTCTTAATAAAAGAATGGAACAGGATCACGTGGTCCCTCCCAAGCCCTCGGAGTTGTTATATGAGTTCTCAAAAGGTCAGTGCCTCTGGACCCTTGATTTAACTGCTTCCTATTGGCAGGTCCCGATCAAAAAGGATCACCAGAAGTACGCAGGGTTCTCGTACGAAGGAGAGACGTATGTCTTTAAACGACTACCTTTTGGTTTTTGCACGGCTTTATTAGCTTTATTAGAGGCCTCAACCGAGTACTCGGAGAGGAAACAAGAGATTTCGTAGTACCATACGTTGACGATCTTTTGATCTATTCCCCCGACTCCCGAGTGCATCTGGCCACTATAAAGAGCTTATTTGAAAAATTTAGGGTAGCGGGTATCACTGTAAAACTACAGAAATGTAACTTCGCCCGAGATAAGGTCGAATTTTTGGGCCATATAGTGTCTCCGTTAGGTGTGGAAGTTTGCCCAGAACGAGTAAAATCCGTCTCGGATTTTAGGGTCCCGCGAAAAATTAAGGACCTGAGATCGTTCCTAGGTCTAATTAATTATGACCGCCGCTTTATAGAAAATTTTTCGAAGTTAACGCTTCCGTTACTGCGGATGTTGAAAAAGGGCCAGCTCTGGCGCTGGACCCCCGCGGAACAGCGAGCGTTTGAGGAGTGTAGGCAGCGTTTTGTGAAATTATCTCGTTACGCCATCCCGATCCGAAACGGGGTTATTACATTTATACGGACGCATCCGGTTACGGTGTAGGAGCATGCCTGTGCCAACCAGGGGAAAACGTTGGAGATTGGAATGTGATAGCATATTACTTGCGAATTCTTAAGGTTCCGGAGTCAACGTATTCCGTTACCGAAAGAGAGGCGTTGGCAGTGGTTTGCGCTTTGAAGCAGTGGAGAACTTTTGTTCTGGGACGAGAATTAACCGATGTTACAGACCACAAGGCCCTGTCCTTCTTGAGATCATGTCGATTGTTGGGGGGTCGGCTGACAACGGTGAGTGCTTTATTTGCAAGAGTTTAATTTTAATATCGAATATACTCAAAGATCACGAAACACCATAGCGGACACCTTGTCTCGCTATCCTGTGGGGTTTACCCGCAGATGGAAATTTGGATACGAAAATAGAGGTATCTTTACTGAAGCTTAGCTCTCTGGAGAAGATTGTTAAAAGGAATATGGTCGATATCCGAAAGGGTCAAGAGGGGGATGAGTTTTGTGTAATGGTGAAAGGGGAGCTAGCAAAAGAGAGTTGTGCCGATAGGCTCCGAGATTGGTTTGTAGTGCATGAGGGCTTGTTGTTTAGAAGGGGGTCCGCTGACAACCCTTATATGCGATTGTGCGTTCCCCAAGGGTATGTAGCTTCCCTAGTGCTCCAGGAGCATGAGTATAATGGACATTTTGGGATAGAGAAGTGTGTCAAGTCGTTAGAGACGTATTATTTTTGGAAACGATTCCGTTCTTCTATTCAAGAAAAAATGTATCGCGTTGCGATCTCTGCCAAGGTGATTCATACTTCCCTCTACTATCCGCAGGGCAATATGACCGAACGTGCAAATAAGGAGATTGGGCGGATATTACGAGCTTGTTGCTATAATCAGCACACAAAATGGGCTTGTATTTTACCTAATGTTCAAAAATGGCTTAACCGCGCGATACATGATAGTACTGGATTTTCACCAGAGCATTTGCATTTCGGCAAGAGTCAAAGTAATCCGTTTTTGAGGCATATAGAATTCCCACCCTCTGCCATTGAACCAGCCGATATAATAATGTTAGCACGAGATCGTTTACGATCGAAAGCGGAAAAAAGGCAAGCACGTCACGACGGCTTGGGACAAGTGGTGTCATTTAGTGTGGGTGATAATGTGATGGTCCGAACGCACGATCTCTCTTCCTCTGAGAGTAAGGAAATCCGTAAGTTCTTTTTGTTGTATAGAGGTCCGTGTTCCGTCATTTCGATACCGCACCCGAATGCTTATGAGGTCGTTGAAGACGCAACGGGGTTGTCACTGGGAACGCAAAACGTGTTCAATTTGAAACCTTACAGTTTTGACGCCGAAATAAACTAGCTCCGGGCGAGTCGGAAAAAAAATGTATTTCTGATTGTTGCTATTGTCAATGTAATTATATTGTAATTATAGTCTTCAACCTGTTGTAGAAAGAACCGTCTTGTTTAAAGGTTCTGGTTTCTAATGTTTTGTTCTATGTTAGTATGCAATGTTGGTTTTGTTGTTGTAAAATAATTGTTTATTTGCCTATATTATGTTCGTCACCGTTATTGTAAATTCCGTGTTGTGCCCAAAAGTGCTCACTACCCCAGAATTTAGGGGGGTTATGTGCCGAGCGTGCGTGGTTTTGCGTTACTGTGCTCCGTTTTGAAGGAGAGTGTAGCGGGGCAAGCAGTCAGTCAGCAGCCGTCCGCTGAAAGCGAGACACGGCGAGAAGTTATTTTTACGTACCGCTGACAAAAGTCGAGTTGTTCTTTTGTATGTCAATGTATGTCGTATTCGTATGTGTGCAGAAATATAGAGTTTTAGTTAGTGTTTCCAAGACCACCGCTTTTAATTTGAAGAACATACCTTTACCAAATTTACCCTAGGTACAACATACTCATGGGACCGAAAGCAAAATTCTTTTATCGGTAGAAATGCAGCTGTATTGTATACACCTGTATTGTTTACACCTGTTGTTAAGAAGATATAGCCATATTTTTAACGTCATCGGGTCTTCTCTGTATTGTCCCATCACCTATTAATATATGTAAGTGCACTCAAACCGATATTAAGCGCTTTTCAAAAAAAAGAGAGGTCCAGTCGCTGAAATCAGGTTCTTTTTCTAAATTTTCCCCCAACAACTACTGTTTGAATCCGCCTGGTACATCAGCTCGCCACGAAAAATTCTTATGTGCCACGAGGAATACTAATATGCAGGTCTTCATCGCTGGTATTGTGCTATACACCCATCAACTGTTAGTTATATCGGCTAGGCCTGGTTCAATGACATTATTAATAACAAAATAAGTCGGCCGTGTGTAAAATTGCTCATTTCTGCACTTTAATACTACGATCATTTTATTTACGAGCAAGGAAGTAGGAGGTAAATGCATTTTTATAAAACAAATAATAATATAATCTCGTCTTTCTATAAATAGCAGACATTCGAAATTTAGTTCTAAGTAATCGGAAAAATTTGAGGATCTGCGGAAGCATTCGTGTCCGAATTTGATTGTATAACAATTTATTATAGGGACGTGCATAACTACGTTTTTAATTATTAATTCACAGATTCACACCTATTTGTCTCATCTCATCTTAACTACTTCAAAACTTTTACAAAAAATTACAATCAGCCTCTTACACCTTTTTTAGTAGGCGTAGCTGAAAAATGTACTGTAAATTATTAAGCAAATTTACCTGTGTTCTCGGTACATCGTTTTTTAATAATTATTAATTCACACCTAGTTGTTTTAAAAACCGGGTTTGGTTCAGTAATAATAATACAGCTGGTAATTTTTATTTCAATAAGTCGCCTTAAATTTGCCTTTTTTATTATTATCATAATCGTGTGCCTTCCATTTATTCGAGAGATTGCGTTTACAGCCAAGTCTGTACCTGACGGGGTGTCGTCATCAGATTTGTCTGTATGACTTATCTTTACGACTTCAAAAGTTTTACAAAAGAATTACAATCTCTTACACCTCGAAACAGTCGTTATTACTCTTTGAACCCATTCAGCATTAAGGCAACTCTGTTGCGTATATTTGTGTGCATTAATTATTTTTGAGGTTATGTGAGGCGACCACCAGGTTCAGCAACTCAAAGCGATCTCCAGACCGAAAGCCAATGTTGCCATATTACATGAGTGGATTCCAGAAAATGCTGTATTCTATCTGTTTGCTCAATAAGCTCTGCATAAAACTGCAGAAATTCCTTAATTTTTTCTTCTCCTCTACCCCTGCAAGGTGCTTAAAACTGTGCAGCCGAATATCTGCTTGTTCAGTAAGCCCTGCATAAAATTACAGCTATTCTTTCATTCTTCTCTTATATGTGACTGAAGTAAGCAGTAATATTTAACAACAAGCAGTGCAAGGTGAGGTTATAACTGTGCGGGGCCCCCATTTTCAAGACAAATTCAGCAACGAGTGTATGTTTGTGTGTATTCGGGGGCCCCAAAGGGGTGCCCGCATGTTTCGGTAACAACAAAGAAACTGATAAGATTACGCCTGCGCAATGCAGATGGCAGAATGGTATGTAGAAATATCATTTTTTCCTTTTTTTAACATTATTATGATTATTATTATTCTTGGGGTGTGTGTTTTAACCCCTTTTCGAAATTATTTTTTGCCGTAAGTAAATCACACATGAACCTCTTGACAAAACGCGGTACCTACATATAACCATTCAAAATGTCTACATCAAATAACCTCTGTTGCGCACTAGATAGCGCTGCGGTCTTCTGCGCGGGATAGATTGGGTTCAATCCCCGGCAGCTGCTTCCTGAAGAATTTTCTCTATATTCAAACCAATACCTGTCCAAGTGTGCGTGCGACTGCCTACATACCGATATTCAATAATTTGTGCATAAAGCTATACGTCGGTTACTGAACAAATAAACGCACTGACACGCATATACTCACTGGACCGGAAGCAGAAATCTTTTATCGCTGCAGCTGTATAATTGTACACCTGTTATTAAGAAGATATAACAATATTTTTGAAGTGAAACTTCTTAGTGGACTTCGGAGACGGTTGCGTTAAACGTTTAACGCTACTATGGTGGGGGAATGCGAGTCATACAAGACGTTACGCTACCACGAATTCTCAAATCTCTAACAAAGACGTTACGCTACCACGAATTCTCAAGTCACTAACACCTTTAATCGAACCTGTAGATTATTGCGAACAGCCGGTCATTCTCGCGGGAGATTTCAATGTAAACTTCTCGTTGCCAGAAGCAGAACCATTGCTAAAATTCCTCAAAGATAAATTTTCATTGGAAATGATTATTGGTAGAAATGATCCAACAACCATTGATGCAGTTTTTGCAAGAATATTGCTAAAATAGAAATCAAACATTTTATATCATTTCAGTTACCATAATCCAATTGTAAATATCATAGATGTGAATATTCCGTCGCCCGAAATTAGTAATTAAATTAAGTAACTGATTGTAAAAAATGATAATAAAGTTTGTATAAAAAAGTGTTACTGTAAAACATCTATTAAAATAACCTCCGCTTTTGAATATCATAGTGTGAAGTTTCACTTCATCTGCGCGTAGGGACTCCACGCACCAGTTTTTTTAACTATGACGTCATCAGTTTGTCTGTATGACTCATCTTTACCAATTCAAAACTTTTACAACAGAATTACAATCAGCCTCTTACACCATTTAATAACCGTTACTTTTTCAACCCATTCAGTATTAAGGCAACTCTGTTGCTTGAATTTGTGTGCAATAATTTTTGAGGTTATGTGAGACGACTACCAGGTCCAACAACGAAGACGACCACCAGGTGCACCCACGAAGACGACCACCTGGTCCAGCCTTGAAGACATCCACCAGATACAGCCATAAAGACGACCACCAGGTGCAACCATGAAGATGACCCAGGTACACCCACGAAGACGACCACCAGGTCCAGCCTTGAAGACATCCACCAGATAGAGCCATGAAGACGACCACCAGGTTCAACCATGAAGACGATCACCAGGTACACCCAAGAACTCCATTGACCCCGAATTTTTAAATAATCCTAAAATGATCTCAAACAGCTGTATGACCTTTCTATGCATCTGAAAATATTTCAATGCAACAGATTTATTATTTAAAAGTACAGGGTCTAATACCACGTGTGACCCATCGGACCGGGGAGCAGAATTCTAGGAATGCAGCTGTACAATTATTGTACACCTGTTATTAAGAAGATATAGGTACCCAGCCATATTTTTAATTTAAATTAATAATCTTGAAATCAGTTCATACAGCTATACGCCTCTTCCTATGTACGTCACATTTTTTCCCAAAAACCCCTGTATAAAAGCTATACGCCTATTATGAATGACCTCTGAACCCCCCAATTTAAATACCTTTTTCCAAAAATCTGCGCATATACCGTTTTGGGATGACCTCTGACCTCCGAAATTTTAAATGATCCTAAAACGATCTCATACAGCTGTATGACCCTCCTATGCGCGCCACATCTTTTTCCAAAAATCCCCGCATAAAGCTATACGGCTATTATGAATGACCTCTGACCCCCGAATTTTTAAATAATCGTAAAATGATCTCATACAGCTGTATGACCCTCATCGTATGCGCGCCACATTTTTTTCCAAAAATAAAGCTATACGCCTATATTAGGAATGACCTCTGACCCCCGAATTTCTAAATAATCCTAAAATGATCTCATACAGCTGTATGACCCTCGCATGCGCGCCACATTTTTTTCCCAAAAATCCCTGCATAAAGCTATACGCCTATATTAGGAATGACCTCTGACCTCGGCTCATCGACCCCCGAATTTCAATGACCCTGAAATGTTCTCATACAGCTGTATGACCCTTCTTATGCATGTCACATTTTCCGATGTGGTGCAGTGCACCACGGTGGGGTGCTATTTAACAGGGGCTCTTATGGGGAAAATAAGGTGGGGGGGTAGGGGCAGATAGTCGTTATACCTACTCATGTTCACTTTTGCAGCACGCTTCGTCTATTGCAAGCAATTTCTTTACGTAAAATTCATTGCAGTAATATCACAAGTTTTTATGAATTTGTCGTCTTCTAAAATATGTCATTATCTTTTGCGTTTCCTTTCAAATACCTCCATTTGCAAGCGCACGTTTCAACAACTTTGGCAACGCGCCTAATCTTTCGTAGGCAAAATTATCCGCAACCCGTAATTCTTTGAAGCCATCTGTTCCTGGACAATCATTTCGTTGCGTCGTCTTCACTAGTAAATATTAATATCATTTCACATTACGCTTTGAAACCAGCCTAGTCTACTTTTCATTCCTACTCCGACGAGCACAATGACCAACGTTCTCTATCGGTTGGCACATCAAGTTCCAGGGCATACGACCAATCTAAAGGATTTACTCCTCAACTGGGCACGTCTTCTCGGTCCGCAATTCCTTTCGAACCGCACCTTTCAATTAATCTCCAAACTACAATTTTCGAGGAAATACACAAGTCGATCTCTTACAGGCTGGAAATCTTCTTAGCTTTCACGCCATTTCCCATCAGAGAAAGCTCCATTATTACAAACAATACTGACGAGCTCCAATACGGACACCAATGCTTCTTTTGCAATGCTTATTTTTTCGCCGAATAACACAGGCCCAGGAGATTCGACGAGACGAATCTGTGCTGTAAATTGGGCGCCGTCCGTGTGGAACACCCCGTATGTCCTTCAGAATTGCAAAATCTTTACGCGTCACAATCTGTCGATGGTCGCAATTTTAGGCAGTTCATTCGTTATTATAACAACGCAAAGTTCGACTTAACGGTTCAGCAAGGAACAGGTCCGTACTGTTTACGAGTCAACGGTGTACCGTTCAAAAGCGACCGTCATCTTAGCCAAGAGTTCGGCGATTTCGGATTTCTTGGAGGATGACTCCTTATGCTAACAGTAAGGAGTCATCCTCCAAGAAATCCGAAATCGCCGAACTCTTGGCTAAGATGACGGTCGCTTTTGAAAGTGTCGCGTCTAACCTGAGCATTACGCTCAAGAATAACAATCTCATATCGGACGTCGCTGATATAAAGCGCGCCATTGAAAATCTCTCGAAGAAGGCTGCAGTCCCTCAGCCAGTTCTGTCTTACGCGGCCGCAGCGGCCACTCCCTCTTCTGCGTCTATTTTACAGCGCGCAAACAGAGTCCAAACGTCACAGGGCAAATCAATAAACCCAGTCAAAAAGTCAGTAGTATACATCTTTCCAACTAACAAAGACAACCTTACATCTTCCGTAGCTAAAACCAGGGAACTCCTTACGAAGGCTATAGACCCTTCATCTTCAAGGATTAAAATAGACCGACTGTCGCGGTCCGGTAAATGTGGAGTACGGCTCGAATCCGTCGAGTCTGATCTTTCTAAACTCCCATCTTTGGTCCTGGAGGAAGTTGGCCTAACTCTTAAATAATACGACAAAGTCAAACCACGTTTATCCTTAAATTATGTTCCTAGTGATCTTACTTCAGAGCAGGTCAAGGCATGTATTATCGCCCAAAATTTTGACGGCGAGCTCTGCGAAAGTCTTGCTGGCGCCGCTGAAACTGAACCGGAAGTTCTCTTTAAAATCGGCCGTAGAGATACGGAACATACCACTTGGGTCGTGTCAGTTACGCCTAAACTTCGCTCATATTTAATCCCTAAAGGACGGTTGTATGTTGGCTGGAACTACTGCCGATTACAAGATCATATTAGAGTCCTCCAATGTTTTAAATGTCACAGGTTTGGTCATGTATATAAAGACTGTAGGAGCGAATTACGTTGCGGCCACTGCGCCCAAGGACACGACACGAAGGACTGTCCCAACACTCAGCATGACCCTAAATGCGCTAACTGCTCCAGCTTCGGTCATAAGGGAGATATAATAAAACACTCTGCAAAATCACAGAGGTGCCCTGTATATGTGCGTAGAATTGAAACGGCCATTCAATCAACTGATTATGGTAATTAGGCACTATAACTTGAAAGTGGCACAGATTCATTTCCAGAGGTCGAAGACCGCAACCCTAGAGATCGTAGCTGCCAGTAGTAAATATGATCTGCTCCTTGTCCAGGAGCCGTACCTTACCCGCCGGCCTGATGACTCTTATATGTTGCATGGCTTCAATGCTCAATCTGTAATCTGTTACCCAGGTCGTAAATTTCGATCTGCGATTATCGCGCCAGGTGAAAACTTGCAGGTTTTGAAGCTCGCTCAGTACTGCAACAAATATGCCTCCGCGGTGGAGCTGGCCACTGACAGACAGGTCCTATATGTTATCAACGTCTATTGCCGTCCCTCGGGGGATTTGGAGGAAATGCTCGAGCTCTTGCAGGGGTTTGTCGAACAATATAAAAATTTTAACTTTATTATAGCTGGGGATTTTAATGCCAAGTCGCCTTTGTGGCACTCTGCCCGCTCCGACATCAGGGGCGCTCTCATTGAGAGCTTTATAGCTCAATGTAATCTCTCCGTAGTCAACGAACCGAACCATTTAGCCACCTTTCACTCTTCTATGGGGGAAGGTAATATTGACGTTACCATTTGCTCTCGCTCTTTCGACGAGAAAATAAATTTTTGGACAGTTGTCGACGGGGAGGTTCAAAGCGATCATCGTCTTATTTCCTTTAAACTCCAAGCTGCTGCAAGCCTTAGGTCCGACGCTACTGCTATGGTGGACCGAAACCCGTTTGGGCCGATTGGTCCCTATAGACTCAATGTTGTCCTCTCCGGCGGATATTGATTCCTCAGTCGAGGATTTGACTTCAGCCCTAAAACAGGTGGTGCAAGACGCTGTTCCGATGTGTTCGCGTCGCACCCGCAGACATAAATTGTGGAATGATAATCCTAGTACTGGCCTCTGTCACTCACACGTTAGGAGAAAAATTCTCCAGATCTCTTCCATCTGCCTCAGAACCATTCTCAAAGCATATAGATCGACGCCGGTCGACACCCTGTGTGTCCTTGCGGGGATAGCCCAGATTGATATTGCCTTATCAGAAATATACTCACTGCGAATGCTTCGTCTTGGCCATCGCGTGTCCCACTGCGGCAATGTTATCGGCGCCGGCTTGTCCGCGTCCGAAGCAGCGAGCTCGATCAGAGCAATTTCCCTGGCGGCATGGCAAGATAGATGGGACAATTCCCCAAAAGGCAGATTATGCTATCAGATTATTCCATCGATCGAGAATTGGTTAGAGTTACAGATAAGACCTGGGCCCCGTGTGGTTCAGTTCCTCAGCGGCCATGGACAATTTTATGTCCACGAACACAGAATTGCGAAGCGGGATTCTCCGAACTGCCCGTATTGCGGCAACCCTGACACCCCGGCGCACAGAATCCTTGCGTGCCGACAATATGTGGAAGAAGTCGATGCGAATCGAGCTAGACTCAATTTCTGGCCAACCAACTGTGCCGAAATCGTTGAGCTCCTGTCACTCGACGCTGAAGTCTTTAGGGCCTTTACTAACGCGCCCACGTAATCGAGTTGACGGGAAATCAGAGTTAAATCATCATCATAGTCAAACTTTCAATACATTATCATATTTCCGAACATCGTAAAAATCCAAAACGAGGTGTAAGCCGCAAGGCAGGTACCCTATACGCACTCTTCGTGCGAATCATATCTCCTCTCTTCCTCTGTTCATCCTAATCTTTTCAGACTTATACATACATTTCCAAATTTCGTTCATTATCCAAGGAGATAAGGTCTGCACTCAGCAACCGACATCAAAGCTAATATGCAAATAATCCTTATTCGTTCCAACATCCTTAAAATATGTCAAAATTTAGCGGGCCTGTCTCAAATTTCACTCAATGGAGACAGGGGTGGTGGAGGGCTGCTGCACAGTGGTTCAGATTTCAAAATACCCGATCGAAATTCATATCTGGTAAATGAATTACAATTTTCAATTAAAAGTTTGTGATGTAACACTAAAAAGACATACTAATGCATTTATACTAATAATAATAATAACTAATAATAATAGTAACAATAATAATAATAATAGTAGTTGTTACGACTTTGCAACAGAAATTATTTAAGGGCTTTAGATGTAATGTATGTTGCAATATTATGTAGAAATTTAAAAAATGCACAAATACATTGACAATAATAATAATAATAAAATACTAATAATATTACAGGCGAATTTGCATGTTACGAAATATTTGAAAGGGCTTACTTTTACTCATCTTCTTCTTCTTCTTCTTCTTCAAAATCGTCATCAGAATCTTTCTTGTCTTCGTCAGAAATATTGATTAATTGGAGGACATCAACATCAGTGATCTTCTGTTTATGTTTTCCGTGTACAAATGAACTTAATTGTGGATCTGAGCTTAAAATTAATGGATGGAAAAGATCTTCATTTATTTTAATGGCACTAATTTTCCTGGTGTGGTGTTCCCTGTATCGTCGCAAATCTTTATTTTTCGCTTCTTGTGCCTCTTCGGATAATTCTCCAATAGGCAAAACAGCATGTTCCATAACTGCTGCTCCGTGTAGTAAGATTTTATGGACGGAAGTGGGCATGTAGTACCACTCGTACAAGCTCACAAATTTTTGGGCTGTTTCCACACAATAATTTTCAAATTTCTCTGTGTTTATTTCGTGGTTGCTATTGATTACCTTCAAAATTACTGAAAATCTTTTAATTAGATCTTCATCGATGCCAGTAATTTCAGACGATAATTTAGGATCAGCAAAAAATCGTCTTGCAGTATTCCCATCATTTGTGGTGCCTACACCTGCTTTAGGTACATCAACGACTAGTCCCATTCTCTGCCGAAACTTATTTTGAAGTTCGCGTTTCTTGTTTTGTAGTACTTCCCTGTTTTCTTTAGATACTTTCCACACTTTTAGATCTAGTCTATAGGCCACATGAAGAAGACATTCGAAAAAACGAATATAAGCGTGTAAGACTGACAATCCAAATCTTAACATTTGCAGTTGGATGGGGCAAGAACGAATTTGTTCAATATCATTTAATTGCGAAATCGTAGCAGTGCATATGTAGCACCTCATACTCGAAGTGTTAGCCAATGCACTGCACACCTTTCCGTCAACCATTGTCAGTGACAGTGTAAATTTAATTCGACCGAATTCAGAATCAAATGGCAATAAGTTGTTAATTTGTTGGTTTATGAACTCTTCTTCAGCTTTAGAAATTTCTTGGGTTTCGTGAATCCACTGAAGTCTTATCGGCCGGCAAAATCTCTTCGAGGCAGGGCTTGGATTTTTCCAAAAAACATTTGAACTATTTTCATCCACTAATCTTAATGGTACTAAAGATGTAACAAATACACTCTCTTCAGCGCGTATTTCTTCTGACGTGTTGGATTTTTGTTTAAATGTCGTATATCCAGAGCTTCCATCAAAGCCCCATTTGCAATTCAAATTCAATGACCTATCGGGATTGCTTTCTGCCGGTATTATTTTCAAAATACTTTCACATGTTTTGTTGAGAAGGTTTTGAAGAGGAACTTCGCATTTTTCTTCCGTGAAAATAATACCTTCTGGATACAATTGTTTTTTTATGTCCAGCACAGTATGATATGATGGATATAAATTAGTGTGCCCATGAAGCGAAGCTGATCGTCTTAGAGTAAGGTACTGTTGTTTGGTTAAACTTAACGAAATTACAAGTGACAAAGCCTCTTCCGGAGTATATGCAGACTGATTTGTTTCTTTAGTTTTCCATTTTTTAAAATGCGTTTAGCACGGGATGGAGTTGTTGTCACAGTTTCTTTAAGCAATTTAGCAGCCGCTTCATCGTCTTTTTCTCTTAATTTCATTGTTGTGGCATAAGCCAATTCTTCAGAAGATTTTGTAGTTCGCAGTTCTTCAGTTTTTCTACGCTTTACCACATCAGAACAATCCTCAAATTGTTTAGATGGGCGACCGCGACCTAAATTTTGTTATCCGTAATACAAATTCATAAAAAGTTTTATATAGTTCGGCTTACCTCCTGTGGATGTTGAAGGTTCACTACTTATAGGAGTATGCACACAACGGAGAACAATATCTGGGAATTTTATTTCTTCGTGAAGCCACATATCAAATTTCTGTAGAAACCGTTCATTATTTCTATTTACACTCTTCCAATTTCTGATATATGGAGCAAAAAAATTAGTTCTAGTAAAAACTATAAGTGCGTTTGTAGCAGCATCATTTCCGTTTGTATGAAAAACTTCTTTCAAATAGTCTATAATACAATTTTTTCGAACTTCAATGGATATTCGATATTTTCTAGAAACTTTTCGTGTAAAGAAAAACGCGTAATTGGACGAACCGCCATCGTTAAAATATACACAAATACACAAAATATCCACAAACTAAAGCTACACCACAACACGCAATATCAAACAACAGAGTAATAGCCACCGAAAGTGCGAACAGCAAGAGGTGCAAATACAATGCCGGGTGAACGTGACAACGCAACCCCCTGTCGTAAGAGGGGCAAACCGATGCAAACCATTTAGGTGTTTTTGTTTACCTAAGACCCTAACTAATACTGTGTACCGAAAATTATTTTGTCCTCTTGTGTCCTCTGTTTCGTAGAATACATTTAGTGCGAAAATTAGTGGAATATGCAGGGTACATAAAGTACTGGTGAATTTAAAAGCAGGTAAAATTTCTTAGAAAAATAATACGTTCAGGTGATAGCTAAAGGTCCAAACTTTCTCGGCATATAAATTTTTTTCAAATATTTTGCACAGTCCCTAGAAAAGGTCGCATTTCAGAGAACTCAATTTTTGTTCGAAATGCATGTGTTTTATCGCACGCTTCGGGACTAATATTGTCTTTCTATGTAATTTCATTTTGCAATTATTTATTTCAGAAGTTGACCAGATACTAGAAGAACGATTGTGTGTTATGTTTAGCGTCATATAAAAAATAAAAATTTTGATTTTCGATCGACTATTTGGGATTTTGAACCACTGTGCGTTGTAGTCACCAGGCACATGATCCATCGTAACTGTTTACCGGGACAACCAGCGGCATCCTGCGATCGCGATGGCGTTTGCAGGTACTGTTATCCTAAGTCGTTCCATTCAGAGACGGCGTTAAATCCATCTTCCACGTACGCCGTACATCGGAGACGCGACGACGGCAAGTGTTTCTATTCTCGAAATATCAAATGTGACAATTACCACGTCGTTCCTTATAATCCATACCTACTTCTCAAGTACGGCTCGCATATTAACGTCGAGCAATGTGTCAGTGTGAATGCTATTTATACAAGTACATTTACAAAGGTTACGGCACCGCTAACGACCCGCCCAGCTTTTATCGAATCTGGATGGCGACAGTATAGGGTAAAATTCTAATCAAAGGGGTCGCCCACTGGCGGTCCCGCCAACTCTTGTGGAGGGCACGGACCGTGACGGAGCTAGGCCGTCTCTGTTTGGCTGTGAGCACTGCGGTAGGGAGTTCCCCACCGAGACGGGTAGGGGAGTGCATGTGGCTCGTGCCCACCCGATGGAGCATAATCGGGCGATCGACACCGACCGTCGGAAGCAGCGCTGGTCGGAGGAGGAGGTCAGACTTCTCGCGCGTGCCGAAGCAAGGGCACTTATTGCGGGTACGAGCAAGGTGGGATTTAATGCTGCGTTATATCGAGAGTTTTCCCACCGCTCCGGGGAGTCGATTAAGGGCAAACGCCGCCCACAGGCCTACAAGGACCTGGTCGTTTCCTTCGTTGAGGCTCTCCGTGCGGGTGCACCTGTGGAGGCTGGGCGAGGACCTGGCGTCCAAGATCGACCAGTGACCGCCGATACCGGTCGCGCGGTTAACGCGGCGGAATCGATCTGAAGGAGGTTCTTCGTATGTTCGGAGCGGCGGAGGACCTCGCGGAGGATAGTGCGGAAGCTCGTCTCAGAGAGATCTGTGGGCGAGCGAGTAACGGGGACGAGGTGACCGAAGACGTTGTGGCTTGGCTTCGGTCAGCTATTCCCTTGTTGCCTGCGCGTCGGTTGGTGCGAGGACCCGGTTTGCGCCCTATTCCTGATGTCCAAGAGAAGTCTAACCGTACCCGGAATAGGATGAAGCGCCGGCGGGACTATGCCGCTGTCCAGCGGTTGATGGACCGTAACCCGAAAGCGGTCGTGGATGTGATATTGGAAGGCAGAGATGTTCAGGACAGGAGGAGCTTGCCCGGTGACAGCGGGAGGTTCCTTCATTTCTGGAGGTCCGTCTTCGAGGGGCCTAGCAAACCCCTTGAGGATGAGCTGGAAGGTGTCGCGGAAGCTGACCGTATGCGCCTCGGAAATCTCTGGAGTCTCATAACTCCGGCGGAGGTCGAGCGTGTGAAAGTGCGGAGTTCCACTGCTGCTGGGCTGGACGGCGTGGCCCCGGGGGTGTGGAATGCTTTTCCCACCATCAGCAAGGTGCTGCTCTTCAACCTTTTCCTCTTCCTGGGGGAGGTCCCCTCCAACCTCTTCAAGTCCCGTACTGTTTTCTTGCCGAAGTGCGCGCGCCCGTAGGGGCCGGGTGACTGTAGACCAATTTCGATCGGCTCTGTCGTCGTTCGGCGCTTTCATAAGATCTTGGCGGCCCGCTTTCAGGGAGGTGACCTTATCGACGAGCGTCAGCGGGCGTTTCGCTATGGTGCGGACGGAGTAGCGGAGAATCTGAATTTGAATTTGAATTTGTGCTCACGGCCGTCCTGGCAGATGCTCGCAGGCGTACCCGTACGCTTCACATGGCGAGTCTTGATGTGTGGAAAGCCTCTGACACTGTCTCGTACTTTGCCATTGTGGAAGCCCGCAAGAGGGTCGGATTGCCTGATGCTTTTGCTGGGTATATTCGTTCGTTGTATGAGCGGGGGTCTACCATCTTGGAGGTTGAGGACGGGCGGGATTTGGTGCGGGTAACTCGGGGAGTGAAGCAAGGAGACCCCTTGTCACCTGCGCTGTACAACCTGGTGTTGGACGGTGGTTTAGCCCACTTGGACCGGGATGTGGGATACGACGTCGGGGGGACGCGGATCACATCGCTCGCCTTCGCCGACGGACCTTTGCTCTTCCACTGCGAGAGGAATGCAAAGGAACTCAGACTCGTTTGTAGCCCGACTTGAGAGTCGGGCTACAGATACCAGCATGCGCTGTTGTTTGGTCGCATCAGTGCGGGTGCGCTGCTGCGGCTTGATAGGCTCGTAAGGGCCACGATTCAACGTTGGCTTGCTTTACCGAAGGACGTTCCGTGCGGCTTCTTCCATGCTCCCATCAAAACGGGAGGCTTGGGATTCCCACATCTTTCTTCAGAGGTCCCTCGCCTTCGGCTGATGCGTCTTGAAAAGATGCAAAAGTCGGAGGTGGACTACGTGCGGGCGTGCTCCGAGACATATACCATAGAGAGGAAAAGATCCTGGTGTAGAGCCCGGTTGCGTGCTACACGTGTGCTGGACGGCTTCGACAACCCACTTGGTTTTACGGGGGGATGGCCTGACTTATTGGTGGAAGAATCGTCATGGTCAATGCGTGTCTTCGGCGCAGCCTCTTGTGGATCAGTTTCGATCATTTTTATCTCCACAAACATGCGACTTGACGACACGGAACGTGATTACGCCGCAGTGCTTCTCGCAGTAGGTAACGGAGAACATCAACCGCAAAACCTTCTACGTCCGGAGCACATTCGAACTGACACCGTCTGTAGACTGTACTCTGCAGAATCTTTGATCGATAAAGTATTTGATGACGTTGTCGAATTTCGTGCTGATCGAGCTATCTTAGCGCCGACCAATGCAGAAGTTGATGCGATAAACAGTACCATTTTGGAAAAAGTACCGGGAGGAGTTCGCGTGTATTATTCAACAGATAGGGCTGTGGACGAAGATAACGAAGGCTATACTTTCCCTGCCGAGTACATGAACTCGTTGACGCCCAGTGGTTGTACACCTCACGCTTTGATACTGAAGAAGGACGCAGTAGTGATGTTGCTCAGAAACTTGCAAAACAAAGCCAGGCCTGCTGGCAAAGAAAGTGAGGGAGGAAAGAAAAACACAGCTCCAAGAAGAGGACATCCGCAGCCTGTATGAGAAACTATGGGGCACCAACAAGTCGGTAATACAGGCCCCTCAGTGGGGTGATCCTGAGGCCACTGTACAGCCGGAGGACATCTTACAGCATATCTCGCCCAAAACCATCTGGACGAGATTAAAACGCACTAAGAAGGCGAGTGCGGCCGGACTAGACGGATTCACGAAGGGTGATGTGAGCCATTGGACGGCGGTCGAAGTCCTCCATCTGCTTTTCGGCCTGATCTCAGCGTCAGGGAGATTGCCCACGCAGTGGAGGATGAACCGGACCATCCTGCTTCCAAAAGACACAAAAGATCCGGAGGAAGCAGGGAATTACAGAACAATTACCATATGCTCCATCCTTAGCCGGCTATACTGGGGGATACTCGACGAAAGGATTCGAGCCTGTGTCCGGTTCACATCCCGCCAAAAAGGGGTTCACGTCGGAAGCGGGGTGCTTCAACAACGTGCACACCCTTAACGAGGTGCTGCGGCACTCGAAAAGGGAAGCGGGCCTGGTCGCAGTGCAACTGGATGTGTCTAAGGCCTTCGACACGATACCCCATCAAGTCATCGGGGATGAACTGCGAAGAAAGGATTTACCAGAGCCGGTGATACGACTCGTGGTGAACTCATACAAGGATGTGCACACGGTCTTTAGGCAGGGCACGGTGGAAGTACCTATGCAACTCCAGCAGGAAGTAAATAAAACAAGGCGACCCCCTCTCCCCATTTATTTTCAACCCTTTTTACTGCAGCTAGGGAGTCAACCGGGGTATAAAATCAGAGAACCCGAGGGTGTCTCAGCGTTGGCTTTTTCAGATGACCTTATATTGCTGGCAACTAAAGTACCAAAGGCCACGCAACTGCTTATGGATATCGAAGCGTACCTACAACGGTTAGGTATGAGTATATCGGCACAGAAGTGTGCTTGCTTCGGTATCAAACGTACGAAAGACTCGTGGTACCCGAAGCTAATATATGGGAAGTTGCCTCGAATCGGATGGTACCACTGCTGCTAGCGCAAGGCAGGCTCCGCCTACTAGATGACGTGGGTCGTGGACCACGGGTTTTATTCCAGCTTCAGTCACTGGCGCAATTACCACAGAGTTAAGCAAGATCGTGTACATTTATTTTTAATAATCACGTGTTTCAGCAAATATTTCTGCAAGGCAGGTATGGTACTTTTTGTAAGTTATAATTTTTGTTGGGAATACAAAACAAAATCATTGTATAGGTCCCTAATACCCTAGGCAAATATATTAGCTTTGTTTAATGTCAACAATCAAGTGCAGTAATATATGGTCGCCGCTGTACGGTAGGATTTTGTAAAAATAGTTTGAAACTAAGAAACAACATTTAAATATCACGTATCACTGTTTTCTCTAAGATGAGTCTCGGCGCTCGCAATGGATTCAATATTGCAAGCGGGAAGGAAAATGGAATCCTGACTCGTGTCACGTTTGCTCTGTTCATTTTTTACCGGAAAATTTACAGAGATATTTATGCTGAACTGACAGGAAAAAAACTGAATTGCTAAAGAATATTTCTGTTCTTTCAGTACTGCCACTAAGAAATGAAAATAAGCCTGCATCGACTAGCTGCAGTAATACAGCATCGCGTCATGAAAAAGGGGAAGATAGGAAACTTGTCAGAGACCTACTAAATAAAGCACATTCAACTGCACAAAATACATTCAGTGATCTCTCAGAACAGAATCGCATAGAAATATATGATGGAACGGACAATATTTTAAATAATATTGATGATAACGTAACACAGTTGTGACACAGTTGGGCAACAGTTGTGAAAAACTTAAAGCCGAAAACGATAATCTGAAAAAATAACTTTCTACACTGCAAGTCAAAACTATAAAGTATGTAAACAAACTACAAGACTCGAGAAAGAAAATTAAATTTCTTGGCCTGGTAAAAAGGTTATTGACAAAAAGAAATGTACATTGGGGCGCCGAGGACCTGAGTAGAGCATTTACGTTTCGCTATTTGGGGAAACGCGCCTATTCATACATAAGGAAAACTTGGCGAATACCTTTACCAGGAAGATGGGCATCGAAAATTGATGTTCATAGTGGATTTTTCAATGACGTTCTGAGAATTATGCAAACAGATAGTTTATAAATGTCACCTTCTGATCGACTCACTGTTATACTCTTTGATGAAGTCAAAATTAAATCATCTGTCTACGAGTATGACAAAAAGTATGATCAAATAATTGGGCCGAATAATTATTTAAAAGTCGTTATGGCACGAGGTTTATGCGGCAAATGGCAGCAACCTATTTACGCCGATTGTGATACAAAAATGACACAAGAACTGATCTTAACTATTACAAAAAAGCTTCATCACGCTGGTTATGAGGTAGTTGCGTGTGTAGGGGACTGCAGGGGAGGAAATCAAGGATTATGGAAGGATCTCAAAATATCCACACAAAATCCATCGTTTCAACATCCTATAACTAGTAAGAACATATATACTACTTTCCAGATGCGCCACATTTGTTAAAGTTGTTGAGAAATTGGTTTTTGGACACCGGGTTTTTGTTTCCTGATGAACGAAAAATTTCAACAAACCCGATTGTTCATTTATTAAAAATTGATCGAAATGAATTGAAGGTGTGCCACAATTTAACTGTTAATCACATAAATAAACAGATTTTACGATGAAATCAACGCAATGCCGTGTGGTAATAAAAAAGCATTGCAAGTCTTTCAAAAGGCCATACTAATTTCTATATCTTCATTAAAAATGATGCTGCCCGATGTACGATCACGCTATCCTAATGTAACCTACATTTTAACGCACAAAATTAATGAGGATTCATTCGAAATTCTACATATTTAGTCAATTAAAACAGAGAGGCGGTTTTAACGATCATCCGTCACCACTAGATGCGTTGTATCGTTTGCGAATGATAATAACGGGAAAATCTAACGTTTTCCAAAAAAATGTCAACATATATTCAGATAAATGCGAAGAGGACTTTATGGTGGCCGAAATGTTTTCACAAACAGAGATCTTGGGCAAAGGAAATGTCGAAAATGATAAAGATGAAAGTTTAGTCAATTTTGAAGACGTCGATGATTCTAATGACAATACTAAAACAGAAGAAACCTGTACTGTCACATAATGTGAAAAAGAGGCGTTCGCATATTTGAGTGGATATGTAGCGAGAAAATTTATTAATGAGTTTCCACAAGTAGGGCAGTATTCATCACATAAAAGAGTACAGGTTCGGTAGTTTCCTTCATATAACATTCACAATTTAACTAACCTTTCTCGTAGCTGCCAACATGGGTCAATCAACTTAGGCGGCCTCGTAGATCCTGATGAAAATTTTATGTGCCTGCTCCAGACATTGGACGAACTTTTCAAGGGATACAATAGTAGGTAATACTACTATAGTGCCAGCCGACTTCCCCATAAGAGCCCTGGGTAAATCATTTGGTGGTGGACTTTACACGGGCTCTGAGCCCATGTAAAGTCCACCACCAAATGATTTACCACCACATTGGAAAATGTGACATGCATAAGAAGGGTGATACAGCTGTATGAGTACATTTCAGGGTCATTGAGATTCGGGGGTCGATGAGCCGAGGTCAGAGGTCATTCCTAATAGGCGAATAGCTTTATGTTGGGATTTTGGGAAAAATTGTGACGTGCATAGGAAGGGTCATGCAGTTGTATGAGTACATTTCAAGGTTACTTAAAATTGTGGGGTCATTGTCCCGAGGTCAGAGGTCATTCCTAATAGGCGTATAGCTTTATGTAGGGATATTGGAAGGTGACGTGCATAGGAAGAGATATATAGCTGTAGGAGTTGATTTTAGGATTATTTTTAAAAAATCGGGGGTCAGAGGTCATTAAAGAACGGCATAGGGCTTTATGCGCAGATTTTGGAAAGTGACGTGCATAGGAAGAGATATATAGCTGTATGAGTTGATTTTAGGATTATTTTAAAAAAATCGTGGGTCAGAGGTCATTATAGAACAGTATAGAGCTTTATGCGTAGATTTTGGAAAGTGACGTGCATAGGAAGAGATATACAGCTGTATGAGTTGATTTTACGATTATTTAAAAATTCGGAGGTCAGAGGTCATTCCAGAACGGTATAGGGCTTTATGCAGAGATTTTGGAAAGTGACGTTCATAGGAAGATGCATATAGCTGTTCGAGTTGATTTTATGATTATTTATTTAAATTCGGGGTTCAGAGGGCTTTATGCAGAAATTATTGAATCTGCAGAACATCGCTGCGTAGGCACACGTGGACAGTTATTGACTTAAATATAGAGAAAATTCCTCAGGAAGCAGCTGCCGGGAATAGACCCCAATCTATTCTGCACAGAAGACCGCATCGCTAGCCAGTACGCAATCGAGATTATTTGATGTAGACATTTTGAATGATCATACGTAGGTACCGCGATTTCAGGATTATTTTAAAAATTCGGGCGTCAGAGGTCATTCCTAATAGGCGTATAGCTTTATGCGCAGAACATCGGTACGTAGGCACACGTGGACAGTTATTGACTTAAATATAGAGAAAATTCCTCAGGAAGCACCTGCCGGGGATCAACCCAAATCTATCTATCCTGCGCAGAAGACCGCAGCACTAGCCAGTGCGAAACCGAGGTTATTTGATGTAGACATTTTGAATGATTATATGTAGGTACCGCGTTTTGTCAAGAGGTTTATGTGTAATTTACTTACAGCAAAAATAATTTCGAAAAGGGCTTAAAACATACACCCCGAGAATAATAATAATAATAATGTTAAAAAGGGAAAAATTATATTTCTGCAAACCATTCTGCCATCTGCATTGCGCAGGCGTAATCTTATCCGTTTCCTTACCCCGATAATAATAATAATAATGTTAAAAAAAAGGAAAGGAATTATGTTTCTACATACCATTCTGCCATCTACATTGCGTAGGCGTAATCTTATCCGTTTCCTTGTTGTTACCGAAACATGTGGGCCCCCTTTGGGGCCCCCGAATACACACAAATACGCACCCGTTGTTGAATATGTCTCGAAAATGAGGCCCCGCAGTTCTAACCTCACCTTGCACTTCTTGTTAAATATAACGTCTCACTTCGGTCACATATAAGAGACGAATGAAAGAATCACTACAGTTTTATGCAGAGCTTACTAAACAAGGAGATATTCGGCTGTACAGTTTTAAGCATCTTGCAGTGGTATAGGAGAAGAAATGAAGGAATCTTTAGTTTTATGCAGAGCTTATTGAGCAAGAATACAGCGTTTTCTGGAATCCACTCATGTAATATGAAACAAAGTCCTTCGGTCTGGGGATCGCTTTGAGTGGCTGGACCTGGTGTTCATCTCACATAACCTCAAAAATTAATGCACAAAAATACACGTAACAGAATTACCTTAATGCTGAATGGGTTCAAAGAGTAACGACTATTAAGAGGTGTAAGAGGCTGATTGTAATTCTTTTGTAAAAGTTCTGAAGTTGTAAAGATGAGTCATACAGACAAACCTGACGACGTCACCCCGACAGGTATAGACTTGTCTGTAAACGCTATCCTTCAAATAAATGGAGGGCACACGCTTATGATAATAATAAAAAGCTAAAGTTAAGGCGACTGATTGAAATTAAAATTACCAGCTGTATTATACAGTGCTCATAGGGAGAAACATAATATACCGGGTGACCACAAGATCAGGCTCACCCCTATAACATTTTTGTTTTTTAAGATATTAATTTGAAATTTGGGACAGTTAAATGGTATGTAAATCTGTATTATTTGCAACAGTAAAAATTTTCCTGGCACTTCCGGTTTCACCGGAAATGAACCCACGTTCGAATTTTTAAATGGAACAGCCTGTATATTTTCATATTTTTTGAACCATAGTGTAATTCTAGATACGGTAGGGCCACTTTGGGATAAAAACATTACCATAAAAAATTTTTGGGCGCAAAATAAATCTAGCATCTAGACATCCATGACTAAAAGGAAAACATGAAGTCGGGGTCCTAACCTAGTGTAAAAACAAAATCGTCAAATTAGGTCAAGTAGTTTTTCTGTTATAGCCATTTAAAAATCTAAGACACAGTTTTTCGGGTATAAGTCAATTTTTTTAAATAGAACCATGATGGCTCATCGCGATATTTCGATAGAGCTATTTTTTAAGAACCATTTGATACCAAACACGATATCTTTCATTCAAAAATACTAGGAGACATATTTTTCTTCGCATTTACTAAATAGTAAAACAAGTGAAAACTAACACATTTACTCGAACACTTATTATCAACAGTAAACGTAGCATTCTTCCCCTGCTTACTGCTTTATCTAAAATTTATTATGACTAGAACAGATTATAATAGTAATTATTATTATGCATTAGTATAAAATAAAGTCAGCACCTGGGTACCCTAAATCGGCTTAGAAATAAAGTACATGAACAAAGGAATTAAAATTTCTTGACAGTAACTGGAATTCATTTGTTCATTTGCTTATTGTACCCAGGTACCTACCTTATTTTATACTAATGCGCAATAATAATTATTATAATCTGTTGTATTCATAATAAATTTTAGATAAAGCAGGGAAGAATGCTCCTTTTACTGTTGTTAATAAATGTTCGAGTAAATGTGTTAGTTTTCACTTGTTTTACTATTTAGCAGATACAAAAAAAGATATCTCCGAGTATTTTTGAATTAAAGATATCGTGTTTGATATCAAATGGTTCGTAAGAAATAGCTCTATTGAAATATCTCGATGAGCCATCATGGTTCCATTCAAAAAAATTGACTTACACCCGAAAAACTGTGTCTTAGATTTTTAAATGGCTATAACAGAAAAACTACTTGACCTAATTTGATGATTTTGTTTTTACACTAGTTTAGGACCCCGACTTAATGGTTTTCTTTCAGTCCTGGATGTCTAGATGGAAGATTTAATTTGAGTCCAAAATTTTTTATGGTAATGTTTTTACTCAAAAGTGGCACTACCGTATCTAGAATGACACGATGGTTCCAGAAATGTGAAAATATACAGGCTGTTCCATTTAAAAATTCGAATGTTGGTTCATTTCCGGTGAAACCGGAAGTGCCAGAAAAATTTTAACTATTCCAAATAATACAGATTTACATGTCATTTAACTGACCCAAATTTCAAATTAATATCTTGAAAAACAAAAATGTTATAGGGGTGAGCCTGATCTCGTGGTCACCCGGTATAGCTGTATGAGCTGATTTTAGGATTATGTAAATTCGGGGGTCAGATGTCATTCCAGAACGGCATATGGGCTTTATGCGCAGACTTTTGGGCCACTGTTAAATATATCTTATTAATAATAGGTTGGTGTACAATGCATCAGCTGTATTTCTATAGTATTACCCCTGGCACATAAGAATTTTTCATGGCGAGCTGATGTACCAGGCGGATTCAAACAGTAGCTGTTTAGCAAAAGTTAGAAAAGAACCTGATTTCAGTGGCTGGACCTCTCTCTTTTTTGAAAAGCGCTTAATCTCGGTTTGAGTACTTAAATTAATAGGTGATGGGGTAATTTACGTGGTAAAGATGAGTAATACAGAGAAGCCCGATGACGTCACAGTTAAAAATATGGCTATATCTTCAATACAGGTGTATACAATAGAGGTGTATACAATACGGCTGCATTTCTAGCGATAAAAGAATTTTGCTTTAGGTCCGATGAGTATGTGCATCTCAATGCGTTTATTTTCATTAGACCTTGTACTGATAAATAATAAATCTGTTGTGAGTATCTCCGATTATTGACTATCGATATATCGGTACGCAATCACACGCACACTGGACGGTTATTGACTTAAATATAGAGAAAATTCCTCAGGAAGCAGCTGCCGGGAATCGATCCCCAATCGGCATACAGCTGTATGAGCTCATGTCAATGTTACTTAAAATTCGGGGTTTCAGTTTAACAGTTATGCAGATATTTGGAAAGTGACGTTCAAAGCAAGCAGGCATTATTAATTCTAAATTTCCCGCAATCATAATTATTCGCAAGAAATAAGGTAGCCATCTTGTTGAAACTATTATGAACACGTGCAATTAATAACGGCACGAAATTGCAACCGAAGACTGGCAGGTTCTTGTGTCCGAGGATACAGCGATTTAAAAATATAATATTATGTATGAGGTGTTGGTCTCTCATTTAACATTAATTTATATTTTTGTCAGTAAACATGTATCCCCAGGGGTAAAATAACACTGCCCGCAAATAAAATCATTAAGCGACTCAAATTAAAGCACACGCACACTTTTTATCATGCGCCTGTAGCACCACATTTCAAACGCTTCTAATTTTTCATATCCGCTTCTCCTATCGTCCAAATTTCGCACTCAGTATTAGCATAAATTAAATAGGTACCTAACTAATCAAGGCCCATATTTTCAACTTTCCGTTACTTGTGTAAAACTGTTTCGTACTTTCGCAGATGAGTATTTGTGGGAGTCCGAACAATGTGTCCACTTAATCTAGCTCTCTGTTTCTGTGGAACTGGACTCCTGTAGATTCCCTGCAGGAACCTATTTAGAAGTAGACGGCCTACTGGCAATAGGCTTCTGTTGATTTTCAGTTGTTGTCCCGACGACGCCACAGTGGTTCAAAATCCCAAATAGTCCATCGAAAATCAAAATTTTTATTTTTTATATGACGCTAAACATAACACACAATCGTTCTTCTAGTATCTGGTCAACTTCTGAAATAAATAATTGCAAAATGAAATTACATAGAAAGACAATATTAGTCCCGAAGCGTGCGACAAAACACATGCATTTCGAACAAAAATTGAGTTCTCTGAAATGCGACCTTTTCTAGGGGCTGTGCAGAATTTATCTTGCAAAATATTTGAAAAAAATTTATATGCCGAGAAAGTTTGGACCTTTAGCTATCACCTGAACGTATTATTTTTCTAAGAAATTTTACCTGCTTTTAAATTCACCAGTACTTTATGTACCCTCCACATTCCACTAATTTTCGCACTAAATGTATTCTACGAAACAGAGGACACAAGACGACAAAATAATTTTCGGTACACAGTATTAGTTAGGGTCTTAGGTAAACAAAAACACCTAAATGGTTTGCATCGGTTTGCCCCTCTTACGACAGGGGGTTGCGTTGTCACGTTCACCCGGCATTGTATTTGCGCCTCTTGCTGTTCGCACTTTCGGTAGCTATTACTCTGTTGTTTGATATTGCGTGTTGTGGTGTAGCTTTAGTTTGTGGATATTTTGTGTATTTGTGTATATTTTAACGATGGCGGTTCGTCCAATTACGCGTTTTTCTTTACACGAAAAGTTTCTAGAAAATATCGAATATCCATTGAAGTTCGAAAAAATTGTGTTATAGACTATTTGAAAGAAGTTTTTCATACAAACGGAAATGATGCTGCTACAAACGCACTTATAGTTTTTACTAGAACTAATTTTTTTGCTCCATATATCAGAAATTGGAAGAGTGTAAATAGAAATAATGAACGGTTTCTACAGAAATTTGATATGTGGATTCACGAAGAAATAAAATTCCCAGATATTGTTCTCCGTTGTGTGCCTACTCCTATAAGTAGTGAACCTTCAACATCCACAGGAGGTAAGCCGAACTATAAAACTTTTTATGAATTTGTATTACGGATAACAAAATTTAGGTCGCGGTCGCCCATCTAAACAATTTGAGGATTGTTCTGATGTGGTAAAGCGTAGAAAAACTGAAGAACTGCGAACTACAAAATCTTCTGAAGAATTGGCTTATGCCACAACAATGAAATTAAGAGAAAAAGACGATGAAGCGGCTGCTAAATTGCTTAAAGAAACTGTGACAACAACTCCATCCCGTGCTAAACGCATTTTAAAAAATGGAAAACTAAAGAAACAAATCAGTCTGCATATACTCCGGAAGAGGCTTTGTCACTTGTAATTTCGTTAAGTTTAACCAAACAACAGTACCTTACTCTAAGACGATCAGCTTCGCTTCATGGGCACACTAATTTATATCCATCATATCATACTGTGCTGGACATAAAAAAACAATTGTATCCAGAAGGTATTATTTTCACGGAAGAAAAATGCGAAGTTCCTCTTCAAAACCTTCTCAACAAAACATGTGAAAGTATTTTGAAAATAATACCGGCAGAAAGCAATCCCGCTAGGTTATTGAATTTGAATTGCAAATGGGGCTTTGATGGAAGCTCTGGATATACGACATTTAAACAAAAATCCAACACGTCAGAAGAAATACGCGCTGAAGAGAGTGTATTTGTTACATCTTTAGTACCATTAAGATTAGTGGATGAAAATAGTTCAAATGTTTTTTGGAAAAATCCAAGCCCTGCCTCGAAGAGATTTTGCCGGCCGATAAGACTTCAGTGGATTCACGAAACCCAAGAAATTTCTAAAGCTGAAGAAGAGTTCATAAACCAACAAATTAACAACTTATTGCCATTTGATTCTGAATTAGGTCGAATTAAATTTACACTGTCACTGACAATGGTTGACGGAAAGGTGTGCAGTGCATTGGCTAACACTTCGAGTATGAGGTGCTACATATGCACTGCTACGATTTCGCAATTAAATGATATTGAACAAATTCGTTCTTGCCCCATCCAACCGCAAATGTTAAGATTTGGAGTGTCAGTCTTACACGCTTATATTCGTTTTTTCGAATGTCTTCTTCATGTGGCCTATAGACTAGATCTAAAAGTGTGGAAAGTATCTAAAGAAAACAGGGAAGTACTACAAAACATGAAACGCGAACTTCAAAATAAGTTTCGGCAGAGAATGGGACTAGTCGTTGATGTACCTAAAGCAGGTGTAGGCACCACAAATGATGGGAATACTGCAAGACGATTTTTTGCTGATCCTAAATTATCGTCTGAAATTACTGGCATCGACGAAGATCTAATTAAAAGATTTTCAGTAATTTTGAAGGTAATCAATAGCAACCACGAAATAAACACAGAGAAATTTGAAAATTATTGTGTGGAAACAGCCCAAAAATTTGTGAGCTTGTACGAGTGGTACTACATGCCCACTTCCGTCCATAAAATCTTACTACACGGAGCAGCAGTTATAGAAAATGCTGTTTTGCCTATTGGAGAATTATCCGAAGAGGCACAAGAAGCGAAAAATAAAGATTTGCGACGATACAGGGAACACCACACCAGGAAAATTAGTGCCATTAAAATAAATGAAGATCTTTTCCATCGATTAATTTTAAGCTCAGATCCACAATTCAGTTCATTTGTACACGGAAAACATAAACAGAAGATCACTGATGTTGATGTCCTCCAATTAATCAATATTTCTGACGAAAACGAGAAAGATTCTGATGACGATTTTGAAGAAGAAGAAGAAGAAGAAGAAGAAGAAGAAGAAGAAGATTAGTAAAAGTAAGCCCTTCCAAATATTTCGTAACATGCAAATTCGCCTGTAATATTATTAGTATTTTATTATTATTATTATTGTCAATGTATTTGTGCATTTTTTAAATTTCTACATAATATTGCAACATACATTACATCTAAAGCCCTTAAATAATTTCTGTTGCAAAGTCGTAACAACTACTACTATTATTATTAGTTACTATTATTATTAGTTATTATTATTATGATTATAAATGCATTAGTATGTCTTTTTAGTGTTACATCACAAACTTTTAATTGAAAATTGTAATTCATTTACCAGATATGAATTTCGATTGGGTATTTTGAAATCTGAACCACTGTGGCGACGGCAGCAAACACAACAGAAAATCAGAGATCATGGAGTGAGTATTTTTTAAATTATTGCAGATACATTTGTTTGTTTAGAAAATGAAATCGTAAAAATGTAACGTTTTATTCCAGCGGAAGAGAAAGTGGGACAGCCGATAAAATTAGTTCATTTTCAATTTTTATTTTATGAGTTGAATTTTTATTTTTATTATACGAGTATGTATATTTTATTTTTATCTCATATTGTAAAAAGTATTAAAATTATAAGATGATGGGGGGTAGCATGTTCCTTTGGCGAGAATGTACTTACAACAGATTCGTTATTGGAACATACTGTCATCTGTTTACCAAATCTTCAGGACAACAGCAAGACAATTTGCCAAGCTAAGATTTGCTAAATCATTATAATTTATAATAATTTATTAGCATGTAAGATTATTTCAGATTCAGTAGAAAATAGATGAAAATATTTGTTAAAATAACCAAAATTGAAAAATCGAGATGGCGGACGATTTTGCCATTTTGGTCAGATTCGACTGAAAATCAGTATATGGAGATGTTCGATATAGCGGATCGCGAATATTTTGTAAACATTCAAAAATTAAAATTTTTCACTCAGACGACTATTGTTAAAACTACAGGGTGTTAAAATACCTGTACTATATGAAATATTATTTCGTCAAACATTAAATAAATAGTGTCTGGAATGAAATTAAAAAGGCTATAGCAGATATTCATTTCCTTTATACAACTTTTAACATCCTATATCTTCGTCATCAAGCGTTAGACGCTATTGTTGTACAAATTGTGGTGTAACAATGTTACCAAAACTGCTGTTTTCGTGATAACGCAAACAAACTTTTGTAGAATAATTATTAGATAAATGCCCTGTAACCCATGAAATTGTGCATTTACTTAGAGTAAATAACTTTATCGCCCCCACTATTTTGCCATCATTAACTTGCTCACGTTTTTGAAACATAAATGGGACACCCCGTATATCGATTTTAAGTAGAATCCCACGATAAATGGTAAGCAGGTCAAGAGATTATGAAACACAATATTAATTACAGCAGAGCTATTTCACCGGAAGAAAGATTAACGCAATTTTCAACAACAATGCTAGTTCCGCCCGTAGCAGGCCAGGCAAAATAGGACAAAAACAGTTCGAAATCGGAACTGATTAACCTAAAGCTGATTTTTTGGGGAAACGATGTTTGATATATGTAAAAAATCCCTACAAATTCGAGTGTCGGAAGACCTTGAAAATTGGTCGACAATCAGCGCTATGAAAATGTCCCACAACGTCTCTGCAATTAATAATACCGGGCCTAACAATACAACTTATTGTTGTAGTAAGCTATGGCCCTGATGGATTTATCCTTCATCATGTTTCTTCAAGTTTGGATGTTTGATTCTTGCGTAAACGAAAAAAAAGGAAACTGATTCACCGATACTGTAGAACTGCAACTGAAATTTCAAGGAATCAGTACTTGCATTTTATGCTCCGCCTGGATGCGATACCACGGCCGACTTTAACAAGAAGGGAAAATTTTCTTGTTATGCAGCTTTCAAAAGAAGCAATTGTGTGAGAGGGTAAGTAATTACAAAATGTATTTAATAAAAAAAAGTAAAAAAATCAATAATCAAAGTAATGAGATAAATTTAATCAATGAACCAAAGTAAACAAAATATTAAATACAAAACTAAATGAAACAATAGTTTAAAACTAAATTTATAAACTTCACAAAATACAGAGGGGTCGAAAACTAAGGGCGTCTGTATAGGTGTCAGCATAACTAGAAATAAAGATAATCCCAGTAGCGTCCGTGTCCCATTATAATTATTAATTATCATTTAACTTAATATTCGCCAGAGAGTGTTACAATGTATTCGTATGATTGTACAATGTTCATGGTCGAATTTGGAAACGAAGGGTAAAACTCGCAACGTTTAAGTAGATCGTCTTTATGATTAACAAGCGATGGCACTGAGGGGTGCAATGGGCAGTAAGGGCTAGACACGGATTCTGCCCTCTCCAGAACCAACCTTCTACGCAAAGGGCTGAACACGCTCTGTTTTACTTCACTCAACAGCTAGTACTAAGGTGTGCAATGAGCTCAAAGGTTATGGTTATCAAGCGATGGCAGATGGCACTGAGGGGTGCAATGGGCAGTAAAGGCTAGACACGCATTCTGCCCTTTCCAGAACCAACCTCCTACGCAAAGGGCTGAACACGCTATGCTTTACTTCACTCAACAGCTAGTACTAAGGTGTGCAATGAGCTCAAAGGGCTGTACACGCATTGAGGTCTCTTCAGCTACTAGAGTTTGGACATTCGTATTACTACTGGAACTTACGCAGAATGCAATGGTCACAAAGGGCTAAACTCGCGATGCATTCTCTCCGTTAAATACCGTTTACAAAATAAACCACACCCATACGAATATCTATTTTAGATAAAATTAATCAGCAGTTACTAATCTGAATTTAATTAACATAAATCGCATAAAACATGCAAGAATACTACAATAAAGTTAAGACGCTTAGTGAATAAACCTAGATTCCTTGCAAATGTAAAAGCACAATTTAGGAAAACAGTAAAAATTAAACATTCGTTTTGGAGAACTGTCAGAATATTGAAACAATTCAACCCAGCAGACCCCAGTTCACTGAACCCACGATATCAAAAAAAATAAACAGGATAAGTCATTTCATAACAACCGAGCGTTCAAAATTTCGCTATTAAAACCAAAACAAAGAGGTCTATCACAAGAGCCACAGAATTTTACATTCTTTAAGTATATATTTTTAGTATCAAATATTAATAATTAATTTTGCTCTTACATTTGTTTGTTGGAAGAAGCAAGTATATTCTATAAACAGAGTGTGTAAATAGTCTATTCCTTATAAGATGTCCCCCACCTCATTAATGAACATAGTATGAATTGAGCGAAAGCCGTAGGTGTGTTTGCATTTCAGCTCGTTGTCGCGCATAGCCTACGTCGTAGTAACACGCCGTCAAATCTCCATAAAAACTGTCAAGAATAAAAAGTCATTTGGCATAATATATACATATATTGACATATTGATTTTACACAAAAATATCAACTTTTTTATTAAAAGCAATTATTGTGATATGCACATTTTTTGTGAGCGCAGATAGAATTAATATTTATTAAATTAATGTAAGTTTTAAATTAGACATACGTGTAAGTAATACTAAAAATGTATTCGATACCTATTTTCAGCCTTCGCAGAGTATCCTGGCTGACTGACCATAAATTTGCAATTTGGGTTCGAAATTTTTCTGAAGTAATTATTTTTGTGCTCAAATTTTCAAAATGCCACTTAGGGGAGAGCACCGTACTGATGAGTCCCAGAAGGACGAAACCAGTTGGTCTGCGGTTTTCCATACACATTCAAAACATGCAATATTTGAACAAAAATGCCACTGATGAAATTACCAAATTACCGTTACAAAACGTGTAATGAAAATTGCCGGAAGGAGGCATGGAGGGCGGGGAACTTTTCCAAAATATGTTGCTAATGTGCCACTTAATACATTGTGCTTCAGTGTAATAATAATAATAGTAAACGTCTTTATTCGATTAAGTAGACTAATAAATTACAAGTTCCGCTACAAAAAAGTATCAAAAAAGAAACATGTGCCTAGTTGAAGTGGTAAAGTTCAGGAAGTTGTTAAAATACAAAACCCTGTTTTTCGGTTCTTCCGCTCCACCATACCAATATCTAAGTAATAAATAAAACTGGTGCGTGGAGTCCCTACGCGCAGATTAAGTGACACTTCACACTATGATATTTAAAAGCGGAGGTTATTTCAATTGATTTTTTACAGTAATGCTTTTTTATAAGTTAAACTAGTTCTTGTACCTACTTACTAAAGATGAAGAAATTCACCGATAGTGGATTGAAGATAAATTTCGTTACTTTAGATGGATTAAAAATAGTGCTGAAAATTTATGGGCGTTGACACAGACCATAATTTAAATAATATAGACTCGATGATTAATAAAGCTAATATTGTATCTACGTAGTCAGGCCATAAGTTCTGTCCCAGAAATTGATTGTTTATTTCTAAGATCTAAGTAACAGGAGAAAACAAACGAAGGTTTGCTGTTTGTAGTCTTGTCATTGCTGAATGTAAAAGTGTCAGAAGTTTTGTGGTAACATAATAAAAAATAATAATGGAATGGGGTATAAAAGAAGACCGTGTCGCAGTTATTGCGTTACATAAGTGTGGTCATACACCGACCACGATTTTTAAATTATTGCATAATCTGAATATCACGCAAATTTTGTTTATCGCACTATTAGAAGATACTATGATGACAAACCACAAGCTGGCCGACCGCGCTCTGTTCGAACACCAGCAGTCATGAAAGCTGTTAAGGCCAGAATTCAAGGAAACCCTATTCGAAAACAGAAACTGATGGCTTTGCAGATGAAACTGTCAAGAAAAACTTTGAAAAGAGTGATTAATGAAGACCTCAAACTGCGTGCTTATCGAAGAAAAAAGGGTCATTTTCTTACTGACCGTTTACAGAAAATTAGAGAAGAAAGAGCAAAGCTGCTACTTGTTTCAACAAGACTCGGCACTGGCTCATAAGGCAAAGTCTTCACAAGAGTGGTTTCATAACCAAAATATCGCTTTTATTAAAAATGAAGATTGGCCCTCATCAAGCCCAGACCTGAATCCATTGGATTATAAACTTTGGTCATTTATAGAGGAAAAGGTATGCG
Source organism: Xestobium rufovillosum (assembly GCA_963966045.1). NCBI lineage: Eukaryota > Metazoa > Arthropoda > Insecta > Coleoptera > Ptinidae > Xestobium > Xestobium rufovillosum. Next base: position 2,188,856 of record OZ014503.1, on the reverse strand, counting down.
CTAGAAGCCACCGAAATTTGGAGCAGTTAAAGTCATCTCTGGTTCGAACAGTGGCTGATATTGACATGGAAGTCGTATGTTCTGCTATAGATGACTGGTCTCGACGATTACAGGCCTGTGTGAAGGCACGAGGGGGTCATTTTGAATAAATTATATATAAACGTGTTCACCATTTTATGCTGTTAATTTTTTAATATAATTTTCGTTTCTTGGTTTCTTTTGTTTTATTTTGTAGCGACTTAATCTTGGGACAGAACTTATGACCTGAATATGTATTATTATCAATGATATTATTGATAATATATTAAAATCATGAGTTCACATACCTCCCAAAAAAGTTTACGTCAATATTCATTAAATTCAATAGTAATTTTAAAATTCTAATAGGTTTAAATTTTCTATTGTTGATTTTACGATTTAATTTGTTTGGTAGATAACTTCTGAATTCCCCGGAATCACTTCAAAAATATAATAATTGTGGTTATCTTTAACTATTTTACGTCTATGATCTCTTATGCGTAAGCGCTAGGCGAATATTCAGCCGGCAGACCAACCCAGCCTAGCGCGGCCGCGGACATAGCGATCAGTGCGCGAGCCCATCTTGTCAATAGCACGTAAATCCTAACATGGCCCATCATGCGCACTAAGATAGTGCCAACAATGCATATTAACAGCAAGCGACTGCTTTAGTACTCACATTCCCCCACCATAGTACCGTTAAACGTTTAACGCAACCGTCTCCGAAGTCGAGTAAGAAGTTTCACTTCAATAATAATAAGTCAATGTTTTATATAACCTAAACTAGAAACTAAAGAATCTGTGTAACAGAACATTGCATGACTTGAATTCATCCTATGTAGACAAGAAACATCATTTAAATTGGGGAGAACCAAAAATAATATGACGGCTCTGGGCGAAATTACGATGTGTGTGTGAGTGAATCTTTGGATAAAGAGAAAGTTCACATTTCGCGGGTTTTGTAAATTGTGACGACGCACGCAGTTGGAAATGTGGAGTGGACGTTTTGCCTGATCCCAAGTCTACCTCTTAATATACACTGAGCGGCAAAAAAAGTGGCCACCCTATAAACATTGAAAATAAATATGTTTCCTGGAATTTGGTTGCAATGTTTCTATTTGTTATACAGGGTGTCTCTAAAATGCCTGTACAAAAAGCTACCACATATTGTATAGACCAAAATAAGTCTATTTAACCAAATTTACCTATATCCAAATTTCCTTCGTTTAGGCGCTAGAGGGTGTCAAAGTTCTTAAAAAAATTTTAACTTTTCATAATAACAAAAAAAGTCTTTTAGTTATATGAATTAATTTTGGCCTGCGAGTTTGTACTTCAAAAGACTATTTTTGGTACTGATTCTTTGTTCTCTGTTGTTACGTTAATTGTCAATAGTGGGTCATCCACATCTTAAGACGTTCATATTTTTTTTTTAAGTTTTGTTAATGTTCACCGAAATTTTGTGGCTTATAGCCACTTTTATTCTGATCATTTTTTGTCTCTTATTCGATTTCGCTATCTATCATAGTTTAGGCAGCAGAAATTGTTTTATTTTCCAATGCGTCGTACAGTGTAGCTATGATGCTAAACGTAGTAGGCTCATCTAACGTTATCACAATTTGACTAATAAAAACTAGACAAGTATTGTAATAATTATTGCAACTAAATCTAAAATTTGAAGAAACAAAACATTACAATGAGACAAAACACTACAATAAATGTTCAAAATGTCTACCATTTTCACGCATACAGAGATCAATGCGACGTAAAAAATTAAATTGTACTCTTTGCATAACGTCAATGTCATTTTTCAGTGTATCTATGGCATTTTGTATGCACCTCCACAATTCTTGTACTGTATTTATAGGCCTGGAGTACACCGTTATTTTTAGGGCTCCCCATAAAAAATAATCTAATGGCGTTATGTCGGGAGAACGTGGTGGCCAGTTTATCGGAGCATCATTCCCTCTGCCTATCCACCTATTTGGATAATGTGCATTTAAGAAATTGCGAACATTTAAGGTGAAATGTGGTGGTGCCCCATCGTGCATAAACCACATTTCTCGACGAAGTTCCAATGGCAGATCTTCTAATAAATCTGGCAATGTATTCTGAAGATGCTCCAAATAAGTTTCACCATTTAATCGCTCCGGCAACATGACGGGTCCAATAATATGATTGTCGATTATTCCTGTCCAAACATTAATTTTAAATTCGTGCTGGTAATGCGTTACTTTAATGGCATGTGGATTTTCATCTGCGTAGACATGTTCGTTGTGTAAATTAGTTACACCCCTTCTTGTAAAACAAGCCTCGTCTGTGAATAAAATGGTTCTGGTAAAATTAATATTGTGTGCTCTTCGCTCGTTAATGAACTGTCAGAATCCGAGCCGTAAATCAGGATCAAGCTCTAAGAGATCTTGCACTGGTTGAAGATGATACGGATGGAGTAGTTGCTCTTTCAGAACTCTGTGGACGACATCTTTGGATACTCCTACTTCAAGACCCAAGCGTCTGGTACTTAATGTTGGATCTTCTGCAACCCTTTCCAAAATCTCGTCTTCAGTATCAGCAGTTCTTACTGTTCGCTCACGTCCGTGGTCCACAGTTGAAGGTGCAAAACTACCTGTTTCCCGAAGACGTCTCTCAATAGCGGCAAAAGTTTGATGGTTCGGCACCCGACGATTTGGAAATTTTTCTCGGTACACTCTGACAGATTCGCGCCCATTCCCTTGACAAAATCCATATACCATTAACATATCCCTAAGTTCTCCATTAGTGTATTTTCCGGCCATAATAAAGAAAATTACAAAATTCAACAACGATTTAGGGCCGTTACGCACTGTCGACTGGTCGCCGGCGACCAAGTCGCCGGCGACCACTAAGTTCCTGGGTTTAAATATGCAGTTACGCACGTGGTCTCCGCGACCAACGAGTCGTCAGCGACTGCAAAAACATGGGCGACACGCGGGAGACTGGGAAGTTGCCGCGACCAATGAAGTACATGCATTCAAATGGAAGCGTTCGCATTGCGAGCGACTTTGAAAGCAACCGGTGGTGCAATGAGTTTCGACACTGAGAAATTTATTGTGGAAATTGAATCTAGGAAAGCCATTTGGGATTTGTCAAGCGAAGAATATTCTAATCGCGATGTTAAAAAAAAGCAGTGGGAAGAAATGGTGGAGTTATTTGGAGATTCAGAACTTTCTGACAAGGAAAAAAAGGATCTAGGTAAGACGGTAATAGTTATTTTTGATACAAGATTGCAAAATGCTACTTTTGCATTCGAGAATGCAATAGAATTTCGCAATCGAGTATCAAACAACATTTTTTCGAAAACTGTATCCCAAGTTCAAAAATTACTAGAAAATTACTGAAAATATGAAGAGAAAATTTTGACATTTACAATTAATTTATTTGACATGTACGTCATCTATAATTTATTGCACATATTTTGATATCAAAAATAATCAACAAATCTATTAAGAAAACACGCGTTTTGTTACATCTTGAGTTAGTGGCAGTTTATTCAATAAATTTATCATTGGAATTGAGTAAAAACATAAAACATGTTATCAGATTTTTGTAGGTGAATGTAAAAGTCTTTTACATCCAGGATGTAAAAGAGTTTTACGTTCTGTAGACAAAAAACTGTTGTTTTGACGCTTAATAAATATCATGCAAAAGTCAAATAGTGTTGTATTTTTTATTACAAACTAAGTTAAATTCTATTCATTTGCCATTCCAATCGATTTTCGTTCATAAAGTAGTCCGCAAACATATCTCTGTAAGAACTTCCTTGCCGACTTGCTCTGAGTGTGTCAATTATTGTAACATCTTCAAAACCAGGAACTGTCAGAGTGTCTTCAAACCTATACCCGTCTCTTTCTCGAACGTAATTATGAAGAACGCAACAGGCTGTTGTAATGCTAATTGCCAAATCAGTATTAACGTTCATCGCTCTATGAAAAATTTGCCATTTATTTGCTAGTATACCAAATGTACATTCGATATATCGGCGAGCTCGAGATAATCTGTAATTGAATACCTTTTTCTTTGTAGTTAAATGCGATCCACCATATGGACGCATTACTTTTTCGGATTGTCCAAATGCTTCATCTCCAATAATAAAGTAAGGCATTGGTGTTGCACTTATTTGGGATATCGGTTTGTTTTGTGGAACTTCTAGGGCATTATCCATTAGTTTTTTAAAAAATACTGAATCTTTAAATATAGAGGAATCGCTGTCTTTTCCGTATGCACCCACATCTATGTACGTAAATTTGTAATCGGCATCACAAATAGCAAGTAACACGATTGAAAAATAATGTTTATAATTGAAATACAACGATCCGCTGTTACATGGTTTTATAATTCTGACATGTTTACCGTCGACGGCGCCGATGCAGTTGGGAAAGTTCGCTCTTGTATTAAATTCTTCTGAAATTTTTAACCATTTTTCCCTTGTTGGCAGCGATAAACATGTATCTTTTAAAACGTTCCATATAAAAAAGCAAACTTCTCTGATTATTTCGGCAATTGTAGATATTCCAAGCTTGAAAGAGTAGTGTAGATCCACAAATTTACAACCGGTTCCCAAATATCTAAAAAAAATCATTACAGGTGAAAATCTTCAAAAGAAGTGGAAAAATATAAGAAGCTGTTTTTCAAGAGAAGTGAGACGGCTGAAAAATACAAAAAGTGGTTCTGGTGCTTCACACAAAAGTCCATATGTTTTTTACAATCAGCTCTTGTTTTTAAAGAATAACTCCTCAAATACAGAGAGAGAAAATAGCATTACGGAAGATGTGCCAACAGATCACCATGATGTATTGGGGCCATACTCGAAAGAAGTAATAAACAGCCGAAAAAAGAAGAAAACCGGTGAAGATACTACTAATCAACAATTGATGAATGTCTTGAATAAATGCGTGGATGCACGAACTGAGCGAGAACTAGACGAAGATATAATGTTTTTATTGTCCCTTTTATCGTCTTTCAAGAAAATTCCAGAACACAAAAAGGCGTCTACAAAAATTGAGTTAATAAAAGTGATCGAAAACGCTCAATTGCTAGATGTTTCCATACCGCAGCAATGTACATCATGGGGAAATAACAGAATGCAAGATTTTCCGGCATCACAGCCAAGTACATCATGGGGATATAACAGAATGCAAGACTATCACCACAGAAGTTACTTCCCACAAAGAGAACCCGACTTCACCATTCTACATCGAAGTCAACAGTCAGGTCCTTCAGAATCACGGTATCCAAGTGAACAGGCAGATCGTCCAGAATCACAGTTGTCTATAGCAAGTACAAGTGCAAGTCAAGAGTCTGATCTTTTGGAATTATTTTGATTAAGATTTTCACTGTACCTACCAATAATAATTATAATATATAACTTACCTCAAAGTGAGAAATAGTTTTTCTTGTGGAGAAATGCAAGGTCGCATGTTCGTATCAGTGCCAGTTATTGATATCCTTAATGAATCTAACAATTCATCAAATGAGGTCACAGACATTCTAACAAAATTAAAGAACTTGTCTTCATATCTTCTTACATCTTCGAAAAACAAATTAAACATTCCCTTTCTACGGCGTTCTTGTAATAAAGGATGCACCCAAAATCTTTTCTTCCTCTTTTTCTTTCTTTTTGATGCAAGATACATGATCACTGCAATCTCTTCCACGTCCATTTCGCTTGCCTATCAAACCAATACTGACTTTGTTAGTTGCTCACATTGGTTTCCTAGCTGAGTCGCCCGGTTTCTTGGTCGCCGGCGACTTGGTCGCCGGCGACTAGTCGACAGCGTCTGCTGTTGGAACTGACAGTTTGATTAGATTTTGAAAGGTGCAAAGCCCTCTTACTTAATTGCGATTTTTGTGTTGACAATCCAATGCCACTGTGATAACATTGGATGAGCCTACTACGTTTAGCATCATAGCTACACTGGACGACGCATTGGAAAATAAAACAATTTCTGCTGCCTAAACTATGATCGATGGCGAAATCAAATAAGAGACAAAAAATGATCAGAATAAAAGTGGCTATAGGCCACAAAATTTCGGTGAACATTAACAAAACTTAAAAAAAAATATGAACGTCTTAAGATGTGGATGACCCACCATTGACAATTAACGTAACAACAGAGAACAAAGAATCAGTACCAAAAATAGTCTTTTGAAGTACAAACTCGCATGCCAAAATTTATTCATATAACTAAAATACTTTTTTTGTTATTGTGAAAAGTTGAAAAATTCTTAAGAACTTTGACACCCTCTAGCGCCTAAACGAAGGAATTTTGGATATAGGTAAATTTGGTTAAAAAGACTTATTTTAGTCTAAACAATATATGGTAGCTTTTTGTACAGACATTTTAGAGACACCCTGTACATATGTTTATTTTATCAAATGTGCTTTGAAATACTTAAACTTGACAGTCTGGGTTGGTTGCTATTGTCATTTGCTATTGTCGCAGTTGCTGGTAATCACTTAAGGCGAAAGTGTTTATTCATAACGGGATTTTCAGAACTTTATTTTGCGACTAATTGTATGTTTCAACATTACAAAATATTCTTATAATCAAATTATCGATTCTAGTTTACGTTTTACGCAGCATATTATTAATTCTATGTTACAGAGGGCTTACCTCGCGTTAAAACTCATATATGGGCAAAGGCATTATCTTGACTTGAACTCCAGGAGGATGTTGTGCGACTCTCTTGTTCTGTCTCATTTCAATTTCTGTGATACTGTCTATGCTCCTTGTCTCTCGTGTCGTGATAAATTCCGCATTCATAAAGTTCAGAATTCATGTCTTCGCTTAATGTTTGGGATTAGAGCACGTTCACGTATCTCTCATAAACTGAAGGACGCGAAATGGCTGAATATGTTCAACAGACGTCGCCTTCACATGGTCTGCTTCTTTCTCAAGATTGTCCAGTTCCGCCTGCCTCTCTATTTATTCAATAAACTTGTTTTTCGAGCTGATGTGCATGGCGTTGGCACTCGTCGAAAGTCCCTAATGTTTACGATTCCGCGGCATCGCAAGGAAATATTTAAGAGATCCTACTCTTACAACGTCGTGTCTTATTTAAATCAGTTCAATTCATACTTGACTCTTCCTTGTGATGCTGTGAGACGTAAATTATTCAAATTATTCTTTGAGCAGCAGTAGTTGGTTTGAATTTTTAATTTTTGGCTGCATTGCATGCGCGGGATGTGCATGGCTATACTCTTCTCTTCTTGTTCATCTTCCTCTTTTCGTCTTTCTCTCTCCTTTCTGTCTTTTCTCCCCTTGCCTTCTTTTTTCATTGACTCCCGCTATCCCTTCATAGGTAGATGACTTAATTTTTTTTCAGCTTTAGTTTAATTTAATTTATTTGTGAACCGGCTCGCATGGAAGATCAGGCTCTGCAAGTACTATGCTACTATTTGCAGATGCCTGAATGCTTGCCGTTTAACACCAGTGTTTATATTGTATATCTTTTTCATTTTTTGTAATTTTTTTTGGTGGTGTTAATAAATGCATTATTATTATTATTATTAAATTATGCCATTATCTATCACCGATGTCGCTCGCAGTATTGCATTACTGCAAGACGGAAGAAGACAAGTTTATGTATCGGAAACCCTTGGTATACCCAGACCAACAGTTCGGAGAGCTTTTCATCGTTTTTTGGAAACAGATAGCTATTCACGGCGGCCTGGTTCCGGTCACAGAAGAGTTACCACCACATACCTATAAATAAATATACTGCTCATGACCGTAGTGCGCATCTTTACGGAGTTTGCATTAAAAGGAGATAGACAAACGACGCCATTTTTATTCGCCGATGTCTGTTTGTGACGGATGTCATTCGAAGAATAATTTGTGTCTTAGTTCTTGTTGTTTGCGTTTTATACCACGAAAATGAGTTGTTGTGTTAAATTGTGTAAAAATGTTAGACGTTTATTACCCCCCGAGTCTGAGGTATCCCATTCCCTTGACAAAATCCATATACCATTAACATATCCCTAAGTTCTCCATTAGTGTATTTTCCGGCCATAATAAAGAAAATTACAAAATTCAACAACGATTTAGGGCCGTTACGCACTGTCGACTGGTCGCCGGCGACCAAGTCGCCGGCGACCACTAAGTTCCTGGGTTTAAATATGCAGTTACGCACGTGGTCTCCGCGACCAACGAGTCGTCAGCGACTGCAAAAACATGGGCGACACGCGGGAGACTGGGAAGTTGCCGCGACCAATGAAGTACATGCATTCAAATGGAAGCGTTCGCATTGCGAGCGACTTTGAAAGCAACCGGTGGTGCAATGAGTTTCGACACTGAGAAATTTATTGTGGAAATTGAATCTAGGAAAGCCATTTGGGATTTGTCAAGCGAAGAATATTCTAATCGCGATGTTAAAAAAAAGCAGTGGGAAGAAATGGTGGAGTTATTTGGAGATTCAGAACTTTCTGACAAGGAAAAAAAGGATCTAGGTAAGACGGTAATAGTTATTTTTGATACAAGATTGCAAAATGCTACTTTTGCATTCGAGAATGCAATAGAATTTCGCAATCGAGTATCAAACAACATTTTTTCGAAAACTGTATCCCAAGTTCAAAAATTACTAGAAAATTACTGAAAATATGAAGAGAAAATTTTGACATTTACAATTAATTTATTTGACATGTACGTCATCTATAATTTATTGCACATATTTTGATATCAAAAATAATCAACAAATCTATTAAGAAAACACGCGTTTTGTTACATCTTGAGTTAGTGGCAGTTTATTCAATAAATTTATCATTGGAATTGAGTAAAAACATAAAACATGTTATCAGATTTTTGTAGGTGAATGTAAAAGTCTTTTACATCCAGGATGTAAAAGAGTTTTACGTTCTGTAGACAAAAAACTGTTGTTTTGACGCTTAATAAATATCATGCAAAAGTCAAATAGTGTTGTATTTTTTATTACAAACTAAGTTAAATTCTATTCATTTGCCATTCCAATCGATTTTCGTTCATAAAGTAGTCCGCAAACATATCTCTGTAAGAACTTCCTTGCCGACTTGCTCTGAGTGTGTCAATTATTGTAACATCTTCAAAACCAGGAACTGTCAGAGTGTCTTCAAACCTATACCCGTCTCTTTCTCGAACGTAATTATGAAGAACGCAACAGGCTGTTGTAATGCTAATTGCCAAATCAGTATTAACGTTCATCGCTCTATGAAAAATTTGCCATTTATTTGCTAGTATACCAAATGTACATTCGATATATCGGCGAGCTCGAGATAATCTGTAATTGAATACCTTTTTCTTTGTAGTTAAATGCGATCCACCATATGGACGCATTACTTTTTCGGATTGTCCAAATGCTTCATCTCCAATAATAAAGTAAGGCATTGGTGTTGCACTTATTTGGGATATCGGTTTGTTTTGTGGAACTTCTAGGGCATTATCCATTAGTTTTTTAAAAAATACTGAATCTTTAAATATAGAGGAATCGCTGTCTTTTCCGTATGCACCCACATCTATGTACGTAAATTTGTAATCGGCATCACAAATAGCAAGTAACACGATTGAAAAATAATGTTTATAATTGAAATACAACGATCCGCTGTTACATGGTTTTATAATTCTGACATGTTTACCGTCGACGGCGCCGATGCAGTTGGGAAAGTTCGCTCTTGTATTGAATTCTTCTGAAATTTTTAACCATTTTTCCCTTGTTGGCAGCGATAAACATGTATCTTTTAAAACGTTCCATATAAAAAAGCAAACTTCTCTGATTATTTCGGCAATTGTAGATATTCCAAGCTTGAAAGAGTAGTGTAGATCCACAAATTTACAACCGGTTCCCAAATATCTAAAAAAAATCATTACAGGTGAAAATCTTCAAAAGAAGTGGAAAAATATAAGAAGCTGTTTTTCAAGAGAAGTGAGACGGCTGAAAAATACAAAAAGTGGTTCTGGTGCTTCACACAAAAGTCCATATGTTTTTTACAATCAGCTCTTGTTTTTAAAGAATAACTCCTCAAATACAGAGAGAGAAAATAGCATTACGGAAGATGTGCCAACAGATCACCATGATGTATTGGGGCCATACTCGAAAGAAGTAATAAACAGCCGAAAAAAGAAGAAAACCGGTGAAGATACTACTAATCAACAATTGATGAATGTCTTGAATAAATGCGTGGATGCACGAACTGAGCGAGAACTAGACGAAGATATAATGTTTTTATTGTCCCTTTTATCGTCTTTCAAGAAAATTCCAGAACACAAAAAGGCGTCTACAAAAATTGAGTTAATAAAAGTGATCGAAAACGCTCAATTGCTAGATGTTTCCATACCGCAGCAATGTACATCATGGGGAAATAACAGAATGCAAGATTTTCCGGCATCACAGCCAAGTACATCATGGGGATATAACAGAATGCAAGACTATCACCACAGAAGTTACTTCCCACAAAGAGAACCCGACTTCACCATTCTACATCGAAGTCAACAGTCAGGTCCTTCAGAATCACGGTATCCAAGTGAACAGGCAGATCGTCCAGAATCACAGTTGTCTATAGCAAGTACAAGTGCAAGTCAAGAGTCTGATCTTTTGGAATTATTTTGATTAAGATTTTCACTGTACCTACCAATAATAATTATAATATATAACTTACCTCAAAGTGAGAAATAGTTTTTCTTGTGGAGAAATGCAAGGTCGCATGTTCGTATCAGTGCCAGTTATTGATATCCTTAATGAATCTAACAATTCATCAAATGAGGTCACAGACATTCTAACAAAATTAAAGAACTTGTCTTCATATCTTCTTACATCTTCGAAAAACAAATTAAACATTCCCTTTCTACGGCGTTCTTGTAATAAAGGATGCACCCAAAATCTTTTCTTCCTCTTTTTCTTTCTTTTTGATGCAAGATACATGATCACTGCAATCTCTTCCACGTCCATTTCGCTTGCCTATCAAACCAATACTGACTTTGTTAGTTGCTCACATTGGTTTCCTAGCTGAGTCGCCCGGTTTCTTGGTCGCCGGCGACTTGGTCGCCGGCGACTAGTCGACAGCGTCTGCTGTTGGAACTGACAGTTTGATTAGATTTTGAAAGGTGCAAAGCCCTCTTACTTAATTGCGATTTTTGTGTTGACAATCCAATGCCACTGTGATAACATTGGATGAGCCTACTACGTTTAGCATCATAGCTACACTGGACGACGCATTGGAAAATAAAACAATTTCTGCTGCCTAAACTATGATCGATGGCGAAATCAAATAAGAGACAAAAAATGATCAGAATAAAAGTGGCTATAGGCCACAAAATTTCGGTGAACATTAACAAAACTTAAAAAAAAATATGAACGTCTTAAGATGTGGATGACCCACCATTGACAATTAACGTAACAACAGAGAACAAAGAATCAGTACCAAAAATAGTCTTTTGAAGTACAAACTCGCATGCCAAAATTTATTCATATAACTAAAATACTTTTTTTGTTATTGTGAAAAGTTGAAAAATTCTTAAGAACTTTGACACCCTCTAGCGCCTAAACGAAGGAATTTTGGATATAGGTAAATTTGGTTAAAAAGACTTATTTTAGTCTAAACAATATATGGTAGCTTTTTGTACAGACATTTTAGAGACACCCTGTACATATGTTTATTTTATCAAATGTGCTTTGAAATACTTAAACTTGACAGTCTGGGTTGGTTGCTATTGTCATTTGCTATTGTCGCAGTTGCTGGTAATCACTTAAGGCGAAAGTGTTTATTCATAACGGGATTTTCAGAACTTTATTTTGCGACTAATTGTATGTTTCAACATTACAAAATATTCTTATAATCAAATTATCGATTCTAGTTTACGTTTTACGCAGCATATTATTAATTCTATGTTACAGAGGGCTTACCTCGCGTTAAAACTCATATATGGGCAAAGGCATTATCTTGACTTGAACTCCAGGAGGATGTTGTGCGACTCTCTTGTTCTGTCTCATTTCAATTTCTGTGATACTGTCTATGCTCCTTGTCTCTCGTGTCGTGATAAATTCCGCATTCATAAAGTTCAGAATTCATGTCTTCGCTTAATGTTTGGGATTAGAGCACGTTCACGTATCTCTCATAAACTGAAGGACGCGAAATGGCTGAATATGTTCAACAGACGTCGCCTTCACATGGTCTGCTTCTTTCTCAAGATTGTCCAGTTCCGCCTGCCTCTCTATTTATTCAATAAACTTGTTTTTCGAGCTGATGTGCATGGCGTTGGCACTCGTCGAAAGTCCCTAATGTTTACGATTCCGCGGCATCGCAAGGAAATATTTAAGAGATCCTACTCTTACAACGTCGTGTCTTATTTAAATCAGTTCAATTCATACTTGACTCTTCCTTGTGATGCTGTGAGACGTAAATTATTCAAATTATTCTTTGAGCAGCAGTAGTTGGTTTGAATTTTTAATTTTTGGCTGCATTGCATGCGCGGGATGTGCATGGCTATACTCTTCTCTTCTTGTTCATCTTCCTCTTTTCGTCTTTCTCTCTCCTTTCTGTCTTTTCTCCCCTTGCCTTCTTTTTTCATTGACTCCCGCTATCCCTTCATAGGTAGATGACTTAATTTTTTTTCAGCTTTAGTTTAATTTAATTTATTTGTGAACCGGCTCGCATGGAAGATCAGGCTCTGCAAGTACTATGCTACTATTTGCAGATGCCTGAATGCTTGCCGTTTAACACCAGTGTTTATATTGTATATCTTTTTCATTTTTTGTAATTTTTTTTGGTGGTGTTAATAAATGCATTATTATTATTATTATTAAATTATGCCATTATCTATCACCGATGTCGCTCGCAGTATTGCATTACTGCAAGACGGAAGAAGACAAGTTTATGTATCGGAAACCCTTGGTATACCCAGACCAACAGTTCGGAGAGCTTTTCATCGTTTTTTGGAAACAGATAGCTATTCACGGCGGCCTGGTTCCGGTCACAGAAGAGTTACCACCACATACCTATAAATAAATATACTGCTCATGACCGTAGTGCGCATCTTTACGGAGTTTGCATTAAAAGGAGATAGACAAACGACGCCATTTTTATTCGCCGATGTCTGTTTGTGACGGATGTCATTCGAAGAATAATTTGTGTCTTAGTTCTTGTTGTTTGCGTTTTATACCACGAAAATGAGTTGTTGTGTTAAATTGTGTAAAAATGTTAGACGTTTATTACCCCCCGAGTCTGAGGTATCTTTTCATAGGTAAGTAAAATAGAGTATATTATTAGTTTTTGGTATTATGGACTGTCTAACAACAGAAGCCTAGATATTTTTATCCACATGTATATTTCATATCATGGCTCTTTACTACGTACAATTTATTCAGAGCTGCTAAAAAGAAAGCCGATATTCTGCTATATTATCTTGTAATGATTTGATTATGGGATATAACTTATTTGCTACCCGATTAAATTTAACCTATTTTTTTTAGATTTCCTCGAGAACAAAGTGAATTTCAGCAGTGGTTAGATGTGCTTGGTTTAACGGGTAAAAATATAATATGGAAAAAACATTTGTTTGTGTGCTCTGAACATTTTCTACCAGAGGACAGAATACACTTATCAACAGGATATGTTTTGAAAAGTAATGCTATACCCTGTAGAAATTTGCATGTCGTTGAAAGTACGCCCCAGCCAACATCTTCCAAAGTTCCCCCTCACTTATCTTTAAAGATGCCAGAAAATTTACCAATTTCGTTTGATAAACCTTCAACCTCAAAACGGAGTGGTCCTTCGACACCTTAAATATTACATTTGGAAACATCGCCAGCAAAAATAAGTATGGAGTCACCTCTTTCTATGCCACAAAAGAAAGGGATACGCACAAAATTTAGACTCCCTGTTAGCCCAACTTTAAAATTTTCTAAACGAACTACTTCCTGGGCCTCTAGTGGGAGTGGTAGCAGTGTCGAACGCAAAAGAAAGCGCGTTAAGTTGGAGCACTCTTACACGTAAGTATTGCATACTGATAATCTTGGTCATTAATCTGTTGACCTTTTTAAACGAGAAAATTCGCAGACCGTGTTTTAACAGGTTTTTGCTCGAAATGTATATAACTGCTCCTCTACGGCATCCTGTAACTGCAGACAAGGCAGTGCTTGATTTTGCCACCACTATTAGGATATGCAAAAATGTTATGCCTATACTGCTCAAAGTGACTAAAATCACATGTAACATGGAGTCGATAGTTTTGTGTTGGTGTTGTGTTTAGTCAAAAATGGTTCGTTGCGAAAAACATTTTATTTTGATGTATGTAAATATGCCAAAGAATGCTCTTACCCTCTTACCATTTTTTCTTGAACCTATGTCAAAATGAATTTTTATTTCTAAATTTATTTTTTCTGGAAAACATTTTTTATGTATGTATGTAAGTATGTCAAAAAATGTTTTCTTCGCTTAAATAATATTATTTTATTCAGTGCGAGCTGTCATTCTTTGAGAACGATAGCAAACTTTTATTCTTTCTGGCAGCCATATTAATTTCTGTCCCTGGCATTTAGGTGATATTGTGTTTCTTACAATTAGTTTATATCACTTATGAACAGTAGCTATTGGAAAGACTTTCATAGATATCGTGAAAATGCTAGAACCGTGATTAAATAACCATGGAAGCAGCCTGGCCTAAGGCATTGATAGTTCTCTTACTGCATGTAGAACTGAGAGTAACCCTTTTCTGATGACACATAGAAACTAAAGAATGCAAAAGTTTCCGGGCTTGTTGCCACGTCGTCGTTGGTAATCCGTAACACTAAAATTAACGTTAATGTTAATTTTAGTGTTACGGATTACCAACGACGACGTGGAAACCAGCCCGGAAACCATTATTCCATGGACAACGGCCACGAAAGCCTTAAGAAGAAAATGCAAAAGTTGGTAAAATAGGTCAACAGTACCCTGTGAATGTTTAATTTATTGCATGACGGGTTGGTGAACGGAACCTTTTTGTTTTGTCATGGACCCTTTAAAAATTTTATGGCATGCGGAAAATTTTTAATAGGTATTGATTATTTGTTTCAGTACGAGCCCTAGGACTATGCTAAGAAAAAGTGAAAAAATGAAAGAGAAATTGATTGCTGAACGTAAAAAAATAATGGAGTTCGAGAACAAGTGAAACGGTTGAAGCAGAGGATCCGATCACTTGAAGATGTTGTTAAACGTTTACGTAGCAACTGTCGAGTCTCTTCACATGCCGAAGACCACCTACTACAATCATTTAACACTGTCCCTGGATTAATTATGGAGAGAATGTTGAAGTCATTAAAAACCGGCAAAATTTCCCAAAAGAAATACCCTGAAGAAATGCGCAAATTTGGAATGACCCTCCAGGCATATGAATATGTACGTAAGACATTTAACCTAGCCTTACCTCATCCAAGTATTATTCGTAAATGGAGTAGTACAATAGATTGTCAGCCTGGGTTTTTATCTGTTGCATTCAATGCCTTAAAGGAAAAGGTAAAAGAGGCTTCCCATGCTGGATCGAAAGTTGTATGCTCACTGCTTTGGGATGAGATGTCAATAAAAAAATGCATTGATTTTGACGGAGAGAGACACTGGGGATACATTGATGTAGGTACCAACATCGACAATGATGACATTACTCCAGCCACAGAAGCACTTGTCATTATGGTAGTTAGTCATCTTCAAAATTGGAAGTTACCTGTCGCATATTTTTTAATAAAGACATTCAGCGGTGTCGAAAGAGCCAACATTATTAACGAGACATTGATTCGTTTGGAGGATGTCGGAGTGGAAGTGGTATCAATAACATGTGCTGGACCATCAGTGCATTTTGCCATGCTCAAGGAATTGGGTTGTTCCTTCCAGGACTTGGAGTGCAGCACTATAAAAGCTCATTTTACACACCCATCAAATAGGAACAAAGAAGTATATGTTTTACTGGACATATGCCATATGCTAAAACTGGTCAGAAACTGTTGGGCCGACATAAAAGTTTTTATAGATAAAGACGGGAATGCAATCCAGTGGCAGTACATTGAGAGGCTCCATGCACTTCAGGAAAGAGAGACGTTGACAGCAGCTAATAAATTAAGTAAACGCCATATGCAATGGGCACGACAAAAAATGAAGGTATTGTTCTATTGCATATACCTACTTATTAAAAACTAACATTTTACAATTTTTGCTCCCTGCTTTAGGTAAATATAGCTGCACAAACTTTAAGCAGCAGTGTAGCAGAATCTCTACTTTTTGTTGCCCAAGATTTAAAAATGGAGGAGGTCAGAGGTGTAGAACCAACAGTTGAATTCATCAAAATCATTGACACTCTCGTTGATTTGATGAATTCAAGATTACCGTGGAAAAAAGGAATGAAAGGGCCTTTACGTGTAGAGAACCAAGAAGACTGGAGAAGCTACATCATGCATGGAATCAACTATTTAACAAATTTAAAAAATGGGGAAGGAACATGCTTATGGAGGACTAAGAAGAAAACACCATTCATGGGATTTATAATTTCCTTGTATTCCATCATGGGAATATTTGACGAATTTGTTCTCCAGAAGAAATATTTAAAGTACATTCTCACATATAAGTGTAGCCAGGATCACCTGGAACTATTTTTCTGTGCTGTGAGGTGAGAAGGCTGTAGACGTAATTCAAACAACTTTGATTGCCGTGTAAATTTTGTAGAGCCCGAAATGGATGGAACAATAATCCGTCTGCATTGCAGTTCATGCGTACATTCCGCAAGTTAATATTATTTGCAAACATTTCTGGAAGGGGTGGTAACTGCCAAGTTATGGACACGACATCAGTTCTATCTGTAACTGCAGGAAGTGAGAAATACACAAGAAATCTTGACGTTCAAAATATACGGAGGCAAGCTATTCCATACGAAGACTATGCCCAAGAATTAGATTATGATCAAATTCCGTTCCACATCAGTCTCTCAGAATTCAGTGAAAATGTAGTTACATACATTGGGGGATACGTTTTAAAAATGATGGCCAGAACTGTTTTTTGCGACGAATGTTTCAGTCTCCTCATACGAGAGGATAACCTGCAAAAATCATATGCGCTGATAAACAGGAGAGACTTGGGTAATAATTTTAGATTCTTAATTTTATATTTGACACCTAAATATTATTATGTTGTAGGTGTTTACTTGTATCCCTCACAAGGAGTAGTGACAATTTGTAAAGAGGTTGAACTGTTTTTGCGAAAGATGATGTTTGTCTGCAATAACAGCTTACCTTCAAAAACACTAGTTTCAACAATAGTAACTAAAGTGTCATTGAAAATGAGCGACAAGTTAGATGGACTCTTTGTTGGAACCCACTTTGAGCATAAATATGACTTACTGAAGTCTGTTATTCTTTGCTACTGCAAGATTCGACTCCATAACTTAGCGAAAAGGCACACCGAAACATTGCAAGGAGATTTGATCAGAAAAAAATTTGCAAAATTGATATTGTTAAGCCATCAATAATATTGCCGCGTGAGACCTCTCTCTGTACGTGCCGTCTATAACGATAGAATGGCGGTGGTACACCAGGTGTTTCACGGACAAAAAGTGACTCGCCCATGCGAGTAAATTAAATTTCTTGTTTGTATAGAAATTACTAGATTCTACGTGCTTTTATTTTTGTTATAATTGTAGATAGTTTTATAATGTTCTCGATTGTACTTTTCTTGTATATGTCTGCCGACAAATCGGCCTGAGTTAGTTTTTGATTAGATTTGATTTGATTAGTTTTGACGAAGAGTTCATATGCGGTACATGCAATAGATTTATAGTTTCTTGAACTGTTGAGTTGAATTGCTGTTTGTTAATTGTAGTGTTTAGTTATTGCCGAATAATGTCCAAATCTCTAATAACAATTGTAGATATTTGGAAATAATCCTTGTAAATAGTGTTCAAATAAATGGTAAAACCGTAACAATATTATATGATTTAACTTGAAACACGATACTCGTAGATTAATTGTCAACTTTCAATTAGGTTTTGAATAATGGGGGTTCAAACCTGGACCTCCTGCTTGCTGTAAATGAGTGTGTTTATCTAATTTCAATAATTTGTTTAGGTTATTTTTGATACTTTCGAATAAACAAGTTTTATAATACATCTCGGAGTTCGCTTTGGTTTTTTCTTATAAACACCACATTTACAAGAGTTTATTTATGGGAATGGATTATTTGGAGTTGAAAGATGTATCCGAAGGTAGGGTCTCCATAAAGGTGCTCATCTCTAGATCCACAGCTGGCAAAAATTGCATTAAAAACCTTTGTTTTGTAATTGCATTACTTCTTTTTCTAATGTAAATAAATTAGATAATAAATATTTATGGTACCTACTTGGTTTAGGTTTCTTTTATTAAATTTCAGCTATTCGAGGTTGAGAGAGCTCCGAAATCGGAAATTTAAAATTGTTCTTTCATGTAATTAGGTATATTTTTTTTAATAGTTATATTAATCATTGCCATAATATTACAATGAGAAATTTAGCTATGCCGCTAGTTCTTATTTGAACACTATCTGTATTTTGAGGTTAGGTAATTATTTCCTGCCACACAAATCTGTCATACGTGGTTAAAAATGGCGACGTACATGTTTACGCATGTAGGATATGCTGTTTGAGCGGTATATCTTATAGGTATGTGGTTACCACGCAAAGGGATGATCGTTTTATTGTGTTGGAACTTTTGAGAAATCGTTATACAACTGCTATTGCTGCCAGAAATCGCTTGCAGGAGGTAAGAAATGTGGATATTAGTGAAAGGACGGTTAGAAGGCGCCTCATCGAAAGTGGATTACGTGCAAGAAGGCCGGCTATAGTTTCTGAATTGCAACCTCGCCACCGTAGGAACAGATTGCATTTCGCTCGTCTGCATCAACACTGGACCATACAAGAATGGAGCCGAATTCTTTTCACCGATGAATCGCGCTTCTGTTTGAGATCTGGTGATGGATGAGTGAGGGTCTGGAGGCGAAGGAATGAACGACATGCCCAATGTTGCATGTCTCAGAGAAGAAGCTATGGAGGTGGAGGTGTTATGGTTTGGGCTGGAATTTCCTTTGAAGCCCGAACTGACCTTATTATCATCAATGGCCCTTTAAATGCTGGTCGATATATAGAGGATGTCTTGGCAGAAGCTGTTATTACTTTTGCTCCAGTAATAGGGGATGAATTCTTGTTCATGCACGATAATGCACGGCCACACACTGCAAGAATTGTGATCGAGTACTTCGAGGAAGTAGGTATCAATGTGTTAGAGTGGCCAGCCTGCAGCCCAGATCTTAACATTATTGAACACCTTTGGGATGAACTTCAGCGTCGGGTGAGAAATCGACCACACCAGCCGGAAACTCTTGCGAACCTTCAAAACGCACTTCGGGTAGAATACGAAAATATTCCTTAAGAATTTATTCAAAATCTGTTCCTGTCCTTGCCAAGGCGTATGCAAGCAGTCATTGATGTTTTTGGGGGCAATACCCAATATTGAAGTCTTTTACTAATGTTTATTATTAACTTTACTTAACTCATGTTTACCTGTTAACTTATGATTTTCAATATTTTATACTCTTAAGATTTAGTAAATTTTGATATAAAAACAAGTGAAAGTGTTAAGAATATTTGCAACAGTTGATGGTTATTTACTTTAGAAGTCAGAACATGGGTATAATTCTTCTTAATTCCAAAATTTATAGGTTGGAGTTATGATGCCCAGAACAATCCATCCCATTCAGTGATAGTGCTGACATGACGTAGTGCTATGTGCTGATGTGACGACACGAACTATTAAATAGGACTGCAGCAAGATTATTCATTATTCATTATTCAATTATTTCGACATTCGACTGATTATTGACATTCAGATTTATATTCAAATCATTGTATTCCAAATTATGTATTAAAATTATTAATTGTCTTTTTCACGTTATAAATCATTTAATGTATTTGTACCAAAATACAAAAAGTATAAAGTAGTGTAAAAAGTTAAATAAAAGTTTTTTAAAAACAAGTTTTCGTGAACGAGAAATATATTTGGCGCAGTCGGTAGGATTGGCGACTTTTCTGACTGAAGAAATTTGTCAAGAAAAAGGTTCGTTCCAACAATTCACGTCAATTCAAGAAAGAACTACAAACCCAGAAAAATTCAGATTGGACTAGGTAAGTCGAGCATTCCTTTATTACTTGATTCCTAATAAAGTTGTTCGTTTGATGCCAAATTCTAATAATTGATTTAATTTTAACCGATATTGTTGATCAAATTTCTAATATAAATTTAGAGGACAATATGGTATCCATAATCTCAGCAGAGAAAATTTCAAACTGCTTACCACGTTTTAATGGTAACAGTTTAACTTTAGAATGTTTTATATATGCTTGCGATAAATTTTACGAGAGGTATGGCAGGACACAGGATCCTTCCTTAACTGAATTTGTTTTTGCATCAATTTCAAGTAAATTGACACACAAAGCGGCAGCCTACATATTTTGTAGACCTGACTTACAAAGTTGGCCTCAAATTAAAGAGAGCCTAAGAATTAAATTCGGCGACAAAGTAGATCGCGAAACCTTAAATCAAGACTTTTTGTTTTTAACAAAGCAACGCAATGAAAGTAATTTCGATTTCATTGATAAAGTTCAACAAATGAAAAGTTCACTGCAAATAAAAATTAAAAGTGATAATACATTAGCGGAAGCTATGAAACAACTTTTAATTCAACAAAGCGAACGTAATGCAATAGATATTGTAATCGGTAATATGAACCATGAATTGAGAACAGTTCTGCGAAACAATTGACGCTATTATTACGTTAGTTTTAGAATATGAACACTCAGAACAGAGGATTGCTAGGTATCAAAACAGGCAACCTCAGCATAACAAACCTATTCATTCTAATCATGCAAATGTGCAGAAGCAACATACACAATTTTATCAACAACCTTCCTATCCATCTCCGAGATTGCAATACAATGCACCTACAAATCACAATTTTAATCAACGTCCTAGTAACCTAAATTTTAATCAACAACCAAATAATGCTTTCAGAAATCCTTTTCAAACAAATTATTTCAATCAACCACAAAGAACCAATTTTCCTTCTCCTAGGCCTATTCCTGAACGAAAATTCTTTACAAACCAACAAGTATTTGGTAATCGTAATAATATTCCACAAAAAATGTTTTCGCACCGAAAAATTCGAGACAACCTCCACCTAATTATTACGAACCAATGAGTACCACTTCCAGAAATCCAAATATATTAATCAACCCTCTACTTCAAATTTTCATGAACCCATGAGCACGAACTCCCGGAATCGCACTACACCAAATGTGCAACGAAATCATTTTCGACCCTCTGGTCCCAGAAATTTCATCTCTGAGGAAATTCACAATTTAAATACTAATAATCCTGAATCCCCTACTCAGTCTGATGAACCCACTGAATATTTCGACGAATATCAACCTCTTGACGACAGCTCTCAACCTGACCAACAAAATTTTCAGTTGGACCCCAATCCAAAAGGAACGGGATAGAATTAAACGCAATGGAAATGAATTCTCTACCCTACATTACTATTAAAAATCCCCCTTGTAAACTACTAATTGATACTGGATGTTTTCCTTCAATAATAAGACCTTCAATAATTGAAAAACATTTTCCTCACTTAATATTCCGCAAAGAAACAAAAATAACTACTTGTACTGGAAGACATGCTCCTGAATTCCGTGCAAAAATTCCTTTATTTCCTGAATTCGAAACTGATATGGAAGTTGAATTTATCTTATACAACTTTCACGAATATTTTGATGGCATTATAGGTTTGGAAACTTTACAAAGATTACACTTAATGATAGACCTTAATAGATCATGCGTATCTAATTCAAAAATAACAATTCCTTTTAAATATAGAACTGATTTTAACAAAATAAAAATTGAGGTACCACCAGAATCCCCAATATTCAAAACAATCTATGTAGATAAAGAAGACCAAGAAGTCCTTATCCCTCAAATGTCATGCGAATCCCTTTACATTCCTGAACATTTAAATAAGGTAGAAAATAAGACAATTACAATCGAAATTGTAAATCCAACTTTGGAAACAGTTTTGGTTAATGTACCTAATAATTTTTTAAAATTCGAAAATCCGTCTGATTACGAGATTCACCACATTTCTAAAATGATGGAACCTTTCCAGCAACGAAATAAAAGTAAACCTAGTGAAAGAAGTGAATTACTAAAAAATTTAAGAACGCAACATCTAAATAAAGAAGAAAAACAAGCTATTGAAAAACTTTGCCTAAAATTCAGTGATATTTTTTATAGTCCAGACGCACAGTTAAGTTTCACTAATCAAATCAAACATGAAATCAAAACGACAGATGAAGTACCGGCTTATACGAAGAGTTACAGATACCCGTACGTTCATAAACGAGAAGTAAAACGTCAAGTCACCGAGATGTTATTCGTCCCTCAAGTTCACCGTGGAGTTCCCCGATCTGGATAGTCCCTAAAAAATTGGACGCGAGCGGAAAGAAAAAATGGCGTATTGTCGTGGACTACAGGAAAGTCAACGAGAAGACAATAGATGATAAATATCCCTTGCCGAATATAAGTGACATCCTTGATAAACTAGGACGCTGCCAATATTTCACCACATTGGATCTCGCCTCTGGTTTTCATCAGATAGAGATGCAGCCTGACTCAATACCAAAAACTGCATTCAACGTAGAAAATGGACATTATGAATATCTTCGCATGCCATTCGGATTGAAGAATGCACCAGCAACCTTCCAAAGAGTAATGGACCATGTTTTAAAAGACCTTAAGAATGATGTATGCCAAGTCTACATGGATGACATAATAATCTTCTCCGCATCATTACAAGAGCATATACAAAACTTGCAAAGAGTATTCAAAAAATTTAGAGAAGCAGAATTCAAAATACAATTAGACAAATCGGAATTTCTCCAAAAAGAAGTTGAATTCTTAGGACACGTTATAACACCAGAAAGAGTCAAACCAAACCAGAAGAAAGTCGAAGCAGTTAAGAAATTTCCAGTTCCGAAAACTGCGAAAGAAATCAAATCTTTCCTAGGATTGTTAGGATACTACAGAAGATTCATTCCCAACTTTGCAAAATTAACGAAACCACTTTAATCTAATCTAACAACAGATGTTAGCAATTTCGCGATTGGATCTGTTCTTTCAGAAGAACCCATAGGAAAAGATCTTCCTATTGCTTATGCATCGAGGACATTGAACCCTGCCGAATGTAATTATTCGACAATCGAAAAAGAATTGCTAAGTATAGTCTGGAGCTGTAAACATTTCAGATCCTACCTATTTGGCATGAAATTCAACATTATAACCGATCACAGACCACTAGAATGGTTATTTTCTCTCAAGGAACCAGGTTCGAAATTAGTACGTTGGCGCCTAAAGCTTGAAGAATATGACTACAAGATTATCTACAAGAAAGGTAAGCTCAACACCAACGCCGATGCCCTATCTAGGATCGAAATAAACGCAAAAGAAGAAGATAACGAATCAATAATAGTAAACCCCGGAGACATAAATCAAGAAAGAAATGAATATCTACAACCCTCTCAGGACATTTTCCCTGAAGAAGCGTGCCGAATTCTCGACGACGAATTAACTAGACCACCATATCCAAAAAAAATCAATATTCTACAAAATATTATACTGAAACCCGGTAACAGAAATAAAGAAGAAGTTGAAGACGACTTAGAAACTGCTCACTCAGCAAACGAAAACCCAATACAAGAATTCCCGTTCACAGAAAAATCTCTAAATTCATATCGTAACCAACTAATTATGTCAACAGTCACAGACGACTCAAAATTAAAAGTTCAAAATATTAAAATCTTCGATAAGACAAGACTAGTCATTAACATATCTAATAAATTATTGGAACCACAACTTATCCAACTCGTAAAAGAATACATCAAACCCAATCAGACATACTGCATATATTTTAAAAATAATCCCGATTTAAGTTTTATCTTTTCAAGAGTCCTACAGACCATTTTCAAAAATAATTCGTTCAAAATATATATTACACGTTCAATTTTAACTGATGTAACGGAAAATGATGAACAACAACTCAAAATCCAATATCACCACGAAACGAAAACGAGCCATCGTGGAATCACTGAAACAGTAAATTCTTTAAAATAAAACTACTATTGACCAAATTTGGAAAGAGACGTTACTAATTACATTAATATTTGTGAAATATGTCAGAAAACAAAGTATGAACGACATCCGAATAAAATAATTTTCAAACCAACACCAATTGGAACTGAGCCCTTTGCCCACATCTACATTGATAGTTTCAAAATTAAAGGAGTAATATTTATAACCATAATTGACAGTTTCTCAAAATTTGCTCAAGCATACCCTGTTGGAACGTTACACGGAGTAGAAACGTTTAAAGCAATTTTAAAGTTTGTCTCAAATCATGGAATTCCTGCTAAAATAACTTTCGATCAAGGCACAGAATTTAAAAATAACATTGTTCTTCAGTTTTGCGAATCTCACAAAATAGAAGTTCATTTTACAACAGTCTATAATCCTTCTAGTAACAGCCCTATCGAAAAATTTCATTCTTCTCTAATCGAGAGCCTACGAGTTCTACAAGAACAAGAAATTGATCATTCTCTTCAAGAACAAATGACATATGCTGTTTTAAATTACAACAATTCAATTCACTCAGCAACAGGTTATACACCCTTTCAAATTATTAAAGGAAACTTAAATTAACAAACACCGTTTGATTTCACAGAAACTCAAAAGACGACTACTTATATGCAAGATCACGCTATGGCCTTACGAACCATTAACGACACCATTCAACAAAAATTAATAACCAAACAACAACAAAATTTGGAAAAACGCAACATGAATAGACAAAATCCACCCGAAATAAATGAAAATATAACACTGTATGTACGAACCCAACCGAAAGGTACGAAACTTAAAAATAAAATAGACAATCCTTTTAAACCCATCAAAGCCTCCAATTATGACGACATAAAACTAACACGAACAGACAAAAAACAAATTTTACATAAACAGATGTTAAAACCACAACGTTTTGTTACAGACTTACAACATGACCCGGACGTGTATCCTTTGAACCCTGACCCTGGTCCTAGTAACCGCTAAGACTCAAAGTAGTGTAAAAAGTTAAATAACAGTTTTTTAAAAACAAGTTTTCGTGAACGAGACATATATTTGGTGGCCACTTTTTTGCCGCAAGTGTAGTATAAATTTATTGCTTCTTACTAAATTATTCGTTTTACTCTAGGTGTGGCAAAGGGTGATAAAATAAAAGTCATAGTTACCAGAAAGATAGGAGATGAACTATTTAGTCGAAATACCTGTAAAAAATAAAAACTAAAGGTTACCTATAACAGGATTGTTAGCCTGCAGCGTTCTCGAATATATTCAATTAGCTAACCATAATGACTATATTCGCGATGCGGAACATAAATTTAGAAAATTTAAAAATTGAAATAAAATATGTATCAACTTTTGATTAAACTCACAGCGCAAGTATACTTCAAGAAATTATTAAAACAATAAGAATTGCCCAGGAATGGCTTAATTACTTGGGTTTTAGGTTATGGTAACGCAAACTGCATAGTGCATATTTGAAAGCGAACGTTTTAAAAAATACATTGCTCCAAGGATTTGAACTATAATACGTGCTGTTTGTGAACACGGACAGCTTTCAATCTGTAGCAATAGATTTATTTTGACCCTCCTCCCTCTCCGTGACACCAAACTAATCGCTTACCTCATCATAGTCACTGTCAAAATCAGAATCATCAGCAGAACTGGAATCATTTCAATTGATAATAAGTGGTTCCACTTCTTCCACAATGACCTGTTCGTACCATTTGTTGATTATATCATTGGTGTGTCGCACAGTTTTTCCAGATATGCGGGGTTACTTTGCTGATTGCTTCGGACCACATATCTAAGACAGTGCTATCTGAATGTCCATCTCTTCCAATGTATTTATCGTAATATTGCTTAGCATTAGCCCAGACTAATTCTATGTCGTTAAATTGGCATTGGTAAGGCGGCGTAAGCAATACTTCATGGCCATTTTCTCTAATTATTTCATCTACGAGATACCGTTTACTTTTCTTATGTAGTCTGGCTATATTTAGCAATTCAGTCTTAATTAATCCAGAAGGAAAGGTAATTTGATTTTCATTCAGCCAACTGATGATTTCCAATTTTTTAAAGCAGCTGTTTGGTTGTTTTTCCAAAAGAACACTGTGATACGGGGCGTTATCCAGAATTATGGTTCCTCCAGGTTATTTAGTAATTTATTTTTTAACCAATCGGTGAATGTGTCGCTATTCATTTCTCCGTGATAGCCAGAGTTTTTTGATTTGGAAGCAAAAACTATTCCCGCATCTTTGACGAAACCATTTTCGCCTCCACAATTTACAACAATAAAACGCTTCCCTTCGTAGCCGCCAGGCTTACTAACACTTTTATAAGAATAATCTTGCCACGATTTCCTGGGATTGCCTTTCGAAAATATCCAAATTTCATCCATGAATATTACATCACGTGGAGACGGAAAATCCATATTTTCTTCGTATCTTCGTAGGAAATTAGTTCGATTAAGGGCAATGTGAGGTTGCTCGAATAAATACCTGCGATTATTGTCCTTCTTATATCTAAAGCCCATAGTAGGTAGTAGGCGATACAAGGAAGATTTGCCGAAATCAATATTTTTTTATCCTTCAATTCCTTATTCAATATCTCCAACGTAATATGTCTTTCTGCTAATAAAGTCAATTAATATTCTTTTAAATATCTATTGCCTCCTTAAAGGGATATAACTCACTATTTTTGTACATATTATATATAGTTTGTCGTATTTACCATTTCACAATTTCATGCAGATCCTATATTTTCAACTTTTCTTTTGATCTCGACTTTCCAGGAGATGCCAGTACTGGATTTTCAACCGCCTGTTTTTTATTCGTTTCACTGTTTTTTCAGAAATATTTTGTGCATTTGCTACACGCTGTAATAAATTACTATCTTGTGTTAACAGGCAGAATGTTTAATGACTTACAAGTATTACTTCATGAAGCGCATTCAGTGGCAACAAAGGACTCCCATTCTCCATCTCCATCTCAAAGTACTTCAACAACGGCAACACCATCGCTTGCGCATTTGAGTTAAGCAGCGTACCTCTCATGATTTTTAATAATTGTTTAACAGTGACAGTGTCAATGTGACATCTATCAAATTTGCCAGGTCGTTTGATTCGCTTCTCAGCCTACGTTTTTGTAACCGTCTTTGTTCATATTATGCTAATCACCATTTCGGGCGATCGTCGTGCATAACTTGATATTTACAGACGTGACGTGGGGGACATCTTATAAGAAATAGAGAGTAACTGACCTCTGCAGTCGACAAGAAATTGAAACGAAGTATGTGGTGGAATTAAAAAAAATGTAACGACATGAGGTAAGTGTTTGTGCTGGATAATAAAGCTGTAAAGTTGATGTGTCGAAGTTTGCGGGTACGAGCTATATAAGAAAAAAGTTGCACGATTATCTCTTGAATTGCATTTCATCTAAACATTTTGTCTCCTACGGCAAGTGCTGTGTATTTCACCAGGTACAACAATAATGGATCAATAATGATCTATGTCCAACAGAATCAAGATGGAATTTTTTTGAGTGATGAACTTAGGCCCTGCTCTGGCATACAGAATAAGGCACCTGGTTTGTCTATAATGTTATTCTTTTGCAACTGCAAGGTAGGCTGTGGAAGCAAGTGTTCCTACCAGCGGTCGTACACTGCTCAATCCAATGTGGTCAGTGCAATGGGGTGTCTTGCACAAATAAGGATGCTGATCGCATTTGAGAAGATGAAGATTTATTATAATATGTATTATCACCATACAGTGCCATCGAAATTTAATGAACAAGGATTCGGAATCGACAGAACTCGCAAAAATAATGGGGGTTCTCTTGCTAATTTTTTTCAATTTAGGTCCTCAGTTTTCTAAATTAACTAATATATCATTTTACTATTTGGTACACATGATTTTTTCGACAATAAGCAGTATTTTATATCAATTTCATTGAGTCAAATTATTGGGTACCATTTACCCCCCTGCACTTTTTCATACCACGCCATTGACTATGGTTTGGAACCTTGTATTCCTTACTCAACTTTCATAATCTTGGTCAAGTTTTTATATTTTGCTTGATTTAAAAGATATTGGCCAGAATTCAATTTCATGACATCCTATCCTCTAATTATTTAAATAATTACATTTCCATCCTATTTAATAAAATGATAAATCACAAGAACTTGCTGGTGCAAATTGTGCTGTAACAATGTTACCAATACTGCTGTTTTGGTGATAACGAAAATAAACTTTTGTAGAATAATAATTATTAGATAAATTAATTAATGCCCTGTAACCCAGAAATTGTGCATTTTTCAAAATATGTCTATTAAGAATATTTCTACTATTCTCTCGAGTTCCATCAATTTCTGAGGTCTTGTTAATTAAAATTTTGTCATCCTGTATACTAAAATAAACAAACCATGTACCAAAATAAAGTTATGAAAATGAAACGTAGAATTTCCTTAATGATAATAATTTTAAGCCATTTTCAGGGTCTTCCGACACTCTGATATTTGGTGATTTTTCACAGAAGAGATTACATACCACTAACTACATTTCCTGAGAAAATTAGCTTTAGGTTAGTTAGTTCCGATTCAAACACTAATTTGTCTGGCCTATAGAGGGGACCGCTTCCAGTTCACTCTCAGTCTATTCGTAATAACGTTCGCGCGCGATTCTTTTTACGTGAATATAAATACGAAGTGACTTTGTTTACATTGTCTACAGTTGTTTACTCTTTGAGGCGACGTTTTTGAATATTGTGTTGCAGTAAGTGCCGATTTTGGGTGAATATGCTGAAGTTTTACAATCGATTTTTAATTTGATTTTCAATTGATTTTTCATTTTTCGTTTTGAATGCGATTTTTGAGTTATGGTATACATGTTGTGATATT
The DNA here is from genome assembly GCA_963966045.1 of Xestobium rufovillosum. Lineage (NCBI taxonomy): Eukaryota > Metazoa > Arthropoda > Insecta > Coleoptera > Ptinidae > Xestobium > Xestobium rufovillosum. The sequence goes on along the minus strand of OZ014503.1, from coordinate 2,159,729 downwards.
TCGACAATTTCACTTATTGATCGGGCTTCACTTACATAGCACTGTATTATTTCTAGTGGCGTTTTGGAATTTTCTAGTGTCGCGTGTAGTTTTGTGACAAACACAAATGGATAGAAGAAGGCGGATTACGATGGCGGGTAAAAGAATTAAGGTACATGTTCACTTTTGCAGTACGCTTCTTCTATTGCAAGCAATTTCTTTACGTAAAATTCGTTGCAGTAATATCACAAAAAGGAAGTTGGAAATTGTTTTGAAGCCACAAGTTTTTATGAATTTGTAGTCTTCTAAAATAGGTATGTCATTATCTTTTGCGTTTCCTTTCAAATACCTCCATTTGCAAGCGCACGTTTCAACAACTTTGGCAACGCGCCTACGTTAATCTTTCGTAGGCAAAATTATCCGCAACCAGTAATTCTTTGAAGCCATCTGTTCCTGGACAACCATTTCGTTGCGTCGTCTTCACTAGTAAATATTAATATCATTTCACATTACGCTTTGAAACCAGCCTAGTCTACTTTTCATTCCTACTCCGACGAGCACAATGACCAACGTTCTCTATCGGTTGGCACATCAAGTTCCAGGGCATACGACCAATCTAAAGGATTTACTCCTCAACTGGGCACGTCTTCTCGGTCCGCAATTCCTTTCGAACCGCACCTTTCAATTAATCTCCAAACTACAATTTTCGAGGAAATACACAAGTCGTTCTCTTACAGGCTGGAAACCTTCTTAGCTTTCACGCCATTTCCCATCAGAGAAAGCTCCATTATTACGAACAATACTGACGAGCTCCAATACGGACACCAATGCTTCTTTTGCGATGCTTATTTTTTCGCCGAAGAACACAGGCCCAGGAGATTCGACGAGATGAATCTGTGCTGTAAATTGGGCGCCGTCCGTGTGGAACCCCGTATGTCCTTCAGAATTGCAAAATCTTTACGCGTCACAATCTGTCGATGGTCGCAATTTTAGGCAGTTCATTCGTTATTATAACAACGCAAAGTTCGACTTAACGGTTCAGCAAGGAACAGGTCCGTACTGTTTACGAGTCAACGGTGTACCGTTGCACAAAACGCCTGCTGGCCTTCAAGAAATTGAGGGACCTCCGGGCACTTTGCAGGCGTATGTCGTAAATCTCGCAGAAGTTACTCAGCGACGATCAGAAACGTTTCATCGGTACAAACCAGACGTCTTTCACATCCTCGGAGAGAAGTTGCGGCGTCACAATCCTTATGTCGCTCTGTATCGGTCGCTGAAGGACATTGACGACGAACAACGATCGCACCAACAGACTGCTGTTCCTCACGTTCGGTTGGTCTTTCGCAGAGATCCCGCCATCGTCGTACAACCTCAACCGCGTCCTCACGTGCACGACGAAATAGGTGCCGTCCTCGTTGGTCCGGATCCACCGTACCAATTCGATTTCTTCGTATATCCTAGAGGTACCGGAACAGTAACCCTCCACCAATTATCTCCTAACGTGGAACCAATGTCTTATCCTCTGTTGTTTCCTTGGGCAGACCGTGGTTGGCATTACACTAATACTCTTCATTCGCAACGCCGTGTTCGTACGTGCGCATGTACTCCACCTATCGAATCGCCATTCGGCCACAATTTTCCTCTTTCCATCATGCAGGAAAACTTTTCCAACAGTACGCGATCTATTTGTGATGTCGAATAGAAAGATTTAACATTCAATTTATCCAAAAGAATCAAGTTAAATTGCGCGCGGCGGCGTACAAAACTTTGCAGGACAATTTGCGACAAAGGGGAATAGAACGGAACCTCCCCGTAGGCACGGTCGTCATTCTCCCCTCCACTTTTCCCGGCAGTCCTAGATTTATGAAACGGGCTTTCTGAGACTCCGTACGGATCGTGGAAGAATTCGGTCATCTGGATTTATTGCTCACTTTTACGTGCAATCCGTCATCGCCGGAAATTGTCAACAGCTTGCTACCAGGGCAAGAAAGTAGCGATGGGTCCGACATCGTCGGTCGGGTTTTCCACCTTATATTGAAGAGCCTTTTAGACAACATTTCAAACAAACACCGTATCTTTGGATACGTTTCCGCAATGCTGTATTCGATCGAATTTCAAAAGCGTGGTCTTCCTCACGCCCATATTCTCGTCATATTACATCCGGCAGACAAAATAAATACGGAGGAACAAGTAGATGGGTAAGTCAGGGCGGAAAATCCCGACAAAATTCTCGAACCGCGTCTTCACGCTGTAGTCTCTTCTAAGCGCATAAGCCCTTCACCGGTTAATCCGTGATTAGTTTGTTGGTTTGGAGAAGCGTAGATAAAAGCGTTGGTTTGCAATTGCAAAGTGTTCTTCGGCGTTTAAAACTTCAAATTATAGAAAGTTCCTCTCGGAAATATTTTGTAACTGGGTCCCCGCCTCCACGTGGCGAAGGGTGTAAACGACTCCTAGGCAATAAGTCCAACGCGCAATAAGATCCTAGGTACGGCTAAGTGGGACAAAATCCCCTCGGGGTAACCCGTTGGGTGACAATACCTGTGTGTCCATATACATATAATAACTTAACATGTAAACCGCCCGTTCGCGTTATAAGGGGTGCGGTGTTTGGTCGCACCGACCCCGCGCCTGGAGGCGCCCATTTACATTTGAAGTCTCCCCCGGCTCTCGCCGACTAGGGAAAGGATGTTAGGCTTGTCCCACCCTTCCCCCACACCCATATTTCATATACACTTATTATAAATACAAATTTTTATAAATACAAATATTGTCATCATATAAAACTTAATCTATTCAAAGAAGTGCTTCCGCCCGTTCACGTCCAGGTCTGGGCATAGCTTGTCGTGCCCAGCCCGAGCCATTAGGCTTTTATATCAAAGAGCACTTAATCTGTCATGGCGACCACTAGTCGCGAGCCGAGGAGCCACTCATCCTCCAGCGAATATGATTCTTCCGTAGCGGAGGAAGCATCGCGGCCATCCGAGATCTCGATTCGATCCGGCATTGATTTTGATGGGGCCAAGTCCTCTTTTCGGGAGGCTCACTCTCGCCTTGCCACCCTTACCGCTAATAGCAAGGAATCTACATCACGTAAGTCTGAAATTGCAGAATTACTGGCATCAATGACTGTGGCGTTCGAGAATGTGGCGACCGCCTTGTGCATTACACTCAAAAATAAAAATCTGGCTTCGGACGTTGCTGATATTAAGCGCGTCGTTAAAAATCTTTCAAAGCTGGCTGAAACGTCGCAGCCTTTACACTCATACGCGGCCGCAGCTGCCGCTATTCCTTCTGCGTCCGCCTTGCAGCACGTGGGTAAAATAAAAACGACCCAGGGCAAACCCTTAAATCCTGTTAAAAAATCTGTGGTATATGTGTTTCCGTCGGATAGGGATAATCCTGCCTCTTCGGTGGCTAAAACTAAAGAGCTCCTTACCAAAGCTATAGATCCCAAGTTGTCGAAAATTAAAATAGACCGACTATCACGGTCAGGCAAATGCGGAGTACGGCTCGAGTCCGCCGAGTCGGATCTGTCAAAGTTACCCGTTTTGGTCCTTCAGGAAGCTGGCCTAACTCTTAGAGCCTTCGATAAAACAAAACCGCGCCTCTCGCTTAATTATGTTCCGAGTGAGCTTACCGCTGACCAGGTTAAAGCATGCATTATTGCACAAAATTTTGACGGTGAGCACGGCGAAAACTTCGCTGGTGCCGCTGAAACCGAGCTTGAACTGCTTTTTAAAATAGGCCGGAAAGACATGGAGCATACCACTTGGGTCCTCTCAGTCACTCCTAAAATCCGAACGTACTTACTCGCCAAAGGTCGCCTATATGTAGGGTGGAACTCATGTCGCTTGCAGGACCATATTCATGTTGTGCAATGTTTTAAATGTTGTAAATTTGGTCACTTCCATAAAGACTGTAGGAGTGAAGTACGCTGTGGTCACTGCGCCCAAGCGCACGAAACAAAAGGTTGTCCGAATACCGGGCTCGACCCCAAATGCGCAAACTGCTCTGGCTTTGGTCACAAGGGAGAGGCGGTGAAACACTCAGCAAAGTCACAAAAGTGCCCTCTTTACATGCGTAGACTCGACATTGCGATACAATCAACTGATTATGGTAATTAGGCCCTTCAATCTGAGGGTAGCACAAATAAATCTCCAGAGGTCTAAGACCGCGACTCTCGAGATCGCGGCGGCTGTGGATAGATATGATCTGCTCCTAGTTCAGGAACCGTACCTTACCCGTCGGCCTGACGAGTCTTACATGTTGCACGGCTTTAGTGCACAATCGGTAATTTGTTACCCTGATCGAAAATTTCGCTCTGCGATTACATACCGAATGAAAGCTTGCAGGTCTTGAAGCTTGCCCAGTATTGTGACAAGTACGTCTCTGCGGTGGAGCTGGCCACTGATAGGCATACCCTGTACGTTATTAATGTTTACTGCCATCCCTCGGGGGATTTGGAGGAGATGCTGGAGCTGCTGCAGGGGTTTGTGGATCGTTACCGGAACTGTAATTTTATCATTGTAGGAGATTTTAATGCGAGATCGCCCATGTGGCACTCGACCCGCTCCGACGTCAGGGGCTCTCTCATTGAAGGATTCATAGCACAGCACAACCTCTGTGTAGTCAACGAGCCAAACAATTTATCCACCTTTCACTCCTCCATGGGGGAAGGTAACATCGATGTCACACTTTGTTCTCGTTCTCTAAATCAGAAAATGCACTATTGGAAGGTCGTTGACGGAGAGGTGCAAAGCGATCACCGCCTGATTCTCTTCAAACTCCAGTCCATTTGCGGCTCTGAGTCCGACGCATCTGCTCTGGTGGATCTCAGAAACGCAAACCCCCGTAAAGTAATCTCTTCCGCCGAAAACCGCCTGGGCTTGTTGTCTATAGACTCTGGGCTGTCCTCTCCAGCGGATATTGATTCCTCAGTCGAGGATTTGACATTAGCCTTAAAACAAGTGGTGCATGACGCTGTTCCTCTGTGTTCACGTCGCACCCGCAGACATAAATGGTGGAATGATAATCTTAGTGCTGGGAAATCGAATCTAAACAGAAAGCGTCGCCGTTTCCAAAGGGCAAGGGACCCGCTCATTCGAGCGGTGCTCCAACATGAATACAAAGCGGAGAAAAGGGTATACAACAAGGCAATTGCCAGGGCCAGGCTCACAAGCTGGTCGAAATTCGTATCGGAATCGCTCTCCTCCAACCCCTGGGGATACGTTTATAAAATGTCTTCAGACAAATTGAAATTTGCGGAATTCAGGTCGACGGTTAGGGTGCATGGTGCGTTCTCCGCGGATACCGCGAGTACGCTTGAGAGCGTTCTTGAGACTCTTATGCCCAGCGATGAAATATTAACGGACTTACCCGTCCATAGGCAAATGCGCGCGGATGCTGTTCGTGCATCTGGCGGTCTCTCCGAGAGTGTGGTGGTCACTCCGGAGGAGGTTTCGGTGGCCCTCTCAAAGATTAAACCAGGTAAAGCCCCCGGCCCTGATGAAATCCCAGGTGCAATTCTCAAAATGGTGGCGCCACACCTTGTTGGTCTACTGGTGAACCTGTTTAATGGCTGTTTTAGACAGCACTACTTCCCAAGATTTTGGAAAAAGGGTAATCTGATTACAATAGTAAAATCGAGACTGCGATCGCCGTCCGATCCTAAGTCACTCCGACCCATCACTCTCCTCTCGGAGATAGGTAAGCTCTTTGAGCGCGTAATCATTGCGAAGGTGCGCGAATTTGTCCCGATTGAGGAACTTTTATCGCCAACTCAGTTTGGCTTTATCGAGGGCAGGAATACGGTGCAGGCCATTCGGGCACTGCTAAATTGTTTGAAGTCAAGTGCGAAGCGACATAACATGGCGATTTTCGTAGACATTACGGGAGCATTCGACAATTTGTGGTGGCCCGCCCTGATGGTCCGGCTCTCTGAGCTTCCCCTGCCTGATGATATAGTTCAGTTACTAAAAAGCTACCTCACATCCCGATCGGTGACTTATAAGTCGAAATATACTGCGGCGGAAAAAGTCCTAACTAAAGGCTGTCCCCAAGGTTCTGTTCTCAGCCCGTTGCTGTGGAACATAGTGGTAGACGACTTACTTCGCCTTCCTCTTCCTGAGGGTTGCGCGTCCTTTGCTTATGCGGACGACGTCGCGTTTACGATTTCGGCCGATAGCCGCCTTGCCCTAGAGAATAGTGCAGAAACCACGATGCGGTTGCTCCAGGAGTGGGCCTTGACTAACAAACTCTCCATCTCCGACAGCAAATCCAAATACATTCTGTTAAATAATACTCTGCTTAGGAATCCAACTGTTAGACTGAACGGAAAACAGATTCCGCGGGTGAAGTCCTGTAGATATCTGGGTGTTATTTTGGACGAAAAACTTAATTTCTTAGAACACGTTGAGGCGATCACATCAAAATCCGTCTCCATTTTCCATAACCTCCAGAGGTTTACATATAGGGTATACGGTTTTCCCGCGGATGCGCTGGTGACCATTTATTCAGCGGCCATAGTCCCTATTGCGAGTTATGCTGTCGAAGTATGGGGTCATCGCCTCAATCATTCTCACATAAGGAGAAAACTTCTCCAGATCTCCTCTATCTGTCTTCGGACCATTCCTAAAGCTTATAGAACGACACCGGTCGATACGTTATGTGTCCTTGCGGGGATTATCCCCATTGATATTGCGCTGTCAGAAATTTATTCGGCACGAATGTACCGGTTAGGTCTTTGCGTACCCCATTGCGGTAGTGTTCTCGGCGCTGGCATGTCCGCGTCCGAGGTAGCGAGCTCGGTTAGAGCAACTTCTTTAACGGCATGGCAGAACAGATGGGATGATTCCCCGAAAGGAAGACTATGCCACCAAATTGTCCCAAAAATAGTGGAGTGGTTATAGTTACAGATCAGACCGGGGCCCCGTGTGGTTCAGTTCCTGAGCGGCCATGGTCAGTTTTATGTTCATGAATACAGAATCGCCAAAAGAGATTCTCCTGATTGTCCGTATTGCGGCGAGCGCGATACCCCGGCGCATAGAATCCTTGCCTGTCCGCATTATGCGGGGGAGGTCAACGCAAATCGCTTGAGACTCAATTTCTGGCCAAACAACTGCGCCGAAATCACTCAGCTCCTGTCACTCGACACTGAAGTCTTTACCAACGCGCCTATGTAATTGGTGACGGGAAATCAGAGTAATCATTATCACATTCATATATGCTTCAACACATCTATCACCTTTCTTATCATAAAATTAAAAAGTCCTAAACGAGGTGTAAGCCGCAAGGCAGGTACCCTCTACGCACTCTTCGTGCAAATCATGTTTCCTCTCCTCCTCTGTTCATCCTAATCTTTATTCAAGTACTCCATATATTACCAATTTCGAACATTATCAAAGGAAAAGGTCTGCACAAAGCAACTGACATCAATGCAATTCTGCAAATAATCCTTATCCGTCCTTACATCCTAAAAATATGCCAAAATTCAGCGGGCCTGTCTCATTTTTCACTCAACGGAGACAGGGGTGGTGGAGGGCCGCTGTAGTCACCAGGCACATGATCCATCGTAACTATTTACCGGGACAACCAGCGGCATCCTGCGATCGCGATGGCGTTTGCAGGTACTGTTATCCTAAGTCGTTCCATTCAGAGACGGCGTTAAATCCATCTTCCACGTACGCCGTACATCGGAGACGCGACGACGGCAAGTGTTTCTATTCTCGAAATATCAAATATGACAATTACCACGTCGTTCCTTATAATCCATACCTACTTCTCAAGTACGGCTCGCATATTAACGTCGAGAAATGTGTCAGTGTGAATGCTATTTATACAAATACATTTACAAAGGTTACGGCACCGCTAACCACCCGCCCAGCTTTTATCGAATCTAGTTGGCGACAGTATAGGGCAAAATTCTAATCAAAGGGGTCGCCCACTGGCGGCCCCGCCAACTCTTGTAGAGGGCACGGACCGTGACGGAGCTGGGCCGTCTCTGTTTGGCTGTGAGCACTGCGGTAGAGAGTCCCCACCGAGACGGGTAGGGGAGTGCATGTGGCTCGTGCCCACCCGATGGAGCATAATCGGGCGATCGACACCGACCGTCGGAAGCAGCGCTGGTCGGAGGAGGAGGTCAGACTTCTCGCGCGTGCCGAAGCAAGGGCACTTGTTGCGGGTACGAGCAAGGTGGGATTTAATGCTGTGTTATATCGAGAGTTTTCCCACCGCTCCGGGGAATCGATTAAGGGCAAACGCCGCACACAGGCCTACAAAGACCTGGTCGTTTCCTTCGTTGAGGCTCTCCATGCGGGTGCACCTGCGGAGGCTGGGCGAGGACCTGGCGTCCAAGATCGGACAGTGACCGCCGATACCGGTCGCGCGGTTAACGCGGCGGAATCGATCTGAAGGAGGTTCTTCGTATGTTCGGAGCGGCGGAGGACCTCGCGGAGGATAGTGCGGAAGCTCGTCTCAGAGAGATCTGTGGGCGAGCGAGTAACGGGGACGAGGTGACCGAAGACGTTGTGGCTTGGCTTCGGTCAGCTATTCCCTCGTTGCCTGCGAGTCGGTTGGTGCGAGGACCCGGTTTGCGCCCTATTCCTGATGTCCAAGGGGAGTCTAACCGTACCCGGAAGAGGATGAAGCGCCGGCGGGACTATGCCGCTGTCCAGCGGTTGATGGACCGTAACCCGAAAGCTGACCGTATGCGCCTCGGAAATCTCTGGAGTCTCATAACTCCGGCGGAGGTCGAGCGCGTGAAGGTGCGGAGTTCCACTGCTGCTGGGTTGGACGGCGTGCCCCCCGGGGGTGTGGAATGCTTTTCCCACCATCAGCAAGGTGCTGCTCTTCAACCTTTTCCTCTTCCTTGGGGAGGTCCCCTCCAACCTCTTCAAGTCCCGTACTGTTTTCTTGCCGAAGTGCGCGCGTCCGTAGGTGCCGGGTGACTATAGGCCGATTTCGATCGGCTCTGTCGTCGTTCGGCACTTTCATAAGATCTTGGCGGCCCGCCTTCAGGGAGGTGACCTTATAGACGAGAGTCAGCGGGCGTTTCGCTATGGTGCGGACGGAGTAGCGGAGAATCTCTGTGCTCACGGCCGTCCTGGCAGATGCTCGCAGGCGTACCCATACGCTTCACATGGCGAGTCTTGATGTGTCGAAAGCCTTCGACACTGTCTCGCACTTTGCCATTGTGGAAGCCTGCAAGAGGGTCGGATTGCCTGATGCTTTTGTTGGGTATATTCGTTCGTTGTATGAGCGGGGGTCTACCATCTTGGAGGTTGAGGACGGGCGGGATTTGGTGCGGGTAACTCGGGGAGTGAAGCAGGGAGACCCCTTGTCACCTGTGCTGTTCAACCTGGTGTCGGACGGTGCTTTAGCCCACTTGGGCCGGGATGTGGGATACGACGTCGGGGGGACGCGGATCACATCGCTCGCCTTCGCCGACGATATCATCCTTTGCTCTTCCACTGCGAGAGGAATGCAAAGGAACTTAGACTCGTTTGTAGCCCGACTTAAGAGTCGGGCTGAATATCAACATCAGAAAATGTGTGTTGGTCTCTATGTTGGCTGACGGCCGCAATAAGCGGGTGAAGGTCTGTGGCCGTCCGATGTTTGAGATCGGGCGATCCGAGATTTCGTCTGTCGATTGTTTGACGCCTTGGCGATATCTCGGGATTGGGATGCGTGGGACGTCCGAGGCTGCGGTCGACGTTGACTTGGGCGGCGATTTGGACAATCTGTCCACAGCTGCTCTCAAGCCGCAGCAGCGTATCCGGCTCCTGAGGGAGTTTGTTGTGCCTAGATACCAGCATGCGCTGGTGTTTGGTCGCATCAGTGCGGGTGCGCTGCTGCGGCTTGATAGGCTCGTGAGGGCCACGATTTGACGTTGGCTTGCTTTGCCGAAGGACGTTCCGTGCGGCTTCTTCCATGCTCCCATCAAAACGGGAGGCTTGGGAGTCCCACATCTTTCTTCAGAGGTCCCTCGCCTTCGGCTGATGCGTCTTGAAAAGATGCAGAAGTCGGAGGTGGACTACGTGCGGGCGTGCTCCGAGACATATGCCATGGAGAGGAAATGATCCTGGTGTATGGCCCGGTTGCGCGCTACACGTGTGCTGGACGGCTTCGACAACCCACTTGGTTTTACGGGGGGATGGCCTGACTTATTGCATAGCTCTGTGGACGGAAAGGCTCTGGCCGAGAGCGTGAACTCTCGTGCTACCCAAGATTGGGCGCGGTCCCTAGATAGGATGCGCGGCCCTTTCGCCGGAAGCAACTATATTCATCTGCAGGCTATCCGCATCAACGCGTTGCCGACAAGGATGCGCACCTCGCGGGGGGATGCGAGAGGCTTGAGGGAGACCGGGTGCCGAGCTGCGTGTAAAAACCCCGAATTCTCGGCCCATGTGGTCCAATCTTGCCATCGTACCCACGGGGGTCGTATCCTGCTTTAAGGTGCACGCTAAACCACGTCTGATGACTGATGTGGGGCTCTGAAAGCCGGACATCATCGCCATGCGCGGCAACGTCGCGCATGTAGTTGATGCCAGGTGGTGGCTGCCGTCGCTCCTGCTCTGGACGTATCGCACAGGCGGAAGGTCGCTAAGTACCGTGATGAGGCCGACACCACGAAATGCATCCTTAAGCGGTGGCCAGAGCGCGGGGAGGTGTCGTCGGTTGAGTGTTCCACGGCCACCGTGACCTGGCGCGGTGTATGGAGTGCCAAGTCTGAGGCTTCGCTCAGGCGACTGTGCATTTCCTTGGCCACATTCAGCCGTATGACGACGGCAGTGCTGGACTCATGATTGAACTGGGTCCGGTTCAATAGCACAAGGGTGTAAGCCTCGGAGGTGTCGTCATGCGGATGATAAACCGGCTTCGCTACGGTCCGAGTCTGAAGCATGTGACCCCTCATCCAGTGTCCATTTTGGGCACTGCGGGTTATCTCCTTCCCTGGACGGTCTCTTCGGAGGCCGTCACCGCTTGGTAAAAAGGACAAAACGGGTCGTGGGGGGCTACTAGTTTTGATAACCTGGCATGGCTAGGTGATTAATGGTGGTCGCCGAGTGTCCGTTGTTACGGCCTCATGTGGATGGCCTTTGGGTTGCTATATCCCTGAGATCCGTCTGAAGGTCATGAAGGTGCGTATGGGGCAGTGGAGTGGAATTAATGCGGAAGGTATATCGAAATGCGATATGTAGGTTCTGTCGGAGCGGTTTGGAGAATTTTAGAATTCGAAATTACTTTCAAAAGCATTTCCGTCATGCTGTTGACTGTGCATTTACCGAATCGGGAAATGGTACTCTTTAACGAAGAGGACATGGAAGATGCGGTAGAAACCACTGGCGGAAGCTCCACTCTCCTGGCGTGGTTCCGTCTCAATGACACTGATCGGGTCGCTCGTCGTCTTAAATATTCGGAGATACCGAAAATATACGTGTATAATAAGTCCATAAGCGAATGGAGGAGACGATGTGCCGGCAACAAACCCGTGCTCGATAGACTAGCCGACGTCACACCGACTGCTGTCGACAGAGAACTCTATTATCTGAGACTCTTGCTTCTGAAAGTCACCAGTGCTAGAACTTTCGCAGACGTTCGAATGGTCGAAGGTGTCGAATATCCTACGTTTTGGGAAGCTTGTGAGGCTTCACATCTTCTGCGAAACGACAACGATGTCATCATTACTCTACGCGAAGGTTCCGTCTACAAAATGCCGTTTCGCCTTCGATTCCCTTTCCCAACTCTTTTATGCCTCATGGAAGTCACCAATCCCAGGGAACTGTGGGAAATGTTTAAAGATCTCATGTCCGAAGATTTCGTCCGCAAAGGCGACGACCCAGACACGGCTTATGATAAAGCGTTGCCAGACATAAAAGGATGCTTGCAGCAATCGGGAAAAACTCTCACCATGTTTGACATCAAAGCTCCTCGTCTCCTTCCTGCAGAAGAAGACGCCGCCCCGCTTCTGACAGTGCCTGACGTTTCGGTTCTGAACGCTGAACAATCAACCATCTATATTGCGGTCGTTCGATCGGTCGATGAATACGAATCTAGAGAAAACAACAGAGCGCGATTATTTTACGTCGACGGCCTCGGCGGCTCGGGGAAAACGTACCTCTACAACGTCATACTTGACTCTGTTAGAAGGTAAGGACGTTCGTCTGTCGCGGTCGCCTACATGGGAATCGCTGCCACATTGCTGCACCGTGGTGTGACATGTCACAGTCAATTTAAATTGACGCTGGACGTTGACGAATTGCCTTCTTGCAATATTTCCTACGAATTGCTGGAAGCTGAAAAACTTAGAGCAGTCGCGCTCATCGTTTGGGACGAAGCGTCGATGACTTCTCAGTTTATCCTCCACTGCGTAGACAAACTTTTTCGGGATTTGTTGCGATTGCCCGACGTCCCTTTCGGAGGGAAAGTCCTAGTCATAGGCGGCGATTTTCGTCAGGCCCTTCCTATAGATCCCGTTGGTGGAAGAATCGTAATGGTCAATGCGTGTCTTCGGCGCAGCCTCTTGTGGAACAGTTTCGATCATTTTTCTCTCTCCACAAACATGCGACTTGACGGCACGGAACGAGATTACGCCGCAGTGCTTCTCGTAGTAGGTAACGGAGAACATCTACCGCAAAACCTTCTACGTCCGGAGCACATTCGAATTGACACCGTCTGTAGACTCTGCAGAATCTTTGATCGATAAAGTATTTGATGACGTTGTCGAGTTTCGTGCTGATCGAGCTATCTTAGCGCCGACCAATGCAGAAGTTGACGCGATAAACAGTGGTTGTACACCTCACGCTTTGATACTGAAGAAGGACGCAGTAGTGATGTTGCTCAGAAACTTGCAAAACAAAGCCAGGCCTGCTGGCAAAGAAAGTGAGGGAGGGTATCGTCTCTCTGGAGGAAAGAAAAACACAGCTCCAAGAAGAGGACATCCGCAGCCTGTATGAGACTCTATGGGGCACCAACAAGTCGGCAATACAGGCCCCTCAGTGGGGTGATCCTGAGGCCACTGTACAGCCGGAGGACATCTTACAGCATATCTCACCCAAAACCATCTGGGCGAGATTAAAACGCACTAAGAAGGCGAGTGCGGCCGGACTAGATGGATTCACGAAGGGTGATGTGAGCCACTGGACGGCGGTCGAAGTCCTCCATCTGCTTTTCAGCCTGATCTCAGCGTCAGGGAGATTGCCCACGCAGTGGAGGATGAACCGGACCATCCTGCTTCCAAAAGACGGAAAAGATCCGGAGGAAGCAGGGAATTACAGAACAATTACCATATGCTCCATCCTTAGCCGGCTATACTGGGGGATACTCGACGAAAGGATTCGAGCCTGTGTCCGGTTCACACCCCGCCAAAAAGGGGTTCACGTCGGAAGCGGGGTGCTTCAACAACGTGCACATCCTTAACGAGGTGCTGCGGCACTCGAAAAGGGAAGCGGGCCTGGTCGCAGTGCAACTGGATGTGTCTAAGGCCTTCGACACGATACCCCATCAAGTCATCGGGGATGCACTGCGAAGAAAGGATTTACCAGAGCCGGTGATACGACTCGTGGTGAACTCATACAAGGATGTGCACACGGACCTTAGGCAGGGCACGGTGGAAATACCTATGCAACTCCAGCGGGAAGTAAATAAAACAAGGCGACCCCCTCTCCCCATTTATTTTCAACTGCTTTTACTGCAGCTAGGGAGTCAACCGGGGTATAAAATCAGAGAACCCGAGGGTGTCTCAGCGTTGGCTTTTTCAGATGACCTTATATTGCTGGCAACTAAAGTACCAAAGGCCACGCAACTGCTTAGGGATACCGAAGCGTACCTACAACGGTTAGGTATGAGTATATCGGCACAGAAGTGTGCTTGCTTCGGTATCAAACGTACGAAAGACTCCTGGTACCCGAAGCTAATATATGGGAAGTTGCCTCGATTCGGATGATACCGCTGCTGCTAGCGCAAGGCAGGCTCCGCCTACTAGATGACGTGGCTCGTGGACCACGGGTTTTATTCCAGCTTCAGTCACTGGCGCAATTACCACAGAGTTAAGCAAGATGGTGTACATTTATTTTTAATAATCACGTGTTTCAGCAAATATTTCTGCAAGACAGGTATGGTACATTTTGTAAGTTATCATTTTAGTTATGAATACAAAACAAAATCATTGTATAGGTCCCTAATACCCAAGGCAAATACAGTGTGTTTGATTTTATGTGTCACAACAGATATCTCGGCTGTTGAAAGAATTTCAAATAAATGTTATATATGAAAGTTGTGAGATACCTTGTTTTCAATAACTTATGGAAATCAAAAAAACAATTGAGCATCAAATCATTCAGATATAGCAGATACATTCAAAATTTTAAATGGAACGTACCCAGTGTTATTACGTATTCTAAAACTTTATGAAATTTCCTTTACAACGATATATCACATGTCATAGTTATCTAATCAATTAAAGGCAAAAATCGATAATTACATAAGTAAGAACTGCACGTCTACATGACTTAGAGTTTTGATCGAAAGAGTAGGCTTTGACAAGACTATCGCGTGAACTGTCAAATTAATTGAGTAAATTTCTGGGTATCTATTCTTAATTTTCATAACAACGAAGGTCACTTTGAACAAAAACTTTAGATTTTATTCACTTAAATTTTAAACTTTACTTTCATACTAATTTATTGTTACTTTCTTGTTGTTGTTGCTATGTCGTGTTTATGTTGAATTGTCTTAAGTAACATTGTATCATGTAGAAATAGACATCCGAGTTTCATTATTTTCACCGCCTACTCTTTCTAATGAAGCTCTAAGTCGCGTAAGCGTGCAGTTGGTAGGTACTTAATTATCGATTTATGTCTTTAATCGATTAGAAAAATACGACAAGTGATATATCGCTGTAAAGGGAATTTCATAGAGATTTAGAACATGTAATATTACTGGGCACGTTACATTTAAAATTTTGATGTATTTGCTATATCTGAATTATTTGATGTCAATTGTTTTTCTGATTTTGATAAATTATTGAAAATAAACTGTCTAACAGCTTTCATATATAACATTTGTTTGAAATTCTTACAATAGCCGAGATATCAGCCGTGACACATTAAATCAAACACACTGTATATTAGCTTTGTTTATTGTCAACAATCAAGTGCAGTAATGTATGGTCGCCGCTGTACGGTAGGATTTTGTAAAAATAGTTTGATTGAAACTAAGAAACAACATTTAAATATCACCACGTATCACTGTTTTCTCTAAGATGAGCCTCGGCGCTCGCAATGGATTCAATATTGCAAGCGGGAAGGAAAATGGAATCCTGACTCGTGTCACGTTTGCTCTGTTCATTTTTTACCGGAAGATTTACAAAGCGATATTTATGCTGAACTGACAGGAGCAACATCTAGTAAAAAAACTAAATTGCTAAAGAATATTGCTGTTCTTTCAGTACTGCCACTAAGAAATGAAAATAAGCCTGCATCGACTAGCTGCAGTAATAGAGCATCGCGTCATAAAAAAGGGGAAGATAGGAAACTTGTCAGAGGCCTACTAAATAAAGCACATTCAACTGCACAAAATACATTCAGTGATCTTTCAGAACAGAATCGTATAGAAATATATGATGGAACGGACAATATTGTAAACAATACTGATGATAACGTAACAGTTGTGACACAGTTGTGCAACAGCTGTGAAAAACTTAAAGCCGAAAACGATAATCTGAAAAAATTACTTTCTAAAGTGCAAGTCAAAACTATAAAGAATGTAAACAAACTACAAGACTCGAGAAAGAAAATTAAATTTCTTGGCCTCGTAAAAAGGTTATTGACAAAAAGAAATGTACATTGGGGCGCCGAGGACCTGAGTAGAGCATTTACGTTACGCTATTTGGGGAAACGCGCCTATTCATACATAAGGAAAACTTGGCGAATACCTTTGCCAGGAATTTCAACTTTGCAAAGATGGGCATCGAAAATTGATGTTCATAGTGGATTTTTCAATGACGTTCTGAGAATTATGCAAACAGATAGTTTATAAATGTCACCTTCTGATCGACTCACTGTTATACTCTTTGATGAAGTCAAAATTAAATCATCTGTCTACGAGTATGACAAAAAGTATGATCAAATAATTGTGCCGAATAATTATTTACAAGTCGTTATGGCACGAGGTTTGTGCGGCAAATGGCAGCAACCTATTTACGCCGATTGTGATACAAAAATGACAAAAGAACTGATCTTAACTATTACAAAAAGGCTTCATCGCGCTGGTAATGAGGTAGTTGCGTGTGTAGGGGACTGCAGGGGAGGAAATCAAAGATTATGGAAGGATCTCAAAATATCCACACAAAATCCATCGTTTCAACATCCTATAATTAGTAAGAACATATACTACTTTCCAGATGCGCCACATTTGTTAAAGTTGTTGAGAAATTGGTTTTTGGACACCGGGTTTTTGTTTCCTGATGAACGAAAAATTTCAACAAACCCGATTGTTCATTTATTAAAAATTGATCGAAATGAATTGAAGGTGTGCCACAATTTAACTGTTAATCACATAAATTGTGAAAAATTCCAGCGCCAAAATGTATGAATGGCAGCTCAATTATTGTCACACAAAGTTGTCTCAGCATTGCGATATTATTTGCCCGGGGAGAAAAAGAAGGCTAAAGACTGCAAATTTCATTGAATTGGTGAATAAATGGTTTGATTTAATAAACACATATGTCGTAAACAAATTTTCAGTATTCTCAAAAAGTGGCTACGGCATTCATCTTGAAGCACACGAAGGCCTTTTGAACAGATTTTACGATGAAATCAACGCAATGCGGTGTGGTAATAAATAAAACTGGTGTGTGGTCTCTACGCGCAGATGAAGTGAAACTTCACACTATGATATTTAAAATCGGAGGTTATTTTAATTGATTTTTTACAGTAATACTTTTATATAAGTTAAACTAGTTCTTGTACTTACTAAAGATGAAGAAATTCACCGACAGTGGATTGAAGATAAATTTCGTTACTTTAGATGGATTAAAAATAGTGCTGAAAATTTATGGTTGTTGACACAGACCATAATTTAAATAATATAGACTCGATGATTAATAAAGCTAATATTGGATCTACGTAGTCAGTTCTGTCCCAGAAATTGATTGTTTATTTCTAAGAAAACGAAGGTTTGCTGTTTGTAGTCTTGTCATTACTGAATGTAAAAGTGTCAGAAGTTTTGTGGTAACATAATAAATAATAATGGAATGGGGTATAAAAGAAGACCGTGTCGCAGTTATTGCGTTACATTTGTTTATCGCACTATTAGAAGATACTATGATGACAAACCACGAACTGGCCGACCGCGCTCTGTTCTAACACCAGCAGTCATGAAAGCTGTTAAGGCCAGAATTCAACGAAACCCTATTCGAAAACAGAAACTCATGGCTTTGCAGATGAAACTGTCAAGAGAAACTTTGAAAAGAGTGATTAATGAAGAAAAAAGGGTCATTTTCTTACTGGCCGTTTAAAGAAAATTAGAGAAGAAAGAGCAAAGCTGCTACTTCGCCGATATGCAGATAACAGGCACCGCAGAATACTTTTTACAGATGAGAAAATCTTTACGATTGAGGAACATTTGAACAAGCAGAATGATAGCAGTGCTGAAGCTGCTGAAAAGGTCCCCCGTGTTCAGCGAGGTCATCATCTCACATCCATCATGGTTCGGCTGGGAGTTTCTTATCTGGGCGCTACTCGTGTTCATTGTTGTCAGAAAGGTGTCAAGACCGGGGCCAAGGTATATCAAGAGGACGTTCTAGAGAGAATAGTAAAGCCCCTCAGTGCTACAATATTTAATAATGAGGAATGAATGTTTCAACAAGACTCGGCACCGGCTCATAAGGCAAAGTCTTCACAAGAGTGGTTTCATAACCAAAATATCGCTTTTATTAAAAATGAAGATTGGCCCTCATCAAGCCCAGACCTGAATCCATTGGATTATAAACTTTGGTCATTTATAGAGGAGAAGGTATGCGCTAGAAGCCACCGAAATTTGGAGCAGTTAAAGTCATCTCTGGTTTGAACAGTGGCTAATATTGACATGGAAGTCGTATGTTCTGCTATAGATGACTGGCCTCGACGATTACAGGCCTGTGTGAAGGCACGAGGGGGTCATTTTGAATAAATTATATATAAACGTGTTCACCATTTTATGCTGCTAATTTTTTAATATAATTTTCGTTTCTTGGTTTCTTTTGTTTTATTTTGTAGCGACTTAATCTTGGTACAGAACTTATGACCTGAATATGTATTATTATCAATGATATTATTGATAATACAGTGCTCGTCTAAAGTCCGTTCCCCCCCTACTAATTTTTGAACCATTTGAGGTACATCAATGAAATTTTGCACAAGGTAATCACAGGTCACAATATATTTTTTGACGTAACAATGACAGCTGTCAGTCTCAAGATGGCGGTCGGGCGCCATTTTGAAACAAAATTTTAAATGGGAGGCAGGGTCATGTGACACGTCGTTTTAAAGGTCTTATCGAGTGCAATATCATACTAAAACATGGCGTCGATGTCTTTTGTTCAATTTTTAAATTTTAACATTTTTCTAACGAAATTTTATTCTAATTTGTAGTGAAATCTCTTAATGAAGTCGACCAATAAGAGGAGAAAAGAGAGTTTATTAAGGAAAAACTACCGCTATATGGTAATTTCTTCCAGCTTCTCCAAAAATCAAAACCGCTTCAAATTTATCGTCTAAGCTACGAGCCATGGTCACACTTTTCCTAAATGAAGGAACTAAACATGCCACATTTGACAAGTAGAAAACAAGATGTTACCGCGACAACGAATTTTGTTTCTAATACAAACGTGATTGAGAGCAACATTAGTGTTTGTTTAGAAATTTGATTAGCCACCATTTTGTAACGTTTTCAGGTATCGACGCCATATTTTAGTATGATATTGCACTCGATAAGACCTTTAAAACGAGGTGTCACATGACCGTCCTTCCCATTTAAAATATTTTTTCAAAATGGCGCCTAACCGCCATCTTGAGACTGACAGCTGTCATTGTTACGCCAAAAAGTATCTTGTGACCTGTGACTACCTTGTACCGAATTTCATGGATGTACCTCAAGTAGTTCAAAAATTAGTAGGGGGGGAACGGACTTTAGACGGGCACTGTATATTAAAATCATGAGTTCACATACCTCCCAAAAAAGTTTACGTCAATATTCATTAAATGCAATAGTAATTTTAAAATTCTAATAGGTTTAAATTTTCTATTGTTGATTTTACGATTTAATTTGTTTGGTAGATAACTTCTGAATTCCCTGGAATCACTTCAAAAATATAATAATTGTGGTTATCTTTAACTATTTTACGTTCATGATCTCTTATGCGTAAGCGCTAGGCGAATATTCAGCCGGCAGACCAACCCAGCCTAGCGCGGCCGCGGATATAGCGATCAGTGCGCGAGCCCATCTTGTCAATAGCACGTAAATCCTAACACGGCCCATCATGCGCACTATGATAGTGCCAACAATGCATATTAACAGCAAGCGACTGCTTTAATACTCACATTCCCCCACCATAGTAGCGTTAAACGTTTAACGCAACCGTCTCCGAAGTCGAGTAAGAAGTTTCACTTCAAAAAGCATTGCAAGTCTTTCAAAAGGCCATACTAATTTCTATATCTTCATTAAAAATGATGCTGCCCGATGTACGATCACGCTATTCTAATGTAACCTACATTTTAACGCACAAAATTAATGAGGATTCATTGGAAAACAGAGAGGCGGTTTTAACGATCATCCGTCACCACTAGATGCGTTGTATCGTTTGCGAATGATAATAACTGGAAAATCTCCTCACGTTGTCCAAAAAAATGTCAACATATATTCCAATAAATGCGAAGAGGACTTTATGGTGGCCGAAATGTTTTCACGAACAGAGATCTTGGGCAAAGGAAATGTCGAAAATGATAAAGATGAAAGTTTAGTCAATTTTGAAGACGTCGATGATTCTAATGACTACTAAAACAGAAGAAACCTGTACTGTCACAGAATGTGAAAAAGAGGCGTTCGCATATTTGTGTGGATATGTAGCGAGAAAATTTATTAATGAGTTTCCACAAGTAGGGCAGTATTCATCACATAAAAGAGTACAGGTTCGGTAGTTTCCTTCATATAACATTCACAATTTAACTAACCTTTCTCGTAGCTGCCTACATGGGTCAATCAACTTAGGCGGCCTCGTAGATCCTGATGAAAATTTTATGTGCCTGCTCCAGACATTGGACGAACATTTCAAGGGATACAATAGTAGGTAATACCACTATAGTGCCAGCCGACTTCCCTTTTTAATTTTTGTTTGGTTAGTATTTGATGTTCATTTAAATATTCGATTCTAACAAATGTTCTTTGCAAAAAGAACGCATAAACTATTTTCTTTGGCAAACTTAACAAATTTTTGCATTTATTTATTGCTTGTCCATTGTAACTAGGTAATATGTACCGCTATAGTGCCAGCCGACTTCCCCATAAGAGCCCATGTAAAGTCCACCACCAAATGATTTACCACCACATTGGAAAATGTGACATGCATAAGAAGGGTCATACAGCTGTATGAGTACATTTCAGGGTCATTGAGATTCGGGGGTCGATGAACCGAAGTCAGAGGTCATTCCTCATAGGCGAATAGCTTTATGTAGGGATTTTGGGAAAAATTGTGACGTGCATAGGAAGGGTCATACAATCGTATGGGTACATTTCAAGGTTACTTAAAATTAGGGGGGTAATTGACCCGAGGTCAGAGGTCATTCCTTTATGTAGGGATTTTGAAAGGTGACGTGCATAGGAAGAGATATATAGCTGTAGGAGTTGATTTTAGGATAATTTAAAAAAATTGGGGGTCAGAGGTCATTAAATAACGGCATAGGGCTTTATGCGCAGATTTTGGAAAGTGACGTGCATAGGAAGAGATATATATATATAGCTGTATGAGTTGATTTTAGGATTATTTAAAAAAAATCGGGGGTCAGAGGTCATTAAAGAACGGTATAGAGCTTTATGCGTAGATTTTGGAAAGTGACGTGCATAGGAAGAGTTAGAGCTCTATGAGTTGATTTTAGGATTATTTAAAAATTCGGAGGTCAGAGGTCATTCCAGAACGGTATAGGGCTTTATGCAGAGATTTTGGAAAGTGACGTTCATAGGAAGATGCATATAGCTGTACGAGTTGATTTTATGATTATTTATTTAACCCTTAAGAACCCCGTGTTGCCATATGGCAACAGTTTTTAAAACACCTGGTGACTTTTAGTCAGTGATTATTTTATGTTGGTAGCCACTTTACTGAACTGTCAAAATAGTGTTGTTTCCAAGTCCTAAAGGTGTCCTGCTAGGAGTGTTGTTTACTTGTTTTTCACGGACCATATATTGTGACAATGAATGTGGATACGGAGTAAGTATAAGTTATTGTAATTTTTTCGAAGTAATTGTTCATAATTCAACGTAATATCTGAATACGCGTTTAGCAAAACATGAAACTTTACACTGCTAGTCTGAAATTATTAAAAGAATACAAAATCTGCAACTAGATATCGGTTGAAGATAAAAGTTGCCAAATGGCAACGCTAGGTTCTCCCATTGCTTTTTTGTAATATTGTTTGTTTTTACCTTATTTGTTTTTCCTTAGGGCGCTAAGCAAAATTTTGGCTCCTGGCGTTACTGTAAAAGAAGTACTTGACATACTTCTTGAAGATGACCAGGCCCGTGATGAAGCAGGTATGTCATTACCTGTGGATTCTGTCTACATATCTCCACCAGAAACTTCAGTACTTACTGATGAAGACTCTGCCGATGAAGAAGAGGATGGGAATCATCATTTGGACAATTTGAGTAAAAATCAACTCTGTGCGCCTGCTGAAGTTAGGCTGATTGAAGAGGTGAGGGAAAGATTAGAGGACGTTCCCCTGATGCGAGAAGTAATGGAGGAATTTCCCTTAGAAAAGTTTCACGGTGATAGAACATGGATAGAAGGAGATCTGCAAAATAACAATATTCGAAAGTTTCCATCTCCAGATTATTTTGATATAAACGATAAAAGTTGTGTTGATTTATTTGAAATGTTTTTGGACTCGGAGACAATTGCGTATTTGGTGAAGGAGACGTAGAACTATTCACAGTTCATAAATTGTCCGGATCCAAAAATTACCGAGGACGAATTGCGCTGCTTTATTGCAATTCTTATTTTGAGTGGATATAACGAATTACCTGGTAAGCGTTATTATTGGGATTCTTTACTTGATATGAGAAACGAATTAGTTGCCAATTCAATGAGGCGCAATAGATTTACGCAAATTTTGCGTTTCCTTCACTGTGCGGACAACACCAAAATCGGTCAATCCGATAAGCTGTGGAAGATTAGACCCCTAATTGAAAGAATAAACAGCAAGTGTATGAAGTATTTCAAGCCTGAAAAAGAATTGTCTTATGACGAGTGTATGGTCAAGTACTATGGGAAACACTCATGTAAGCAGTATCTGAAGGGAAAACCAATAAAATTCGGATACAAGGTTTGGTGCTTGAATACTGTCAGTGGGTACCTAGTAAACTTTGAAATTTACCAAGGTATATCTGAACAGTTGAATAAAGATTATGCAGCTTGCTTTGGTAAACCCGCTGCACCTCTAGTAACAATGATTGAAAGTCTACCACGCCATGGATTTAGATTTTATTTTGAAAATTTGTTCACAAGTTTCACTTTATTGAATTATTTGCGTGAGCTAGGGTTTGGTGCAACAGGAACAGTTCGAGAAAATAGAATACCGAAAGATTGTGTTCTGCCAAAAAAGAAAGAGTTCCTAAGAAACAAAAGAGGGCACTACGAGTGGACAATCTCAAAGGACGAAGGCATACTAGTTGCAAAGTGGTGCGACAATTCGCTGGTTACAGTTGCTTCAACTTGTCATGGTATTGAACCCGTTTCATCTGTAAAGCGATACTCCCGTCAGGAAAATAAAATTTTATCAGTTTCAAGACCAAACCTTTTAGGAGAGTATAACAAATACATGGGAGGTACCGATCGCATGGATGAAAACATTGCGAAATATCGTATAAATATTCGAAATAGAAAATGGTATTGGCCGCTATTCACTTGGCTTATAGATGTTTGCGTTCATAATGCATGGAACTTGAAAAAGAAATCAGGAGACCAAATGACTCAATTACAGTTCCGAAGAGAAATTGTAAATGTGTACCTAAAACGTTTCGGAATAGCTGCTAAAGGTGCTGGGAGACCTTCCGTTTCGAGAACTTCAGTCACTTGTAATAGAATATCTGATGATATTCGATATGATAGACTTGACCATCTTGTGAGAAAAACGCCAGAGAATAAGAAGAGACGATGTGCGGGTGAAGGATGCTCGTCTATAGTTCGAACCATGTGTTCCAAATGTGAAGTTGGGCTCTGTCTTGAATGTTTTCAATTATTTCATACACGTACATTTGTAAAATAAGCTGTTACAAATAAAATACTCTCTTTTTGATTAATATTTGCTTGACTTGCTACAAAACCGCGTGTAGCAACCAAAGGACCTAGCGTTGCCATTTGGAAACGGCCCTTTATGGACTATCCAACATTAAAACACTTTTAATTATCATATTTTTCATTTATTTAGTGTTTAACAACGCCAAATAAACAAATTTCGTCATTTTCACAAACAAAAAAATAATTGGGGCTCTTAAGGGTTAAATTCGGGGTTTAGAGGGCTTTATGCAGAAATTGTTGAATATGCAGAACATCGCCGCGTAGGCACACGTGGACAGCTATTGACTTAAATATAGAGAAAATTCCTCGGGGAGCAGCTGCCAGGGATCGACCCCAATCTATTCTGCGCAGAAGACCGCAGCGCTAGCCAGTACGCAACCGAGATTATTTGATGTAGACATTTTGAATGATCCGTAGGTACCGTGATTTCAGGATGATTCGAAAAATTCTGGGGTCAGAGGTCATTCCTAATAGGCGTATAGCTTTATGCGCAGAACATCGGTACGTAGGCACACGTGGACAGTTATTGACTTAAATATAGAGAAAATTCCTCAGGAAGCACCTGCCGGGGATCAACCCCAATCTATCTATCCTGCGCAGAAGACCGCAGCACTAGCCAGTGCGAAACCGAGGTTATTTGATGTAGACATTTTGAATGATTATATGTAGGTACCGCGTTTTGTCAAGAGGTTTATGTGTAATTTACTTACAGCAAAAATAATTTTGAGAAGCGCTTAAAACACACACCCCGAGAATAATAATAATAATAATGTTAAAAAGGGAAAAAATGATATTTCTGCAAACCATTCTGCCATCTGCATTACGCTGGCGTAATCTTATCCGTCTCCTTACCCCGATAATAATAATAATAATGTTAAAAAAAGGAATGGAATTGTTTCTACGTACCATTCTGCCATCTGCATTGCGCAGGCGTAATCTTATCCGTTTCCTTGTTGTTACCGAAACATGTGGGCCCCCTTTGGGGCCCCCGAGTACACACAAATACACCAGTTGTTGAATATGTCTCGAAAATGGGGCCCCGCACAGTTCTAACCTCACCTTGCACTGCTTGTTAAATATAACGTCTCACTTCGGTCACATATAAGAGAAGAATGAAAGAATCACTACAGTTTTATGTAGAGCTTACTAAACAAGCAGATATTCGGCTGTACAGTTTTAAGCATCTTGCAGTGGTATAGGAGAAGAAATGAAGGAATCTTTACAGTTTTATGCAGAGCTTATTGAGCAAGAATACAGCGTTTTCTGGAATCCACTCATGTAATATGAAACATAGTCCCTCTGTCTGGGGATCGCTTTGAGTGGCTGGACCTGGTGGTCATCTCACATAACCTCAAAAATTAATGCACAAAAATACACGTAACAGAATTACCTTAATGCTGAATGGGTTCAAAGAGTAACGACTATTAAGAGGTGTAAGAGGCTGATTGTAATTCTTTTGTAAAAGTTTTGAAGTTCTAAAGATGAGCCATACAGACAAACCTGATGACGTCACCCCGACAGGTATAGACTTGTCTGTAAACGCTATCCTTCAAATAAATGGAGGGCACACGATTATGATAATAATAAAAAAGCTAAATTGAAGGCGACTGATTGAAATTAAAATTACCAGTTGTATTATACAGTGCTCATAGGAAGAAACATAATATATAGCTGTATGAGCTGATTTTAGGATTATGTAAATTCGTGGGTCAAATGTCATTCCAAAACGGCATATGGGCTTTATGCGCAGACTTTTGGGCCACTGTTAAAAATACGGCTATATCTTATTAATAACAGGTGTACAATGCATCAGCTGTATTTCTATAGTATTACCCCTGGCACATAAGAATTTTTCATGGCGAGCTGATGTACTAGGCGGATTCAAACAGTAGCTGTTTATGAAAATTTAGAAAAGAACCTGATTTCAGTGGCTGGACCTCTCTTTTTTGAAAAGCGCTTAATCTCGGTTTGAGTACTTAAATTAATAGGTGATGGGGTAATGTACGTGGTAAAGATGAGTAATACAGAGAAGCCCCGAAGTAGAGTAGCTATGCGGGTCCGAGGACACAATTAACATTGAAGGCCCCATAAGAGCTGAGGAACTGCATTTACTTCCGGTCTACGATAAGAACCTAAAGTTAGTCTGGACAACAACCTAAAATATTCAGGAAACGGTAATGGTGGAGGCGACGTTCAACTATTCTCCGTCAGATGGCGTTGTAATCAAAATAAAATTTAAAAATGGCTGCGCCGCGGCGACGCATTCAAAATTGCCAATTAACAATTGACAGGTAAAAATTTGCAAATTGAAAAATTGACAGATGGCGTTGTTATCAAAATAAAGAAGAATATGTAAAAATTAAAAATGGTCGTTAGATGGTGGTACAGTGTGACCGCGCCTTTAGTCCAGTCTCCAGGGCCGTTCGCGGGATATATGATAACAACATAACAGGAAGTGTTATCACCGGCAACCCATATTATTCGATTTTAACCAAGTCTTTGAGTGAATGTTGCGTGTTTTGTGTATCTAGGTGTGGCAGTTTTCCTATAAGAAAATAGAAGGAAATGGAGGGAAATAAAAGATAAATAAGGTGAGTGTTGTAATTGTATATTTTTCCTTACATAAATGAGCTCAAACGAGGTGGTTAGTACTAACTATTTAGCCGACGCATTTCTCATTACAAGCTTGCATTTTGTTAAAAAATTGATATACGGGGTGGCTTGGAAAATTTTAAATGTGTTAATGCTTTGAATTTGATATAAGGAGGTATAGTAAATTTCATTTATTATTTTTGACATTTTGTATTCGTTATATACAGGGGGCAGCCAGGAGCTTATGGGTATGTGTTTATACTTTTATGGTAATTTATAACATTATTTTCATTTTACAGGCTACAGCATAGTATTTCTACTTGCTATAACTAATATTTATTGTTTGTTTTCCTCAGAAACGGTGAATTGGTATTCCTGGAACATCTTATGATTCGATTAGTCGATTAGGACACTCTGTATGATCTTCTACGAAAGAGGAAAATGCGGTGTTGGACATTTCGGATTTTAAGACAGCATACCTAATTAGACATCAGAGAACAACCCGAAAAATGTGAGTACATTCCTTAGACTTAGTAAATCTCAATTACACATTATTTTTGCTACTCTAAACTTGCTATACAGGGCGGGTGTATGTGTTGCTTTGAATTAGATATACAGGGCATTTAGGTGACAAATTGCAATTATTATTTTGGTACTTTGAGTTTGGAAACATACAGGGCGTGGTCGGAAGGTTGTAAGTATTTTACGGGCATGTGTGGCATATTTTTAGTGTTTTTCTTACAGCCTAAAATTTTCCATTTCAGGACTTTTATTTCTATTTACTATAACTAACATCTATTTTTGTGTTTTCCTCAGAAATGGCGAGAATTGGTATTTCTGGAACATCTTATGACTAAATGGAGAGAGAGATGGAGATGAGGCGATTAGGACACTCTGTATGATCTTCTACGAAAGAGGAAAATGGGCTGTTGGACATTTCGAATCTGGAACGATGGTGACGTCATCAATCTTCAAGTCAGCTTCAAATGATAAGATCACATGACTGTTGCAAGTATTTTTACGCCAATTTTATGCCACCTGGTGATGCTCTTATTCTAATTTATACAATAAAAATCAATTTACTTAATCATCGAATTTATTTAATCTTACATTATGGTAATAATCCACTTACATGAGAATATAAAGTGAAACAATTTCTTATTGCGCAAACACAATAGGTGTTATTAAGATGACTTAAACAATACGGGATATTTTTCTCAAAATTTGGAACCGATTCACAATCTTCAGTTTCTTCAAGGTTGATTACGAGAGGGATCGAAGTAGTAGTCGATGCTGGAGAGCTTCTTTCACGCATAACCACACTCTCCAAGAATTCCTTCTTTTCACGTCCTTTTACGTACACCCTTTGTACATCGGCAGAGCACAAAAATTCTCCCAAAACACCGCCCACATGTTCGTATTTAATGTGACCACTGCTGTACCTGATACAATGATGGCTAGATTCTAAATACCTGACTTGTCGTGCTTGCTCCACAGATAAAGACGAATAATTTTTCGGCGGCCCAAATATGAAATGTGCTGTTCTCATACCAGGACGAAGGCATACTAGTTGCAAAGTGGTGCGACAATTCGCTGGTTACAGTTGCTTCAACTTGTCATGGTATTGAACCCGTTTCATCTGTAAAGCGATACTCCCGTCAGGAAAATAAAATTTTATCAGTTTCAAGACCAAACCTTTTAGGAGAGTATAACAAATACATGGGAGGTACCGATCGCATGGATGAAAACATTGCGAAATATCGTATAAATATTCGAAATAGAAAATGGTATTGGCCGCTATTCACTTGGCTTATAGATGTTTGCGTTCATAATGCATGGAACTTGAAAAAGAAATCAGGAGACCAAATGACTCAATTACAGTTCCGAAGAGAAATTGTAAATGTGTACCTAAAACGTTTCGGAATAGCTGCTAAAGGTGCTGGGAGACCTTCCGTTTCGAGAACTTCAGTCACTTGTAATAGAATATCTGATGATATTCGATATGATAGACTTGACCATCTTGTGAGAAAAACGCCAGAGAATAAGAAGAGACGATGTGCGGGTGAAGGATGCTCGTCTATAGTTCGAACCATGTGTTCCAAATGTGAAGTTGGGCTCTGTCTTGAATGTTTTCAATTATTTCATACACGTACATTTGTAAAATAAGCTGTTACAAATAAAATACTCTCTTTTTGATTAATATTTGCTTGACTTGCTACAAAACCGCGTGTAGCAACCAAAGGACCTAGCGTTGCCATTTGGAAACGGCCCTTTATGGACTATCCAACATTAAAACACTTTTAATTATCATATTTTTCATTTATTTAGTGTTTAACAACGCCAAATAAACAAATTTCGTCATTTTCACAAACAAAAAAATAATTGGGGCTCTTAAGGGTTAAATTCGGGGTTTAGAGGGCTTTATGCAGAAATTGTTGAATATGCAGAACATCGCCGCGTAGGCACACGTGGACAGCTATTGACTTAAATATAGAGAAAATTCCTCGGGGAGCAGCTGCCAGGGATCGACCCCAATCTATTCTGCGCAGAAGACCGCAGCGCTAGCCAGTACGCAACCGAGATTATTTGATGTAGACATTTTGAATGATCCGTAGGTACCGTGATTTCAGGATGATTCGAAAAATTCTGGGGTCAGAGGTCATTCCTAATAGGCGTATAGCTTTATGCGCAGAACATCGGTACGTAGGCACACGTGGACAGTTATTGACTTAAATATAGAGAAAATTCCTCAGGAAGCACCTGCCGGGGATCAACCCCAATCTATCTATCCTGCGCAGAAGACCGCAGCACTAGCCAGTGCGAAACCGAGGTTATTTGATGTAGACATTTTGAATGATTATATGTAGGTACCGCGTTTTGTCAAGAGGTTTATGTGTAATTTACTTACAGCAAAAATAATTTTGAGAAGCGCTTAAAACACACACCCCGAGAATAATAATAATAATAATGTTAAAAAGGGAAAAAATGATATTTCTGCAAACCATTCTGCCATCTGCATTACGCTGGCGTAATCTTATCCGTCTCCTTACCCCGATAATAATAATAATAATGTTAAAAAAAGGAATGGAATTGTTTCTACGTACCATTCTGCCATCTGCATTGCGCAGGCGTAATCTTATCCGTTTCCTTGTTGTTACCGAAACATGTGGGCCCCCTTTGGGGCCCCCGAGTACACACAAATACACCAGTTGTTGAATATGTCTCGAAAATGGGGCCCCGCACAGTTCTAACCTCACCTTGCACTGCTTGTTAAATATAACGTCTCACTTCGGTCACATATAAGAGAAGAATGAAAGAATCACTACAGTTTTATGTAGAGCTTACTAAACAAGCAGATATTCGGCTGTACAGTTTTAAGCATCTTGCAGTGGTATAGGAGAAGAAATGAAGGAATCTTTACAGTTTTATGCAGAGCTTATTGAGCAAGAATACAGCGTTTTCTGGAATCCACTCATGTAATATGAAACATAGTCCCTCTGTCTGGGGATCGCTTTGAGTGGCTGGAC
Source organism: Xestobium rufovillosum (assembly GCA_963966045.1). Taxonomy (NCBI): domain Eukaryota; kingdom Metazoa; phylum Arthropoda; class Insecta; order Coleoptera; family Ptinidae; genus Xestobium; species Xestobium rufovillosum. The sequence continues at coordinate 2,130,083 of OZ014503.1, read as the reverse complement.
CTGGTGGTCATCTCACATAACCTCAAAAATTAATGCACAAAAATACACGTAACAGAATTACCTTAATGCTGAATGGGTTCAAAGAGTAACGACTATTAAGAGGTGTAAGAGGCTGATTGTAATTCTTTTGTAAAAGTTTTGAAGTTCTAAAGATGAGCCATACAGACAAACCTGATGACGTCACCCCGACAGGTATAGACTTGTCTGTAAACGCTATCCTTCAAATAAATGGAGGGCACACGATTATGATAATAATAAAAAAGCTAAATTGAAGGCGACTGATTGAAATTAAAATTACCAGTTGTATTATACAGTGCTCATAGGAAGAAACATAATATATAGCTGTATGAGCTGATTTTAGGATTATGTAAATTCGTGGGTCAAATGTCATTCCAAAACGGCATATGGGCTTTATGCGCAGACTTTTGGGCCACTGTTAAAAATACGGCTATATCTTATTAATAACAGGTGTACAATGCATCAGCTGTATTTCTATAGTATTACCCCTGGCACATAAGAATTTTTCATGGCGAGCTGATGTACTAGGCGGATTCAAACAGTAGCTGTTTATGAAAATTTAGAAAAGAACCTGATTTCAGTGGCTGGACCTCTCTTTTTTGAAAAGCGCTTAATCTCGGTTTGAGTACTTAAATTAATAGGTGATGGGGTAATGTACGTGGTAAAGATGAGTAATACAGAGAAGCCCCGAAGTAGAGTAGCTATGCGGGTCCGAGGACACAATTAACATTGAAGGCCCCATAAGAGCTGAGAAACTGCATTTACTTCCGGTCTACGATAAGAACCTAAAGTTAGTCTGGACAACAACCTAAAATATTCAGGAAACGGTAATGGTGGAGGCGACGTTCAACTATTCTCCGTCAGATGGCGTTGTAATCAAAATAAAATTTAAAAATGGCTGCGCCGCGGCGACGCATTCAAAATTGCCAATTAACAATTGACAGGTAAAAATTTGCAAATTGAAAAATTGACAGATGGCGTTGTTATCAAAATAAAGAAGAATATGTAAAAATTAAAAATGGTCGTTAGATGGTGGTACAGTGTGACCGCGCCTTTAGTCCAGTCTCCAGGGCCGTTCGCGGGATATATGATAACAACATAACAGGAAGTGTTATCACCGGCAACCCATATTATTCGATTTTAACCAAGTCTTTGAGTGAATGTTGCGTGTTTTGTGTATCTAGGTGTGGCAGTTTTCCTATAAGAAAATAGAAGGAAATGGAGGGAAATAAAAGATAAATAAGGTGAGTGTTGTAATTGTATATTTTTCCTTACATAAATGAGCTCAAACGAGGTGGTTAGTACTAACTATTTAGCCGACGCATTTCTCATTACAAGCTTGCATTTTGTTAAAAAATTGATATACGGGGTGGCTTGGAAAATTTTAAATGTGTTAATGCTTTGAATTTGATATAAGGAGGTATAGTAAATTTCATTTATTATTTTTGACATTTTGTATTCGTTATATACAGGGGGCAGCCAGGAGCTTATGGGTATGTGTTTATACTTTTATGGTAATTTATAACATTATTTTCATTTTACAGGCTACAGCATAGTATTTCTACTTGCTATAACTAATATTTATTGTTTGTTTTCCTCAGAAACGGTGAATTGGTATTCCTGGAACATCTTATGATTCGATTAGTCGATTAGGACACTCTGTATGATCTTCTACGAAAGAGGAAAATGCGGTGTTGGACATTTCGGATTTTAAGACAGCATACCTAATTAGACATCAGAGAACAACCCGAAAAATGTGAGTACATTCCTTAGACTTAGTAAATCTCAATTACACATTATTTTTGCTACTCTAAACTTGCTATACAGGGCGGGTGTATGTGTTGCTTTGAATTAGATATACAGGGCATTTAGGTGACAAATTGCAATTATTATTTTGGTACTTTGAGTTTGGAAACATACAGGGCGTGGTCGGAAGGTTGTAAGTATTTTACGGGCATGTGTGGCATATTTTTAGTGTTTTTCTTACAGCCTAAAATTTTCCATTTCAGGACTTTTATTTCTATTTACTATAACTAACATCTATTTTTGTGTTTTCCTCAGAAATGGCGAGAATTGGTATTTCTGGAACATCTTATGACTAAATGGAGAGAGAGATGGAGATGAGGCGATTAGGACACTCTGTATGATCTTCTACGAAAGAGGAAAATGGGCTGTTGGACATTTCGAATCTGGAACGATGGTGACGTCATCAATCTTCAAGTCAGCTTCAAATGATAAGATCACATGACTGTTGCAAGTATTTTTACGCCAATTTTATGCCACCTGGTGATGCTCTTATTCTAATTTATACAATAAAAATCAATTTACTTAATCATCGAATTTATTTAATCTTACATTATGGTAATAATCCACTTACATGAGAATATAAAGTGAAACAATTTCTTATTGCGCAAACACAATAGGTGTTATTAAGATGACTTAAACAATACGGGATATTTTTCTCAAAATTTGGAACCGATTCACAATCTTCAGTTTCTTCAAGGTTGATTACGAGAGGGATCGAAGTAGTAGTCGATGCTGGAGAGCTTCTTTCACGCATAACCACACTCTCCAAGAATTCCTTCTTTTCACGTCCTTTTACGTACACCCTTTGTACATCGGCAGAGCACAAAAATTCTCCCAAAACACCGCCCACATGTTCGTATTTAATGTGACCACTGCTGTACCTGATACAATGATGGCTAGATTCTAAATACCTGACTTGTCGTGCTTGCTCCACAGATAAAGACGAATAATTTTTCGGCGGCCCAAATATGAAATGTGCTGTTCTCATACCATCGTTTATGGCAACTTCTTTCGCCACAAATTCGGGAATACGAAACCCTTGTATGTCTACAACTAGAAACTTCATCTTTAACTCTCTCCGTCCTTCCTTCCTTCCGGGCAATCTGCTCAATACTGAGGGTTAAAATTACATTATATTTCTAACGATGCCCGTCAGAGGTTTATACTCTACTACGCAGTTGTGAATAATTATGCAATAGGCTCGGGTATTTTCGGGAAAATTATTCGAACTTTCGAATTCCAGTTTGACATCTACGGTCGACGGCTTTAGAGCTTCGTTTTGCTTGGAACAGTCAATAACAAATATTGCTTTCTTGTGGAACTTGTAATATGAGAGTAAAGGTTCAGGGTGTAATTTTCCGCGGAAACTTTTTTGAAATCTACGTACATTTGATACGCGTCCATGTACCGTTTTTTCCTGAAATCCATTCGCAGAGATTCATACGGATAACACTGTGAGTTTAAATAAAGTCTCACGTCAGTTAAATTTACGTTGTCAAAGTAATCATTATCTCCCTTCGGATTACCTTTTCTACCCGTTTGGAATGCCACAATGACATATCTGGGCCGTTCAACGTTTGTTGTAGTTTTAACAGCCCACACATCTCGGTTTGCTTCCCGCAATGCAGGTAACTCGTGAAACTCCCATCGCCTGAACGGAATCAGTATAGGTGAATCTTTCGATATTTCGTTCAAAAGCCGCAATTTCACTGCTTCACACGTAACTCAATGCTAGTAATTTCAATCGATGCCGTCTTAGTACTGGCGGGAGGAATTTGAAAACAATTATCATCGGTTCTTGCTCTTATCAAGCGCAGTGTATGCTTTCCGCTAATGACCCATCTGTAATCTTGGAAGACCCCCAACAAATAATCCAAGGGCATTCCAACTGCATTGGTCTTATCAGTATGAAGGGTTGGAATAGGGGTGTCGTCTCGGGGATAGTTCCACCCTAATACGTCATAGGGGACGCATTCGCTGGGACTGAGGGATATGTAGGTGCGTAGAGAGCTAGTTGTTCCGGGGTCTCTAATTTTATCCACTTCTTTTCTATTTAATTCGTAAGTTATAGATTCAAACAGATAAGCTCCCGAATTATTTGAAAGTTTCACTTCACCCGCACCTTCCCCGCCAATTTTTAATTTTGCTTCTATATGTAAAACGGCCTCATTCAATGACACCAACACATCCTCTTGATTGATTGATATTATAATTTCATCCGAATTGCCGAAAGATTTGGTCTGGGGGTGATACGTATGTATTTCTTCCCGGGCGATAGAGTCATCAAAATTTGGGTCGTTGAATATTTCTAGTTTGCTTGACATGGTGCCCCAGAGACCGAAGAAACCTGATGTTTTCTAAAGTTAGAGCTGCTCTGTTGCGTCGTTGTTGTTCTTGAACTGTGTCTGCTAAGACTGAATCTTTCCGAAACGGTCCTGCTTTAATATACTCTGCGAAAGTTAGGCCCATGATGGCTGCCTCTTCAGTTCCAATCTGATTACGACTTCTTCTCCCCGAAAATTGATTGGTTGATTGTTCTGATCGAGCAGTGTAAGCGTAATATTGTCTATACAGGTTTTGTTCACGAGCGGTAAATAAATGTGATTGGTCGGCTCAATAATTATACTATATCCTGGAGGGACTGACGGGCTGAATTCGTATATGGTGTGCGCCTGGGTGCCACCGTAGTAGGCGCCACTAGTAATATTGCACTCTACTCTGATGGTTACAACCTTGATTATGTTCACGGGCAAGTCGGATTCGTGCAGAATACCGGGCTTTAGTTTTCGTCTGGAGAATCCCAATATGGGGCCGATGCTATATTCACGGTTGAAATTCACGGCAAAAGCGCTTTTCAGCTGACACTGCAACGTATTGTTGTTCGCGGCCAGAGACAGAATTTTCTGATTTTCCTCGTATGTGGTGTGTTCGTCGGCGAGAATGACTGAATGCAAATATTTCTCGATGTCGATTATTTCATAGGACCCCGTCGGAATTTTAACAGACACTTCTGCGTTCTTATTGGTTTTCGTGTTTTTAATTGTGTAATAGAATTTGTTACACCCCACATCAATGTTAGGTATAGAGTTGTAGGTATGAAATCCTATAAGAGCCAACGAATATTCAAATCTGGGGATAAGTTCAATCGGGGGATAGAAATTCGCAGACAACTGATTGCTTAGTCCCTTGTGGGTGAACGTCTGAGACATGACTGATAGAAAGACGCTTTGGTACACAATTTTATTTATTTGCCAAAAATTCTAAGCACGAATGACCGCAGTTAACGCTTCCATAATTTTGATATCTGTTGTAATTGTATAATATTTTACATCCGCGAAAATAATTAAGTAACTCGAGAGGGGGTTTGAGATCCCCAAAACTGTCAAAGGACTGCACAACTCCGTCCCGTTTCTTGTAAGCCACCCAGTGTGTCCCTCGTCCAGATTTGCTGTCCAAATTAACTACTGCAGACTCGTTGCGTTTGAAGGTAGCCGGCATACCGTCACGCATAAACACACCTCTGAAATGGGGAATTTTCATTTGTTTTGCGTACTTTACGATATCTGAGTCCGTCAGAGGTTGGCGGCGATTATTGATTCCTACCGGCATTTTGATTAGTTTTTTTCGCTCTTGAGAAAGAGGCCCATACCTCTTCGGTACGGTTTTAAGTATAGGCCGCTCCCCTTTTTACCCAACGCAATTGCTTCCATAGTTTTGTTGTGCCGAGATAATTCCTGCGGCGCCCCCAGATAGAGCTCCCAATGCTGAAAGGCCCGCGAAGATGGCCGGCAAGAGAGGTAAAAAGCCCCCAGATTTCGGAATAGGTATAACTCGAGGTGTTCGAACTTTCTTCTTACCTCCAGCTTTACGTACTGCGTTCCGCGCCGCTTCTAAAGCTAATTTAACGGCATCATTAACATTTGGCGCTCTAGCATCTTTTATCGCTTGCTTAGATGCTTCTATGATTCGTCTTAAAGCGACTTTCTTTTTCTTAGTCGTTAATCGTTGTTGTTGTCTTCGCTGCTTCAAGCCCATTCCTAGTTTACGTTTAACTTTCATCGCGTTCGTGACTGCCCAAGCTGCGGCCTTTTCACCGAATTTTGAATCTTTTGCGGATGATATAGCAGTGTTAGCATCTAGCAAAGAAGAATTAGGAGCGGCTTTGAATGAAATGGAAGCAGTTTTGACACAGGGCTACGGCATGAAAATCAATAAAAAGAAAACTAAAATTTTGGTATGTAGATGGAGTGAAAATAGAACTAAAATTGAAATACAAATAGGAAATGAGAAGATAGAGGAGGTCGCGGATTTCTGCTACTTAGGAAGTAAAATAACCCAAGACGGTAGGAGCACTAAAGATATAAAACAAAGAATGGCGCAGGGACGAGTTGCGTTTAACAAAAAGAAACAACTGTTATGTTCGAGAACGGTTAATATAGAGACTAGGAAGAGACTCTTAAAGTCGTATGTATGGAGTACGGCATTATACGGGTGCGAAACTTGGACAATAGGAGAAGCGGATAGAAAAAGAGTAGAAGCGTTTGAACTGTGGTGTTACAGACGCATGATGAAGATACTGTGGATAGATAAGGTTAGCAATAGGGAAGTATTAGAAAGAGTTGGGGAAAGGCGAAAGGTATGGAAAACAATAAAGAGTAGGAGAGATAGGATGGTAGGACACCTTCTAAGACACGAAGGAATAGTTCGCGACATACTAGAGTCAGAGATAGGAATAAAAAGAGGTAGGGGTAGGCCTAGATTAGACTACTGCTCTCAAATAGTTAGGGATGTAGGATGTTCTACTTTTAGGGAAATGCGTAGGTTAGCTCAGGATAGAAAAGAATGGAGGTACGCGTCCAACCAGTCTTCGGACTGAGAACCTTATGATGATGCCTTCACTCGGTCCCACGCTTTATACTCGAGAATTTTGTCGGCTTTGTGTCGTTCCTCAAGATTGGCACTTTTGGAATAAGCTACGTCGTGGTCTTTACACGCTGCGTCTAAGGGATTAATACCGGTATCTCCGCGTTGAAGTCTTTTTCTCAATTTAGTACCAGGGCCACAATACTGATAACCAGGCACGTGAAGTTCAAACGGGAGCTTATTTATAAGAGCGTTTAAAACATCCTCACCCTGATAGGCTAACATAGATACTGAACCAACCACGAAGAGATATGCTCTATAAATTGATGCGTACGTGTAATGTTCGATCAGTTAATAGAAATGCGTATAATTAAGCAAACCGCTTCGCTGCCAATAAGAAATCTCGATGATCTTGCCGGATCTGTTAAATCGAAACTATCAAAGCACGGGTGTCTGCTACCAAACAGCATACGTGCTCTAATTTGCGGCCCTAGTGGATGCGGAAAAACGAACGTCCTCATAAGCCTCATTTTCGATCCTAATGGACGGCGTTTTGAGAATGTTTACGTGTACTCGAAATCATTGAAGCAATGGAAGTATGAAATTTTACAGAAAGTTATGTCACGTGTCAACGAAGTAAACTATTACCCCTACGAGGATAATGATGAGGTATTAGATCCATCAGAAGCGAAACCATATTCTCTGATGATATTTGATGACATCGCGTTTGTTAACCAAGCTAAAGTTTGTCCATATTTTACTACAGGAAGACATTGGGAAATAGATTCCTTCTATTTATCTCAAACCTATACTAACATCCCGAAGCATCTCATACGAGATAATGCAAACTGTATAGTTTTGTTTAAACAAGATGCTCTGAACTTGAGACATGCCTACGATGAACATGTGACGACAGACATGACATTTGACCGGTTCAAAAATATCTGAACCGAATGCTGGAAAGATAAGTACGGTATGCTAGTCATAGTAAAAGATAATGCGATTAACGAGGGAAGATACAGAAACGGGTTCGATGGGTACATTGTAATATAAATACAAGCGGTTCATTGATTATCAGTTCATATCAACCGATGACTCAGACCGGATCAGTTCATTAGAAGTGACCGCTCAAGAGACCAAAGAGACCGATCAAAGAGACCGCTCAAGAGGTCAAAGAGACCGATCGAAGGGGTCGCATCAAGTGATCACTTGAAAAGCCCTTGATCGCATCAAGTGATCGCTTGAAAAGTTCTTGATCGCGTCAAGTGATCGCTTGAAAAGCTCTTGACCGCATCAAGTGATCGCTTGAAAAGCTCTTGATCGCATCAAGTGATCGCTTGAAAAGCTCTTGACCGCATCAAGTGATCGCTTGAAAAAGTACTTGTTTCTGTTCAAAAACCTGTTGACATGAGGCGAAAACATAATAAAGTAGAACGCTCGAATCGTCAGGGTCGACGTAACATCAAACCGTCCAAGTCTACGCAAATAACAGAAGAGCTTATTAAAGCCTCCGATAACATAGGAAAAAAATATATGGCTTTAAGGTTGGGAAGAGCCGAAGAGGATGAATCAATCGGTAGACTTATGAAATCCGTATCAAAACCTTTGAGTCACATAAGTGAAACCGCTAATGCAATCGCTCAGCACGTAATTCAAATAAAAGAGGAACGTAAAGTTAAAGCGGAACCGCCGCACCAGGAACATCACCATCATCAATTCGACAGCCCCCCTTCAAAATTAAAGAGGCGAAAATTATCCTTTGTACCGTTAGAGAAGATTGCTGAAAGTTCAGACCCCGAAGAAGAAGAAGCATCAGAGGGGCCCTCAAAAGAAGATGATGATGATGTATTTGAAAGTATGCGAACTGAATACGAAAAGACGCCGGAACAAATTCAACAAGAGTTTCTCGAACAATATCCTCCGATAGCGAGAAATTACATAGAAGGTTACATATTGGACAAAACCCGTGAATATGATTCGGCTTACGGCATTTATTTCGACGGGAATAAGTGCAAATTGGGGAACAAGATAGTCGAAATAGACGATATTGGTAATTTTATAATTGAAGGAAACAAATTTAATGCGACCCGTGGCTTGTACGAATTACTTTTCAAACGTGACCCTAAGGAGACTCTTTACAGCAAAGAGGATCAGCGGAAGTATAAAGAGATGTTGGAATTGACTAGCGCACACAAACGGAATTTCAATCCGCTGGATCAAATCCAAGGTACCAAGTCTCTAAAGTACACGAAAATAGTGAAACAGCTGTTCCCCAAGCAACGGTTAAAGTCTTATGGAGGGGAGGGTTTATTATATAGTCAAAAAATCTGTACAGACAAACCAGTTGACTATGTTTATTGGAACGATGTTAACGAGATTGTAGATCGCTTAAAGTTATTAATTGCTTCGCAACTGTCGGGTCATACCAATCATCAAAACGAAATTTTGTCCATCGAAGAAGAACTGAGGGAAGCCGGTGTGATAGCATGAGTATCAATAAGTTCGGGAGAAGCGCCCAACATAACGCATCAGCGGTTGGAGGCCCTCGAGGTATCGGTTTCCATCTGACCCCAGAAGGTGACTTCAACATTTAAAATCGTAAATTGTGCAACGTTAAATTACCTACCGGTGAAAATTATGGTGCGACAAAGATCTATATCGATTCAATCAAAAATATTCTGGAGACAAAGATCGATACTGTTGATCTAGGGTTGAAAAATCACATAACTGTAGCAAATCAAAACGTACAATCTGCGAAAGGTGTTATTAAAGGAATGGGAGAGTGGCAAGAGGTTAAGGCAAAAGAAATTCAATCGATGCAAGAGAACAAAGCAGATAAACAATACGTGGACGACAAGATAGAAGAAGAAATCGGCGCTGATATGAATAAAATGGAGCAGTTTATAACAACTAATTTGCAAGCGTTCTTTACTAAGGAGCGCGAGCAAGATCTCGATAAATGGGAAAAATTATTCCAAGATAACAATCGTATATTAACCGATAGAATTAATAAATTGGAACAGAATATTAAAAGCTCTTCGCGGAAACGGGTAAAGCCCACGCCCACAACGACAATCTAAGATATGACATCGAAAATTAAACCTTCAACGGGAAAATTACAAGTTGTTCGAGAATTTCATAAGCCTGCTAGAAGGAATTTTTCGCGTAGGCGCACAATTATAAAGGGATACGACGATTTGTGGCAGGCGGATCTGGCGGAATTCGGCCAATATTCAACAACAAATCGAGGACATAAATATCTTTTAGTGGTAATTGATTGTCTTTCAAAATACGTGTGGGGAAAACCTCTAAAATCAGACTGCTCAAGAGGTTACGAACGCTTTGGCGACAATTTTGAAACAAGGACAACGTAAACCTAAAAATCTGCAAACAGATCAGGGTACAGAGTTTTTCAATGTGCATTTTAAGAAGTTGACGGATAAGTACAAAATCAATCACTATAACACGTACAGCGTTAAGAAAGCGGCGATCGTTGAACGGGTTATTAGAACTTTAAAAGAGAAACTTTATAAATTGTTCAGTTTAAACGGAACATATAAATGGATAGATCTAATTGATGATGTAATACTACAGTACAATAATGCGGTGCACAGAACCACAAACAGGAAACCTACAGATATAACGAAAAAGATGGAAAATGCGGTGTTGAATTCCTCGTTTAACCACACAAAAATCGCGGGAAAGCCGAAATTTAAAAAAGGGGACATCGTACGAATAAGTAAGACAAAATTTCAATTTGAAAAAGGCTATACACCCAACTGGTCAACGGAATTATTTAAAATAGCGAAAATACAAATTACCAATCCGTGTACGTATCTGTTGGAAGATATGGAAGGACAACCAATCAGCGGGGGATTTTACTCTGAAGAATTACAGAAAACTACGCAACCAGATATTTACTTGGTGGAAAAGGTTCTGCGCAAAAACAAGAGGGGGGATTTGTACGTTTCCTGGCTTGGTTTCCCGGCAAGTCACAACTCGGGGGTGAAATCTTCAGACGTAGTTTAGTCGAGGTGAAACAATTACCGTGTAAAGATGTCCTCCGAAATCAGTAGCACCGATAGCTTCCTCGCCAGCCCGTTGAGTTTTATGGAAAATCATTTGTCGAAATACGAGGAAGCAATTAAGAATGAAATTCGCTTCATCTACGAGACACGTTACAAGTGCGCGAATGACTTTTTTTTGACTTGTGGACTTAGTCACGCGAGAAATTCCGAACCGGCGGTGAAAATTTTCAATAAATTCACCGTGAGTGGTGTACATAGTGTCTCCTTCTTAGCTGACGATTGGTATGAAGTAGCTAAATTTATACGGGAATCGTTGGAACAGTATTTTTTGAAGCCTAAAGAAGAAGACGCCAAGTACCGCAGGGAAAGTAGTCCGTGTTCCGTTGACGGAGACTCGCTTTTCGGGTGCAGACTGCTTAGAATTCAAGAAAAAAACGCCAATCTCAATTCTGTGCTGTATCTGAGCGAAGATGCCGTTCGTCAAATTGTCGAGTTGGAAACAGTACTTTATGCTCGGTTAGATCTCTTGTATGCCTTATATTTTCCCGAATTTTACAATGACGTGCTCTTACCCACCGTGACGGAGGAACTTAAAAAATACGAAAAAGAATGTGTTAAAGATATAATTTTAAATCATCATTTCATAACCCGCGCCAGTGTACATTATGAAGATGTGCGGTACTGTTTAAAAGAATGTTTGGTATATTGTACGGACAAATTATATTATGATTTAGGCGTAGTAGTACCTATTTATGTAGAAAACTAAATAAATCTAATCACTTTCAACCCAAATGTCTTTTAATGCAGACCTCTGCCTCCCACCTGAAAATTTAACGAAAGAATTTATCGAGAAATATTTTTAACCTCTACACAGTTGGAAAAGATTTGGACTCTGCTGCCTGCTACTTTACAAAACGTTATCGATTTGCAATTAAAACGACCCTGCTTCGCTCATTATAACAGACCTGGCGATAGCGATCATATAGACGGGCCTCCTGGGCCTAAATCCCAGTGTTATTTCTGTCTAAAGTCCACAAGTAAGACGTAAGAAGAAGATGCCAATTTTAACAAGTTCATTTGTCATTCTGACAGCTTTGGTAAACCAGATATTTTACGTTAATCAAGCGCCCGGTGTAACGGAAATATTTGCGTGCTTCGATGCCAAAAATGACAGTTGGCCTCACTCATGGTACAGATTGGAACAACACACTGTATATGGAATTTCTGTTTTTTCTCGAAATATCTCTGACGTCATCAAAGAACAACAGAATAAACCGCCACTGCTGGTCTACAAGTTAAGACTTGTCTTTTTTGATAGAACCTATGGTGATGCTCCTGATTGGAAAAGAATTATCATGTCTGGATATGATGCCGACTACGATGATTCATCAATACACAGTTTACTTATCTACTATATTTTTATATTTATCACCTGTTTCACAGCATTTATTTATTCCCTTTATAAAACGTACAAGTTTATAAGAACAAATGTTGTTAATAATGATAATGCACCAATTTGACCTTGAATAATACTTATTATGTCTTATCTGGTATTTTAATCTTGTGAAACCGCCAAGCACCGGATGTTTATTTCCGGTTAAGCTGTTTGATACTGATAAGATCGTGACACATCAATTCTTATAGTTTTCCCCCCTCTCTATTGTATATCTACATATAAATAGAACCCGATAAATTCTAGCTCATTCTGTTAACAGTGTGTGATCAGTAAACTACCATCTTAATAATCCTATTCTGATCTATTCAAAATGTCTTACGCCACATCTTTAGTGAACAAAAATAAAGCGGCTCTGCTAAATGCTAATGATAACCCAGGTAACATCGTCGACAGTATACAAAGTTGCGGTCGAGATATTGTGATATTAAATGGGTTGTTGAAAAAATCCACCAACATCGGCGAGAAACTACATCTTACCACATCAATCGGTCAAATAAAGGGATTTCGGCAGCTCCTTAAAGGATTAGAAGTTATTGGGGGTTCGTATACATCGCCAGCTACTAAGTATCTGTCCAGGAGAGTGAAATGGGAAGATGTCGAATCGGCGTTTAAAAATCGAATGAGAACCGGGGTTATCATTAACCTAGTCCATAAAGACCCCACGCATTTTTTGGCGGATTGTGAAAAGCTATTTAGCAGAAAAGTCGCCCAGTTACTCCAACAACATAACCATCTTAAAGTAAATACCGTCTTTTGCGGGGAATTTAAAATAGTTGCAGCTGAACAGGAAACTTTGGAATTTAAATATATACGTACTAAAAATGTGGCAATTTATAATGACACCGATTTAACGTCATGGTTCGCTGAGAACGTCGAACAGCCTATTCTGCAGGAGCTGGAAGAATTTCAGGAAAGAGATTCTGGTAAGTTCTTTCTCTATAATAGTAGATCATGCGCAGTTAACAGAATGATAAAGACTATTAGAGTTTTATTTGTATATTTTCATTGTTTTAGGTTGGGCGTTGTCGGCGATTGTGAACCTTCAGGTTAATATTAATAAGTTCACCCCGCAAATCGGTTCGTCATATATTGAATTGCCTACTCAAATCAAAAGGAAGGAGGCCTGCGTGAATGTTGGGCTATGTCCATGTATCTCCCGTACGGGGGTTTTGAGTGGGTGGGTGATGATGATTTTGGCAGTTTAAATGTAAATGATGTAGCTGATAATTCCGATGTGGGCTACATTTTCGAAGTCGATTTGGAATACCCTCAAAATTTGCACGACTCTCATTCGGATCTTCCATTCTGCCCGGAACATCTTAATCTGCCAAATTCTAAACAGCGAAAACTTTTGGCTACCCTGTATAACAAAGAGCGTTACGTCATTCATTATAGAAATTTAAAACATGCTTTGAAACATGGGCTAAGAGTAACAAAAATTCATCGCATTCTTAAATTCAACCAATCGGCTTGGCTGAAATCCTACATTGACTTGAACACGCAGCTTAGAACAAATGCTTAAAATGATTTCGAAAAGAATTCGTTCAAATTAATGAACAACGCGGTTTTTGGCAAGACTATGGAAAATATTCGTAAACATTCTATGGTAAAATTAATTTCCAAGTGGGAGGGCCGATACGGTGCCGAAGCTTTAATCTCGAAGCCTAAATTTAAGGCGTCAACAATTTTCTCGGAAAATTTGGCCGCGATCGAGTTAAATAAATCCGAAATATACTTTAACAAATCAATATATGTGGACATGTATGGGGCGCCGTTTGTAAAGTTCGCACACATTAAAAAAACCGTGTAAAATGCATCATTTAAACTGAAAACAGGGAAGTTTACCTAGGTTTTATTCTACATTTATAAATCGCAAAGTTATTTAATTAAACATTTTGCCATTTATTATATTGCAAGACATTTAATAAATCACAAGACATTTAATAAATGACAAGTTATTTAACAAATCGCACGGTTTTTTATTTAAATGCACTGTGATATATTAAATTACCTGTCATTTAATAAATAGCAAGTTATTTATAAATATCGACTTTTTTGTACAAATAACTGGAGATATATTAAATAACTTGCTATTTATTAAATGACAGGTAATTTAATATATCACAGTGCATTTAAATAAAAAACCGTGCGATTTATTAAATAACTTGTCATTTATTAAATGTCTGATAGTACGATAGTAGTTCTGTTGAATCCGAACCACAGATTTAAAAATATATATAGATATCTAGTTAGCATCAGAAACAGACTTGGGTATACAGGCCGCCATAATGGCCGCCATGTTGAGTTCCCTTTTGATTGGTTGCCGCCGACCAATAACACAGCTATTGCTTTCCACTTTCATTGGAGGATTAACTTCACGCGCCAACGGAATTGAATGGAATGAAGCCACGCATATTTCCAAAAAAATTATCAAGTTAAATATTATTATGTAGTATGAAATAATGCAAACAGTTAATGGTAACAATTTTATAAGTATAATAGTGAAAAAATTATCAGTATTTTTAACCATAGCAATAGCACTAAATCTATTTATGTAAATAAGATCATTTGAGATTGAGGCTACTGATGATTAGATACTTGGCCAAAAACAATTTAGCTTATATATGAAAAGTTATATTTCTCCCTTTAGTATTCTTATGAGCATTTTTGCAGCCCAATACAAAACAATGGACCATGATGAAAAAATAATGAAAATAAACTTTTGAAATGCACCCCGTCAACCACTGCTAATTATGTTTTGTAATAAAATGTATCTGCACAATGAAATTAATAAAATCTACATATATAATATTAAGCACCAAGTTTAATTTGTTAAAACAAGAGAATTGTACACAAACGACGAACGTCAAATCAAAACTGGGTCACAAAAAGACAATTGACATTATTTGACAAACAGTTACGACACAACAATATTGAGTTTCCCACTAGGCACTAGACAAAAATCACTAAAAAGGAGATCATCATGGCGGACAATATACCCAAACCATTTTATTATATCCCCACTACCGCATGTTGGATATCCAGATTCTTTTAGGAAATCCGTGATCCGAACATATAAACTCACAAAAGCAATCTTCAGCTTGACAACTGTCAACAAAATGAACTGAATATGCATTAAAACTCCCAAAATTTGTAATAATGGCTCGAAAATAACTTAATATAACCCCCCAAACAAACGTCAGAAGGTATGTTTAATATACTTTTGGAATTAACTTTTGAGAAAAAGAAAATGTAAGTTTTTGGCGAGAATTGTCCATCTCAAACCATCAATCGAATTCGCCCCTGCTGCAGGAGTAATCAGCTACAAGTGATGGATGAAAAATGAAAACATCTATAAAAATAACTTTAATTGATTCCACGGTTGGCACTAGGTGAAACATAACTAATATAAGAATAAAACACTCGGTTTTGTTGTTTCACTTTATATTGAAGTAAATTCTAACATATGTTTTCACCTTTCGGTGATTATCAAAGAATAAGATTTACATACACTGATACTAAACTAAAAGTAGAAAGTTTAGGTATAGTAGTTGTGTGGTGTTATACTTACCTGAGATGTAGATTTTGGACCTTCTACTATAAATATTAGTGCCCGGTCGCAGTGAATTTTTATGAAAAAGTGCCGAAATAAACTACCCTTAATTTTGGGCTTGGAGGGTGGATGATCCTGGCAGTAGCTGTAGGATATTATATTGATGTGAGATATAGAGTTTGGGCCATCTGCTGCAAATATTAATGGTTGGTCAGTAAAGTTTTTATGAGAACATGAAAAAATAAACTATCCTTAATTTTGAGGTTGGAGGGCGGATGATCCTGGCAGTAGTTGTAGGATATTATGCTTATGTGAGGTATAGAGTCTGGACCTTCTTCTGCAAATATTAATGGTTGGTGAGTAACTTTTTGTGGAGAAATGCAAGAATAAACCCCCCTTAATTTTAGGGTTGGGGGGTGAATTTTCTTGGTAGTAATTAAAGCACGTTAAGCGACGAATAAGTGGGAATGGGATATGCATTTTTGAACTTGTGCTATAGGGGCAAGTGTGTGGTCAGTGAGTTTGTATGTTGGTCAGTAAAACTCTGGTTATTAAAAATAAGAACGGAAAAATGATTAGAAATAAAAGATAAAATAAGTTATAGGCAGTTTATGTTTCATTAGTAGAGCCGCAACACGCTGTGTACTATGTGAATACAATAAATAGTATGAAAATAGATCATTATCATGGGCGTCGCCAACGGGGGCAGGGGGGGCTTCCGCCCCCCCCTGGCTTTTGGTACATAATGACCATATGGTAGGTACTATATTACTATAATGAAAACCAATCAATTATATGCTAAGAAAATTTTGCCTTGCCCCCCCCCCCCTGGAAATTTTGGAGGCGACGCTGATGATCATTATTCAATATATACTCAAACTTTCTGACGAGTGCAAGATTGAAGATGATCTTCCAGACTGTAATGTAACACTGTGATCTAAAGATCTAATACAATAAATAATTTTGTTCATAAAAAAGTTTTTTACTTACTCAAACATACGAAGCATAAACGCACTGGAAAACGTTGTTGGTTGATTACAAAATTATGGTGTTTAATTATACAAGGCAAATATATTGTACTTAGTTACAAATGTGTTGCATTCTAAAAAGTTAGGCCCTTGTCTGGTTGCACAGGAAACTGGAGAAACCCTTTCTTGTCACTGTGACTGCGTTGCTGGACATGACAAAGCTTTTTCCGATGTGGCTACACTGTTTTACAATATTCCTGTCAGATTTGTTGATTCAGTGAGGTTAAATTGCATGGTAAATTTCTTTTCGTGGATCACTATGTTTAAAACAATAATTAAGCATTGTTTAATTTGTGCCAATTTTTGAATACCACTGCTCAACAAAATATTAAATTACATTTGAAATAAAACATAAGCCGATGCTCTTAATGCTACATTTATTATATTCTCTTAACAGTATTTTATACAAACATTATTTTCTGTTAGGAATTATTAATGAACGTTAAATACTGTGTAATTTTGTTGAAAAATTTAGTTTGAAAGAAAAAACCTAAAAGTATGAACGTAAAATTCAAACTTGCATGCTTCATGCTATTTTGTACAAATCTATTCGATAAAAGCTACGTTTCACCAGATACAACTAACACACAAAAATGATAAGCTTCACTCTTCTTTTAGGCATTCACATCTTCGGTATTCGGTTGTCGTTTAGAAATAGACTGTGAAAGAATCTTGTTTGTCCAAACTTACTAGTTCACCTGTTACATATTATACAAAATACTTGCTACATAATATTCTCAGATTGTGATCAATTTGATTCTTAATAAATAATTTCTCTTAAGGACAGCTATCCACCTATTTCTTCTGAGTGTTCACACATGCTTTCGAATGAAGTTCATTTTGTCCCTCTAACTTCGGCTTCTGCAGCTTACCACTAAACACCAGACGGGCATATCACTTAATTGTTAATAAATGAGGGAAAAAACGCGTAAAAACTTAAATTATAACCAGTCACACAAATCTGTTATTTACAAATACGTCCTTATTAAACAAATGTAACACTGGAAGTTTCTAAAACACTGACCACCAAAGAATTCTCAAACCGTGACCTGTTTCGAATCCGACCCGCTTGAAATTTGAGAAGAATCATCTCCGATACCACAAAAATCAATCGCCTAAAAAGTATCGCAAATTTCCACCCCCAGCCGCCCTCCCGGTATTTAACCTATTGTTACAGAAACATTTTCCATCCGACCCGGCACATTAGAAGTCCAACCGGCTTGAAATCTTACACGGACCCTCTACTTCAACTTATTAAACTACCAAGTCATTGCCATCCTAACATTCAACCCCCGACCGCCCCCACGGAATTAAATCTGATGTCCGAGAGACATTATCCATCCGACCCGCCATATTTGATGGCCGACCAGCTTCATATTTTACAGGAGCCCTTTACTGTAACTTATAAAACTATCATGTAAATCTCATCCTAATATTCCACCCCCGACCGCCACCGCGGAATTAAATCTGTTGTCGGAGAGACATTATCCATCCGACCCGGCATATTTGATGTCCGACCGGCTTGAAATCTCGCGGGCGCCCTCTCCTGCGACTTAAATAACTACCATGTAGCAGCCATCACAATATTTCACCCCACCGCCCCCACGGTATTTAATCTCTTATCAGAGAGACATTATCAATTCGACCCGACATATTTGAAGTTCGACCGGCTTCATATTTTACAGGGACCCTCTACTGTATCTTATAAAACTACCATGTAAATCTCATCCTAATATTCCACCCCCCACCGCCCCTAAGGACTTAATCACCTGTCCCAGAGACATTACCCATCCGACCCGGCATATTTGAAGTTCGACCGGCTTGAAATTGTGCGGGCGCCCTCTTCTGCGACTTACAAAACTACCATGTAACAGTCATCACAATATTCCACCCCCACCGCCCACACGGTATTTAATCTCTTATCAGGGAGACATTATTAATTCGACACGACATATTTGAAGTCCGACCAGCTTCATATTTTACAGGGACCCTCTACTGTATCTTATAAAACTACCATGTAAATCTCATCCTAATATTCCACCCCCCACCGCCCCTAAAGAATTTAATCGCTTGTTCCAGAGACATTATCCATCCGACCCGGTATATTTGAAGTGCGACCGGCTTGAAATTCTACAGAGACCGTCTACTGCAACTTATAAAAGTACAATGTAAATCTCATCCCAATATTCCACCCCCGCGGAATTAAATCTGTTGTCCTAGGGACATTATCCATCCTACCCGGCATATTTGAAGTCCGATCGGCTTGAAATTCTACAGAGACCGTCTGCTACAACCAATAAAAGTACCACGTAAATTTCATCCTAATATTCCACCCCCGACCGCCCCTACAAAATTTAATCTCTTGCCCCAGAAACGTTTTCCATCCGACCCGACACATATTTGAAGTCCGGCCGGCTTGAAATTTTACGGGGACATTCTACTGTAACTTATAAAACTAACACGCAACAGCCATTGCAATAGGTAGGTCGGACTTGAAATATGCCGATTCGATTGGAAAAATGTCTGTCTGATATTACCGTGGAGGTGGTCAGGGGTGGAATATTGCGATGGCTTTTATGTGGCAGTTTTTTAAGTCACAGGAGAGGGTCCCTGTAAAATTTCAAACCGGTCGGACTTCAAATATGGCGGGTCGGATGGATAATGTCTCCGGGACAAGAGATTAAATTCCGTAGGGGCGGTTGGGGTGGAATATTAGGATGAGATTTACGTGGTACTTTTATAGGTTGTAGCAGACGGTCTCTGTAGAATTTCAAGCCGATCGGACTTCAAATATGCCGGGTCGGATGGATATGTCTTTCCAACAACAGATTTAATTCCGCGGGGGCGGTCGGGGATGGAATATTAGGATGGCATTTACGTGGTACTTTTATAAGTTGCAGTAGACGGTTTCCGTGGAATTTCAAGCCGGTCGAACTTCAAATATGCCGGGTCGGATGGATAATGTCTCTGGGACAAGAGATTAAATTCCGCGGGGGCGGTCGGGGGTGGAATGTTGCGATGGCTGTTAGTGGTAGCTTTTCAAGTCACAGAAGAGCGTCCCTGTAAAATTTCAAGCCGGGCTGACTTCAAATATGTCCGGTCGAATTGATAATGTCTCTCTGATAAAAGATTAAATAAGTACCGTGGGGCCGGTCAGGAGGAATATTGCGATAGATGTTACGTGATAGTTTTTTTAAGTCACAGGAGAGGGTTCCTGTAAAATATGAAGCTGGTCGGACTTCAAATATGGCGGGTCGGATGGATAATGTCTCTCTGATAAGAGATTAAATATCGTGGGGGCGGTCGGGGGTGGAATATTGTGATGGATGTTACATGGTAGTTTTTAACGTCGCAGAATATTGCGCCCGCACTATTTCAAGCCGGTCGGACTTCAAATATGCCGGCTCGGATGGGTAATGTCTCTGGGACAGGCGATTAAGTCCTTAGGGGTGGTCGGGGGTGGAATATTAGGATGAGATTTACATGGTAGTTTTATAAGTTACAGTAGGGGGTCCCTGTGAAATATGAAGCTGGTCGGACTTCAAATATGTCGGGTCGAATTCATATTGTCTCTCTGATAATAGATTAACTACCGTGGGAGCGGTCGGGGGCGGAATATTGCGATGGCTGTTATGTGGTACTTTTCTAAGCTACTGTAGAGGCTCCCTGTAAAATTTCAAGCAGGTCGGACTTGAAATATGCCGGGTCGGATGAATAATGTGTAACTAACAGCTGGTCAGTGTTTTAGGCAGTACCTGTAACAAGTCATTTAATATATCTCCAGTTATTTGTACAAAAAAGTCGATATTTATAAATAACTTGCTATTTATTAAATGACAGGTAATTTAATATATCACAGTGCATTTAAATAAAAAACCATGCGATTTGTTAAATAACTTGTCATTTATTAAATGTCTTGTGATTTATTAAATGTCTTGCAATATAATAAATGGCAAAATGTTTAATTAAATAACTTTGCGATTTATAAATGTAGAATAAAACCTAGGTAAACTTCCCTGTTTTCAGTTTAAATGATGCATTTTACACGGTTTTTTTAATGTGTGCGAACTTTACAAACGGCGCCCCATAGACATGTGCATACTCGACATCAGTAAAACGAAAATTTACGAATTTCATTATGAATATATGAAACGAAAATTTAATAATGCCTGCAAAGTTCTTTACACAGATACCGACTCACTTATTTATGAAATTGCAACTGAAGATTTATATGCGGCTATTAGAGAGGATTGCCACGAATTTTTCGATACCAGCGACTATCCTGAAGATAATATTTATAAAATTCCGCTGGTAAATAAAAAGGTGTTGGGCCTCATGAAAGATGAGAATAACAGCAAAATAATGACTGAATTTGTTGGTTTGAGGTCGAAAATGTACGCTTTTAGAGTAGAGGGTAAAGATGCGGCCAAAAAATCAAAGGGTGTTAAACGGTGTGTGATTAAGAACCAAATAACCTTTGATGATTATTTAGACTGTTTAAATTCTTTTCGTGAAAAGTACTTTACTCAAAATTTAATAAAATCCGAAAAACACGCAGTCAGTTCCATCGCCCAGACGAAAATTGGATTGAGCCCTCACGACGACAAACGTTATCTACATAAAGGTGATTTTAATACGCTACCATGGGGGCATTATTCTATTTTAGAGCAATAGATAGTAGTTTTAGTTGTAGTCTTAGGGTTTTAATGTATAAATATATATAAGTAATTTTGTATAATATAAACTATTTTCTGTTTTCAAATAGTTTAGGATGTAGGATGTTCTACTTAATAGATTCTATTTATTTTCTGTTTACAAATAGTTGGGGATGTAGGATGTTCTACTTATTAGATTTTATTTTGTTTTACTATTAAGTGTTTGCTTCTCATTTATCAATTATTATTAAATAAACTGTTTATTGTTTTGACGTACGTATAATTACTCAATTACCTTTCCCACTCTGTTGCAGTACCACCATCTAACGACCATTTTTAATTTTTACATATTCTGCTTTATTTTGATAACAACGCCATCTGTCAATTTTTCAATTTGCAAATTTTTACCTGTCAATTGTCAATTTTGAATGCGTCGCCGCGCCGCCGCCATTTTAAAATTTTATTTCGATTACAACGCCATCTGACGGAGAATAGTTGAACGTCGCCTCCACCATTACCTTTTCCTGAAAATTTTAGGTTGTTGTCCAGACTAACTTTAGGTTCTTGTCCTAGACCGGAAGTAAAAGCAGTTTTTCAGCTCTTATGGGGCTTTCAATGTTAATTGTGTCCACGGACCCGCATAGCTACTCTACTCCCCGATGACGTCACAGTTAAAAATATGGCTACATCTTCAATACAGGTGTACAATAGAGGTGTATACAATACGGCTGCATTTCTAGCGATAAAAGAATTTTGCTTTCGGTCCGATGAGTATGTGCATTTCAATGCGTTTATTTTAATTAGACCTTGTACTGATAAATAATAAATCTGTTGTGAGTATCTCCGATTATTGAGTATCGATATATCGGTACGCAGTCACACGCACACTGGACGGTTATTGACTTAAATATAGAGAAAATTAATCAGGAAGCAGCTGCCGGGAATCGATCCCCAATCGGCATACAGCTGTATGAGCTCATGTCAATGTTACTTAAAATTCGGGGTTTCAGTTTAACAGTTATGCAGATATTTGGAAAGTGACGTTCAAAGCAAGCAGGCATTGTTAATTTTAAATTTCCCGCAATCATAATTATTCGCAAGAAATAAGGTAGCCATCTTGTTGAAACTATTATGAATACGTGCAATTAATAACGGCACGAAATTGCAACCGAAGGCTGGCAGGTTCTTGTGTCCGAGGATACAGCGATTTAAAAATAGAATATTATGTATGAGGTGTTGGTCTCTCATTTAACATTAATTTTTATTTTTGTCAGTAAACATATATCTCCAGGGGTAAAATAACACTGCCCGCAAATAAAATCATTAGGCGACTCAAATTAAAGCACACGCACACTTTTTATCATGCGCCTGCAGCACCACATTTCAAACGCTTCTAATTTTTCATATCCGCTTCTCCTATCGTCCAAATTTCGCACTCAGTATTAGCATAAATTAAATAGGTACCTAACTAATCAAGGCCCATATTTTCAACTTTCCGTTACTTGTGTAAAACTGTTTCGTACAATTCCACGAATATACCGGTTGATTGCTTAATATTAAAATATGACTCTCTAAGTAATATTCATCATCATCATAAGGTTCTCAGTCGAAGACTGGTTGGACGCGTACCTCCATTCTTTTCTATCCTGAGCTAACCTACGCATTTCCCTAAAAGTAGAACATCCTACATCCCTAACTATTTGAGAGCAGTAGTCTAATCTAGGCCTACCCCTACCTCTTTTTATTCCTATCTCTGACTCTAGTATGTCACGAACTATTCCTTCGTGTCTTAGAAGGTGTCCTACCATCCTATCTCTCCTACTCTTTATTGTTTTCCATACCTTTCGCTTTTCCCCAACTCTTTCTAATACTTCCCTATTGCTAACCTTATCTATCCACGGTATCTTCATCATGCGTCTGTAGCACCACATTTCAAACGCTTCTACTCTTTTTCTATCCGCTTCTCCTATTGTCCAAGTTTCGCACCCGTATAATGCCGTACTCCATACATACGACGTTAAGAGTCTCTTTCTAGTCTCTATATTAACCGTTCTCGAGCATAACAGTTGTTTCTTTTTGTTAAACGCAACTCGGCCCTGCGCCATTCTTTGTTTTATATCTTTAGTGCTCCTACCGTCTTGAGTTATTTTACTTCCTAAGTAGCAGAAATCCGCGACCTCCTCTATCTTCTCATTTCCAATTTGTATTTCCATTTTAGTTCTATTTTCACATCCCCTACATACCAAAATTTTAGTTTTCTTTTTATTGATTTTCATGCCGAAGCCCTGTATCAAAACTGCTTCCATTTCATTCAAAGCCGCTCCTAATTCTTCTTTGCTAGATGCTAACACTGCTATATCATCCGCAAATCTGAGCATGTTAATAGTTTGGCCCTGTACATTGATCCCTGAGGCTGTTCTTTCCTTAACAATCTTAATCGCATCTTCGATATATAAGTTGAAAACTAGAGGTGACAATGCACATCCCTGTCTCACTCCCTTCCGGATATTTACTTCCCTTTGTTCCTGCTCACATTCTATAACTGCCTTTTGCTCTTTGTAGAGATTATGTATTATTCTTCTGTCCCTGTATTTCATCCCTACCTTTCTCAGCACTTCGAACATCTTCCCCCATTTTACGTTGTCGAAGGCTTTTTCTAAATCTACAAATCCTATATAGACGCTCTTTCTCTTTTCTATCGTTTTTTCTATAATTACTCGTAAAGCTAGAATGGCCTCGCGCGTTCCTCTATTTCGTCTAAATCCGAACTGATCTTCTCCTAATATTTCTTCCGCCTTTTTCTCCATCCTTCTTTGCACAATTCTAGTTAAAATTTTTGACGCATGGGAAGTTAAACTGATAGTTCTAAAATTTTCGCATCTATCCGCGCCTTTTCTTTTTGGCAAAGCTACTATGATGTTCCGTTTGTAATCTTCTGGAATCTCGCCTGTCAGGTATATGCGACTAACTAGTTTAAATAAACGATCTATTACCTCTTGACCTGCGCACTTTAAGATTTCTGCCTGCAAGCCATCTATACCTGGTGCTTTATTATTCCTTAAACTTTTTAGTGCTATCTCAAACTCTTCTCTCATTATAGGACTCCCTAGGTTATCCCCCTCTACACTGCTTTCGCTTTCTAATATATCTTGCACTTCCTGTCCCGCATATAAGTTTCCTAAATATTCTTTCCACCTATCTGCCTTCTCCCCACTTCCGATTAGGATATCTCCTGCCTCATTTCTAATGTTTTTGGTACTAGATCCAATTTCTCTAAAATTTCTCCTAATTATTTTATATGCTTCATCAGTCTTTCCTACTTCGAATTTATCTTCCACTTCTTTGCATTTATTATCGATCCATTGCTCTTTCGCTTTCCTACATTCCCGAATAATTTCCCACTTGATCGCCTTATATCTTTGTTTCCCTGTTTCATCTAACCTATTTTTATATTTTCGCCTTTCCTCTATTAGACTCACAATATGTTTTGTTATCCAGGGTTTCCTACTTTCATTCTGTTTATGACCCAAAATATCCCTAGCTGAGGAAACTAAACTATTTTTAATGCAATTCCATTCTGCCTCTATGTCCCTAACAATATTTCCACCCGTGCCCTTTAGTGCTTCATTTGTCTTTTTCTCGAACTTATTGCGCATATCATCATCTTTTAGTTTCTCTGGGTCAAGATACCTTCTTCCGCTTCTTTTTTTCAAAATCTTAAATTTAAGATTGGCTTTCATAACGACTATGTTGTGATCACTATCTATATCTGCTCCTGGATAACTTCTACAATCCCTAACTTGATTTCTAAATCTTTGCCTAACGAGAATGTAATCTATTTGATATCTCCCTAAGTCTCCTGGCATCTTCCACGTATAGCATCTCCTAACATGATGGTGAAATAGAGTGTTCGCGACCGTTAAGTTATGTTTATCGCAGAACTCTATCAGTCTAACTCCCCTATCGTTCCTATTGCCTAATCCAAAGGGGCCAACTATTCCGCCCTCTCGCCCTGTGCCTACGACTGCATTGAAATCTCCTGTAATTATTAAATTTTCGTGCCCTCTCACAAAATCTAGCACATATTCAATATCACTATAAACTGCCTCTACGGCCTCATCACTGTAGTTAGAAGTGGGCATATATACCTGTATTATTACTGTTTTTACAGGTTTCGAATCTAACCTAACCATAACTACCCTGTCACTTTGCTGTAAGAAATTTTCTACACTCTGTCCTACTTTTTTCCGCATAACAATTCCTACTCCCGAATTTCCTCCTACAGATCCTGTGTGTATTACTCTAAAATCTCCGCTCCAGAAGTCTCCAGCTTCTGGCCATCGCACTTCACTGATACCTACTACGTCTAATGCTAACCTATCCATCTCAATTTTCAAATTCTCTAACTTCCCTACTTGTTTCATGCTTCTAACATTCCACGCTCCGACTCGTGAGATGTTACACTTATCATTTCTGATGACTCCCCCCGAAGCAGTCCCCGCCCGGAGATCCGAATGTGGGACTATTTTACCTCCGGAATATTTTACTCCAGAAGGTGCCATCATCATAAATTAAAGTACGCTGTACTAGGGATAAAATAATGTGGTGGTTTCCCGTTGCCTTCCACATCGCAGTAGTGTGTATCACAGTGCCATACCAACCCTCACGATCTCTGCCACTATGATTACTGAAAGAGCTGCTGCCCCCTTCCAGGGACTTGATTTAGTCTGGCTTCTCAAATAAAAACCCCTCCAATATGGTTAAACCTATGGTTCGGCTCTTTATATCATTGAAGCGCGCAAGCCATCCCACCCGTCCCAGTATTACTAGAACTGCGTCAAGGTACAAGTCCTTTGGGATATAAATTGCATGTGCTAAAAAAGAATAAAGAAATATTTGAATGTCTAAACACAACACTATTTTGTTGCATGATTTCCGCTTAATTTGTTGACGTTTCCCGGTTGACTTGACAGCTGATATTCTGAAAGCGTCAAATATTAGTTATCGAAAAAACTGAGAAGTTACAGGATTCTAAAGGTGACTCGTGCCCCATCTACCATATATAATTACTATTAATTAGCGGGGGCACTTTATCTAAAGCGGAAAGCTGTAGGTACCTACATAGAAAAGTGGGAAGTCTGATCCATCCACGGTGAATAGTTGTTATTAATGACGTTAGTTGCTGTTGTTTTATTCTCATACCGCTCGGTTCCAACGGCGCATGTGTGTACACATTACCAAAAGGAAATAAGCGTTCGTACTCTTCTCCGACAGAAATATGTATCTAATGAACTTATTTACGAACAGATGAAGGGTTTTATCAAAGCGATCGCTCGAACAACGCAGTAACAAGGCAACAGCTGTAAGAGGGTCTCTTTACAGAAACGGTCTCTTTGGGGCTGTCTCTATCTTCAGACGGTCTCTTTTAGCTGTTCGTCTGATCTGTACATAAAGCGCTCGGTATATTCAGAGTGATCCATCTCGACAATCACAATTCTCACATTATCGTTATTATCACCGCATCCACGCACGCGCAAACGCAGTCCCGGGTCATGGTACATTCACACCAGGGGAATCTGGTCCGACCTAATATTAGAAGTGCCCAAGCGATCAAAGGGTTGCTTTAAAAGCGGTCGCTTGATTGTTTAATATTATAATATGTCTCTCTAAGTAATACTAGTTATCGAAAAAACTGAAAAGTTATAGGGTCCTAACGGTGCCTCGTACCCCATCTACCATATATAATTGCTACTACTTAGCGGGGACTTTATCATCTAAAGCGGAAAGCGGTACCTACATAGAAAAGTATGGGTCTGATCCAAGCTTTTGAACTAACTGGTCTGTTAAAAAAAATGTAGGGTTCAAACCTTGCTCTCGACACTCTGTTTAGCAGGTCTGTCCAACAGCTTATCTGTTTGATGGTCTGTTTGTTTGATGGTATACTTTTAACAACTGTATCAAGTGATGCAAGCCTATCCCTTGTTCAAATCGAAGACTTTTATGAAGTATTTGATCGAGAGGTGAATAAAACAGTTCATAACGAAAGCTTTGACATTGGCATTTACTCTCACCTGAAAACACCTATAATTCCAAAACAAAAAAAATCAGCTGAGCTAGGATGATGTTCTTCCCACGTCTTGAACGCGATGTATTGGAAGTGTTTGCCCAGTTAGGGCTGCAGGATGTTCTACTTTGATATGTGATGGAACTCTCTTTCAAGCCTAAACGAGAACCAGAGCTATATCAAGTAAAGACAACGGCAATCACTTATGCTTAAGTAATTGATAGATGTGTAACGTTTTATTTAAATTGGACTTATAATAATTATGAAAGATAGCTGTTTATGTGCACAGAGACACCTGTTGAAATTGTTACCAAGTCAACAGAAATGACAACAGCCTCTTGCGCCGTTGACAGATAGATAAAGAATAATAATAATTATTAGCAAGTCAACAAAAAGTAAATATTCGGCACAATCTTATAGCTACACATGTATGCAATAAAAGAAATTTCTGTGTCATCGAGTTATTTAATCGACTAGGTACATCTTACGGTAACAGACCGCTTACAAAGGAATATAAAGTGAAACAATTCCTGATTGCTCAGACACAATGGACAGACCTGCTAAACAGAGTGTCGAGAGCGAGGTTTGAACCCTACATTTTTTTTAACAGACCAGTTAGTTCAAAAGCTTGGATCAGACCCATACTTTTCTATGTAGGTACCGCTTTCCTCTTTAGATGATAAAGTTCCCGCAAATTAGTAGCAATTATATATGGTAGATGGGGTACGAGGCACCGTTAGGACCCTATAACTTTTCAGTTTTTTCGATTAACTAGTATTACTTAGAGTCAAATTTTAATATGAAACAATCAAGCGACCGCTTTTAAAGCGACCCCTTGATCGCTTGGGCGCTTCTAATATTAGGTCGGACCAGATTCCCCTGGTGTGAATGTACCATGATCCGGGACTGCGTTTGCGCGTGCGTGGATGCGGTGATAATAACGATAATGTGAGAATTGTGATTGTCGAGATGGATCACTCTGAATATACCGAGCGCTTTATGTACAGATCAGACGAACAGCTAAAAGAGACCGTCTGAAGATAGAGACAGCCCCAAAGAGACCGTTTCTGTAAAGAGACCCTCTTACAGCTGTTGCCTTGTTACTGCGTTGTTCGAGCGATCGCTTTGATAAAACCCTTCATCTGTTCGTAAATAAGTTCATTAGATACATATTTCTGTCGGAGAAGAATACGAACGCTTATTTCCTTTTGGTAACTACACACATGCGCCGTTGGAACCGAGCGGTATGAGAATAAAACAACAGCAACTAACGTCATTAATAACAATTATTCACCGTGGATGGATCAGACCTCCCACTTTTCTATGTAGGTACCTACAGCTTTCCGCTTTAGATAAAGTGCCCCCGCTAATTATTGTGCTGGACAGCAGAGATGACAGGGCGGAGTTTGCCGTCGCTTAAGCCACACCTGCTGGTCTCTTTAAATCATGAGCGCGCATAGGTTTTATTTAAGAGCAGGTACCTACAGCAAAATTTGAAATAAAATACAAATTTTTTAGAATCCTTTATTAAATATTAACTACCTATAACATATTAAATATTAAATGTTCCATATTCAATATTAAATACAAATTTGAAGTTATTACTCAAGACTGAGCTGATGTTGACGGAAGTGGTTCAATTCCCTCTAGTCCGGCATTATCGCAATCATCATCGCTGTCCTCGTCAGTGGTCGTCGACTCGTCGCTGCTGTCCGAAGGCCCCAAATTTATAATAATTTCATCAATGGCATTT
This sequence comes from Xestobium rufovillosum, assembly GCA_963966045.1. Lineage (NCBI taxonomy): Eukaryota > Metazoa > Arthropoda > Insecta > Coleoptera > Ptinidae > Xestobium > Xestobium rufovillosum. The sequence goes on along the minus strand of OZ014503.1, from coordinate 2,100,859 downwards.
TCGATTTTCCCATCCATCTCCCAATATTGCTCTTCAGTTTTATGGACATGTTCCACGTATGATCGCCAGTTGTCAGGTGTTATTTTTCCAAGTGCTTCCACCGTAACCTTCATCAAACTTGTAATGGGTAACTCTCCAGTTGTATTGTGTTCCCTGACATAATTTTTGACAGCTGCCCATGCCAATTCTATAGGATTTAAATCACACATATATGGTGGCAGCCTTAGTGGAAGACACCCGTGATGGCGAATGATGGCGTCAATTTTATAGGATTTCTCCTTCGGTTTGTTGGCTTCAATAACTTCAAAAAGCTGAAATTTTCGCCACGACGGACCGAATTTTAAGTTGTTCTTCTGAAGCCAAGAGATCGTGGCCTGTTTTGTGGAATACTTTGTTGGTACCTTATCTTCAAGGTGTGAGTGATAAGGAGCATTGTCTAGTACTATAACAGAATTGGGTGGTAAATTCGGAAACAATTTCTCCTGTAACCACTTTTCAAAATTCTCCTTTTTCATCTGGCCGTGGTAATCTCCAGTCGTAAGTCCAGAACGGAAAATTAATTCGGCCCCCTGGACAAATCCATCGCGTGACCCAGCATGAACGACAATGATTCGACCACTCGAACGAAAGCCTTGAACAACACCTATTATGTTTTCGTTTTGCCAGCATTTCTTGACCGTCATGTCGTTGTCAATCCAAGTCTCATCCAGGTATACTATATTGCGACCTTCCTCTTATATTTTCGTAGCGCTGTAAGATATTTTAGACGCCATTGTAAAACACTGGGTTTCTCCATCAAAATTCTGCGCCTATTCTGACATTTACGCCATACAAACCCACGTGGCCGCAGCAATCTTTTGAGTGACTTCGCACTATACGGAAAATCTATTTTTTCCTTTATTGCCCGAAGAAGTTTTCTGCAGGATGGAGTTTGTTTCAAATTTAAGTAAAAGTCTTGCATTGTCCGGCGGATTACTTGAAAATCAAAGTCATCGATTTTTAGTATTGAAAATGCTATTGGGATCACGTTTATGCAAACTTAATGAGGATGGCGTGACCTCGACCAGCGCATACGGATAATATTGGATTGCGTGACATATGAAATGCCGACACCGAATCGGCGCGGAAGCAGTTATTGTTTTAAAACAAACCGCAAAGTATGGCTGTTTATTGTTACGATCTCGACCCCGCAAAATCGGTAAACATAAATTAATAATAATTAATTTGTTATATTGTGGCAGATATAACTCATAAGTGTTTTAAATGTAAAAATTGTGTCAGGCATTTTCCATACATACGATGCTTGCGTAAGGTGCGAGATCTGTGAATTTTGTTTGAACAGATACTCGCGGTCGCTTTTTTTCCGGGTGATATAAACGGCGTGGTCGCAGTTGGTCTTTCGGCGTTTTCTCTCCGTATCCTATGAACAGAACTCATTGATACCCCAGTATACAAAACAGCGCGTTCTGTCCTGTGCTCAACAGGGATTTCCAAACATTTTTGGGCGGCTTCTCTATCACACACTTCAATAACATTTGCAATTACTTCCCGTGCGCCACTTCTAATCGTTTTTCCGTGTTTTCCCATCATTTTCACTAATTCAAGTAAACTGATGCACTCAGCTGCTACAGAACTCCTTTATATACGTATATTCTTATGAAATTTCTGGAAAATTCAGGCGAAACCCAGAAACTTACTTTTTTCTACTTTTGGAATCTTCCCGAACAAACAAACCCTTAAAAACAATAATTGGTGCGCTCATGATGTGTAGCCGTCAACAGACGGCCGTAAATTAAGCATTTTAATTTTACGACTACAGCGGACCAAGCAGCGCGTTAAAGACTTACCCCTGGGTAGATATTATAATACACAACTGGCGAACTATGGCCGCTCCCTACACATAGTTTGGTTTCATTTTATTGCAGATAAATGAAGCGGATAACATTAATATTCCTGTGATCGAATACATTAAAAATTGTCCACCTCTTAATTTCTGTGATCACTGTCAGAAGCTCCGCCCTGCCATCTTTGCTGTCCAGCACAATAATAGTAATTATATATGGTAGATGGGGCACGAGTCACCATTAGAATCCTGTAACTTCTCAGTTTTTTCAATAACTAATATTACTTAGAGAGTCATATTTTAATATTAAGCAATCAACCGGCATATTCGTGGAATTGTACGAAACAGTTTTACACAAGTAACGGAAAGTTGAAAATATGGGCCTTGATTAGTTAGGTACCTATTTAATTTATGCTAATACTGAGTGCGAAATTTGGACGATAGGAGAAGGGGATATGAAAAATTAGAAGCGTTTGAAATGTGGTGCTACAGGCGCATGATAAAAAGTGTGCGTGTGCTTTAATTTTAGTCGCTTAATGATTTTATTTGCGGGCAGTGTTATTTTATCCCTGGGGATACATGTTTACTGACAAAAATATAAATTAATGTTAAATGAGAGACCAACACCTCATACATAATATTCTATTTTTAAATCGCTGTATCCTCGGACACAAGAACCTGCCAGTCTTCGGTTGCAATTTCGTGCCGTTATTAATTGCACGTGTTCATAATAGTTTCAACAAGATGGCTACCTTATTTCTTGCGAATAATTATGATTGCGGGAAATTTAAAATTAACAATGCCTGCTTGCTTTGAACGTCACTTTCCAAATATCTGCATAACTGTTAAACTGAAACCCCGAATTTTAAGTAACATTGACATGAGCTCATACAGCTGTATGCCGATTGGGGATCGATTCCCGGCAGCTGCTTCCTGAGTAATTTTCTCTATATTTAAGTCAATAACCGTCCAGTGTGCGTGTGACTGCGTACCGATATATCGATACTCAATAATCGGAGATACTCACAACAGATTTATTATTTATCAGTACAAGGTCTAATGAAAATAAACGCATTCTTTTATCGCTAGAAATGCAGCCGTATTTTATACACCTCTATTGTATACACCTGTATTGAAGATGTAGCCATATTTTTAACTGTGACGTCATCGGGGCTTCTCTGTATTACTCATCTTTACCACGTACATTACCCCATCAATTATTAATTTAAGTACTCAAACCGAGATTAAGCGCTTTTCAAAAAAGAGAGGTCCAGCCACTGAAATCAGGTTCTTTTCTAAATTTTCATAAACAGCTACTGTTTGAATCCGCCTGGTACATCAGCTCGCCATGAAAAATTCTTATGTGCCAGTGGTAATACTATTGAAATACAGCTGAAGCATTGTACACCTGTAATTAATAAGATATAGCCATATTTTTAACAGTGGCCCAAAAGTCTGCGCATAAAGCCCATATGCCGTTCTGGAATGACATCTGACCCCCGAATTTACATAATCCTAAAATCAGCTCATACAGCTATATATTATGTTTCTTCCTATGAGCACTGTATAATACAGCTGGTAATTTTAATTTCAATCAGTCGCCTTAAATTTAGCTTTTTTATTATTATCATAATCGTGTGCCCTCCATTTATTTGAAGGATAGCGTTTACAGACAAGTCTATACCTGTCGGGGTGACGTCATCAGGTTTGTCTGTATGACTCATCTTTACAACTTCAAAACTTTTACAAAAGAATTACAATCAGCCTCTTACACCTCTTAATTGTCGTTACTCTATGAACCCATTCAGCATTAAGGTAATTCTGTTACATGTATTTTTGTGCATTAATTTTTGAAGTTATGTGAGATGACCACCAGGTCCAGCCACTCAAAGCGATCCCCAGACCGAGGGACTATGTTTCATATTACATGAGTGGATTCCAGAAAACGCTGTATTCTTGCTCAATAAGCTCTGCATAAAACTGTAAAAATTCCTTCATTTCTTCTCCTATACCACTGCAAGATGCTTAAAACTGTACAGCCGAATATCTGCTTGTTTAGTAAGCTCTGCATAAAACTGTAGTGATTCTTTCATTCTTCTCTTATATGTGACCGAAGTGAGACGTTATATTTAACAAGCAGTGCAAGGTGAGGTTAGAACTGTGCGGGGCCCCATTTTCGAGACATATTCAACAACGGGTGGGTATTTGTGTGTATTCGGGGGCCCCAAAGGGGGCGCACATGTTTCGGTAACAACAAGAAAACTGATAAGATTACGCCTGCGCAATATAGATGGCAAAATGTTATGTAGAAACATAATTCCTTTCCTTTTTTAACATTATTATTATTATTATTATTATCGAGGTAAGGCAACGGATAAGATTACGCCTGCGCAATGCAGATGGCAGAATGGTTTGCAGAAATATCATTTTTTCCCTTTTTAACATTATTATTATTATTATTCTCGGGGTATGTGTTTTAAGCCCTTTTCGAAATTATTTTTGCTGTAAGTAAATTACACATAAACCTCTTGACAAAACGCGGTACCTACATATAATCATTCAGAATGTCTACATCAAATAACAAATTTTAGTTTATTGGGAAACCCGCCAGGGCGGAATGAAGATTACTCTTTTATCTAGCTCAAGCTTTCGCAATAATTTGTTGCTTCATCAGGAGGCTATAAAAATACAGGAAAATGCAGCAACTATCAAAATATAAAACTAAAATGATCAAACAAATAATAATACTTTGCGAACTACAAATAATAACGTTTTATTTGAATATTTGACCGGTTTCTAATAAATCGTTATTATTGGTAGTTCGCAAAGTATTATTATTTGTTTCATCATGAACTTCTACCAAAAAGTAATTGAAGATAATATTAACTACATAAAACTAAAAACTTACATGATAGTGAGATTAAAAATTAACCGTAACAGTCAGTTGGAAATTTCTTCGTGTACAGAATTATAGAACAGCGTTAATGTACAACTATATTAGATGGTAAACGTATGAGTTTGCAAAGACATACACTACAATTTAAAAAAAAATTATTGAAATGGCTTTTTTGACAAATAAATAAATAATATGTCTAGGTTACTAACAATAACAGGGTTTCCAACGATATATGCTTTTACAAGAGGAAACACGGAGGAGAGTTCTTAAGGTTAGACCAACATATCAATCGGGTATCAAATCCGCAATATTATTTCTCTTATTGAAAAGTGTAAGTAGGTAAGAATATATACTTCTAAGGTTGTCTGTGTCTGTGCGGACATTCACCATTTTATTGTTGTTTATATATAGCATTTCCAAAAAAGGCGTTTTCTTAAAGTATCCTCTCTAGTTAATATAGAGACATCGTCAAAATCAAAAGTATGGCCTGTTTGAATATGATGTTGCACCAGGGTACAATTTCCAGTTTTTCTTCTACAATCATTTTTATGTGAGGAAAGGCGGGCGCTCAAGTATTGGTGAGTATGGCCAACATAACACTGATCGCATGTGGAACAAGGAACTTTATATATAACACTCTTGAGTTTCGGACTTCGACTGCGGCTCCTTTTGACAATCCTAGGAGTAACCGACGCACCTCGTCAAAATCCGATACGAAGAAAGGCTCATCGAACTTGGACTAGGCGATCTTAGGTGCGACGAAAATGGGGCATTGACTGGACAATATTAATCATAAACATTTATTAATCATAAACGTTTATTAATAAATAATACATTTATAAAACGTAAAGAAAAATAAACATTTCTTAAGTAAAACATAATGCTAAAAATGCAATTAAACCTTCCAAAAAAAGATTTAAGTATAGCTAATGAGTGCCTGAGTAAACATTTATTTATTGTTGCAATCGTTGGATTTATGACACTTAGGCCCGGTTTTTCAAAGAAACCAACACCGGATTAAGTCTGACACCGGCTTCGTTGCTATGGGAAATAATGTAACGTGTCTACGATGTGCGCAAAAAGAATATATGGCTGCAAATGGGAAAAAGACAATTATAAGTCTTCGAGTTCAAGCGAATAATATGAAAAAATTGTCAAATCAAAAGTTTCCTATGACTGAAGTAAGAAAATCTGTTCCTTCTGTAGATAGAGCTAAAGGTGATGCTCGAATTGTGCTTTACGTTGTAATAGAGAAAACCGAGGACGGGTTCTATAAAGTGGGTACTAAAGATGGAACTATAAATACGCTGTTTTCCAGAAATCAAATTAAAGAATGTAAGGAGCGTTTGATAAATCTTAATGAAGTATCGAGTGTTACATTAACTGTAAGAGAAATTAGTGCCAAAGAATCCAAATTTGGGGGTCAAGGTTTTCTTAAATGCGATTGCACTAAGAGATACATATCAAATTTATGTAAATGTAAAAGGTCAAAGGTTTTATGTAATTCTAAGTGTCATAAATCCAACGATTGCAACAATAAATAAACTTTTACTCAGGCACTTTCTAACTCATTAGCTATACTTAAGAGATCTTTTTTTGTAAGTTTAATTTCATTTTTAGCATTATGTTTTACTTAAGAAATGTTTATTTTCTTTACGTTTTATAAATGTATTATTTATTAATAAACGTTTATGATTTAATAAATGTTTCTGATATTTTCCAGTCAATGCCCCATTTTCGTCGCACCTAAGATCGCCTAGTCAAAGTCCGACGAGCGTTTCTTCGTATCGGACTTTGACGAGGTGCGTCGGTTACTCCTAGGATTGTCTAAAAAAGCTGCAGTCGAAGTCCGAAACTCAAGAGTGTTTCGGACTTTGACCGAAACCTCCGGTCACTCCGAGAATTGACTCGCCATTCTTAAGATTGCCTGCACTCCGTACTTTGCCCACAACATATATATTTCTACCTTTAAGAGGAGAGGAATAAGCTATTTTATATTTAGTCTCATTTCTGAAAACTGAAGTTATCTTATCAGAGAGGCCTTTAACGTATGGAATAGCCAAGTAGAAGGTTGTATCTGAGGTATGAGGGGTGTTAAGTATGTCAGGTGTTCTAAAAATCAATTTGTTAACAAGTGGGAGCGGGTACGAATTGTTGAGAAAGATTCTTTTTAGTTTATGCAACGCTAATTATCTTTTAGAAGGATGGGAGACTTTGGTAGCTCTGTGTTTCATACTTAGCAACAAATTAATTTTTATTCTGTCCTGGTGTTCAGATAAGAAATGAAGAAAACGTCCAGAACTAGAAGGCTTACAGTACCATTGGGTGGAAAGTAGATTGTTGTTATTTCGGGTGACTAAGGTATCAAGAAATGGACACGACCGATCGTGTTCCTTTTCGATTGTAAATTGAATCTTTTCATGTTGTGAGTTAAACGTGTTTAGAATATTGTCCACATGGATTCTCAGGGAGAATGATAAAAATGTCGTCCACATATTTCTTAACAAGAGGAATATCGTAGGTAATCTGTGCGAGAGCCTTGTCCAAAATATCTTCCATAACAAACTGAGCGATGATGGGGGAGATTTTAGCTCCCATAGGGGAACCAAGAGTTTGCTTGTAAAAGACACCATCAAAGGAGAAGTACGTATTCTCAAACATCATCGTCACACCACGTACTAGGCAATCTAATGATAAGTAAGTATGGTTAATTATGGACGTCCAATGTCTATAGATGGAGTCAATCATGAGGTCAAGGGGGATGTTTGTAAACAGAGATACTACATCGAAACTAGCGGTAACGTAACCATCGGGGACGACAAAATCATTCATGAGGGCAGCGAAAGAGAAAGAGTCACGTACAAAGTAAGGATTGTCTTTATTGTAACTTAGGGTAAGAAGGTCAGTAAAAAACGATTGGAGGCTTGAAGTGGGGGAACCGATACAAGATATAATTGGTCTGAATGCTAGTTCAGGTTTAAACATCGAAACTAGCGATAACGTAACCATCGGGGACGATAAAATCATTCATGAGGGCAGCGAAAGAGAAAGAGTAACGTACAAAGTAAGGATTGTCTTTATTGTAACTGACGGTAAGAAGGTCAGTAAAAAACGATTGGAGGCTTGAAGTGGGGGAACCGATACAAGATATAATTGGTCTGAGTGCTAGTTCAGGTTTATGAATTCATAAACCTGAACTTCTTACCGTCAGTTACAATAAAGACAATCCTTACTTTGTACGTGACTCTTTCTCTTTCGCTGCCCTCGTGAATGATTTTGTCGTCCCCGATGGTTACGTTATCGCTAGTTTCGATGTAGTATCTCTGTTTACAAACATCCCCCTTGACCTCACGATTGACTCCATCTATAGACGTTGGACCTCCATAATTAACCATACTTGCTTATCATTAGATGACCTAGTACGTGGTGTGACGATGATGTTTGAGAATACGTACTTCACCTTTGATGGTGACTTTTACAAGCAAACTCTTGGTTCCCCTATGGGAGCTAAAATCTCCCTAATCATCGTTCAGTTTGTTATGGATGATATTTTGGACAAGGCTCTCGCACAGATCACCTACGATATTCCTCTTGTTAAGAAATATGTGGACGACATTTTTATAATTCTCCCTGAGAATCATGTGGACAATATTCTAAACACGTTTAACTCACAACATGAAAAGATTCAATTTACAATCGAAAAGGAACACGATCGTTCTGTTCCCTTTCTTGATACCTTAGTCACCCGAAACAACAACATCTACTTTCCTCCCAATGGTACTGTAAGCCTTCTAGTTCTGGACGTTTTCTTCATTTCTTATCTGAACACCAGGACAGAATAAAAATTAATTTGTTGCTAAGTATGAAACACAGAGCTACCAAAGTCTCCCATCCTTCTAAAAGACAATTAGCGTTACATAAACTAAAAAGAATCTTTCTCAACAATTCGTACCCGCTCCCACTTGTTAACAAATTGATTTTTAGAACACCTGACATACTTAACACCCCTCCTACCTCAGATACAACCTTCTACTTGGCTATTCCATACGTTAAAGGCCTCTCTGATAAGATAACTTCAGTTTTCAGAAATGAGACTAAATATAAAATAGCTTATTCCTATCCTCTTAAAGGTAGTAATATATACACTAAACTGAAAGACCAATTACCTAAACTTCAATCTTCCAACGTTATATATAAAGTTCCTTGTTCCACATGCGATCAGTGTTATGTTGGCCATACTCACCAATACTTGAGCACCTGCCTTTCCTCACATAAAAGTGATTGTAGAAGAGAAACTGGAAATTGTGTCCTGGTGCAACATCATATTCAAACAGGCCATACTTTTGATTTTGACGATGTCTCTATATTAACTAGAGAGGATACTTTAAGAAAAAGCCTTTTTTTGGAAATGCTATATATAAACAACAATAAAACGGTGAATGTCCGCACAGACACAGACAACCTTAGCAGTGTATATTCCTACCTACTTTTACTTTTCAATAAGATAAATAATATTGCGGATTTGATACCCGATTGATATGTTGGTCTAACCTTAAGAACTCTCCTCCGTGTTTCCTCTTGTAAATGCATATATCGTTGGAAACCCTGTTATTGTTAGTAACCTAGACATATTATTTATTTATTTGTCAAAAAAGCCATTTCAATAATTTTTTTTAATTGTAGTGTATGTCTTTGCAAATTCATAAGTTTACCATCTAATATAGTTGTACATTAACGCTGTTCTATAATTCTGTACACGAAGAAATTTCCAACTGACTGTTACGGTTAATTTTTAATCTCACTATCATGTAAGTTTTTAGTTTTATATTTTGATAGTTGCTGCATTTTCCTGTATTTTTATAGCCTCCTGATGAAGCAATAAATTATTGCGAAAACTTGAGCTAGATAAAAGAGTAATCTTCATTCCGCCCTGGCGGGTTTCCCAATAAACTAAAATTTGTTAACCAGACTCGCCGTCTATTCTCGTATAAATACATCAAATAACCTCGGTTTCGCACTGGCTAATGCTGCGGTCTTCTGCGCAGGATAGATAGATTGGGGTTGATCCCCGGCAGGTGCTTCCTGAGAAATTTTCTCTATATTTAAGTCAATAATTCTCCACGTGTGCCTACGTACCGATGTTCTGCGCATAAAGCTATACGCCTATTAGGAATGACCTCTGACGCCCGAATTTTTAAAATAATTCTGAAATCACGGTACCTACGTATAATCAATCAAAATGTCTACATCAAATAATCTCGGTTGCGTACTGGCTAGCGCTGCGGTCTTCTGTGCAGAATAGATTGGGGTCGATCCCTGGCAGCTGCTTCCTGAGGAATTTTCTCTATATTTAAGTCAATAACTGTCCACGTGTGCCTACGCAGCGATGTTCTGCATATTCAATAATTTCTGCATAAAGCCCTCTGAACCCCGAATTTAAATAAATAATCATAAAATCAACTCGTACAGCCATATGCCTCTTCCTATGAACGTCACTTTACAAAATCTCCGCATAAAGCCCTATACCGTTCTGGAATGACCTCTGACCTCCGAATTTTTAAATAATCCTAAAATCAACTCATACAGCTATCTCTTCCTTTGCACGTCACTTTCCATAATCTACGCATAAAGCTCTATACCGTTCTATAATGACCTCTGACCCCCGATTTTTTTAAATAATCCTAAAATCAACTCATACAGCTATATATCTCTTCCTATGCACGTCACTTTCCAAAATCTGCGCATAAAGCCCTATGCCGTTCTTTAATGACCTCTGATCCCCGATTTTTTAAAAATTATCCTAAAATCAACTCCTACAGCTATATATCTCTTCCTATGCACGTCACCTTCCAAAATCCCTACATAAAGCTATACGCCTATTAGGAATGACCTCTGACCTCGGGTCAATGACCCCCTAATTTTAAGTAACCTTGAAATGTACTCATGCAACTGTATGACCCTTCCTATGCACGTCACAATTTTTCCCAAAATCCCTACATAAAGCTATTCGCCTATTAGGAATGACCTCTGACCTCGGCTCATCGACCCCCGAATCTCAATGACCCTGAAATGTACTCATAAAGCTGTATGACCCTTCTTATGCATGTCACATTTTCCAATGTGGTGGTAAATCATTTGGTGGTGGACTTTACATGGGCTTTTATGGGGAAGTCGGCTAGTACTATAGTGGTATTACCTACTTACAATGGACAAGCAATAAATAAATGCAAAAATTTGTTAAGTTTGCCAAAGAAAATAGTTTATGCGTTATTTTTGCTAAGAACATTTATTAGAATCAAATATTTAAATGAACATCAAATACTAACCAAACAAAAATTAAAAAGGTGAAAAAAGCTACGAGTTAGGTAGGTAAGCTTATATACCGGGTGATCACGAGATCAGGCTCACCCCTATAACTTTTTTGTTTTTCAAGGTATTAATTTGAAATTTGAGACAGTTAAATGGCATGTAAACCTGTATTATTTGGAACAGTTAAAATTTTTCTGGCACTTCCGGCTTTACCGGAAATGAACCATCATTCGAATTTTTAAATGGAACAGCCTGTATATTTTCACATTTTTGGAACCATCGTTTCATTCTAGATACGGTAGTGCTACTTTTGGGTAAAAACATTACCATAAAAAATTTTTGGACGCAAATTAAATCTTGCATCTAGACATCCATGACTGAAAGAAAACAATTAAGTCGGGGTCCTAAACTAGTGAAAAACCAAATTATCAAATTAGGTCAAGTAGTTTTTCTGTTTCAGCCATCTAAAAATCTAAGACACAGTTTTTCGGGTATAAGTCAATTTTCTTAAATGGAACCATGATGGCTCATCGAAATATTTCGATAGAGCTATTTTTTACGAACCATTTGATATCAAACACGATATCTTTAATTAAAAATACTGGGAGATATCTTTTTCTTTGTATCTGCTAAATAGTAAAACAAGTGAAAACAAACACATTATCAACAGTAAACGTAGCATTCTTCCCTGCTTCATCTAAAATTTATTATGAATACAACAAATTATAATAATTATAATTATGCATTAGTATAAAATAAAGTAGGTACCTGGGTGCAATAAGCAAATGAACAAATGAATTCCAATTACTGTCAAGGAATTTTAATTCCTTTGTTTCTTATTTCTAAGCTAACTTAGGGTACCCGGGTGCCGACTTTATTTTATATTAATGCATTATAATCTGTTCGTCATAATAAATTTTAGATGAAGCAGGGGAAGAATGTAACGTTTACTGTTGATAATAAATGTTCGAGTAAATGTGTTATAGTTTTCACTTTTCACTTGTTTTACCATTTAGTAAATGCAAAGAAAAATATAACTCCTAGTATTTTTGAATGAAAGATGTCGTGTTTGGTATCAAATGGTTCGTAAGAAATAGCTCTATCGAAATATCGCGATGAGCCATCATGGTTCCATTTAAAAAAATTGACTTATACCCGAAAAACTGTGTCTTAGATTTTCAGATGGCTGTAACAGTAAAACTACTTGGCCTAATTTGATGATTTTGTTTTTACACTAGTTTAGGGGCCCGACTTAATGTTTTTCTTTCAGTCATGGGTGTCTAGATGCAATATTTAATTTGCGTCCAAAAATTTTTTACGGTAATGTTTTTATCCAAAAGTGGCACTACCGTATCTAAAATGACACTATGGTTCAAAAAATTTGAAAATATACAGGTTGTTCCATTTAAAAATTCGAACTTGGGTCCATTTCCGGTGAATCCGGAAATGCCAGGAAAATTTTTACTGTTGGAAATAATACAGATTTACATACCATTTAACTGTCCCAAATTTCAAATTAATATCTTGAAAAACAAAAATGTTATAGGGGTGAGCCTGATCTCGTGGTCACCCGGTATATTGTTATACCTAAATGTGTTTTTAGCTTCTTAAAATAATATGTACGATGTTATGCTTTCGTTAATTCTTCGTACCTATTTATTTAGATTACCCAGAGCAAGTATCACATATACGTACCTTTTCGCTTTTTGTGTTCAAATTTCGCAAATGCCAACTTGCCCTTGTTAGTAGTGCTGTACGTCAGATCCGGATTGTTTTCAAATCTGGATTAGATCCGGATCTGATCCGGGTTTATTAGAATGCGAAATCCGTATCCGGATCGATCCGGATTTAGGTAAGAGATATCCGGATCTCGGATACGGATCTTGGAGTTGGATCTCGGATCCGGATCTTGGAGCCGGATCTCGGTTCCGGATCTTGGAGCCGAATCTCGAATTAGGAATCCTTTTCGCTGCGCTGGTGCTGTGTTATTCTCTTATTTGGGTTCCAGCGGGTAGCGTCGGCATTAGAAGCTACATCAAAGAATAAAGGAAAGCCGACTTTTTGGTGGGTGGCTGTACCAGCTTTGTGGCGGCTTTTTCTATCAATCACATAAATAATAGTGGTGAAATTCTAAGTGCGTTTTTTATTGTTGCTTGGCAAATGTTTTGCCAGTTATTTATGGAAGAATAACGTCCCTTTTTGCATCAAAATGTTCATAAAAATTACTTTATTGCAATGCTACCATACACTAATTATAAGTATGGTTAGTCTATGAGCCACCGTGGTTCCATTTAAAAAACAAATTATTCCCGAAAAACTGCTTTCGAAATTTTTAATTTAGTTGATGATTCGAATCCCAAATTGACGTTTTTTATTCAATCATTGCTGTCTAGACATAAAATCTAATTTTCAGTTAAAAATTATTTAAGTTAAATTTTTTGTCTAAAGCACACCAAATTTCAAATTAATAGGTACCTTAAGGAACAAAAATGTTATAGGGGTGAGCCTGATTCCTTGGTCACCCGGCATGTTGATCGTGTAATATTTATTTAAGGCACATATGTTTTTTTAAGACAATATTAAGATATAAGTGCAAATTTGTTTTTAGAATTTTCAAATTTTTTGTTGCAAATGTTAGGTATCTCTTTTATTATACCTATTTCCCAATGCACTCTATATTTTCTTAATTTTTATTAAGTAAACTTACCTACCGTCTTCAGAAAACAATGTAATTTTCAAAACCGGATAGCGAGATCCGGATCTAACACCAAGATCCGATATCCGGATCTTATAGTAAAATCCGGATCCGGATATATCCGGATCCGAGTTTTTTTTAAATGGATCAGGATCCGTCAAAATTTACGGATCCGTACAGCACTACTTGTTAGCAGGCAGTCATAAAAATCATGTGCGCGCGTCACTCACCACGCGAGACGTTATCATAGTTATACATAAGCAAAATTCTCTCCCCAGTCGTCGTCGCCCTAGAAGATGAAGAAGGAAGAAACGCCGGCCGTGTGCACGTGAAGAACGTGAAGCCGGAAGCCGATTCCACAGAGTAAGTACCATTTCCTTTCAGATACCGGCGCGTCTGCTCTTGTTTCAGTATATAACTGGCTGCACAGCCCGGAGACAACCAGTTCCGTTAAGATGAAAGTCGCTAAAGGTTCGAAAAGTAAAAGAAAAATCCGGCCTTGGGTGCCGCCAAGGGCAGTCGCCATGCCACTTGTGACACCTCCGCCGCGTCCACCAAAGACACCGTCACCAGGCCCGGACATGGGAGAGTTAGCCCGGAAATTTGAGAAACTGTTTGGTTCCCCTGAATCCCCGACCCAACTCGGAGACATGGAACTCCAGACTCAGTTCGCAGAGAGGTGGGCCCAGATGGACTCCCCGATTACGCCCCCTCCCCCCCCCAGGAGATGGTCTGTGACACGAGTCCCCAGCTGCCTAAGACCCCGACTACCCCATAGAGGCGTTATTGTCCAGTCCTAGGACGGTTCCGATACGTTTGTGCGGTCCCTAAAGAGCTGATGCCGGATAGTACTAACCCTACCCCAGGTCCCGATTTAGTGCAGCTACTAGGGAATATGGACCCTCCGAAAAGCTCGATTGTCTGGAGGAGACCGCCACCTGCAAATCAAAAGTGAATAAAAATTCGGAATAGATCGCCCGTGGACGCAGGTACCGACGAACGGAGTGACGTAGAAGACTGGAACGCCCACCTTCGAGAATAGACCAGAAGGAATCTTTGCACGCGAGACCAGCCAGTGACGTAGAAACTTCGACGTCACACTACCGAAAATTGCCCCTCCCGGATGATATAAAATAGAAGACCGCAGCGATGCCAAGGGCCATCGTCTTCCGATCCGAAACCGAAGTACTTGGTTGAGCTAGCCTAAGTTCGCCGTGTGATTAACTGATATACACTAAATAAATATGAGTAAGTGCCCGGTGTATGATAGTTGGTATTGCAGTAATATTAACTATCAAACACAACCTAGTTGCGAGTGGACTAGATCCAGCTTTGCTTAGCGAGGGAGGAGCTAAGGGTGTCTGCTGGTGTGGGTTGGATCGATCCGGCAATCTCGTGGCGACATAAGTCAACAAATGAGACGATATATCGGCGGGGATCGATCACACCTGGCCGAACCGGCGGCCTTTAGTACAATCCAGCTGTAATACCGTCTATTTCCCCGATACGTATAACCCGGTGATAATCCAGAGGAGATTGTATTCTGGGGCTATCACGAAAACTCCACGAAACCGATGGTAATTCAGTTTGATCATACGACGAGCCCGTGGCGTGTCCAATCAGGATACACCGCGAAATCCGATTTAATTTTCATAAAGATAACCGATTTAATTTCATGTAAATACCGATTTTGCTGTAAATATTCTTTTAGTCTTATCATTTTATCTTGTATATAGCTACAGTAATAGAATACCGATATACTTTCCTTATGTGTTGTTATTTTAACCGTCGTTTAGCAATAGTAAAAGAACCCAACCCTTTCTGCGACTAAAAGCTAAGGGTAGCAACGAATAAGTCTCATACCGACCAGATACAACGAAAGAAGTTGTTCATAAGCGAACGTAGATATACACTGTGTCCCAATAATAATAATAATAACATTAACCGGCTTTATTATAAATGATAGAAATTCAAATGAAGTTTAAATATTAGTTCGTGGGCGAAGTTTAGCCAAAGGCTATTCTACCACTTAACCCAAAATCATAGAAAAAAATAAATATATACATAATATCGGAGTAAATCAAACTGGCACAGCCATCAGATAATATACCTGTATAACAAAAATAAACATGCAAAAGAAAGTGAATGAAGAACAATCAGTAAATATGCAATGCAATGATCATACAATAATAATAACAATAATAATGACACCCGCGCAAACAGAAATCAATAGAACAATACAAAACAGAACAAGAATAGATACATATAATATAAAATGGAATAAAAGCAAGATCACTGCAGTCCGAGGAAATACCGTTTGCTAGAAAGCTTAAACCCACGACAACCTAAAACTTTCAACTCCAAAGGCAAATCACCAAAAACATGGACAGCATTGAAGACAAAAGATTTACGAAATAGAGATGTGCGATGCCGGGGCATGTGGAGGAGGTGTGTATGTCTTATATTAACTCCATGTGATGTACTTCTTAAAGACAATAAATTTGCCAAGTAGGCAGGACTACCACTATTTAGAATAGAGTGTACAAATATTGCAAGATGATGCCTCCTTCTGTTAGTCATATTGAGCCAACGCAGCAGTCTAAATTTATTAGATATATGATCATATTTTCGTAAGTTGAAAATTAGACGGCAGCATGAGTTCTGAACGCGTTGTATTCGTTGAGCGTCAACATAATCTAAACATGGCCCATACACAAAATCACAGTAGTTGAAATGTGATAAAACTAAAGTTTCGGCTAAAGTCTTTCTTAATTTGGTGTTCAGTACATCTTTATTAGCATACAATAATTTAAGAGAAGTATAGGCTCTTTGTGTTAAAGTATCTACATGTAAAGAAAATTTCAAGCCACTATCCATAATAATGCCGAGATTCTTACAACTGTCAACAATAAGTAGGGGTACGGATTCAATCTGTACAAGAAAGGCAGGCTTCAAAAGTGCTACTTATTTTTTATTGCCAAATAAAATTACGTGGGACTTGGAAGAATTCAATTTCAGATTGTGAGCTTCAGACAGTTGCCGCAGCCTATCCAAATCAGAATTAATATTAAATAGAATTTGCTCATGATCATCAAAATGAAATTTATACAGTAGTTGCGTGTCGTCGGCGTAAGCATGTAATAGACAATTATTGACAAATGCATTCAGCAAATCAGCCGTGTAAATGATGAACAAAAGCGGACCCAAGATTGAGCCCTGTGGCACTCCAAAAGACAACAGCGTGGACCCAGACATTGAATTATTTATTTTTACCCGTTGAGATATGACTGAAGGAGATCGGAGGCCGACTGCTCAAACCCATAAAATTTAAGTTTGGACACCAAAACCTCATGATTGATGGTGTCGAAGGCTTTAGAGTAATCTAATAAGACAAGAGCACACACCATACCAGCATCAATAGAACTAATTACAGAATTCATAATATCAGATACTGCTGACGCGGTGCTATATGACTTTCTGAAGCCAGATTGTCGAAGAGGAAGCAGATTGTGATTAGCCACATAGGTATGCATTTGTTTAAAGATAATTTTCTCAAAAATTTTGGATAAGGTTGACAACAAACTTATGGGGCGTAGATCCGACAAATTTCGTGGATTCGAGATTTTAGGAATTGGGAAAATCATGGCCTGCTTCCATGCAGTAGGAAAATAATTCGCAATCAAACAAGAGTTTATATATGCGTTATATAGTTATCTATAAACGGACTGCAATATCTAAGCATGGCGACAGATATATTATCTATTCCACAAGAGGCAGTTTTTAAACCAAATAAAATATCATGGACTTCTTCCACAGTGGTTAATACGAAGGAGAAATTGAAAACAGAATTAAATAAGTTGTTGTTATAAAAATTAATTGTGTTTTGGCAGTCGTTGGAATGTAATTGCGCCGCATCATTAAAGAAATTATTTATAGCCTCAGGATCGGCCAAGGACTGAGGAACACTGCGTTTTTTACTACTTTTTATATTAAGACTTTTCAATGTATTCCACAGTCTACGGCCGTTACCCTCAACGCGAAGCAAGTTATTGAGATAGGCCTGCTTTTCACTCCTAACAGCCTGAACAACCAAATTTCGAAGACTTCGATAATTACTCCAATCAGCCAAACTTCTAGTTGACGTATATTTAATGAGGGCATTACTTCTTAATTTCTGCATGAGTTTAATCGTTGTCGTGAGCCAGGGCGCCTTTGGTCGAGTTACCCTAACACTACGGAGAGGGGCATGACGATCAAAAGTGTTAGTTATGAATTCAGTAAGTATACTAACTTTGACATCAATGGCCTCCTCGCGTATCACAGCAAACCAATCCAAACGTTCCAAGTCTTTCTTAAAATTCAACAAGTCAAAAAATCTAAAATCTCTGTAGGTAACTATCGTGGGAGTAAATTTAAAAGTAGGTAAGTTGAGTTTACAAAATACTAAATGATGATCCGAAATAGAATCCGCATTTACCACACCGGCATCAATGGTAATGGTATCATCATTTATATAAATGGGATCCAGTAACGTCAGCGATTCAAAAGTAATTCTAGTTGGTTCACGAATCAATTGAGTAAAACCGTATGCACTAAAACATCTGTCTATTAAATTATTTCCACTCAGCAAATTTACATTCAGATCTCCCATACACAGCAAGATATCTGACGTCGGCAATAGTGTTGAGATTGGACTGTCCAACATATCAACAAGCGAAACACAATTGGTGTTGGGTGGCCTATATATAACACCTAGTACGATTTTCCTATTGCTCACCTTAAAACTCAGCCAAATTTGCTCAAATTCATCAGTAACAGGAAAATCAAAAGATAACACCTTCACAGCATAAGAGTTTTTCACATAGACACCCACACCGCCCCCACGCCGCGCCCTATCACTTCGCAAAAATGAATAACCAGAAATATTAACAACATCTGGTGGAATATTATCATGCAGCCACGTCTCAGTGACCCCAATAAAGTCGTAAGAGTTATCACAAATGAGATCGACAAACTCTGTAAACCCTGTAAACAGTGATCTTACGTTTAAATGCGCAAAATTAATAGAAGACATTAAGAATAATATTAATGAATGATATAAAAAAAATAAATAAGTAATGAAGTATATCCCGCATTTTACAAAAGTAAAACAATAATATAGTAAGCAAACTATCATTCAAATTAACTGTATGATGCCTAACAGACGCGGGCAGCACAGAGAAAATCATATCAACCAAGAAGAATAATTCAAATTTTAAATTATAAAAGAAAAAAGTCAATTCAAATCTACAAAGTACACCAAAAGAACAATTTTTGCTAACTGTATAACAGTATAACAAATTTAAATTTAATAAAATACAAATTCTGCAATAATTACAGTTATTGAAATATTTCAATTTTTGAAATTCATGTTTAATGAACATCTTTCAGACTCTCTAGGGACTCAATAACAAACACTTTACTGTCCTCCGACTTTCTCATTAAAATCTGACCATTTCCCACCCACAAAAATTTTATACGATTGATCCTCTTATATTCCCTGCACTTGTTGAATAAAGTACGATTTGCACTTGTCAAATGTTGATTTATATAAACAGGTTTTCCAGACTCACCAATATCACGCCAATCAGGATAAAAGTCTGCCACACAAAAGTTCTTCTTAACCCTTCTGGCCCGGATGAATTCTTCCGTTTTCATTCGCGAAATAAATTTTATTATAATTCCTCTCGGCATCCCCTGATCGTTACTCTTCCCGAAACGATGACAAGCGTCCACATCTCTGGTTTCCAGTGTTACACCAAGAGCTCTACTTACAGTCATGACAGTACTAATAATGTTCTCATCACGCAGTTTCGGGACCCCAACAATTTCGATTTTGTTGACCCTACTGTACTGTTGTTGTTTATTCAGGCTGGCAGTTAATTCAACATTTGTCTTTTCCAAGAGGGTAGACCGAGAAGACAGTTCGTCTATTTTAACGTAGCAACGACTTAATCTTAGATCTAGGTTCTTAATTGCAATACTCCATGAAAAGTGGTACAGTGAACGCAAAGCGCCCGAAAAAGATGAGCGGCTCCGAATTATACAAGCAGCCGCCGCAATAATTAGGGAAGATATTCGCACAACAGTATATCAAGTTGATTCTTATCCTGCAGCTGATGCTAATTTGGAGGATGCCATTCAACTTCCTGAGACGCTGCAGGCATTCCTTAAGCAAGTTGTGACTACGAAATCAAAGACTAACACATCTACGGGTCGTAAGAGAGCTGCTATAGGTCAAGCACTTATTTCAGCCTGTAGACATCTGTCTTTTTATCACCAATTCTTTTGGGCATTGGTGTTTATGCCCATAGATCATTGGTTTTCAAAGTGGGGGGCGCGCCCCACTAGGGAGGCGCGATAACATGTAAAGGGGGGCGCGAGCGAGAAACATAAATCCTTTCCGTTTCCGCCACACTCCAGTATCGTTAGCGCGCTCCTCGCAACCACGCGTAGTTTGATACAAAAATTAAAAAGCGGCCTGTTAGGTTATTTATATTGTTTCGTCATGAGTTCGGCGAAAAAACGTAAATATAATGGTGACTATATCAAATATGGTTTTGTTGCTATACAAAAGAATGATATGGAACATCCGCAGTGTGTTATTTGTTACGAAGTATTGAGCAATGATGCCATGAGACCTTCTCGTTTTTAACGACATTTGTCCACAAAACATAGCGCGTTAAAGGGCAAGGCGAAGGAGTTTTTTTGCTTCAAAATCTGCTTCATCTGAAAAAGTTCTTGAAGCATCGTATGAACTATCGCTACTCATCGCAAAGGCAAAAAAAGTCATAATCACTCGTCAAACCCTGCCTGTTGAAAGCAGCTGATATTGTTCTTGGACAAGAATGTAAACAAAAATTTTCACAACTACCTCTCTCTGACAACACCGTGAAACGTCGCATTGATGATATGGCTGAAGACATGAAAGAATAGGTAGTGGAGGCCGTGAAAGAATCAAAATTTTATGCAATACAGTTAGACGAGAGTACCGATATAGCACAACGTTGTCAACTGTTAGTTTTCGTTCGATACATGCAAAACGAAACAATCAAAGTATCAAAGACGAATTGCTGTTTTCCACAGAGTTAGCGACTACTTCAAAAGCAATAGATATAATGACAGCAATTTCTGAATTCTTTGGCAAACATGAATTGTCGTGGCAAAAGTTAATTGGCGTATGCACAGACGGTGCTCCGTCAATGCTTGGAACTCGCTCAGGATTCGTAGTTTGTCAGAAACAAGAATCCTAATGTAATTGCTGTTCACTGTTGTATACACCGTCAAGCCCTGGCGGCTAAGACACTTTCTAACGAACTCAACGCTGTCTTAAAATTATGCATTAAAATTGTCAATTACGTTAAAAAAGTGCGTTGAACACTCGACTTTTTACGGCTCTTTGTGAAGATTTGGGTACAGAACATAAAACATTGTTATTTTGCACAGAAGTGCGCTGGCTCTCGAAAGGAAATATGCTGGCAAGATTGTATGAGCTTCGAGATGAAGTCAGTCAGTTTTTGGAAACTCGAAATGAAAGTGAGTTACTTCTTGAATTCAGAAAGCCGAGGGTGCAAGTGGTATTTGCGTACCTATCGGATATGCTCGAATCGTTGAACTCATTGAACTTGAAATTACAAGGTGGAGACTCGAACATAATTTATCATAGGGATGCAATCACAGCCTTCACTGAGAAGTTGCAACTGTTTTAGACAGTAGGGAGGCGTGACAAAAAACTTTGGGAACCACTGCCATAGATGTTTTGCATCCAAGGAATTAGTCAATCGGCTGAGCAAACTTTCGTTTTCTGTAGACTACGCGGAGGTAAAAAGGTAAGATTTTTATTTTGTTCATCTTAAAAAGTTTGTTTAAAGTTTTTCTTTAATTTTTAGATATGAGTAGTCATTAATGGCAGAACACTGCTCTCTAGAGGCACACACTTGTGAGAACTCTTACTTACAATATGCCTTTGATAATGCTGACTTTAACGTCAGAACGTTAACAGGACATGGTACTTTCCATAGCATGGGCGGTGTGCGTCTTACCACTCCAGCTCCACATACCCTTGCTAATTCGGTTCCTCGTGTGCTAAATCCTCCAAACATTTCAGAGATTCCCGCACGTGGTTCAATGCCAATTAAATGATATAAAAAGCCACCTACATCTGGACTCAAAGCTGTTAAGGCGCGTGAGTTTAAAACTGCTTCACTGAAAACTCTGGAAATAGTAGAAGCTGCTTTAATATTAGATAATCTTTGTGTTATTGCCCCATGGGCTGACATTTTATCTCCACCAGCTTGGAACGGTTTTATGAGGAGAGTCTATAACACAGGCTTCGTGCATTTTAATGAAACTGACATAGACGCCCTTCCTTTTATAAATTTAGACCCCGGAAACCTCAGTACTATTTACACAGCTCTTTTGTTTGCGAGAATGAAAGTAAAAAGCAGGCGCAGGAAAGCTGTTTGGTTACTTTTGATCAACCGTTGTATGCCAAAGCATCTGAGATTGTGGCAGCCGTACGTCCTGGAGAATTAGACATCGTAACCGTTCGCCTAGATGGTTTTCACCTGCTCATGTCATTTCTGGGGTCTGTTGATTTTATTATGGCTGGGAGTGGCCTTGAGCACCTGTGGGAGCAAGTGTACGCCAAAGCATCCGTCCATCATCTACTTAGTGGTCACGCGTATTCCAGAGCTCTTAGGGCTCACTTTCTACCGGAAAGAGCTCTTCTTTCGCTTATTTTATCCGATTGTGCTAATCTTGAAGGAACACGAAAAGATTTACAACATCTAGTAAATGATACGCTGGAAGGAACAAAATCTCCACTTCATCTGGTTGAATCCAATATTCTATAGTATGTGCATAATATTATAACAAAAAAAAATCTATTGAAAATTCATGGCCTACAGCAAAGCTTTGGATTCAGTATTTAAGGATGGTAGAGCTGATTCGCTTATTCCTGCGCGCTGAGAGAACGGCAAACTGGGAACTGCACCTTTATTGTGTAGCAGCAATGATACCCTTCTTGCATGCCGTTGAACACTTTCAGTATGCAAGGTATGCACATCTTTACCTACAACAGATGGAAGAACTCGATTCCAAAATGCCCTCAGAAGAATTTTCTAAATTTGTTGCGGACCGACATTACACTATACGACGTACGAGTGAATTTTGGTCTTGTATTTCAACAGATATGGTGATCGAACAGTCTTTGATACGGCTTTTAAAAGTTCAGGAAGGACTCACTCATAGCCGTGGTATATCTGATAGTCAGCTAGCATATTTCGTGCTCTCTTTTCCTGGATGACTTAAAATTTGTAGTTCCGTTGAACGCTTGACTGTTATTACTAGAACTTCAACAGAACAACACGTTGAACTTAGAGATTCAAGGAGATCAGTGGATGCAAAACATTTGAACCTTTTTATAAATTGGCTGTCGACCCGCTCTCCTTGGTAGGAATGCAGTTCCTTACGGTCTTTATCGTCTGGGATTGTTGGGATCAAACCATTAATTGTCATAATGCAATGGAATTAGGCAACCATGCGATGAAGGCAGTCCTCGGTTGCAGTTTCTCCGACATGAAGCTATCAAGAAAAAATTAAGTTCTTCCATTGGCGGCAGTTAATGCCAAATTAATTATTAGAAACGAAGTCGTACCAGTGAATTAGCAACAACTTTTCATGTGGATAGCTTGGGCAATAAGCAACAGTTGTGGAAACTTTACGCAGTACCTTAAGTATGAACTGTCCCCAAGGCCACCTGCACTTTCGATGAGGTGTCTATGAGAAAAACCGCGAAGTCTACACTTTTGAAAGTCCTTTTCTCTTCTTCGGATTCCACAAATTTCTCATCTTATGTAGTTATTATAGACGGGGACTATCTTCTTCGAGCCTTGGTTTGGCCTAAACCAGCAACATTTGGAGCTCTACTTGAATCATACAAGAATTACGTCGCGCAACATTTCTGTACACATTTAAAAAATGTAGTTGTTGTGTTTGATGGTTACCGACGTGTTGCGTCTACAAAAGCAGAAGAGCAAAGGCGCCGAGCCTCTCGAAACTCATCCGCAGATATGGTTTTCGATAGCAACACTACAGTCTCCGTCTCACAAGCTGATTTCTTAGCAAATGGGAAAAACGAATCTAGGCTAAGTAGTCTACTGACCAACACATTTTTGGCTCAACGGCTAGAAGTAAGACAAGCAGTAGTAGATGCGGACACCATGATCGTCGATACAGCTCTGGAGAAAGTTAACAACGGTCAGAAAGTCAGGATTGTGGCAACAGACACTCATATAATTGTTATGCTGCTAAATAGAGCCGGCAATGACACAAATATTCAGGTTGACAGTCGTGTTGGATCCGAGAATAAAATATACAATATCAAGGAAATTCAAGATCAAATAGGCTCCAAGAAGGATTACTTAATGTTTGTTCATGCAATTACAGGCTGTGATACCACATCATCCCTTTTTGGTAAAGGCAAGAAGAAAGCATTTAAACTTTTAAGAAAAGAGAGATGCAGGATTCTGCTGCTATTTTTAATAACTCGTCAGCTTTCAAATCTGACATTGTAATTGCCGGAGAAAAATTTATCATGAAGCTTTACAATTCTGAGACCTACTCCAGCTTGGACGAGCTCCGAAGCAGGATTATGCTCGCACTCTTGCCAGGAAAGCTGTCACTTCAAGCTGTGAATTGGCCACGCTTCCGCCCACAAGTGCTGCATGTGAACAGCATTCGCTTTGAACATATTTGCAGGTAGATGTTTTTTGTTTTATAAAAATTGGGGCGTGATTAATTTCATTGATTAAAATTTGTTTTAGGTTTAAGAATGGATGGGAAATTCACTTCCCTCAGATGACTGGGGTTGGAAGAAAAGTGGTAAAACATTAGTGCCTGTTACAACCCTCTTACCCCCAGCGTCAGATAAACTGCTGCGCATGGTATCCTGTGGGTGTAAATCTGAATGCGAGGCTCGGTGTTCCTATAGAACTGCAGGTCTTGATTGCTCAATGATGTGCATGCATTACAGGGGTCGAAGCTGCAATAACGGTACTCCTGTAAATGAAGTTGAAGTCGACGATGATCAAGACGAAATATAAGTAAGCAACCATATTATACTTAAAACGAAAGAAAGAAAAACAAGATTTAATTTGTTTTATGTTCCGGCTCTACTAATTTTGTTGACACTAAGTTTTCGTGTTTTATTCTAAAATAAAAATATATTGCATGTAACATTTTTTTTATTTTGCTTATACTTTTTTGAGCTCTTTCCAAACACTAAATAAACTTCTGTTGGAACAAAGACTATTATTATTATTATTATTATTATTATTATTGAGATAAAATACATGACTAGTAAGATATATAAATCTATTAAGTTATATATTGACGGCAACACACGATATGCATAATAATATCCTGTATAAAATCCGAAATACCCGCCTATGCCCTTTTTCATCAAGAAGCCGGCATAGGACGGCTTAGGACTTTTGGTATGTTGTTCAGTACACTAAATACAATATTTCTACCAAATTTCAGATTTACATTATTTTTTTCAGGGTCAAACCCTAATATGCCTGGGCTATTACCCAATATTACATTTGACAGTTACAATAACGCGCGATTGAGTATTGCAAAAGTGAAAAACAATTCCAAAGTAGTTATATTTATAAACAATACACATAATATATAATATAATATATAATATATGCAAAGTAAGAAACAGATCAATTTGAAGGCTATTGATGGTCAGCAATTCGAATCGGCTTGTGTACTGGTGTTTTGTAACGGAAGTTCTTATCTTCTCCATGAATGAACAAAGGAGATTTCGTAACTTCTCCCACCGTAGACGAGAAACTAGCGAAGTTGGATTTCCTGGAGACTGGCTTCTGGTTTCGAAGTTTTGGATTTCCTTATTTTAGGAATGATGGATTTGGATACTACAAAAATTATAAAAGCAATAATTAAGACATATAAAATTATTGTCCAGCTGCTAATGTTGTGGGTCAGGAACGGGCTATTTTTTAAGCGCATCTTTAATTCTGTTAAGTCGTCTAGGCGAATTTCTTCCAAAGTAATGTTGACGGGTTTCGCACTTTCCACTCTCTTGATATTTGGTAGGTGAATTTCTGGCAGTTCTTTGAATGTTGCTTCTTCTATTTTGGATTCGTCGAAAAGTATAATTTTCCCTCGTATTTCCAATGAGCAATTTTTGGGTACTTCTAGCAAGTAGGATCCTTTAAATTGTATATTTTGAAGGCGGTTTTTGCAACGTAGTTGCCCAGTCATTTCTTCCGATTCGTAGTAAACCCGTTTATTATTTTCAATTTCTTGAATTTTGTACTTGGTGTAATTTTTTCAATTTCACAACCATTGTACGGTTTTTGACGTTCTAGAAGTTGAGCTTTACCCTGCAACTCTTGTGATACAAATTTTAAATTTTGGTTTTTACAAGCATAAATTTTGGATTTCGTTTTTAAACAATCTGCCAGTCAACATGTAAGTATTTTCGTTTGCGAGGAAATATTTGGCTGGACCAATTATTAATTGAGTTTTTGAGTTTATTAATTGAGTTTTTGAGTTTTGGTCTATAGGTAGTGCATAGGAATGGTACATATTATGCAAGATTATGCAAGATTAAATAAAAATTCAATTCTATTGTCTGTATGATATTCATTAATTTCAATAATTTGTTCGAAAGTTACAATAGTTTCGAGTTCTGGAGCGACTAGTAATGAATTTGGCAGATTCAAGTTGATACGTTTTAATATTAATAATAACTAATTTACCTTAATAATATTAGGGTGTAATATTCTTAATTTAGCAAAGGTTAAGGCTGTTAGTAAATTACTTAATATAAAAGATATGTGAGAAAGCGAATTAATCATTTGTGAATACGATTCTGCGATTACAAGTTTTTGGTTATATTCAATTTGAGTTTTACTCATGTTCTGAATTTTCGCATCTAGTGAGCTTAATCTATTTGTAATGCGTTTCTGATCATTTGACAAGTGTGATACAGAGTTATTTAAAGGTGTTAGTGATTCCGTTAAAATACTAAGTTTTTGATTATAATTATTTACATTTTTTGATATGCTATTTGTGGCATTCTCAAATCCTTTTCCGTCTTCTACCTCTAGATTACTAGTAATAGCTTTTATTAAAGTTCCAGCTACATCTATTAATCCTCTTTTTGTTCGAGATTTACGTAGCAATAATAGGTATAATATTTTTTCACGAATTTCTATCAAAAGTTGATCGCAAGGGTGATGTTCAAATGTAGTTTCATTTTGGATCTTCTAAAGATTATTCAGTATGATTTCAAAATTTTGTATTTCATTTAGAATACCTGTTAAGTCAAATGGTTTTATGTGAATAAGCAATTTTTGCTTTTCCAATGTGATGGATGTAAGTTACAAGTTCATTATTCTCCTATCACACTATAATATGATACTCCTGACTCAGCATGACATCATGCTGCATTGTTTTGTACATGTAAAACATGAATTATAATAGTTCCTCTGGAATTAGAATCTAAACTTATACTTGTAATATTTTCGGAATAAAAATTGTTTTTTAAAGGGATTTTTCCAAATCTATAATATAAGTGGCGCAGTCGGTAGGACTGGTCAAACGATACTAAGGGATATAATATCGGTTTGTTTCAACGATTTATTGACCAACCAAAAATTGACATTTTTGCGAAATTTCAAGTTAAATTTCAAGAATCTCATCCAAGGTCCAGTCGATAGGTGAATTGAGTAGCCTAGCGTGAAGCGTTCGAGGGAATATCGCAGTGGCTCTATATTCGACGAAGGCACATGGAGAAGACATTGATTTTTCTGTGACTACGTATGTCTTATAGAGATTCTTTTAATCAATACAATTCCGAAAGTTCAAATAACGATTCAAATTCTGATTCAGACTCAAGTTCTCATACAGAACTTCCTATAAATAAACACGTAAATTTTAATACATATTTGGGAATCTAACATTTCAAAAATGCAAAACGAAGTAGCAGTCTATTCTTAAACAAGAATACCTCGGTATGATACCTGAATTTCACGGACAAACCGAGTTACTCCCTAGATTTATCGAAATTTGTGAAAAACTAGTAACAAAATTCTATAATACAGTTGATCAAAATGACTTTTTCTGAATGAGTACTTGATGTCTAGTATTTTAGCTAAAATAAAGGGTGAAGCTGCAATAAATATTTCACCCTATGTTGTGAAAAATTGGCTCGATTTAAAAAATGCTTTAGTAAATGCATATTCAGACAAGAGAGATATTTATACGCTTAATATTGAAATGATCGAATTAAAACAATAAAGTGAATCTGCATTCGACTTCTTTAATCGTGTGCAACATGTTTTAAATTTTCAAATTTCATATTTAACGACACACATTACTGCACATGAAACGCAAATTTTGTCTGGGTATTTTCGTAATCTTGCTTTGAGAGTTTCACTGCGAGGGTTGAAAGACCCAATAGGATCTTTAATGCGAACGAAAAATCCCGCTGATTTAAATTCAGCGATCAATATGTTAACTAACGATTTTCAATTAGAAACTGCATTCCAAAAATTCAAACAAAAAAATAAATCCAAACCTAACTTCCCAAATAAGCAACAATTTCCGTATAAACCTCAATTTAACAGACCGCTCCAGTCAACAAACTTCGCACAATCCTCAAGCATATAATCCTCAAACACAAAGACAAAATAATTTTGGCAATATGCAAAGGCAATTTAGTGGTCCTACTATTAGTCAAAACCAACAAAATGTGCCCAGGTCTAATCAAAATCAAAATTTCTATAAACTGACTCCAATGAGTGTTTCTACTAGAAATACTTTCAGGCAGCCGAATAATAACCCCCAAAATCATTGTAGAAATTATTTTAGAGGCAATAATAAACCAAATTTTGTTGTGGAAGAACTAAATAACATCGACGAAGAACAGACAGTGGAACTTCCAAACGACGATAACGAGTTTGTTCAGGAACCAGCCTTGGACGAAGCCTCGGACACACAAGACTCCCAAAATTTCAATTAATGACTAATAATGGAAGTCAACTACCTTATATTATTTTGCCCGAAAACAATTTAAAAGTATTACTAGACACTGGTAGCACCAAATCCTTTGTCAAGCCAGAAATTGCCAAAAAATATTTTAGTGCTTCAAATTTCCACAGCACACGGTACTTCCGTAGAACATTTTAGTACTACGATTCCCTGTTCCAAAGTATTTCAAATAAAAATTGAACCACTTGAATTCCATTTGTTCAATTTTCATAAACACTTTGATTGCTTATTGGGAATCGATAACTTAAAAATTTTAAACGCCAACATAGGTAGATCTGTGTAAAAATATTTTAGTTACGCCTTATAGTGAAATTAAATTACGATTTCACAAAGTGAACCCCTGCATGAATTGTATAGTAGTGCAGCCTAGGTCAGAACAAGTAGTTGAATTTAGTATTATGAATATAAAAGACGGTGATGTCATTGTACCATACACCAGAATAGAAGATTTAGAGATACCACAGTGTATAACAAAAGTAAATAATTATAAAGCAATATGTTCTGTTCTGAATAAATCAGAGTCTCAAAAAACTATCGACATTTTAAAACCAATAAATGCAGAATTGTTCGAGGAAGGCGAACAATATTTTCAAAACTTTAATGGTTTTAATGCCGAGAAATTGAAGTTTGATCTCTCAAATATTAGAATCGAACACATGAATTCAGAAGAACGCGAGAAAATATTAAAATTACTTAAAGAATATTCAGATATATTTCATTTAGACGGCAACGCATTAAGTTTCACAAGTAAAGTAAAACATACAATCAAAACTTCTGACGAGTTACCTGTTTACACTAAGTCGTACAGATACCCTGAAATACATAAAAAGGAAGTTCAAAAACAAATGCAGAAAATGTTAGATCAAAACATCATCAGGCCATCAGGCCCTCTCATTCCCCTTGGTCTTCACCAATCTGGGTCGTGCCCAAAAAATGGACGCTTCCGGGCAGAAAAAATGGCAAATCGTGGTCGATTATCGCAAGCTCAATGAGAAGACTATTGGAGATCGATACCCATTACCAAACATCACCGACCTGCTGGATAAATTAGGGCGCTAACAGTACTTTTCAACGCTCGACCTAGCGTCGGGATTTCATCAAATCGAAATGGCAGAAGCCGACGTAGAGAAAACCGCCTTTAACACAGAAAATGGGCATTACGATTTTCTCCGCATGCCCTTTGGGCTCCGAAATGCCCCGGCGACATTCCAGAGGGTTATGGATAACATTTTGAGGGTATCCAAAATGAAAGATGCTTAGTGCGCCTGGATGACATTATTATATTTAGTACAAGGCTCCAAGAGCACATCGACAGGCTTAGGGAAGTGTTTGAAAGGTTGCGACAGTCGAATTTTAAAATCCAAATGGATAAATCAGAGTTCCGTAGGAAATAAGTGCTTTATCTGGGTCACGTTGTGACACCTGACGGGGTTAAATCCAACAAGGAAAAAATAATAGCCATCCAAAATTATCCTTTGCCTAAAACCACCAGGCAAATTAAAGGGTTCCTTGGTTTACTGGGTTATTGTCGCAAATTTATAAAGGATCTTGGGAAAATAACCAAACCGTTCACAAAATGTTTAAAGAAGGGCGCTAAAATCATTTATGATGATCCCGAATATATTAAATGTTTTGAACTTTGCCGAAATTTGTTAATCAACAAACCAATATTACAATATCCAAATTTTTCCGAACCTCGTATCCTAACCACGGATGCCAGCAATGCGTTGGGCGTTGGGCGCCGTTCTTTCGCAAGGAAAAATTGGGTCAGATTTATCGGTCGCTTATGCCAGTAGGGTATTTTAAGCGAGTGCGAAAGAACTACTCTACGATCGAAAAGGAACTTTTAGCTATTGTGTGGGCAGTGAAATATTTTAGGCCCTATGTTTTTGGATATCTCCCATTTAAAATAGCTACAGACCGTACCCAAGTAGCAAATATAGATACATTTTAGTATACGTTTCCATTGAATTGTTTCTGTTTCCATCACAAAATGGAAACTGTTGGCAACATGTTCTGAAAATTTTTCGCCACCAATGTACTTTCTTACGGGAGTCGATATTAATGTTTCCGTGCGTTGGCACTACGTCGTTTCTTTGGTTGTTTCGATATTTTATTGAAACATGTTTCAATTCTGTTAGCATTCAGATGAGCAATGGTTACGTAATTTTTACCACTAATAATTTGTTTTATATTCGAAACAGTTACTGTGAAAGTACCCGCGAATCATTATTATAGAAATATCGGTTTCGAATCTTTTTCTGATTTCATCAATACTCATATGTTTTGAACACAAAATGAACATAATCAGTTTCAATACTTCTAAACGTTAATTTCATAAACGAATGTCTGCCCCGAATAATTATTGATTCCAAATACAGTACGAAAAATTTATTATTATTATGTGCCTACTAAAATATGTAAAATTACCTTTTGTATATAAAAATAATCCGAACAAAGTTTGTTTCATCGATTAATTTCAGAAGTTGAGCAGGCATACTTTAAGCACCCAGCGAAAAATGGGAAATATTGAAAATGTATTCTTATTTGAAATACAAAAATTCTTTTAATAATCAAGAGTTTTATATTTTCAGTCCCAGAAATAGTTCAGATACCAGTCTACCATTTTTCTCTGACTTTCTCGGAGTAGATGCTTAATTTAAAAATATTATATTATTTAGAGGTTAACTAAATGTGTAATGGCTGCCAAATTAGTTGGTTAAAATGCTCCGATAAAATGGACGACAGAAACTTGTATCCCTCTGTTTCGAAAATGTAGCATATGAGATGGAATAGTAAACTTAATTGAATCATATTCCCAATAATTTTCGACAATTATAGGAAAACAAATAGCTTTGTCACATTTTCGAATTATTTTCGAAACTGATGGTTAAATTATTGTAAAGAAAATTGTCTTCGAAATGTTGGCGACAAAACGGCTACATGTCGCCTTCGTTTTGCACACATTCTACACTGAATTAGCTGCGCATGTACGGAGGCCGTTTTAGTCGAACATGTATCGTTTGATGTTGCAGTTTTCTTGAGGTTATATGTTGTGAGTGTAAGGGGTGTAAATTTAGGGCTACGTTTTCATTGCACATCAAAGCGGTACCAATATGTACAAAGTAGTTCACACAGTTGAAAAGAACAGACGGAGCAATTTAATAGCTGTCCCAGGTGGCTGGGAAAATAATGGGATCCTATACTGGCCTAGCTATTTGAAAAAAGGGAGATTTAGAAATTCTGCTTCGTAATCCACATTCAGTACCTGAACCTGATGAAGGACGGACATCTCAGAAATGCACAGTCCGAGCGTCAGAAATTGACGGTTATGAAGCTGCACTGTTAATAGAATCGGCATTCACAAATTGTCAAGATACAGATGATGAACAAATGTAAGTATCAACTAATTATTTGGTAACGGAAGCAATGGTAACATTATTTGTTGTTACTTTTAGCGCATTTCAAGAGGTGATACATAAGCAATTGGAAGAACGAAATCCGCACATACTTAATAACATTCTACTGAATAGGCTACCTCAAAGTAAAAATGGAAGTATTAAAGATTTGCAACCACCAGCCCCTAAACTTAGACGAATTTCGGCAGAGAGGGAAACTGGCGTTACTAAATTAATGGAAGTTTCTTCCATTGATGCAGATTCACCTATCCCATCAACATCACGCATCGGCAATGATATTAACAATGACGTTGTGGACAATTCAGATATAAACGATATGCCTCTCATTATGTTTGATAATAATATTACCCAGAAAATAATTGAAGGTAAGTAATAACTTTTTTTTTTGTAAATGCACATATCTTCTTTATTTTTTAGAATTAAAACCCGAAATAACTAAAATCATGAAGTCAATAATTGAAACTGAGACTGTTACATTACATATCAAGCTAGATGAAATTTTGAAAAAACTGGCACAACCTAAGATACCTTCGGCGTCTGTGGCAATCAGTGATTTATCTAGTTTAGGAGTTGATAACATAACGCTTCCTTTAACTGATCTGAAGGGAGTATTAAACCTAGAAAATCAACTAAACAAGAACAGACAGTTAAACGCAAAATTGGTATTTTATTTATTTATTTTTGTTTCTGTCATTTAAATTACGTACAAAAATTTTCTTTAGATTGAATACATCACGATCAAAACCTGTGCACAAGACATCAGAGACGTAAAAAGAGTTACAAAAATTTTTTTAAATACTTTATTTCATTTGGAGACCATGCGTCTATTTACATGGGCAAAAAGAAACCGGCTTTTTGTGAGTTAAACGGCATTTTGAATCTCATTTTGCAAGTTGAACGCTCTTGTGATACTAATCAAACTGAAGAAAGGTTGAAATCGTTTCTACAACATAACTGGTTTAAAAGTCTGAATCAAACCATTCGAAGAAAAGGGTATTTTTAATTTTTTAATGTTGTAAATCTAGCATGCATATTAAACTAATTATATTTCTTCAAATCACAGAAATCTTCGGAATGATGAACCGGATCAAGTAATTGAAGAAAATCATCAGGAGAATGAAGTCAATCACGAATTACATGACGAAACTGATAACAATAACAATCAACAAAATGCGGACGGAGACGATCGTTGGGAAGGAAAAAATGACGAACTAAATTAAAACTAATCCTTTATTGAATAAAAAAATAATAATTCTTTAATGTACCACGTAACTTAATAGTTTTAACTTTAAGTATAGTTTTTTACGTTTTACTAAATTTATTTGTCTCTAAAATAGAAATTAAAAATTATTTTAACTGATAAATTTTCATTTGAAATTGTTGTACAAGTAGGTACACTATAACATACAATCCAAAGTATGAAGTAGAGGAAAAACCACCAAATGATTTCTGTATTTCAAAGAAATCAGTTTGCATT
Source organism: Xestobium rufovillosum (assembly GCA_963966045.1). NCBI lineage: Eukaryota > Metazoa > Arthropoda > Insecta > Coleoptera > Ptinidae > Xestobium > Xestobium rufovillosum. The sequence continues at coordinate 2,067,091 of OZ014503.1, read as the reverse complement.
TTATTTCGCTCAGTTCAAACAGTCTTGAATTTGTTTTCCCATAATCGAAGTCAATAACAAAAATTCCGATGTGAGAAGAATGAAAAGGTCGTTCAAAAAAGTTACTTTTATTTTTAATCTCATTTCCGTTTATGTATATATTATTTTCCACGCAGGATGCGTTAATCATTTCCACAATTTCATTATTTTTGGTCAAAAACCATTTATTTTTTATATCATTCGACAGTCTTAAATTATTTTTAACATACAATGTTCTGAAGGTTATTTGATTACCTGTTTTGGTAGTTGACTGATGTTCAAGAAAAATTATATTTTTAACATACGGGTATTTTACGAAGTTTTCGGTATCGGCTTTACTTAATGTGGAGATTTCTTAGATACGCTTAGCAGCTTGCACTAAAGGTTTTTGTCCACTCCGAAATAACTTATTTTCGAAAGGATATGTACTGATAAGCGGCAGTTCTCCAATTTTTTTTACATCTTCCACAAAATGACAAAGATTGTGTACATTGCTACTAAGACTTTCTTTTCCGTAGATGGAAGCAAAATCTTTTACATAATTTTTGAACAATGTTTCAGCTATTTCAATAACATTACGATAATATCTGCAAGAACATAAAGTTACAGCACAAAAGAGTACAAGAAAATGCTCATATTTATATATAAACAGATAAATAATCTTTAAAGACAACTGGGCCGAGGTAAAGCAAAACATTGCGGAATTCCAATGCCTTCCAAAATTTTATTGTATCTAATCTTCTTACCGCTCTATGAAGTTCAAATGGCATTCTATTATTACAACCTTCCAGTGTATCAGATACACAATCAATGACACGTGCGGACCACTTGGTCCTAAAATTTGAACGTCCCGATAACCAAGTCAACAATAATCTTTTCATGATGCCTAGATCCAATAAGTGGAGACTGTCAGCTATAGGTATATCAGCAACAAGATCGACCGGCAACCTTTCAAGTGGTGATGCTACTTCATAATGATGATCTGGATCTGTCCTATTCCGAAAACTTTCATTGGTCCTTAGAGGCATATCTGTTCTTGCATAATACATATGTCGGCCCTCCTTGTCGTATTCACCCATCACCGTACATTTGGAACATCCATGGTAGCTATTAAAGTAAGAAATGCTTTTGATAAAACATCTGGCAGGTGTGTCGCATATAAAACAGCGGATGTTAACGTTTATTGTATGTGTTCCTATCTTTACTCCATTCTCTAAAATATACAGAAGATCTTCCACGAATGGTGATAGAAAATGTTCAAGAACTGGTTTACCAGCACCGTAATATATAGCCACAACTTGTGGATCATAATTTACAGATTCAACTTCCATATCAAATAAACATAAAATCGGCCAAAACTCATGTTTTGAGCTTGAAAATATTGGTAGACCATCAATATTGAATGTCAGCGATATACTAATAGATTCTTTTAAATTAACAAATACATTTCTTAAACAATTCTCTAACCCATTATACCAATACTGCCCTGTTCCCATCGTGATGATACTGACGTACTGTGGTGTATTTAACAAGGTTCTACTGTCTTTAGGTAGGTTTCTTATGCGACCATCCTCTCTTAGCAGATTTAATAAATTATTAAGAGCGTTGTGAGTGATTCTGTTATCTAAAGCCCACGTTTTTAATACTTCTTTTATTAACAAATCCTTATCTATGTCTTCCACATCATCAGCTAGCTCTTCAGAATAACCTTGGGATATACGGAATTATCTTGGAAAAGTGGTTGCAAATTTCATTATCAGGGGTTGATTCTGAAAGAAGAGTGGAACTTATTTTGTTTATTTAAAAGTTACCGGTTTCTCACCATCTGCAATTAATTTCGTGAAAGGAATGTTTGGCACTTCATTTATAGTATCTTCCTCAATAAGACTAAAATTTACAGATGGAAGCGTCGGTAGTTCTTGACTTGTCGACTCTTTGGACGTACTGGTTTGCTTCTTTTCACTTGAAACTAGAATTTTTGGCTGTTGCAAGCCTTTTATCACTTTCGTATAGTTTAAGAGGTTGTAATATTTTGAAGTATGTTTAAATTGCTTTGTTTTCCCCATTGTTACTTAGTTCAGAGAAACATTTGCACGTACACACCAACATGGACAGACTAATAATAATTGTTGCTCAAAGAGATTCCCAGATGTAGCAAGATTGTAATAATAATAATAAACGTCTTTATTGCCCATCACACATACATATGGAAAATACAAATGTTTGCACATTATTACACAATGAGACAATGGGCGGAGTTCAGCTTGTGTGCAGAAAAATGCTCCTGCACACGCTGTTCTACAACTCAACCCAACAGATATATAAAAAATTAAAATTCAAGCTAAGATTAAATGAAAGGGAAAAGAAGAAGTAGGAAAGGAAGAAAAGAAACAGAGGAAACAGAAGAAAGGGAAGAAAAAGGAAGGGATGAAGAGTAAATGAATAAATAAGAACAAAATGCAAATGCTACGAGGGAATGACACAACCACTGCCATGGACTAGGTGACAAACAGAAGATTTTATTGGTTATCCATGAAATAACGTTTTAATTTAGATTTGAATTTTCTTGGATCCAACTGTTTAACTTCTCTAGGTATACTATTATATATTTTACCAATATTATAAGCAAAAGACCTTTGAAATAGAGCAGATTTGTGAGATGGTGTGGTGATTATGGATTTTCTTCGAATATTCAGATTGTGAACATCTGTTCTAAATCTAATCTTGGTGTATAGATAAGGTGGACATTGAGTCTGCATTATTTTATGGTAAAAAACACAAGCGTGCAAGCGACGTCGTTTCGCCATATTCAACCACTATATTTCCTTAATCTTACTCGAGATGCGATCCCGACGACGTACCCCACAAATCAATCTAGCACATGAGTTCTGAACCATTTGAATTCTGTGAGATGTAGCAGCATCGATACAGGACCCGTACAGCACATCACAAAACGAAAAATGAGAGAGAACCAACGCATCACACAACAAACGAGTCACTCTCTTATCTAGAATATCCTTATTGGAATAGATCTGTTTTAAACTACAAAATGACCTCCTTACACAATTACTTATATGTTTTTTGAATCTCAAGTCACAGTCCATGATTATTCCCAGATTTCTTGCTTCACTCACGCTATCTAATTTCACGCCATTTATGCTTATATTTAATAATTCATTGACCACAGTGAGGGAAGCAGGTTTTCCAAACACAATTAATTTTGATTTTTGAGGGTTTATACATAAACCATGATCAAGTGAAGCATCCAACAAAGAATTCAAGTCAGCGTTTATAAGATCGTTTGCGTGCAACACGTCAGCCGAACGAAAAGAATGGTAGACTTGAGTATCATCTGCATAATAATGAATATTGCAATTATTAATACACCTACACAAATCAGAAACATATATGGAGAACAGAAGAGGGCCGAGAATAGATCCCTGAGGTACACCCCGTTCCAGTACACCGAGTCCAGAGCAACATCTCTCACTAACTTTCACATACCGTTTTCTGTTAAATAAATAGTTTTCAAAAAGTGCAATTGCATCGGCACCAAAACCTATATAAGACAGTATTGAAGTTAAAAGACTGTGATTTATGCAGTCAAAGGCCTTTGTATAGTCCAATAAAACTAGTACCGTTGTTAAATTACTGTCTAAGGCAGCCAGAATGTCATCTGTAATATGAGTCAGTGCAGAAGCACAACTATAATTTGTTCTAAAACCAGATTGGCAAACCGGGAGAATGTTATGGATATTTAAGTGAGCAACAATCTGTAAATAAATAACTCTTTCTAGTATTTTGGATAACGCAGATAATATGCTTATAGGTCTTAGTTCCTTAAGTTCTTTAGGGTGACTGATTTTAGGCAATGGTATCACGCAAGAAATTTTCCAAGTCTCCGGTACAATACTTTCTAATAAGCAGGAGTTTACAAGATGTGTTACATAGGGAAGAATAAATGGACAACAATATTTTAACATCTGTACTGATATTCCGTCATAACCAACTGAATTACTATTGAATGAAAAGATAATATCACTGATTGTGTTTTCCGAAACTAAATTAAAATTCAACATTTCTTCAACGTTGCATCTGAGGTTGCTTTTATAAAAAGCTATTTTTGCATTAATGTCACCACGCGGAATGTTATTAGCACAAGTGAGAAAATAATTATTAATTGTCTCTGCATCGGAAAGATGACATGGTATTTCTGATTTATTATTTTTTGACGTATGCACATTTAAAGTCGATAGTTCTCTCCACAAGGTGTAGGTGCCACCCTTTTTAAATTTATAATCTATGTAGGCTTTCTTTTCGGATCTAATCGCAGTGGTAGTATAATTTCTTAATTGTTTATAATAATTAAAATGAGATGGATCTCCTGTCTGCCTGTAGCGAAGTAACGATTTATTTCTAAGTTTTATTAATAAATTTATGTTGGGAGTCAACCACGGAGATGCTTTTTTGGACATTCTACACGAGTTTAAAGGTGCATGTTTATCAAATAAATTTAATATGATATTATTAAATAGCAATACTTTCTCATTAACATCCTCAATACGCAACATTTCATCGAAACATGCAGACCGAAGATCCAATTGGAAATGATCAATGTTAAAATTCTTAAAACTTCGAAAAGTCCTAAATTTCACCTCTCTTGCCCGATTACCAATACTTAAATTGCAAAAAATGAGTTCATGATCCGTTATCAGCTGACAATTCCCTCTCACACCACTCTCTCTTACATCCTCAGGGTTGGTACACATTGCAATATCTATTAGGGACATCTTACTTATGGAAAACCTCGTGGGTTCTTTAATAATTTGTTTTAAACCTATATCATCAAGCAAAGAAGTAAATTTTTTTGTATTATAGTTGTGTATATCTAAAAAGTCTATATTTGTGTCGCCAAGGCAAACACATCTATCACAGCATAACTTAATAGTTGATAAAGTATCCTCGAAAGCGTTAAAAAATCATTAAAATTTGTGTTTGGGGGGCCTGTACATTACTCCAATACCGTAAGAAACGTTAGAAAATTTTACCTTTATCCATAAATGCTCAAGGCATTGACACTGGGAAACCACCACATTTGAATACTTATAGTTTTGTTTTATGTACATTCCAACACCACCCCCTCGACCCTCTCTGTCCATCCTTACCAAGACATACCCTGGAATATTGGCAAACCGACTATCGACATCCGGCCTCAGCCATGTCTCACTCATCAGAACAAAATCATAATCAAAATTCAAAACATGTTCTTTAAGCTCATTGAAACCTGTTAATAAAGATCGTACATTAATATGTGCAATAGAAACGTCATCCATCCCAACACCTGCAAAAAGAAAAGACAAAAGACGAAAGAAATATAGAAAATAAAAGTAAGTAAAGTACCCTAAACAAATTTAAGAAAGATAAACAGAAAAAAAATGAGGTGAGTTGAGCAGCTCCACTGATAGTTAATTAATAATACATAAGAAATTAATTTAAATATAAATAATTATAATTCTCAAACCAAAAATGGTTATAGAAAACAAAATGAGAACTAATGAAATGAAATCACCATCATAAAATTAACCGAGAAAACAACAAAAAAAACATAACCAAACCATCACTATGGCACTCCCACTAGTTGTTGATGCAAAATTTTGACATCTTGGGTACACACGCTAGATTTTCCATCTGTGACCTCCGACCAAAAAATTTTGCCGTCCGAACTCCAAGCACGGTTATGACCAAACTTCTTCGATACCCGCTGTAGAAGCTCGAGTCGAAATTTTGTCAAGTCCTCCCGCAGGACGACTCCAGAACCCTTGAAACCACGTTTCAGCTTAAAAATTTCTGACCTGACGCGGTAAGACGAAAATTTCACAATTATCACTCGCGGTTTACCGTTAACAGAACTTCTCCGTCCGAGCCGGTGTGAACGTTCGATGTCCGCAAGAGTTAATTTAATTTTTAATTTCTCATTAATAATCGCTATAACGAGACTGTCTGTATCTTCGTTTTCACTTTCATCAATACCGAAAAAGCGCAGATTATTGCGCCTCATATACTGTTCAAGCCCATCAACTTCGTAGTTTGTTTTCAGAATATTGTTAGAATTGTCATCACACTTTTTTGTAACTGCGTCCAACGCGTTCGACATACTGTTTAATTTATCTTCGATTGCATTAACACTTTGCTTTAATTCAGTCATACTATTGTTAAGAAAATTAATTTTATTTATTATTATATCGAATTTATCTTCCTCGCCACCAGCAACAGCTGTACGCTCGCTACTTCTTGCGAAGGTTTTTCGCTTGGGTTTTTATTCCGGGTAAGCATTTTTGATGTAGTTCTCCGGCAAAACTAATAACACTCAAATTACAATATCCAACTGATAAGAATCTCGAAAAATTTTACCCTTCTTATCCTCTCACTTATTACACACTTTCGCGCAAATTTTAAAATTTTTGGTCCACTCTGAACTACCAATTTAATTAGATAATGCAGAGACCACTCTCTCACGCTTCACTCAGTAGCAGCCATTATAGAATTGTATGCAATTGTATGGAATCTTGTTTCGTAAAGTAGTAGATAATAAATAGACACACTACTGCGACCAAGAAATTTTTTTGCATTTTCGTAAATGTTTCGACGAAGATTTTATGCAACCGTGGGCCTACCAAATGTATCGAACATATTTCGTAAAGTTAGTTTCCAAAAATTGCACTAACTATTAAGTCGATACATTTTCCATGTTGTTTATATACCAAAAGGTGCGGAAGTGAAATGAATACCCGTTTCGGATAATTTCTGGTAACATATCCCTACTTTGGGTTTCGATGTCCAAAACACACACAATAACGGAAACTGTTACCAAACAGTTCCCCACATTAAAAATGTGTCGAAAATGTTGCTTTGAATTGCTACTTGGGTAAGCCACTGCAATGGTTATTTTCCATTTCCGAACCGAATTCGAAATTAGTTAGGTGGCGGTCAAAACTCGCCGAGTATGATTACGAAGTAATTTACAAAAAAGGGTCTTTAAATAAAAATGCAGACGCTCTATCTAGAAAGAATTGAACGCAAATAAAACATAATAGTTAGATTTAGGCGCTGGTACTTCTAATGTTACAAATGTAGATAATTTAGCGAGAAACATAGAAAAACTCCCAGAAATTGACTTTGACGTAAATTCTGTCTTGGCCGAACCAGGTAATTTAGATGATAGACGAAATATCGATGGTGAGGATTAGAGATGAAACGGATAGCAGTTTAGCCGGATACCGGATATTCGGCCAACCTTGTAGCCGGATAGCCGGATATTCGGCCGCCGAATATCCGGCGGAATGTTGCCGTTTGGTGCATCGCACGAAGCACGCTTGCGTAGGCGGCGCGCGAACAATCGGGTGGACTCGGTCCAGTTCAGGTCTTTTCGTTGATAAGCGAAGTTATAGTATTTTTCAGATTTGTTGGCGTTTGCGCCGCCATATCCGATTATCCAAGCAACCACCAGCAGTTCAGTAGTTTCCAAAATTTTGCTGTTGCTAGGAACCGCGACAAGTGTGTGCGCCACGACTCTGGACACGGCACATGGCAATGAGCATTTTGACGTTTTCCTTCAAGAAATGTAGTCTTTTACCCACAACATTAGCCCCTTCACACAAAAGACACCGGTTATTTTCTAGTTTGCACTTAAATCTGCTATTGGTTATAAACGCCACAAACTTGTGTTAGAAATATCCACTATTTGTTTTGTTTTTAATTTCTTATTTAAAATTTTTAATGTAATGTGTTATTTCTTTTCTTTCACGGAACATTCCTTACTTCGGTTTTACTGCTGTCAGTTACATCTTCACTTTTTAATTTTGATTTGCTTTTACTTTTTCCGAGCGTTGCAGCAGACAAACCTCGTTTTTCCTCTCCAACTATGCGCGACACGCTGCGTAGACTTACTTTTGATGCTCTTGGTCACAAGTTAAAGGCAATAGGAGACCATTATTTTCCTTCTCTCCAGTAAAGTATTCCAAAATATTTCGTAAGACTTCTCGACACTGTTTGGTAAAAACATTTCCAGGCATCTTTACACCTGACAATCAAACTGACAGTTATATTTGAAACGCAATAATTTTTAATAAATTGCTTGGTGACCACTGGATATTGCAAAATAAGCATATTAATACTGAAACCATTTTGTTTCACACACCCATAGTAAGAAAGAGTGAGATCAAATACTGAAACGTGAGAATATTCTCAAGTCATCTTACGGCAGCAATTAAAATTCAACAAATCCATTTTACAAAAGGGAGAAAGACATATGAACGTAATGCGCAAATTACTGCACACACACGCCAAGATATCTGAAAAGAACTATAACAATTGTTTCTTTCATTGACTTATTGTATTGAATATTGATTGCAGTGCAGACTGCAGACACGTGCGTCATCGTTTGAGGTTATTTTGTTTGTGCGTGAGTTATCTGAAGTATTCTTATAATTCTAAAAAGATTTAACGACGAGAAATGACATCGGTGAAGAAAAAATCGCCTTTATGGGAATATTTTGATATAAACAGCGATAATAATAAGTTTGCTGCTTGTTTATTATGCAATGTTAAAATTTCTCGTGGCGGCGAAGGGAAAAAAGCAGGTATGTATCTAATTGCAATTCTTTTTTTATCGAGTGAAGTACCTTGCAAGTTTCGTGACGTAATTAATTTGTTTCGGAGTTTTTAGTTTTTTTTACCATAGGTATTGATTGATTGACTGTGAAAGCCATGAAGTCACTTTCGTTTTTTTTAATTGTAACTTGTAGGGATGCAACGTTTAGCGATTTTTCGTAAACATTTAAATTTAAACGCGTACCCTACGCGTAACTTACCAATATTGTTTTGAAACTTGAATAATCAGAAAAAAATCAAACGTCCTTTGAAAGTTGGGTTATGAATCATAAACTAATACATATGGCGTTGAATGATGGCGGCGGCGATGGCGGCGAAAGTCCTCAAAGGGATACAAACAATAAATTTGAAAAGTACATGACGGTTTTGCAATATTTAAGTGGCCGCTTCGCTTTTGCTCTCCCGCGATGCGCGTCTAGCACTATCCGCGGCTTTGTTTATCCGAAATTTAATATCTAAAATCTAAATGTTATTTGCATTTCGTTCAAACGTTCCCCTAAATGGGTAGTGTCCACACGGGCGGTTAAACGTTTAAATTTAAACGTTGCATCCCTAACTTGTTGATTATCTATCTATCTATCTATTCGTTAGGCACATTTACATTTATTTAAAGTTTATTTATAGCAGAGTTTTTTTGATGGTATCTTATTTATAATCTAATTTTTTCTAGGTACTTCTGCCATGAAAAATCACATAAAATCAAAACATCCAGATGAATTCCGTGCACTGAATAAAGATAATGCCGCTGTCGTGCCTACTACAATTCCTTTAGCCATTCCGGGGACAAGTTCGTCTTCAGTAGCAAAAAAGCAATTGACTATGACAGAATCTTTCGAAAGGAAATTGCTCTGGGACGTAAATGACGCTAAAGCCAGAAAGTACCATTATTTAGTAGCCGAAATGATTGCACTAGACAACGAGCCATTATCCATAGTAGAAAGAACCGGATTCACCAGACTCTTAGAACAAGCATTACCCCGCTATAAATTGCCAAGCCGGACTTATATTACCCAAAAAATCATTCCTGACATATATGACAGAATTTACGAGAAAATCAAACATAACATTTCCAGTTCTTTCGCTATTTCAGTGACTTCTGACATATGGACTTGCTTACACAACAATGCTAGCTTTCTGAGCTTCACAGCTCATTGGATATCACCTGAATTTAAACTAGAACACGCAGTTCTGGCAATGAAACCTTTCTCAGGTTCACACACAGGAGAAAATATAGCAAAGGAGCTTAACATTGTCGCGAACCGCTGGGATATTGAGCACACTAAAATACATTTACTCATTCATGATAGTGGCGCTAACATGGTGAAGGGTGTTCGTTTGGCTGAGTACGATTCTGCTAGATGTTTCATACATACGCTTCAAAGAGCTATAAATGAGTCGCTCAAAGTCCAGGCTGAAGTGACAACAATGATCGCTACTGGAAGACGACTTGTGACGCACTTCAATCACTCAGGTTTAGCTCAAGAAAAACTGCTGACGATTCAAAAAGAGCTAAATTTACCCGAGCATCAGTTAGTGCAAGATATTAGCACTAGGTGGAATTCCACTTTTTATATGATTGAACGTTTGTTAGAACAAAAGCGGGCCATATCATTGTATGTTGCTGATCACGATATACTCATCAATTTGACAGCTCAACAGTGGAGTTTAATGGAGCAATGTATCAATTTATTAAAGCCCTTCGAAGAAATAACCAAAATAACAAGTTCTGGTCTATCCACACGTTGCTGCTTTAAAAAAATACTTAGATAAAGATGAAACTGAGCAAAGAACTCCTGATTTATCACATATGAGGGCCTCGTTAAAAGCTGAATTAGAAACTCGTTTTAGCTCCATAAGTCAAGACTCAAACTACTTGATTGCAACTTACCTCGACCCGAGATTCAAAACAAACTACTTGGGGGTGCTTGATGCTGAAAGAGCGCGCCAAGAGATTCTACTGGAATATTTAAAAATGTCTTGTGAAGAGTTCATCTTCAATACCGGCTAAAAAAAGTAGAGGAGAAGAGACAGAGTCAGCTGTATCTCGCAAAGCTCATGACACGTTTTGGGATTGCTTTGATGAGGTAGCAAATGAAAACAATACTAGCCAGGTTCAACATGAAGAAAGAAACGCGATAGCATGTGAGCTTGATTTTTATCTTAAGTCAGTGCGAATTGATCGCAATTGTGACCCTTATTCTTGGTGGGCAGCTAATGCTAAACAATACCCAAATTTAACAAAGTATGCCAAAATCTATCTTTCAGCACCTTGCAGCAGTGTGTACAGCGAAAGACTTTTTTCTGAAGCTGGCCTTATTTACGAAGACAAGCGAGACCGCTTGCCACCTCTTAATGCAGAGAAATTAGTATTCATTCACCATAATTTGCCCTTAGTGCAGTATGAGTACTAATCTACTAAATTAGTAGATTAGTACTCATACTGCACTAAGAAAATGAATTAGTAGTACTAATTCATTTTCTAAGTTGTAGAATAAATAGAAATAAAGCAATTAATTACCTAAAAACATTTTTTTTAATCCAGCATTCGGCCGGATAGGCGTTAGTTATCCGGTATTCGGCCGGATAGTATTTAGGCCGCCGGATAGGCCGGATACCGGATAGTTACCGGATATCCGTTTCATCTCTAGTGAGGATGACCAAACGGTTCATTCTAACATCGAAAATCCGATAAACGCTATTTCGATTATTGATTGTCCAGTAAATTTTGGTAAAAATCAAATCTTAATTTCTGAAGTAAATTTTGTAGCAACGAAATCATGACTGATTCGATTATTTTTAAACAAACAGCGAATAATCGTGCAGTTCTCAAAAAACGATTTTGGACAAGAAGTTATAAAATTTATTAAAGAATTCGTAGTACCCAAATTTAAATATCATCTATATTTTGAGGACTCAGTGCATGAAAAGTTCAGTTTAATTTTACAAAATTACTTCAAAAATTCGGAAATTAATATGATTAAATGTAAAATAAAATTAATTGACGTGACAGACGATGACGAAATACATCACGTTATCTAAATGCATGACGAAGGTAAAACTAATCACAGAGGAATAGACGAAACGGAAAGCGAATAAAAAAATCATACTATTGGCCTAACCTAATAATACCCAAACTTTCCGTATATTACCTGCTGTGCTAACTGTGTAGTATTTAAGCTTAAAATACCTACCTACCCTTATTTTCACATAAAAGGTACCTACACATTTGCAGAACTATAAATGACCAAACAAACAAAATTAATAAGTATGTGTTTTCCTTTGGAACAATAATATTATGAATAACTACAATCTTTTAAGTATTCAATTAAAACTGAAATTAATCGTCATGCGGTTACTTTTGAGTAGGTAATTAAACTGTTCTGACCAGATGAAGTAATTTCTTTCATTGAGTGAAAAGTGTGCAAAAGAATTAGCTTACTGTGTTTCTCTTTTCCGCATTTTTGCAGCATGATTCCGTCTTGCGTTAAGTTGCAAGTCAGCAGAGTTGTGGTTGACGTTTGTGTTGGCTGATAGGTGATGTTCAAGTTGAAACCAGGCATCGCAAGCGAAAATCGACCAAAAGTCAGGAACCTGACATATAATAAAGATCACCACCTAGACTGAGTACTAGCTGCTAAGTATTTAAGCCGTGGTATACTGTCTTGCCTAATTGTCTACAAATAAAAGACATAGGCAAAAAGCATGGTTGTTGTTAGGACATGATTCATTGTCTGAAAAATAAGTTCTATCCATTAATTGGAATGCAAATGCGCCTATACAATACAGGGTGTATCCAAATAAGGGCGAACAAATGCAAGAGGCGATCCATTGTTGAAAATTAAATGGGGTGTTTGATGTAAACAAATCCTAATATGCCCCTCCCTTAGGAGTGGGAGGTGGAAATTAGGTTTTTGTTTATTTTCTCAAAATCTGAAATACATAGTTAAGGAAATGAAATTCGGTGGAAGGTTTCTAATGTTAAAAAGGCTACTTTCGAAAATTTTCTTGACCTATCCGTATTGTTATAAGTGGATGAAACTCTCAACCCCTCTTAATTTTTTCCTTTTTAACTTTTTAACGTGTAAGAATTTGACTGTTTAAAATATGCCTTAGAAAGCTTCATTCGTTTAAAAAAAACTTTCGTGTCTCTTTTGCTGTAAAATAAGTAGTTTTCGAAAAAAAATTAATACAAAATTACGACAGAAAGCGACTTGAGCAACTTGTCAGCCGCCTACTACTTTTAATTGGGAATTTAATTCTTTCAGTGAGTGATGAAGTTAATTATGTTTTTCGAAAACTATTGATTTTACGAAAACAGCAAAAGAGACACGAAAGTTTTTAAACGAATGAAGCTTTCTAAGACATATTTATACACGATCAAATTCTTACACGTTAAAAAGTTAAAAAGGAAAAAATTAAGGGGGGTTGCGAGTTTCATCCACTTATAACAATGTGGATCGGTCAAGAAAATATTCCAAAGTAGCCTTTTTAACATTATAAACCTTCCACCAAATTTCATTTTCTTAACTTTTTCATACCGAGAAAATAAATAAAAACATAATTTCCACCTCTCACTTTGGAGGAGCGTAGGTAACTCCTAAGGGAGGGACATATGAGGATTTCTTTATATCAAACACCCCCTTTAATTTTCAACAAGGAATCGCCTCTTAAATTTTTTCTCACTTATTTGGATACACCCTGAATATCGTTATTTTACACATTAAAAAAAGAAGAACACAGTGCAAATTAACTTACCTTGATTATTTTCATAAAGCAAAATTGAATTAAACTTTTATCTAAAAAACTGCCACTAAAATATCCGTGGTCTTTAAGTTCTTCGAATAAATTTATCCAATATTGCGACTGATGTTTACGAAGTATGGACCACCACGCCTCTATGCGTTGATTTCCTGTACTTCTTCCATATAAGAAAGCAGGCTGTGGATGTTCCCTCATTTCCGAACGATCTCGTAAGAATTTAAGCAAAATTTCTACTCCACCGTTTTCTGTGCCCATGTCTGCTCTTACAGCTCGCGGAAAACATTTTAATTGTTCAACAGAGTTGATGTAATACCCTGAAATGACACTTGGTTTGCTACTTGTTCGACCTGCCTTTAGCCATACAATATATCTAGAACAACTATCGATGCACCCGTTAATACAAATGCCATAAAGCTTTAATTTGTCATATGAATCGAGGTGCCATAAAAAATTAGGGCCTTTACTCCTTCTGCGCAATCTATTTCGTTTTCTAACGGCAACTCTATCTGAGTCAATAATCTGCAGCAACTGCCTAATTGTATTTTGTGTAGTGACAAATGCATTTAATATGCACTTCATGTGCATCCATCTATAACTATGTAATTGATTTGAGGTCTGGATCTTGTCTTCCAAAAATTTCTTAACATCTTCCAAACTAGAATAATTTCTTCTACGTCCAAGACCCATAGCCCTTAAGCGTCGTTTTAATGTTCGCATGCTAATGTTAATCTTGTTTATACTTTGCAGAAACACTAGAATTTCGTCATAATGCATGCCGAACGAAAAGTAAAGCCGTATTAAGGTATCCATTATGTAATATGAGGTTACACTGGCACAGTTCTAATATCTAAGTAACCGCAGCAACCGCAGCAACCAAACGACTACTAAGCTGCTAACAAATATGCAAACGTTATATGTATGTGCTGAGATTTGAAAAGTCAGCCGCTGAATTTACAAAGTCAGCCGCTGACTTTCGAAATCTCAGCGGCTGAGTTTAAAATGCCAACCGCTGAGTTTAAAAAGTCGACCGCTGACTTTTGAAATCTAAGCGGCTGAGTTTAAAAAGTCGGCCACTGAGTTTAAAAAGTCGGCCGCTGAATTTAAAAAGTCGGCCGCTGAGTTTAAAAAGTCGGCCGCTGTGTTTTAATTTTTTTTAGCATGGCACTTCAGCGCCGTCGTAGAATTGAAATAAAAACCTAAAAATTTACATCTCTGAGATGAATTGAACTGACTTTTGAGAGCGTTTATGAGAAATCTTAATTTCTGCAGAAAGTGAACTGTGGAAAACACACCATTAAGGCAGTTCGAAAACGTATTTCCGATAAAAAGGAAATCGTCTAAATAAGCCACTGTTACAATTCCAGCCTTTCTCAACATATTTAAGACAGGCTTCAAAATCTTTGTAAATACAAATGGTGCAATATAAAGCCCAAAGGGGAAACAGGTAAATTCGTAAAGAACGTTGTCGAAATTAAATCGCAGATATTTCCTATCCATCTGGCGATTTGGGATTAAAAAGTACTGTTAGGAAGTTAATCACCGTCCTTAGTATATTGGGTCCGATGATGTCATGGCCATTGCTGCGACAATTTATAACGTGTACTTACTACTGGGAGGAACCAAAATTATACAATTGTTCTACCGAATCACACAAGCATTATATTGGGTGCACTCATGTCAATGTTCAAGGTCACCGAAAAACCAATTTAGAATTGCGGCAATATGACAACATGACACTATGACAACATGTGACACAGTATGAATCATTCTTGCAAAACACAGGGACAAACAACAGAAAAAATGTTTCGGCAATTAGCCTGTAGAATGATTCTTTCTTTCACTAGAAATTATCTAGGAAATAATGCAACCGTACCATGCCAAAGAACTAGGATATGTCGCCTTCTATCTATAAATTTTAACAATTTATAACGTACCTATACTTACTACTGGAAACAGAAGACGACTTACAAGACGATCTACGTCTATGTTTGTGCTTTCGCTTCTTCTTTCTCGCAAGTTTTTCTAGCTTCTCAAAGAGCTTTAATAATACGGCATTGAAATCCGCTTCTGAATATTCACTATCACTAAATTCAACTTGTCGTTTCATAATTATTGAAACAAATTGCAGATGAACACACGTGAATCAAACGCACCAGAAATAAGAATGACGAATTTCCGAGTACGATGGTCGGGTGAGCTCTACATTGGTTTTGGGAACAAATTAGGTGCTCGATATTATAATCATACTGCAGAGTACACGTTCCCGTTAATTTATACAAATGCATGATTAAGAAATAAAAATTCGATGTATATAACAGACACTCGATAATTATAATGAATGCTCGATATATAATTCACATGCTCGCTAACATAACAAATACTCGATAAATATGATAGACGCTCGATAAATGTAATAAAAGTTTGATTCAAAATGCAAATGCGTCCCATAATAATAAATATTCGATAAAAAATTATGAACTCTCAATTATTATAATGAATGCTCGGTATATAAAACGTTCTGCTTTGTTTTATACTTGCCCGTCACTGAATACAGCCAAAAAAGTGATTCCACGGCCCACTATTTCCGGTCGTTGGGCAAGCGGAGCGAGCGAAACGAGCGGAGCGTTTAAGTCTCCCCCTACCCCAAAAACCAAAACATTACCGAGCATTTATTTAGTACCCCATCGGGATAATGGGCAATCGGACAACTTTTTTTTTATTTTGTAATTAGAAAGAACTTGTCAAAATATTTGACCTGTGTTTTTTCTTTTTTCATCTAGAGCCCACATTAACCGAGAAAAAAATTTATAAAAATTGTCCCTTGTATTTGACTGATGTAATAAAAGCCAGGATATGTCTCTGTTTAACACACGTGCAGCATGCAGGTGCGAGGGTCGTGACGTCACTTTGGTTAGTTGCCGCCGAATAAATTCTGCAGCGAAATGGCAATGTTTAAGTGCTTCCTAAAATTAAGTGTTAAAATTTTAATCATTTTTACGTTTATGTGGGGTGTTAAATGGGTATAATCTTTGGTTTAAGAGTAAAATTTTCTAAAAATTTCGTTAGTGTCCGATTGCCCATTCAATTATATCAAGCAAAATTTGATTTAATAGTGAACCCGACTTATCGAGCATTTACATTTTTTAGAGTGCTTATTTGATTAAAGTAGCGAGCAGAACTTATAGTGCAATTGAGATACTTTATCGGGTGAATTTCTTTAAAATACAAAGCATATTGTATTAGTTTATTCGGCATTTTTATATTTTATCGAGCATTTATCATTTTATATCGAGCATTTATTATTTTTTAGTATGCAAAATTCATTAAATTATCGGGTGTAAATTACGACCCATTGTTTTTATTTAGCTTTAAAAACATGGCGATAAAAACGACTAGAGAGAGAAACTACCTAAGTGATCCATTTGAATGGGACGAAATAAAATTCCATGATTTTCACATATAGCAAAACCTCTCTACGTTTTACGATCTTCTGCGGAAAAGTAGTACCTTCCATTTCGGAGAAACCGAGTTGAACTCATTCCAGACTTTAAAAAATAAATTAATTAGTGCTCCCGTTTTAGCAGTGTATTCTCCTACGGCTGTTACCGAATTACATTGTGACGCATCGAGTATTGGATACGGTGCTATTTTGTTGCAAAAGCAAAAGAACAATTTGTTTCAGCTTGAATAAAATGGGGACGATGGGTATTTTGGGCCGATGGGATAGCTCGTTCGTGGATGATAATAGGGATGAAGTTTTTGTTTATATATATTGTTTGGTAGGTTTGTTTGGTAGGTTTGTTTTGGAAGATATTTGTAAGATCAGGAAGTACGTTTAGGTTCGTAGTTTGTTTGGTATAGGATGTTTTATTTGGATTATTTTAGGAGTTGTATTTTGGATAGGATTTGTGGTTGGGAAGTTTGTTGTAATTTGTAAATTGTATAGGAAATAATTTTAGGAAGCACTATGGGATGCAGCCTCACACCCCTGGTTTTATGGCTTGGTTATAGTGCAGGTAGGTAGCAGCGATTAACGAGACTTTTATCATTAATGTCGATCTATTTAAAAAAACAAGAATTTATATACATATCACAAAAATAGCTTAACAATTAATTTTGACCTAAATAGGAAGTCATTTGCTGATGTAGTTAGATGTAGTTTGTAAGTATTAAGTGCTGCATTGAAAATTAAAAGCTTGCATTCTGAAAGAAATAATAAATTGTCGTTTTGTTGAATAAGCTTAAAAAAGTACTTGTGTGTTCGCAACCAGGAAATAGATATTTCACGGCTAGCAGAAAATTAATAATGAACTTCAAGTAGGTCAAATTAGTTTCGGAATTTACAGAAAAAATAAAATAAAGATAATTATGTTTAATGATCAAAGGCATAAAGCGACCCATGATTACAAGGTAGGAGACCGATCTAGTGGTAATAAAAATGTAGATCCCACACCAGGTGAGAACAAAAAGTTAATCCCTAAATTTAGAGGTCCCTACGAAGACGCGAAAAATTTTCAAGTAACCCAAATACCTTATGAGGGCATTAGTTGCCCAGAAATCATGAAACTATTGTTAAGAAACATTTAATCAGACTGTCAAAACTTACACTATATGATAAAATAATTAGGAATGGTTAGATTATTTTGTTGTTTTTCTGAATAAAGGAGAATTAAAGGAGAGCATAAAACTATAACAATAGTGAATATACATGCACCTACGGAAGAAAAAGATGAGGATATCGAGGACAAATATTATGAAGAATTGGAAATGACGATAGACAGCGTACTAAGTGAAGATATATTGATGATAGTGGGGGATGCAAACGCAAAAGTAGGAAGAGAAGACATATATAAGTTGATAACTGGAGGAGAGAGCAAGCATAGGGAGAGTAATGATAATGGGTTAAGACTGCTATCTTTAGCAATCGAAAGAGAAATGAAAATAATTAGCACCCATTTCAGGAGAAAAGATATTCATAAAGGAACGTGGTTAATACCGGGAAGAAGGGAATCCAACCAGATAGATCACGTACCAATAAAGAGCGAGCACTCACGATTCATTACAAATGTAAGAACATATCGTGGTGGAGATATAGACTCGGACAACTTTTTGGTAGGAGTTACATTAAGATATCCTGCATGTAAAACAAAAGGAACGCAAAGAAGACCAGACTTTAAATATGATAGGGAATTGCAAGATGAAGTAAAAGCGCTGAAGTATTAAGAAACGATAAATGAAATTTATAGTACGAACAAGCCAGTGAACCTGAAAGGAATTGAAGAAAAATGGAAAAAGCTGGAAAGTACAATCTTACTAGCAGCAAACAGAATTTTGACAAGAGAGAAAAGGCAACGGAAGAAAAAATGGATGAACGAAGAGTGCAAGAATTAAATGAAAAAAGGAGTGTTGAAACAGAGAATGCTAAACAGGAACAGAAAATGATGTAAGAACTTACTAAGAACAAAGAAAGTAAAACGGATGTGCAGAGCTCCAAAAAGGGCCATATGGAAAACGAAATAAAATCTATAGAAAGTACAAAAAGAAAGAAATAAGGAACTTCTATAAGGACATAAAAGAGATAAGGAGCGGTTACCGACCTAGAGTAACACACTATAGATAGAGAAGGGGCTTTAATAGGCAATGAAGAAGAAAAACTGGCGAGGTGGAGACAATACTTCGAAGAACTCCTAAATATGAATGAAGCGGAAGAGGAAGAGGAAGAGAACGACGAACAAAAGGCGGACTGAAGAACTGACCCCTGGTCCACGAATTTTGAGAGCAAAGGCTATATCACGTAAAACAAAAATACGGATTTATAAAACAGTTTTAAGACGAACAAACAGAGACATATACACGCTCTATGACGAACCTCTCATTAGCGATTAATTAAAGGTGGATATACTTGCATAAAGTGCGCCGAAAAAGTATGGAAACAAGCCCGTAGTGACGTTATTGTGAATTTCTCGGTAAAATGCAAAAATACGTCGATTAGTATTTTTTATTGGCCATATTTTGATGCTGTTCTTTCGTTTTTTTCCTTGACCTTGAAAAAGTAATGACGTCATCGATATTTTTTTAAATGACAACCCTATTTTGTTTCTTACATTTTGAAAGCACTCACAATTCTCGATCCGAACATCTAAAAATTTTGGTATGTTGCATAAGGAAATTTAAAATAAATCGCATTCCAATTCTAAAATTGTATTTTGCAATTTTTAACATCAGTACTACAACAAATGCTCAAAATGTTCTCCGAACCGACCGTTCGAAAATTTTGGCATGTTACAAGGAAATTTTTAATAAATCTTGTTGTAATTTAAAAAAATATCGATGACGTCATTACTTTTTCAAGGTCAAGGGAAAAAAACGAAAGAATAGCATCAGAATTATGGCCAATAAAAAATACTAATCTACGTATTCTTGCATTTTACCGAGAAATGCACAATAACGTCACTACGGGCTTGTTTCCATACTTTTTGGGCGCACTGTATATGCGTGTAACTGTCCTCAGTAGGTTGTAATAATCGTAGAAGTGCAGCGAAACGTGAACCTGCGAAATTTCTCCGTCTTCAAAGTTTATTATCTATCTCCAGAACTATCCGCTTTAAGAAACTGAAATTTTAGCCACATACCGTGTGACAAACTTCCATGTGTACATGGGGAAATAACATGGGCAATTACATTTTTGGGGATTCCTGTTCCCCATGTGTAGTTACAGTGGTGGTAAAGGTAGCAATCGAAAGACTATTTTTTCTGCGTATGAGGATATCAAAAACTCTGCCATTTTCCAATGTATTAAAGCATTAAAAGCAAAAATTACACTAATAATTTTCAAATTAAAACACAGATATTCATCAGATTACCTATGACAATTTAATTTATTCTAATCAAAGACTCCCTTGATTCTAATTTCTAATTCGTCTGAACTGTCAACATTATTTATCGACAATTTAAAATTTGGGTTTCAAAATGAACAAAAATATTTATTCAGTTGAAGAAAAGGTTTTCATTGCGAAAACATTTTACGGCGGCAATAGTCTGCGGGTAGTCCGTGACTTATTTTCTGTAAAATTCAATAACTGTCCTATTCCTTCGGTAACAACAATAAAAAATTTAGTTAAGAAATTTGAAGATACTGGGAATCTTTCATTGAAAGAAGGTAATTTTTACTAATAAATTTACTTTGTTTTTATTTAGATAATTCTGATTCGCTTATTTATTACCTAGTTGCTAATTCCTTATTGTTCGCTAACTTAATTTTTTTTACTGGGATTATGAGAAATTTAACAAGTGATAACGTGGAGTGAAACAAAACTAAAATTAATCTTATCATTTATTTTTTAGTCGTTCCAAGAAATCTAAATGTTGAGGTAGAGGAAATGCTAATAGGCCTGATAACTGCTAGTCCAACATCTAGTTTAAGGTCTATTGCCCTAGAATGTAATGTTTCAAGAGAAACTGTCCCTAACATATTAAGAAAAAACAAATATCATCCCTTTAAATTCCATTGTCACCAAGAATTACTTCCTTTTGACGAAGAATCAAGGCAAACTTTCTGTGAAGAAATGCAAGAACGGGTTAATCGGGATCGCAGCTTCCTCTTATCAATTTGTTTTACCGATGAGTGTACCTTCACTTTAAATCAAGAGCCAAATTCACAAAACGTTAGGCATTGGGCCCAGGAAAATCCCAGAATAAATCTAACCACTACAACGCAATACCCTCAAAAAATAAATATTTGGGCAGGCATTTTTAATAATCGCATTATAGGACCATTTGAAATATAGGGAAATTTAAATTCAGAAGCTTATTTAGATCTTTTAATTAACCATATTGGCCCCGCATTAGAAGAAGTTGCACATGCGAATCGGGAGGCATAAATGTTAGGATTTTATATTTTAGGAATTGTTTGAGAGTGTATGGATAATTCTGGGTGGTATTTTGAAGGATATGCGTGTGTGTGGCCATCTGCAAGGGATGTTTTGCATTGTGAGAGGGTCGAGTGTCTGGTCTGTGGCGTCACTGGGACGGGCAGTATT
Organism: Xestobium rufovillosum; assembly: GCA_963966045.1. Classification (NCBI taxonomy): domain Eukaryota; kingdom Metazoa; phylum Arthropoda; class Insecta; order Coleoptera; family Ptinidae; genus Xestobium; species Xestobium rufovillosum. The sequence continues at coordinate 2,045,603 of OZ014503.1, read as the reverse complement.
TCTTCTATATTGGCATTTCTGGTGTGACAGCTACAAGCCCAAGTTGTGACAAATGGTGTATCATATTTCGTACAAGGGTCTGTTTTGTATCTGTCGCATAAGATAATCACCCCTGTGATTGGACAAATGAAATTGGAATGTTTAGCATGATTGGTCGAATGAATCTATTAAGGGAGTATTTTTATAAATAAGGGGTGTGTCTGTAGTTTTCCTAGTTTTAAGAAATTGTAAATAGAGGCAGTAACCTCATAGCATCCGCGTTGTAAATTTGTATTAAAGTGTAAATAAAGTGTGTAAATAGAAAACAAAGGTCCTTTTGCTTGGTGTTCCTGACAAAACACATAAGAGCAGTTGTTATTATCAAGTAGAGATACAACATAATAACATCCTTTACAGACCTACAGCAACGGGCGAGCGACTTGTAAATAAGTGGGACATATATCAACAGTAAAAGTGAAAATATCCAGGCGTTGATGGTGATGACCTTTCTGACCTTTTGGACCTGAGATCGTATTTTTGTTCATAAGAAAAAAGCCGAATCACTAGAAAAAAAACAAACCCACCGCAGCAAAACGCGAACCCCCAGACTCGCACCTTAATTGTCGACGAATCTCCCACTGAGCCACGAACTGTTGGCAAGGCTCCTTAACTAACTCGTGTTTAAGCACTCGCTTTCTTAATTTATGCTCCTATGCTCTAGGTCTGTAAAGGATGTTAATATGCAATCGGGAGGTCTGGTTTCAACATGACGGATGCCCAGCACATTTTGGAGCACAAGTGAGGGAATGATTAAATGCAATATTTCCAGAGAGCTGGATTGGTCGAGGTGGTGCTATAAACTGGCCAGCTAGATCTCCCGATTTGGCACCGTGTGACTTTTTCTTGTGGGGTCATTTAAAAAATAAGATTTATAAAACTCGTCACCCAATCAGAAATTGGACCTAAATTTGAATTAATAAGTTCTGATTCCGTATTGTTAGATGTCGTTAATGTGTAGGCGTGTAGGGTTTAACCAGAAAAATGTAAGGGTGCAGGGGTCAAGGTCTTCTTTATTGCAGTTTACTGTAGTTATTTTCTAGCCCATATAAGCCATGGACCTTCGAGGTTATTTGGTAATATGGGATTCATTTTCTCTTTTTGTTTCATTCAAGTCAATTATCCTGAAGATAGGATGTTTTAATTGAAACTGCAGTAAAGATGGCAATGGCAACCTTTTTGTACATTTGTGATAGTGAAAATAAGAATAGGGTGGTATAAAAATGAGCGTATGCCCGGATATTGAATTTTCAATCCTAGTGTGATTAATGTTGATGTCACAAGTAACGTCAGTGCTACGTCACTTTAAGTATAGATATTGGGGATTTCCTCCGTGCGGGGTTCATTCTAGCTTGAGAGCTGACGGAGTGCACTTCGATTCTTTCGGAGTGGTGAGCAGAGAATACCTGACCTATATTATTGTTATTGTCACTATCATTGTTTCACATCATCATTATTGTTGTTATTATTATTGTCATATATATAATTGTGTGGTTTTTTTTTCATTAATGTTGTTATTGCTATTTTTATTACTATAGGTTTTTCCCTGCTACTGAAGATGGCAGCTTAGCTGCCGAAATGCGTATATAGTATTTCAAATTTTATGTGGTTAGGGGTATAATTGATTATTTAACCACAGTCTCTAACATCTTAATCCATGGATAATCTGATAAATTTCTGTGTTTTGTATGCTTGCAAATTGTTCGATGAAAAAATTCTGCTGCGTTAGAGATGAAACTTGAATTTGGAATGGTAGGACTTCAGGATTGTCAAGGCACGATAGAATTTTTAAATAAGCTATTGACTTGGTGGAATATAGTCAACGTAAAACATCCATACAAAGGAAAACGTTTGAAAGATCCCTTCAGAAATGTTATAGAAAATGTAGAAACTGATATACAAATAACATTTTTGAACGACTTTCTTTTGTGGTTAGATGCGTGGGACAATTGTGATTTAGATATTGGAGTTTCCAACAAAAATAAAAGAAAACCTGGAAAATTAACCTTCGAAACATTTTGTGCTCTTAAACATACAACAGGAACATTATTGGAATTATGTCAATATATGCTTACATCTATAGACAACTGTTCTTTTGTGTTATTAGGAAAATTTCAAAGTGACCCTCTGAAAGGTCGTTTTGGTTAATACCGACAAATGTCTGGGGGTCAGCGTAATGTTTTGCTACGGCAATATTAGAATCAGAGCACAGATTGAAAGTGTTGTCGTTGATATCGCTTAATTCGTCAACAAAAGGAACATTTTATTTAAGAGAAATTTGTAGCGCCGTAGAAGAAAATGTACCAGAACATACATCCGTTACTCTTGAAGACGATTTTAAAGACATATTTCTGATTGAAATTGAAATTGTGCCCGAAAGGTCGTACGTTCCACGCTCATATTTATAGCTGGTTATATATCACACGTTCTTAAGAAAAAACCAACTGCAAAGACTGCCATAAATATATCACAATTGAATCTGCAATTATTGAAACTGATGAACAGTGCCATGACACCTACAAATATATAGCAAGTATAAGCAGAGGGGGGTTGAAATATCCTACGAATGTTATCGTTGATGTGTGCACTTATACACTTTCGGTATTTAACATTTTAATTTCGGACAAATATGAATCAAAATTTATCAAACACAGAAAACAGTTATTATCTACCCTCGCCTACGAGGTGTTGGAACGGAATAGCATATTTGTGGATGATTTTTGTTCGTGTTAAAAAACAGTGAGCGATATTATGAAAAACTCTGTTAATACAGTGGCAAACATTTTGTTAAACTATTCCAAACAAAAAAAATTATACTCTTCAAGAGAATACACAAGGAAAATGACCCCTAAATTGTTCTGTTATCGTGTTCGTACGTGAGTGCTTATATTTTTATACTGTATATTTCTAATAAAAAAGTTGAGTTCAAATTTGTCTTATTCAGAAAGTTGTCTAAATTACAAATACATACATACAATTAGCTCACATCCATTAAAAATTATACATTTGGCTGAACTTCTACTGCAACCTGCTGCGGTCACAAAACACAAAACAATTATAAATAATTATAAGTGTTTCGTTATTAACAAGCAAAGACACCGAATAATAATATTTCATGGCGTTGCGTTGCATTAGCGTATCAAGAATTTTTTCTAGCGGCCGCGCGCGCCCTTTTGGATGACGATTTTCTTTGAAAGTACAGTACATCTTCGATAGTTCGGACAGTCGCTAGATCGGACACTCCAATAATCCGGACACTGCTGTTATTCGGGCGTTTTAATAATTTCACCTCTGCTATCCGGGCATGAAAATATTACGCAATATTATAACATGCAAAACAACGGAATTTTCTTGTCCGGCGCAGAAGCGTTTACGTTACGTTTAGAAGCGGCGTTGCGGCATCCATCATTCGATCATTCTGCATTTAGTTTTCAAGCGTGCTGGACGTAATGGCTCCAAGCAAAAGATCACATAAAACACTTACACTCGCAGAGAAATCTAAAATATTAGATTACCTTGATGCGGGAAAAAGTACACGTCTAATTGCAGAGAAGTTTGTTGTTCCAAAATCTACAGTGTTTGACATAAAAAAGAACAAGGATAAAATAAGGTCCTTTATATCAAAATCGTAAGTATCAAGGGGCAGGTAGGAATTTCAATTACATAATGTTTTACGAATTTAGTTTTTTCGATGTATTTTTGTAGGCAAAAGGAAAGTTATTAGAAAAGCAGAGCATCCTGATGTTGAAGTCGCATTGTATAACTGGTTTCTACAACAACGCAACGTGCACGTCCCTATTTCGTCAGAAATTTTACGAACAAAAGCAAAACAGTTTTATGAAAAAATAACAGGGAAAAAAGATTTTTTAGCAAGTTCTGGATGGCTAGATAAATTCAAGCTAAGGCACGGAATTCGTTTTTTGAAGGTCTGTGACGAGAAACTTTCCAGTGACGTTGCTGCCGTAAAGCCGTTTCAGGAAGAGATGGAATTATGTAATGAACAAGTATACAATGCTGATGAGTCGGCAATTTTTTGGAGAACGCTACCTGATACCACTTGGGTTCATCAAGATGAAAAATCAGCACCAGGTCGAAAAATTTCAAAATACCGTTTAAGATTTATGCCGTGCTGCAACGCGGCGGGATCACATAAGTTACCACTGTTAGTCTTAGGGAAAGCGGCGAAACCACGAACAATTAAAAATGAAAGTTCACTACCAGTTGTATACAAAGCATCTACCAAAGGATGGATGATGAGACCACTATTTATGGATTGGTTCAAAAGATCTTTCATACCTGAGGTCAAGAAATTTTTAACCAGTGTTAACCAGCCCCTTAAAGCTCTGTTGTTGGTAGACAATGCACCATCACATCCATCTGTGGAAGAAGTTAATACTGATCCAAACTTCAGAATGATGTTTTTGCTGCCAAATTGCACTGCTATTTGTCAACCAATGGATCAGAATTTAATTCAAAACATAAAGGTGTCGTATAGGAAACGCCTTCTCAATCATATCATTTTACGTGAAGGTGAAGAGATATTAACCCTTTTGAAGCAGTATAATTTAAAAGATGCAGTAAACAATCTTGATCAATCTTGGAGGACCATAACTTTAAAAAATATTAGAAAAAGTTGGACACCATTGTGGCCTGAAATTATGGAACCAGAAGAATCCGATGACAAGAATAGTCCACTTTCAGAGCTTCAAAAGGAACTTCGTCCAATAAGTCAGGAAGATTTGAAAAAAATCACCGAATGATTAAGAGTCATTGATCCAGAAAATAACTTGAACAGCGAGAGCATTACTAAATGGGCTGTGGGAGAAGAAGAGTTTGTCATTGATCTAACCGAAGAAGAGCTTATTCAAGATGTATTAGGGAGGAATATTGAAAATGTAGATGAAACTTCTGAATCAGAGGATGAAGTAAATATAGAGAAGGTTAAACATGCAGATGCTGTCAACGCGATTTCACTGACCATTAGGTGGGCTGAGGAGAACAATCTTCCCATTGAAGATGCCTTGCTCTTGAAAAGGCTCAAAGAAAAAGCAACTGATATAGCTACATCAAAAAACGTTCAAACTAAACTAGACACATATTTAAAAAAAAGTTGAAAATTCCGCTAATTAATACCATACACACATGGATGTACAATTGTACATACATACATATATGTATGTAATTATTATTTACATGTTACATACATTTTGTACCTACTCATTTTAAATACATATTTTGTATTTTTTCATTATATTTCATGAGGGAACTCATTTTTTATAAGTTTTTGATTAACTTTATAATAAACTACAATTTTTGATTAATTTTGAGTTGTTTTCATTTACAAAATAAATAAATTCTATAGTCACTCCACTAATCCGGGCGCCTCGATAGTCCGGGCATATGCCGGAACCATATCTGCCCGGATTATCGAAGTTATACTGTGCAACGATTACTTTGTCTCCTCGTCTGGAACGTCACTTATGCAACGGTCTCGGTTCGGGCCCCTAAATATACACCTGTGTCCCTCGGTCTCACTTATTGGGCCACACTGTATATTCAGGAGGATCTGCACGTTCGCTTATGAACGTGCTCTGCGTTGCCTGTACAGTCTTGTCGGGGGACGATCTATTCGTTGTTCACCCTTACGCTCTTAGTCGCAGAAGGGTTGGGTTCATTAATTATTGCTAAACGATGATTGAATAAAAGACATAAACAAAATATAACTTGACTCTATTCTGTTTAACTATTTACATTGAATAAAATTGCGGTGAAATTATACTACGGAATATGTACAAAATACGAGATACATTTACAGTGAAAGAAACAGAAATAAAAACCCGGTTCTCGCGGTGTACTCTGATAATGCGGTCCGCCCAACGTACGATCCAATACTGAATTATTTCTACGGCCTCGGAGTCTACGTGGGAGCACCAAAAGGTACAGACTCGGCGGGCTTTGGTCTCGTCGCAGCACCAGGCTACTATATCTCTGGGGAAATACCCCTAGTCTATACGCTGCCAGTAAATAATAATTAGTCCGCCCTCGGCATGTCACCAGCGGCCGCCGATTACCCGGGCACGATCGTTTTCCGCCGGTATGTCGCCTCAAGTTACAGGCACAAGTGCCACACGAGGTTGCCAAAACGATCCTACCTTCACCAGCAGACACCCCTAATTCCCGAGTTTGGACACCTCACTACTCACTGGTCTCGGATAAGCCAGGCCATGACTGGATGATGTTTAATTGTTGGTATCGTATTGATAACAACCATTAAGCACCAGGCAACTATTCAAAATTGTCTTACTCAGATATTTACGGGTCAGTTACTTTCAGTGGATCACACGGCGTCGTCAAAACGGTATATCAGGTACTAGTATTTCGGATGCGGCGGCCACACGAGGTTGCCAAAACGATCCTACCTTCACCAGCAGACACCCCTAATTCCCGAGTTTGGACACCTCACTACTCACTGGTCTCGGATAAGCCAGGCCATGACTGGATGATGTTTAATTGTTGGTATCGTATTGATAACAACCATTAAGCACCAGGCAACTATTCAAAATTGTCTTACTCAGATATTTACGGGTCAGTTACTTTCAGTGGATCACACGGCGTCGTCAAAACGGTTTATCAGATACTAGTATTTCGGATGCGGCGGCCAGCATCATCTCGGATGCTGGGAGCACTGGTCCCAGCTGATGGCCGGACGACCAAGTACTGGCTTCTGCCTTCTGCTGCAGCTACTTTTATAAGCTTGGAGGGGAGCTTGGCCGGCGGTTTATTTCGAGATTTCCTACGTCAGCGCTGGGGGTCGTGTGCAGAGATTCATCTAGCATTCTGATTATCTCGGAAAGGTGGGCGTCGGTATTCACTACGTCATGTTAGTGCAGCGTGCAGAATCGATTCGGAATTCCCTTCTTCTTGCGTGACGTCGGTCGCATCTGGAACTTGCTCATCCCTTTCTTCGGTGCATGCGTAGACGGACGGACGGACGGACGGATTTATTCAGCAATACTTTCACTTTTGATTTGCCGGTCGCGGTCTCGTAGAACAATGATGAAATGCCACTCTAAGTTCATTAGAGCTTTTAGGCATTTTTACGGTGCATTGTTACACATCCCCCTTCCTTCGGGTAAAAAGGAAACTCGGTACTCCACGGTCTCTACTTGGCTGAAAGCATAAAACACTTGTCGGTTACAAGTAACTTACTTACGGCGGGACGGATTCCCTCCATCTTGCGGTAGCCTGAATCGGGTTTCTAAGGCCTGAGGCGGTTCCTCTAGAACGGACATTTCGCTTAGAACTGGTATGCAGACGGGGCCAGCTGATTAAGCCGGTAACGGATTCGGGGTCGGTGGCGAAATTCATACAGAAACGCCCTGGTATCGTCTTTCGGTTCGGTAACGGATTCGGGGTCGGTGGCGAAATTCATACAGAAACGCCCTGGTATCTTCTTTCGGTTCGGTTGCTATGAGCGCGGCATGCGCTACATAAGCCGGTTTCGGAATAGGTGATGACGGTGAATTTCATTCGGAAATTTCCATCGTATCATCCTTCGGTTCGGTTGCTTTAAGCGCGGCGTGCGCTTTATAAGCCGGTTTCGGGTTAGGAGATGACGGCGAATTTAATTCCAAAATTTCTTCGTATCATCCTACGGTTCGGTTGCTTTACGCGCGGCATGCGCTACGTAAGCCGGTTTCGGATCAGGAGATGACGGCGAATTTCATTTCAAAATTCCCTCGTATCATCCTTCGGCCGGGTAGCTCCATTGTTACCATTTTGTTTGCTTGCGATGTCAGCTTTTTAGCTTGCTTCAGATATGGAGACGTCGGCGACATTCCTACGAAAACGCCCTGGTATTCTCCTAAAATCTAAACAAGCACGGGAGGCTATTGAACTTATTTCTTTTAGGTACACTCAATCCTGTACCTCGGTTTTTAAATTCAAATGCGCTCGGTTTTGCTGACTTTTTGCGAAAATAATTCATATGTTCGCTAAATAAAACGAGTTTATTTCTCGTTTCAAAATACATACATCGCATCGGGCAGGAATAAAATATTCAATATTTGCGAGAAAATTATTTTATATTTTCCCAAAGAATTTCTTTTTATCTCGGTACCTTAACAAACATTTGATCTGGTCGGAGCTCCGGTGCGGATTTCAATAAATCCTTCCGGTCGGTATTATAGCATCGCCGTAGCTCTTGAAGCTTCTCCAGCGAGTACTATCGGTTCAGAGTTTTTGTCGAACTTCACGTTCCACTCCCTGACGGTGTCACACGTAGATTTTCTTCTCTACCTGTGAGCATAAAATAAAACACAAAACTTACTTGTTTTCAAATAAGTATGGTTCGGTCCTGGTTCGGGTTTTTGAAAGAAAACTTTCACGGTGCCTTGCTCTGGAATACTGGAATTGAATCCTTTTCGGTCCTGGATCGGGTTCGGAAATAATTTTTCCACGGTTCTCGGTCGGATACCGGAATTAACTTTTCTACGGTGCTGGTTCTGGATTTTTGGTGCTGATTTCTTGCCGGTGCAGGTTCGGGTTCTGGAAATAACTTTTCGCGGTGCAGGTCCTTATGTCACTTTTGGAATGACGACTACGCGTCACTGCCCTATTACCTCATTAATTTCGGATACTGAGAACAAAGCAATTTAAATTCAATACATACTTACTTAAACCCAATTACGGTGCGGTGCAATAATTACGAATAATCGTCCCTGATCGGGCGCCAATTTTGCAACGATTACTTTGTCTCCTCGTCTGGAACGTCACTTATGCAACGGTCTCGGTTCGGGCCCCTAAATATACACCTGTGTCCCTCGGTCTCACTTATTGGGCCACACTGTATATTCAGGAGGATCTGCACGTTCGCTTATGAACGTGCTCTGCGTTGCCTGTACAGTCTTGTCGGGGGACGATCTATTCGTTGTTCACCCTTACGCTCTTAGTCGCAGAAGGGTTGGGTTCATTAATTATTGCTAAACGATGATTGAATAAAAGACATAAACAAAATATAACTTGACTCTATTCTGTTTAACTATTTACATTGAATAAAATTGCGGTGAAATTATACTACGGAATATGTACAAAATACGAGATACATTTACAGTAAAAGAAACAGAAATAAAAACCCGGTTCTCGCGGTGTACTCTGATAATGCGGTCCGCCCAACGTACGATCCAATACTGAATTATTTCTACGGCCTCGGAGTCTACGTGGGAGCACCAAAAGGTACAGACTCGGCGGGCTTTGGTGCGAGATTCTCGTCGCAGCACCAGGCTACTATATCTCTGGGGAAATACCCCTAGTCTATACGCTGCCAGTAAATAATAATTAGTCCGCCCTCGGCATGTCACCAGCGGCCGCCGATTACCCGGGCACGATCGTTTTCCGCCGGTATGTCGCCTCAAGTTACAGGCACAAGTGCCACACGAGGTTGCCAAAACGATCCTACCTTCACCAGCAGACACCCCTAATTCCCGAGTTTGGACACCTCACTACTCACTGGTCTCGGATAAGCCAGGCCATGACTGGATGATGTTTAATTGTTGGTATCGTATTGATAACAACCATTAAGCACCAGGCAACTATTCAAAATTGTCTTACTCAGATATTTACGGGTCAGTTACTTTCAGTGGATCACACGGCGTCGTCAAAACGGTTTATCAGATACTAGTATTTCGGATGCGGCGGCCAGCATCATCTCGGATGCTGGGAGCACTGGTCCCAGCTGATGGCCGGACGACCAAGTACTGGCTTCTGCCTTCTGCTGCAGCTACTTTTATAAGCTTGGAGGGGAGCTTGGCCGGCGGTTTATTTCGAGATTTCCTACGTCAGCGCTGGGGGTCGTGTGCAGAGATTCATCTAGCATTCTGATTATCTCGGAAAGGTGGGCGTCGGTATTCACTACGTCATGTTAGTGCAGCGTGCAGAATCGATTCGGAATTCCCTTCTTCTTGCGTGACGTCGGTCGCATCTGGAACTTGCTCATCCCTTTCTTCGGTGCATGCGTAGACGGACGGACGGACGGGCGGATTTATTCAGCAATACTTTCACTTTTGATTTGCCGGCCGCGGTCTCGTAGAACAATGATGAAATGCCACTCTAAGTTCATTAGAGCTTTTAGGCATTTTTACGGTGCATTGTTACAACTGTACTACAAATTTTAAAATTTCGTTGGAATAAAAAAGATAGCTCATTTCATAAACTACAAAACTACCGCAGATAGTAATGTCTATCTCTCATAATGAAAAAGTTTCTCGATTGTCACTTTTTGCACTGCAATTTAAATTGTATGCGCACGTAAATATTTTTTCTAACTGTCGGTTTCAAATTTCTTCTCGTTTTTGACACCATCGTCATCGGAAACGGTAGCTTTTGCATATTTTTATGCAACTGTGTGGCGAAATCCACCTAGTCTTGATGACTCACATCCCGTTTAAAGCCCGCAGTTGCGGGCCTGTAGTAACGAAGGTCTCGGTACATACAGTATCTCTAGGAAGAGGCGTTTCTTAAGGTTATGTTCCCTGGCAAAAACAGGCACTTGGTCGAAATAGAAGCGACTGTCTGTAAGGGTATAATGCTGAATGAGAGCACATTTAACTGGCTTTCGTCGCGGTACCTTTATGTGAAGGCATGCGTGCAGTGAGGTAATGATGTGTCTGACCTACGTTACCTACTGACTTATTTACTGATTTATCTGTCATTTCTAAAACAGCCAACTCCTTAAATGTTTAAACTGAAAGAAGACTGCAGCAACATCTTCAGTAAAAAAACTAGAACTTCCATATGACTATAAAAAAAAATATGTATATCACCCAGGAACATCAGGTGGTGTTCATATTATACCAATCCAGTAAAACAAGCAGGCGCGGATCCAGAGGGGGGCCAAGGGAGCCATGCTCCCCCCCCCCCCTTGAATGTATGTTTATTCTTTTTATTGAATTCGAATAGGTAAAATAAGTAAACGTAAACCTATTCTTTATGATGTATCTAACTTTTCATAGTTATTTATTTCAAATTTTAATAAACGGAAATAAACAAACTTAATTTTGGCCATCAAATAAACGTTCGAACGTGCTTCACTATTCGCCTGCAGAATGCCCGAGACCGATAAAAATTTGGTGTGTACTTTTATTTTCGGCGGTTGTAAAATCGAAAAGCAAAGAAAGGGAGAAAAGCAACGGACAGTTTTACTTGGTGATGTTTATTGATAAATCAACGACTAGAGAATGAGGTGGTAAGTTCTCGTCCTTTACTAGAACTAGCTTGCCGATTTTTAGTATGGAAGGATAATTCTTTCTCCATTTAGTCCTCATTTGTAATGCGGCGATATAATCTTTGGACCATCGCCGCCAAAACTGCTGTTGCAATTGTTGCAGATATTTGAACCTCATGGATGAACTCATTTTTATATCAACATATTTATTATCTGGGAGTGCAGTTAATTTTTCGCCGATGATAAAATGTGCAGGAGTAAGTGGATTGGGATTATTTGGGTCATTTGATAAAGAATATAAAGGGCGGGAGTTGATGCAAGCTTCAACTTGAGTGAGTATAGTTACAAATTCTTCAAAAGTTAGAGCCGCATTACCGATTACACGCTTCAGATGAAATTTAACCTTTTTTACCCCGGCTTTCCATAAACCACCGAAATGGGCCGCCCTGGCTGGAATGAAGTGCCAATTCACACCTTCCTGAGCCAATTCTCCCTTTATTAAATCATGGGAAGACTAAAAATTCTTTAATGGCAAAATTCGCTATGAAGTTGGAACCGTTATCAGAATATAAGTTAACGCATTTCCCGCGTCTAGACGCAAAACGCCTTAGTGCAGCCAAAAAAGCATACGTAGTTAAATCACTGACCAACTCTAAATGTACAGCCTTTGTCGCTAGGCATATGAATGAGCAAACATATGCTTTAGTAGTATTGTAATTTCTAGTTTTCCTATCACGTATTAGGGAATGCCCGGTATAGTCAACGCCACAATTTAAGAAAGGTCGTGCTGAAGAAACCCTACTGGAAGTTAAGTCAGCCATTATATACTTCATACTTTTGGGTTCGCAACGGTAACAACGTATACAATTATGAACCACTTTCGACAGGAAAGTATCCAAAATCTTTCTCTTAGTGAAGCAAGTAATGCCCGAGGACCAGCATGCAATAATTGGACGTGCTCATACCTATCAAGAAGCAATGATAGATTATTTTTTGATGATAATACAATTGGATGCTTTTTATCATATTCAAATTTTGACAATTTTAAACGTCCACCCACTCGTATTATACCTTTTTCATCCAAAAAAGGATTAAGTGAGGCCAATTTACTTTTATGATTTACCTCTCGGGAATTTTTCAGGTCTCGGAATTCTTCACTGAAATCTAGATTTTGGGCTACCCGAATTAATACACATAATGAAATTTTTAACTGAACTTTTCACAATTTAAAGAGCCTACTTCACGCTCAACCCTGTCTTTCAACGAGCTATTTTTGAACCTTAACATATAAGCCACTACATTTTGTAGCTTAGTGAACGAAGAATATCGATTTAAAATATCTAAACCATCCGCTACAGTTACCTTCATACAAAGATTCTGACGGCGAACATCCTCCATGGGCAACTCCGCCGCTGGTAAGTTATAATTCGGCCAGTTTTCTGGATGTTCTTGCATCCAGGCTGGACCTGTCCACCATAAACCCAAATCTTTCAAAATCCTTGGATTGACGCCCCTAGACACAAGGTCTGCCGGGTTGTTGGAGGTGTGGACATACTGCCAATTACAAATGTCAGTGAGAGATTGAATCTCAGAAACTCTGTTGGCGACAAATACCTTCCATCGGTGCGGTGAGCCTTGAATCCAAGATAGGACAATTGTGGAATCTGTCCAGCAGTACAAACGTGTGAAAGATAAGTTGATTGCATGTTTTGTTTTATCAATTAGAAGACTTAAAAGATGCGCGGCGCATAATTCTAACCTTGGAATGCTTATTCTCTTTAATGGTGCTACTCGGGACTTTGAGCATAATAGTCAACCGGAAACATTACCATGGACGTCAATACTCTTCAAGTAAATTACAGCCCCATAAGCCCGTTCAGAAGCATCTGCATAGCCGTGCAATTCAATTGTTACAGATTCCTTCAACAGAACATGTCGAGGTATTCTAACGTCATTTAAATGGATTAAATTATTTTTAAACTCTAACCATTGAGTTTTCAAATCTACGGGAACTGATTCATCCCATGACAGTTTCATTTGCAAAAGAGTTTGCATAATTATTTTAGCCACAACGACTACAGGACGGACAAGTCCCAAAGGATAAAATAATTGAGATGTTTCAGACAAAATTGTCCTTTTTGTTATTTTCTTTGTCACTGGAGCCTTGACGGAATAACGCAACACATCTGCAGATGCTTTCCAGCATAAACCTAAGGTTCGCGTTTCATTATTGTCACTAATATTCAAAATAACATCATCTCTAGAAGATACAATATCTTCGAGAACGTCTTCACTGATTGAGAGCCATTTATTTAGACAAAATCCGCCTCTCTGTAGAATATCTGAGATATCGCGTTGTAAAATTTTTATTTTTTCTACGTTCGTACCACCTGTCAGCAAATCATCGACATAAAAGTCATTTATTACGCATTCACTCGCCGAAGGGAACTCTTCAGAATGCTCTTTGCCTAATTGGTATAAGCATCTAATGGCGAGAAGGAAGCAGAAGCCATACCGTAGGTAACAGTGTTGAGTTCGAAACACTCAACTTCTCCGGATTTATTATTCCTCCAAAATATACGTTGCAGACATCTTTGTTTCGGATGCAATTGAATCATACGATACATTTTGGTTATATCTGCTGCAAGCACTACATTGTGTTTGCGAAATCTCAAAACTATCGAGAACAAATCTTGTTGAATCGTAGGACCGACCAACTGGATGTCATTTAATGAAAGACCGCTGGTTGTCTTCGCGGATGCGTCGAAGACAACCCTCAACTTCGTAGTGAGACTAGAATTTTTAATCACACAGTGATGAGGTAAATAGTACGACCCATTTGTCGCATTCTCATCAACCTTGCTCATGTGATTTAATTTAACATACTCGTTCATAAATTTTACATATTGAATCTTTAATTCCGGGTTGCTATCTAGCTTACGCTCAATATTATAAAATCTTTTTAATGCGCATTGTCGCGATTCGCCTAATTTGTCAGATGAGTATTTAAGCGGAATACTTACCACGAACCTACCATTTTGGTCGCGATATGTATTTTGAACAAGGTGTTCTTCAGCAGCCTTTTCTTCAGCTGAATATTTACTATCGTCAGAAAAACTAATTTGTTCTATTTCCCAAAACTTTTCAATTGTATTATTTAAATCAACTGTGGACACATTGCACGAGAAGACATCACTTTGTCTTGGAATTTGCCCAGCTATCACCCAACCTAGCTTTGTTTTTTGAAAGAGAGGTAAATTTGTTCCAAGTCTTATTTGACCCTGGCTAAGAAGAGACCAGAAAATATCAGCTCCTAAAAGCATATCTACTTTGCCGGACATATTGAAAGTGGGATCAGCAAGCGACACATTTGCAGGTAAGTTTAATAGGTCGGCATCGAAGCTGCATGAAGGTAAGTCTTCAGTTATTTTGGGTAATATCAAACACGAAATTTTCGCAGTGAATGAATTAAGTCGTGATTGTATTTTGACATATGCATAATTGCGTATATTTGTAAGACACTTATTAATTCCAGTGACAGCAAAATCAATGTTACATTTGCGTAACTTTAGTTTTTTTGCAAGTTCTCCACTTATGAAGTGAGATTGAGAACCGCTAGTTAAGTTTTCCCAAAAGGAAATTGTTATAAAAAAACTTTTATTATTTTAATACAAGTTAAAATGCGTGTAACAAGTACAATATGAAGCTTACAACTAACTTAAGTCTAATACAAAGCGTGTGAACAACCTAAAAATGCATGATGGACAAAACAGATAGATAAAGCGAGTAGATGACCGCATAGTTGTCATCTCAGCAGTTTGGGAAGACGTAACTCCTCCCCCCTTAGTCTTGAACATAAAGCACAGCGATTGTTCAAATTATAATTTCCTCGAAGTTTTCTTCTTCTCCGTCCTTTTCTTTCTTTTGTGTTTTCTTTATTCTTTTTATAATAATCCTATAGCAACCTATAAGCACAGCAAAAGTCATTATAATATACAATGACAATGTCCAAACACTCATTTTATTTGAATACGAGGGTTCGTCGAAAAGTTTTATTAAATTTTCGTGTTGTTCTCGAAGATCATTTCTGACTATTTTCAATTCGTGGAAGTCGATGTTGTCTAAATTGATTGGATTTAAGTTTATTGTAGATGAAATTTGTTCCGGATCGTTAATGATTAATTTTGGCACTTCAATATTTTTAAAGTATTGCTTATCGTCTTTCAATGTTTTAATTATTTGATCACCAACCCGCACTTCACACCCGGGGTTGACTTCTATTAGGTATGTACCTTTTAAAGGCACATTTTCGCGATTTTCCAAACAATGGGAAACGGCCACTGTCCTAATCGGTACAACCAATATCCATTTATTATCTTCGATCTTCTGAATTTTGATTTTCTTTACCTCTGTTTGCATTGATTGACATCTGGTGAGATTGGTTTCATATCTTAACATCTGTACTTCGCATGGTGGAAACTGGTGGGTTTTCGTTTTTGTTTCTTCACACAAATATTTGTTTGGTTGGATTTCTTGGCATTTTTCGTCGAAAAGTACGTAAGTTTGTTCATTTAGGATAAGGTATGAATTTTGTGGAACAATTACTTTGAATAGGTTCAAATCAGGTGTAGGCAGTGGGTATAGATGACAGTATTTGTAAATTTCACTCTCTACTACAGGGATTTCCAATATAAATATCATTTGGTCGCATTTGCTATAACTTTTAATATTTGCTAGTTTTTCAAAAAGAAGTATATTTTTTATTTCTGGTTCGAAGGGTAGTTTAGTATGCACAAGTTGTTTGTCAATCTTTGATATCTCCTCGAGTAATTCTAAAGGATCAACGATAGAGTTATGAAATGTATTTAGTTTTGCAAATGAAATAGCAACTTCGATTTTCTCTAGTACATCGTATATCATTTGGTATGATGATTGAATTTGTGATATGACCAGTTGTATCAGAAACAACTGTTTGATTTCGGCATTTTTTATATTGATTCTTTTTATGATAGATTCGGCTTGCATAATTCGTGACGATAAAGTTACTTGATTGTGTTCCAAAGATTTGGTAAAATTTTGAAAATTGTTAATGGAGGTTTGTAGGAGGGTGATCTGTTTGCCCACAATATTCTTGATTTTATTCTGATTTTTTACTAGTGAGTTTATGGCGTTGTCATATTTTTCAGCATCTTCGTTGTCCAAATTACCTGTAATTATTTTGATTATTGATCCTAATCCGTTTATAATCCCACGCTTGTATCTCTTATTACTAAAATTCGGATTTAACTGATTGAATTGGGCGGTTACTTTATTTTCTATGACTTTTACTAAATTATAAGAATTATAATGTTCCAATCGATGGTCCGTTGTATTTTCGAGGGCGAGATGGAGTCTTTTGAACTATTCTTGTAAAAGTTGAAATTCCTTGGTGACATTGCTAAGATCAAAAATTTGCACGAAAGAAAAATAGTCTACAGTGTTCTGAGCGGTGCCTAAATTTAATGGTAGCAGGCCTGGGTTTTTACTCAGATCATGGAATTGAGGTTGTTTTGCATCGACAGATGTCAGGATTGTGAATCTGCAACAACAGAACTAGGTTTTAGTTCTATCAAATGTACAACAAAAAATTTGTTTCTTGAATTCTTGATTTTAACTTTATTGTTTTCTAAAAATTCAGTAATTGTATAAGGACCTGCGAATTTATTTTCTCTTTTATTCCTTTTATCGAGCTTTTTGTAGACTACCTGATTCAGTTTAAATTTTAAGGGTTCTGGGCCTAAATTATTTCTTTTGTCTAACAATTTTTCCTTTTTTGATTCGACTTTCTGTTTAACTGTCTCGTATAAATTGTCTAACTTACTTTTGTGATTAAAAACATAGTCGTTGTAAAAGTTTTCTTTAATTAGATTTCAAGGATCTCTTTTGTTTGTATGGCCTAAAGTTAATTCTAAAGGAGTAAATTTTGTGGATGAATGAATGGAGTTGTTGTATGCGATGAGGGCATATTTAATTAAATACTGGGCATTTTTATTACCATATTTTTCCCTTAATATCCTCAAGTGTTCTATCAGTGTTGAATGGAACCTTTCTATGAGCCCGTTTGATTCGTGATGGTTGGAAGTAGTAAAGTGTAACTTGATTTTGTGTAATTTCAACAGTTCCTGTGTTGTGTCATTTTTAAATTCCGATCCTCTATCGGCAGTTATTCTCATCGGTATTCCGTAAAATGAAAAATAATTTATTAATCCGTCGCAAATTTCTAAAGCGTTTTTGCCTGTAATGGGGCTGGCTTGACCTAATTTTGTAAATGCGTTAATGATTGTCAGAAAATTTTGATTGTCAAAAGTGAAAGTGTCCACGTGCAGTAAGTCAAATGGTTTCCCTACGGTTTCCGTTAATACCAGTGGTTGTCTGTTGTATTTGGTCCCATTGCAAATTTCACATTCGTTTATAAAATCAGTTACATCTTTTTTTATGTTTGGCCAAAAATAATTTCGTTTGAGATGTTCCAATGTTTCAGTTATACCTTGATGGTTTAGTTTACCTTCGTGCTGGTGTTTTATCATGAGTAGGCGTTCCTCTTGATCTTTTACTAAGTTTACTAATTTGGTACATCTGACTAATTTTAATTTATTAAAGTATTTGATATAATATTTCATTGAATATGGTGTACATTTCCTTATCGTGAAAATATAAATAAAATGTTCCATTTTCTACTACATGGTCCCTTAAGAATTCGAAAATTAAAGTTTTGTTGGCTTTAGGAACTTTGACGTTTAATATTTTGAGGTGTTGTATCTTTTCAACCGTTATGTCTAATTTATCGCGAGGGTTATCTGATTAACTTTGCTGTTCACGATTTCGTCCAAAATTGGTATTCCGTCGTTAAAGTTGTCTTCTGCATTTGTTGTGTGAACTGTTTCTAATTCGTCTGGGTCGTTCAGGTCATTGTCGATAATTTCGTGCGTCGGTCGTCTTAATTGAATATTTTGGAGAACTTTAATTTTTTGTCTTTGATTTTGTTTACTAGTTGAGGGTTGAGGGTCGTTGTTTTCTGTGGTTGGCGGAACTACATCTTCTACTATTTTTCTAAGGTAATCTACAATTTCTTCGTTTATGTCTCCTGGGTTTCCTGAAACACTTTCGTTCTCCGTTGCGTTAAGGTGTATTCGTGAGAGTGCGTCGGCATTCGCATTTTGTTTTCCGCTTTTATGAATAATTTGGTAATCGAATTCCTCAAGTCTCAACCTCCAGCGGATTAACTTGGAGTTGGGTTCCTTGATGTTAAATAACCACACTAATGGCCGGTGGTCCGTATAAATTTTAAATTTTCTTCCGAAGATATACGGTCGAAAATATTTACAAGCCCACACGATTCCCAATAATTCTTTTTCTATGGTGGAATATCTCGTTTCGCTGTCGTTCAACGTCCGGGAGGCATATGCGATTGGTCTGTCATGAGGAACTTCTCCTTGGGAGAGAACGGCTCCTAAAGCGTAATTGCTAGCGTCCGTGGTGAGGGTCAAAGTTTTGTCAAAGTCAGGATACTGAAGGATCGGGGCGTTTATAAGAAGATTTTTTGAAAGGTCAAAAGATTCTATAAATTCGGATGTATGGACTATTTTACGGTTTTTCTTTAGGCAGACGGTCATTGGTTTGGTAATTTTGGAAAAATCTTTTATAAATTTTCGGTAATATCCTAATAAACCCAAAAACGATTTTATCTCTGTCCGTGTTTTTGGAATCGGAAAATTTTTTATGGTTCAGCTTGACGCCTTCAGGTGTGATCACGTGACCTAAATAAGCCACTTCTTTTTTTAAAAAGTCGGATTTGTCCAACTGGATTTTAAATTTGGCATCCCTGAGTCTACTAAAAATTTGTTTTAATTTTGAAATATGTTCTTCCAATGAGGTACTATAAACTATGATATCGTCTAGGTAAACGCAACAGAGTTCGTTTTGGTAGCCACGCAGAATGTTATCCATGACGCGTTGAAAGGTAGAAGGTGCATTTTTGAGCCCGAAGGGCATCCTCTTAAATTCAAAATGTCCTCCGTCCGTTGTAAATGCCGTTTTTTGAATGTCAGCAGGCTCCATCTCCACCTGGTGAAAGCCGCTGGCAAGGTCTAATGTGCTGAAATACTGGCTTCTACCCAGCTTGTCTAAAATTTCCGTTATGTTGGGTAGGGGGTATTTATCATCCACAGTTTTTTCGTTTAATTTGCTAAAGTCAATGACCATTCTCCACTTCTGTTTACCCGATTTGTCTAGTTTTTTTGGTACGATCCATATTGGAGAGGACCATGGGGAATTTGAATGCTGAATAATGCCCTGTTGGAGCATTTTTTTTATTTGGCTTTTTACCTCGGCCTTGTGTATTTCGGGATACCTATAGAATTTTGTGAATATGGGTTTCTCGTCCGTCAGGTTAATTTGGTGTCGAATTTTGTTGGTGAAAGTTAAAGGTACGTCCTCACAGTAGAAAATGTCTCGATACTTGAGGCATAGTTTACGGATAGCTTCCCTTTCCTCTTTGTTGCAATGATCTAGGTGCAAATTTTTTAAATTTGCTTTTAGAAGGGTGTCTTGTTGGGTTGTAAATCGTTCTTTTGGTTCACAATATTGATCGGTTGTAAAATTGAGTTCGTTCGTGTCGACTGATTCAACATGAAGAGGTTTGTCTAAGCAGAATTTGACTGATGTTTCATTTGCATTTGTAATCGTCGCAATAGCAGAATGGTTTTTGACATTAACTAAAGAATTTGGAATTTCGATGCCCTGTTCGAACATATGATAATTTAATATACACACTCCCTCATTTTGAGAGACTGGAATTTTAACGACTTTTTGTGATCTGGCCGGAATGTCGTATTCGTACATGTTATTTAAAATTTCGGGGGAAGTATCTGGGACATTAAGTGGGTAATGAATGGGAATAGTTGTTGTTGGTGTACTAATTTTGCATGAATTTAAGTTTATGTTTGCATCCAAATTTTTTAATAGGTCTGCACCTATCAAACCATCAAATTTTTCATTAAAATTGAACAAATAAAATTTATGAAATCCTGGAGTTCTGAATGTTTCAAATATAGGAATATTTGCTACTTCGTTGTGAAAGGTAGTTCCGTGAGCTGTCCGTATATTAAAATTTTCACTCTGGATATATTGGTTATAAATTTCTTTCGCCAAACTAGGTTTGATCGTACCGACGACGTTCTGACAAAACGACGTAAGCGCCAAATTGGTGAAAATGAGTTTCTGGTACCATCCGATTCGTTAGCTTAAGCGCCATCCGTGTATAGTCTTAGCGTAACTACCAAAAATTCCATTAAAAAGTTATTTAGGTTTGAATTTGCGTAAGCGCCAGGTTGCTAGAACGTGTTGTGTACCCTGCCATTCAAGTTAGAAGCGTAACCGGAAGTTTACCTTGTGCTGTAGTGGGGTGCTTTAAAGGTGATTTTTAACTGTTTAATAGCAAAGGTAAATAGTTTTCTATAATATTTTCGTTTGGTACTTGGTTGTAATTCATTTCAAGTCCATATTAACTGAGTAATTCAATCAAAGTTAAGCAGTAAATCTATGTTGAAAACGCTGTCGCTTATGTCCTTTCTGTACAAATTTTCTTGTTTGCTTAACCGCCATAACCCAGTAGTATCTTAATGGAGAAAGAAATTTGCTTCTTTTTGTTCTTTAGTAACATTGTTGATATTTTATTTAATGATTTTTGTACAATTCGGATTATTAATTCTTTGTTCATAGCAACTATTGGAATACTTCCTTTAATAATGATCCAAAACGTAATTTAGTTTTCATTCAATACTGGTGCTTACGACTTTTGTTTTCCATAGAAAGGAATAACGGATAGAACAGGTCGAAAACGTGTAATGCTGGAGTTGGGGAAAGAAAATTAAAAAAAAGGAAAACACGGAAAATAGTCATATTCCTTGGAATATGTTGTCTTGAGCTTTGCAAGAGTTGTATTTTTATATTTTTATTAAATTATGCGTTTGTTTGCTTAATAATTTTCCACAAGAACCAAGAGTTTGCATTTGTTGTAAGCGACATTCAATATTGCACACCTGCTGATCGCAAACGCGTAAGTGTCGCGTATTCACCATCTTGCCCGAAAATTTATTTTGAAGTTTTGCCTAAGTAACACAGAGGTTAGACTTAAGCGCCATTTGTGAATGAAGGAAATGACGTAAGCAACAAAATTCACATTTTTGTGATTTAGAACAGATACTGATAGGTTACATGCTTCTTAAAAAATGAAAAAAAAATATATAGATTCGAAACGCTGAATTTTGTTCTCAAAAACTGAAATATGAAAAATAACACGTTTTTTGCCTTTCCTGTAAAAAACGCCAAATGTCGCTTACGTCATTTTGTCAGAACGCCGTCGATACTTTTCGAACTGCCGGTGTCTATTAAAAAATTAGCTTTTATTTCGGGTAGGTGAACATAGGGTAAGGATGGGTTGATGCTATTCACGTATATTATGTCTGGTCCGGTTGAATCTGGACCACGGGAAAATCCTTCTCTTCAGGAAATTGTTGTTGCGAGGCCTCTTCGTATACGTTATTTGGGTCATAGTTGTAGTTAGTTTCGTCACTGGTTTGGGTATATAAATTTGTCATATAGTCTTGGAGATTTTGATCATAATTGATATAATTTGGGTCAATATTTAGATCGTAATATGGTTCTTGTGGTCCATTATTAATTTCCTGATTATATAATTCTTCAGAAATGAAGTTAGGTTTGGGTTTCCGGAAGACGTGTCCATTGGTTGTGGGTATTGTTTTGAATTTCTTGTGACATTACTTTGTCTTTGGAAATTCTGTGTGTTTTGGGGCCTGAAGTGGTTGTAGTTTTGTCCAACATAATTTGGAAACGGCCTAGGAAATATGGGTGGTCTAAAACCTTGATTTGGTCTTAGGAAATTTCGGAAATTTTGGGTATTTTGGTTTTGAAAAACATTCGGTCTATAAAAATTTGGTGGTCCCATTTGAGGAAAACTGGGTGTGAACTGATTTCCATAATTAAATTGTGGTCTACTGAAATTTACGGATGGGTTTATAGGTCGTTGGAACATGGGCCTATTAAAAATTGGCTGTGGTTTAAATTCGGGTTTAAATAATTGTGGTTTATAAGAAGCTTGCTGAAAATTATGACTGTATTGCCTGAAATTTTCTTCTTCCGTGACGAAAGACATTGCCTGTTCCAAAGAGTCTGGGTTCTTTAATCTAACAATCAATTGTAGATTATAAGAAAGTCCGTTAATAAACGTTTTCAACGCAAAATCGTCATAATGATTTTATAATTTTCTCTTGAACGTTTTGAATAGTTGAATTAAGTTTTGAAAATAATAAACTGCGAGTATCTTGGATACGTACGCCTAATTGCAACGGTGATTCGTTCTTAAAAGGCTTTAAATTTATTAATTCTTGGATCAAGCAGTCTATTCCTCTTTGATCGGAAAAAGTTAACGTTAGAGCGCTTTTAATGTCTCTCCAGCTACAAAGTTCTGTGCGGGAGCAAATCAAATCTGCCGCCCTGCCGCACAGTAGATCGAAGTATAGGAAAATCCGGACATTCGAGGACATTCGCAATAACTTTTTGGTCTTATTATTTTGAATTAGTTATTTTAGTTTGATAACAGTATAAGATGTTTTTCTTCCAATTTTGATTAAAAAATTGACGTAATACAGAGTACAGGGTGATTAAGATTCATTAAGATTCGAGGTTTACCGTAACGATTTAAAAATCGTAAGGTATAGCAAATGTGTAGTTTAAATTTGACAAATTTGCTCATTTTAAAGCTTACTTAAATAAGAAACTAAAAATATTCTTAGGCCTTCCGGATACATCAGCAAAAAAAAGAAATTTAACATTTTAGTTTTTAATTTTTTCTGACTTTATATTAAAAGCTTATAAAAATCGAGAAATACTTTTGTGTAGCAATTTTTTCACCTCTACAAGGTGGTGTTGTCAGAATTCCAATTCGACGTTTCGGCTCCTGTCAATCATCATCAAATTTGTTTTTTCTTATGGCCGCAATATTAGATTCTAACATATGCAACTCGGTATGTTTATTTAAAATCAAAGATTTTTTAGAAGACTCAATTTCATGAGCACCTCTCATGAAAAGTCCGAAAATTGATTGATTGCAAGAGTGTGTTTTTCGATTTATGATATTATTTATACAAAGTAAAAAAACAAAAATGGCAAAAATCGTTTTTTTTCAAGCATGTATTACATAAATAGTTTTGACATATCATGAGTTAATATTTTATTATTTCTTCAAAGAGTAATAAAGTAACTAGCAATCAGTCACTGACAACTTTAACAGCTAAGATGCCATGAAAATTCTTAAGGACAACAACTAAAAACTAATTAGTAAGCAGTTATTAACAGTTCGAGAATCAGTAATAAAATGTTTAAAACGTTACAACAAATTTCGCAAACAAAACATCATATTGGGACACCCTGTAGAAATAAAAATACCTTTAAAATATACACCATCCCGTATCTTGTAACTTTTGTTTTTAACATTTTTTTGTATCTGTAAATTAGAAAGGTATCTTACTCCACGCAATCGTTGACTTAAGCTGTCCTATGCACCCTAAGCCTAATATGCGATTATTTCGCGGTGTCGCAAGTGGTCGCAGCCAATCTTTGTGGGCATTATTTAGGTAAGGTTTGATCTTACCAAAACGCCTAATTTTAGCCTAGCCAAATGAAGCCATTTTTTAAAAACCCAAAAAAACTTAATAATTGAGAAACAAAATCACATAAGAGAAGATAAAAGAGATAGTATAAAAACAATATTTATACACTAAACGATTTTCAGATATATTAGTTTCAATATGCCGCAAAGTGTAAATTGTGAGTTTTGTAAAACACTTTTTTTTGGGGAACCGAAAAGTAGTAAATATTTTGTCATATTTAACCAATATAGATTTTACCATTGAAATCACATTTTTTCCCACCGTGTAGGTAGCCAAAACCAAATTAATAATAATAATAATAATAATAAAGGTCTTTATTATCTGCAGAAAATTAAAAAAAGAACAATTTCAATGTTAATATTCAATACCGTTGCAGATAACCGGCGGAGTTCAGTTATTACCACAAAGATAATACCTGTTCTTCCACTCAACCGACAAACAAAAAAATGATACTGAGTTAAAGCAACAAATCTCTTGAGAATTATACAAATATTATATTTATGAACAAAATGGTAAATTCACAAAATGGTAAATACACAAAATAGTCATTCGAAACCGATAATTACGATGGAAAGAGACGGAAAGTAGAGTGACTATAGTGACGCGCTCAATATAGTAAATACAATGCAAAAAAATATGAGATAAAATAATAAGATCATATTGCACAAAGGCCCACGACCTAATGGGAGACCCAATGAGAGAGGTGACGACGCAACGAAGTTTTAAAGCTCGCGGGTAGACTACTTTTAAAGCAATCAGGAACCGCATTGTACACAGTGCAAACACGATACGAAAAGGATCTTTTAAATAACTGCAGTTTGTGGATAGGCACTGTAAGTACATCCTTTCTCCGAATGTTCACACTGTGCACATCGGTCCTGAAGCGTATTTTTTGATATAAATATGGTGGAGTTTTATACAATATAACTTTGTGAAATATGCAGGCGCTATGTAAAATTCTACGGTGGTGCATACTCAACCAAGATATTTCCCTCAGTTTGTGGGTTATATGATGCCCTCTACGTATCCCAAATATCAAACGCAAACAAGAATTCTGAACGACCTGCACCCTCCTGGCCTGTGCAGCGTCAATACAAGGACCGTAAACGCTATCCGCAAAATTAAACAATGACAGGACCATCAACTCACACAACAGAACCTTAGTACTTTGATCAATAAATTTTCTAATGGCGTATATACGTCTAAGATTTCCGTAGGCTTTCCGAACCACGCTACCAATATATGCATTAAACCTAAGATTGTAATCCATCTGAACTCCCAAATTACGAGCACAATCAGTGTACTCCAGTGGATGATTCCCAACTACTATTAATAAATTATTCATTATTCGCCTTCTGAGAGTCACATTTGCACTTTTACCAAATAAAACTAGTTTAGATTTTTTATGGTTTATGAGTAGTGAGTGTTGATGTGCTAAATCAATAAATCTATTTAAATCAGTGTTTATATTTATTCGAGCTGTATCTAGTTCTTCTTCAGAAAACGAATAATACAACTGCGTGTCGTCTGCATACAAATGATATCTGCAATGTTTAATTGAACTTATTATTACAGAAGTATAAGTCATAAAGAGAATTGGTCCCAAAACTGAACCTTGCGGCACTCCGCGTGTAACAATTCCTGTATCAGAGAACCGATCATCAATTCTCACTACTTGCCGTCTGTTACTAAAATAACTGAAATAGAGTTTCAAAGCATTGTCGCTTAATCCGACATAATGTAAAATTCCATGATCCATCGTGTCAAACGCTTTTGAGAAATCCAATAAAATCAACAGACAAAATTTGCCGTCATCCACCGATCTAATTATGTCATCAGTCACCTGAAGTAGTGCTGTTTCACAGCTGAAGCCTCTACGAAATCCGGATTGTAGATCGGGAAGCACATTATTTTTATTTAAATGAGACAAGAGCTGCTTTGCTAGAATCTTTTCCAATATCTTGGAAAATACCGGTAGTACACTGATTGGCCGCAAGTCCGCAAACTGTTGAGGATTACTTGTTTTAGCGTGCGGAATCACAAGTGAGGACTTCCATGTTTCTGGAAATATATTATGGCCAATAGCAAAATTCATGATGTGTGTAACAACTGGAGTAATTACAGGCAAGCAATACTTTATCAAAGAAGCAGAAATGTCATCAATACCAGAAGCATTTGACTTAATCGAATCCACAATATTCAATACATCATCCTCACTTACAAAGTTGAAATCTAATACATCCTGCCTTAATTTATTGTTAGAGTAATAGTCAATCAAATCCGGGTTAATATTTTTACTTGCTACACAGGAACTTAGAAAATAATCGTTCAGCTCATCAGGACTACTCAAATGACCAGGTATAACGTGATTGCAGGACTTCATGTCAATACCCATAAATTTCAGCTCTCTGAATACATTTTTCCGGCCAGCGCACATAAGGGTATTTGACATTAAAAGTTGGCCAAAAGTTGAATTCCTCAGTTTTATTGTTTACCATGATTAAGCATTTCGCAGAATAGACTAGGAAACACACCATCTACCTGCGGCTTTTGTTTGTCATTAGTCAAATAGTTGGCTGGTCTATCTCATTCGCAAACTGACTGTCAATGTCGATTCAGTTGCACTTTAATTTTATTAAAAACGTTTGCTATATTTTCTGTACAGCAGTGGACTCGAACGAAGATTTCTGAGATTTTTTGCTATGGATTCGCAAATTGAAGGTATGTAGATAATTTTACACATAATTTGATATCTCATACTGTTAGCTGTCATGCTTTGGCCTTCTTAAAATTAACTTTGATATGTCAGTTTTTTTATTTTCATTTTAATACGAACATGAGACTTTTAGTGACGCTTCCAAGCTTTGCCAAGCAGAAAACCTTCTTCAGTATTAAAGTACAACTCCTTATCCTTAATCCTTATCCTTAATATTCAGTCAATTTTTTTTACCAAAATACACCAATTGATATTATACATTTCTTCAAAAAGACTGCTCCACATTCTGATTATTTTAAAATATTTGTAAGATTAAATAAAACGGTATTTTTTTGTTTACAGATTCCACACAAAAATGCATAAACATGACTAGAAAGTCCTTGTTTGATACAATCAAGGAATCCCATCGAACAAAATTCGAAGAAAAATTTGATTATTTGGAGGCACATTTGTTTAATGTCACCAAATGTCCCGAAAAAAAACAAAAAGATTTGAAACACCATCTTTCCCATTTTAAGTCACAATTTAAGAATCGCTGGGCTGCTGCTCGAAACACGGAAGCTGTTTTCGTCAAGAAAAATGAAGAATGGCTAACAAGTTTCATTAGAATACCTACTTTTGTACCAATGAAAAGTGGCCGTCCTATTAAGTCCTTCCAACAATCGAGTGAACGAACCAAAAGACGTAAAACGGAAGATTTAAGGACTGAAAGAACTTCAGACGAGCTAAGTTTTGCAGCTCAGATGAGCTTAAGAAAATCTGGCCAAGTTGTCGCTGCCAACGTTATTAGAGACATTACCAATACCACCCCCAAAGGGGCCAAAAAATATAGCATAGCCATAAATAAACCACAAAAACATAAGCAACTCTCGCCGACAAATGCTTTGTCAATATTTGTGGAAGCAGAATTGACTCGAAGGCAGTACGATATCATCAGGCAAGCTGACAAATCGAAATATCCATGCTACTCTGTTTTACAAAAAGCAAAGGCTGAATGCTACCCACCACGCGAATCATACAGAGTGACATCAACTTGTGCTGAATTGGAGTTACAACCATTACTAGACCGTACCACTGAGAGATTGTTAATTAGCTTATCAGATGTTTTGGAGAGATTTACGGTAAGAGAAAAAGAAAATCATCATCTTATATCGAAATGGGGATGTGACGGCTCCAAACAGAGCCAGTATAAACAAAAGTTCGAAGATGATTGTGAAAGTGATGCAAATATTTTCCAAAGTTCCTTCGCTTACTTGCAACTTTTGTCAGAAATTGATGGCAAGAAAAAAGTGGTATGGCAAAACCCAACATCCTCTTCGCCCCGATACTGCCGGCCTATCCGCATAAGATTCGTCCATGAGACTACAGATATTACAAATCAAGAAGTTACATACATAGAAAATCAAATCAAAGCACTCCAGAGAACTGTAATACAAACCAATAGTGGGGCTGCTATTGTGCAGCACAAACTGCTTTTTACTATGATTGATGGAAAAGTGTGTAATGCTGTCACGGGCACCAAGTACACGCAAAGATGTTACATTTGTGGCGCAACTTCCAAGCAGTTTAACGATCTGGATGCTATGTCAGCTA
Source organism: Xestobium rufovillosum (assembly GCA_963966045.1). Classification (NCBI taxonomy): domain Eukaryota; kingdom Metazoa; phylum Arthropoda; class Insecta; order Coleoptera; family Ptinidae; genus Xestobium; species Xestobium rufovillosum. The sequence continues at coordinate 2,017,309 of OZ014503.1, read as the reverse complement.
TAGATATTAATCCTCAAAACGTGAGATTCGGCTTATCGATACTACATGCTAGAATAAGATTTTTTGAAAGTGTGTTGCACTTGTCATATAAATTAACGATGAAAGAATGGCAGGTGAAGAAAAACAGTGCAAACCAGAAACTCTTGGAAGAGAGGAAGAAGTCTATTCAACAAGCATTTAAAGAAGAAATGGGACTGTTAGTAGATTTTCCGAAAGCAGGCTTCGGAAATACCAATGACGGCAATACTTCAAGAAGGTTTTTTAGCGACATTGACAAAGCCGCTGCGATTACGGGCATAGACGCAGGTCTATTGTACAGGTACAAAGTAATCCTCGAAACTATATCGTGTGGATTGAACATAGATGCAGAAAAATTTTCAAAGTATGCCCTTGATACAGCCAAATTGTACGTAAAGCTGTATAGCTGGTACCCCATGCCTCCGACAGTTCATAAAGTACTCGTTCATGGAGCGGTTGTAATTTCTTCAGCGATTTTACCAGTTGGTCAGTTATCGGAGGAAGCTGCAGAAGCCCGTAACAAACATTTCCGGCAATATAGGCTCGGGTTTTCTAGGAAATTCACAAGAGAAGCATGCAATCTGGATATTATAAACAGGCTCTTATTAAGGTCAGATCCCTTACTAACCAGCTTGAGACCATGTCCAAAAAAGAAAACAAAGCCATTTTCAAAGGAGACAGTCGAAATGTTACTTCCTGCTGAAATTCCACACTCCTCTGAATTGAATGCTCTCACTAAGGGCTCAAATCGTAAGGAAGAACAGGAAAATATAGAATGCAGTGATACAGAGCAAGAATAATATAATATGTAACATATTATGTAGCGTTAATTATTTTTAAGTTTAGTTTAGTTAGGTACCAGTTTTAGTTTTAATTTTTGGTGTGCTAACCAACAAATATGAATTAAAATACAGGTATTGTTTTTCGAAATCTTGTAACCCGTATGACAAAATACCTTTGAAATGTTTTTCCTACATAGTAGAACCTCGAAAATGAATAAAATAATTTTGGCCAACTTTTTATATCAAATACCCGTATGTGCAGCGGTAGAGATACGATGCGAAAAATATGCCTTTTTCTCCTTTAAAACAGTTGAAGTGACCAGGTTTCGCAGAGACTTGTAGTATTCAAAGTGCAAGACCGTTTTAGTTCTCTTGAAGCGGCATAATGCTTTATCCCGTAGGTTCATCATAAACAGTAAATTATTTGTCAACCAAGGTGCCTTTTTTTTTGGAAATTTTAGATGTTATAATAGGAGCGTGGATGTTAAATACTGAAATAATATTTTCTGTGAGGAACTTGACTTTATCGTTTATATCACCCATATCGTATATATTTCTCCATGGTAAACCAGACAAATGAGTTAAAAATGAATCATAATTAAAATTTCGAAATGAGCGATGAATTATATATTTAACTTGATTTGTTGGCTTGACAGTTAGTTGTACATTGCAAGATATTACACAATGATCGGAAACGTCATGATTGGGATCAACAGCAACCTGATCAATAATGGAAGGATCCGTTGTAATTATGTGGTCCAGCAGCGTACAGGTCGTCGCAGATATACGCGTATTAAGGTATTTTCTAAAAACAACATGTTTAGAATATAAAAAGATAAAATACGTCGGAGAAAATCATAATTTTTAAAAATCGCCAATGTCCACCTATTTACATTGCCTCGTTCTACTGTGTGCCGGTTAGTTTGTTTAAAATTGTATCAAAAAGACAAGTATTTATCGGATCCTCTAAATTTGTTGTTTTGGAAATTTTTTAGTAGGTGCTCGCACGAAGCAATAAAGCGGTTTAGCTGTTTATTGTTACCGTCAAAATGCGGTATGTTATCCGCCTGGTAACGTAAGAGTCCAATATTTTGGTTGACGCTTACATTACTGTTACTTGAATTAGTTGCCATTTCTGAGCTTGAATTATTATTACTTAAATTATTATCGCTATATTCTAAATCTATAGGTAAGCCTTGAACGCTTAAAAATTCTATTTGTCTAGTTAACTCGTCTATGCTCGGATTTTGCATCAAATGGAACTTACAAACACTAACAAATAAAACACAAAAAAAACAGAGAAACAGGAATAAAAGCAGATAGACGGAATGAACTTACATTAATATTAGCATTTTTTTTTTCGGTTTTCTTTAATCCTAGTGGCTACGAGCGATTTTTATCTCTTCGCCTGGTTCTTAATCCTAATTCAAGTGTTGAGCGATTTGTATCTCGGTTCCTGGTTGAGTTGAGCTTCACTTGCCACTTTTAACACTTGGAAAGTTTTCCCGAATTAACGGTTAAAACCGACACGACTTTTATAGCGATTTTTGTCTACACGGCAGCTCCGGGAAATCCTATCGACTAAGCCAGTTAAGTTTTTCCAAAAGGAAATTGTTATAAAAAAACTTTTATTATTTGAATACAAGTTAAAATGCGTGTAACAAGTACAATATGAAGCTTACAACTAACTTAAGTCTAATACAAAGCGTGTGAACAGCCTAAAAATGCATGATGGACAAAACAGAAAGATAAAGCGAGTAGATGACCGCATAGTTGTCATCTCAACAGTTTGGGAAGACGTAACTCGCTGTCCAATAATACGCGAATCTCATGAACGTTGTTTGAGGAATCAAACACTTGGATAACTGCCGTGGACAACAAAATCTGCGCTAATGCCCTATTAGATGTATGATTCACGCTCGTTCGACCAACTTCATCATTTTGAATTTTTTCAGTTACCCTTTGATCAGTTTCATGTACCACTCTATAAGTATTATCGGAAAAATGTAAGAGTACATTATGTTTCTTCTTGCATTTACTGCAACCTGCTCGTTTACAATGGAGAGAGGAATGTTTTGGTTTAAAGCAATTTACGCACAATTTTAAACGCTTCATATTTTCGTACCTTTCGTGAGGTTCAAGTTTTAGAAATTCAGAACAATTGTATATTAAATGTTTCGCGTTACAAAACAAACATTTTTCCCCGCTCGTTGAAATATGAGCTTTTATTTTGGGTTTTGAGTAATGATTTTTATCATCATCATTGCTTAATTGCAAAGTTTCTAATAAACGACATTTCTCCTTCAGAAAATGTTTAAATTTATCAAGGGATGGCAATTCACCCTTTGTAATTCCTGACTCCTACTCCCATCTGGTGAGGGGGTCTAATTTGACAGAAATAATGTGAATAACTAGTGTATTCCACTTCTCGACCGGCTGTCCCAAAACTTCTAAAGCTCGCAAGTGCTTGGAAAAGCCGTCCAATAATTGACGCAAACCAACAGAGGATTCCTTAGTTACACCAGGTAAATTCAAAAATGCCTTTACATGATTTGTAACTAATAAATTTTTATTTTCGTAACGCTCTAAAATAAGCTCCAACTCGGTGTTATAATTTGCTGATGAAACTTTCAATGATTGAATGACTTCCGCAGCACCGCCTTTTAAAGCTGAACGTAAGTAATAGAATTTCTGTACTGGTGACAGAATTTGATTTTCATGAATAACCGACATAAACGTGTCTTTAAAATACATTGAAATGTAAGCAAAGCAACTGGAATGGCTACGGCAGATATATCAATACGGCAGGCGCTGAAGCTAGAAAAGAACAGATAATCGTAGGCGTATCTATTTCAGTCCCTCTCGCATTTCACCAGTGTCCACTGACAGCTGACAGTTGGTGTTTTTCAGCTAATGTGATTTGTTTATGTTTGGTATTATAAGTACGTTTAATTTAATTTTTATTTGAAGAACTACACGAAATTCAAATAGGTAATAAACATAATCGTAAGTAAATTTTTTGCAATTGTAATTTATTTTCAAGAATAAAACATCCGAAAATTGATTTTTATACGTGCAAGTATTAGTACAATATTAACTAAATTTGTTTGCATAGCTCTCTTACTTTCCCAGATTCGATAAAAATTTAGCATTAGATCGAAATCAGTTCCCGATTGTGCGTTACCTGTAAAATTCTAATAATACCTGAGACGAGTGAGACGCATGATGACCTTTTCACGCACTAGAGAAGGATGGATACCCCTTCGCGTAGCGGGTTGCATAAAATCGACAGGCGTCACTTTTATAACGTGCAGCCACCATTCCAGTTCCCCTGGATGTAGTTCAATGTTAAAATATAACCATTGGTCATACGAATCACCATACGTCGGTAAACTTAATGTAGGTAATTTAACATGGTTAAAAACATTTGAATTTGAAGCATTCGCGCTAATTCGCGAATTAGGAGAATTTTCTGCGGATATTTCCGACATAGATTCGGGTAACACATGAACCGAAGCCGCAACGAGAGCTTTAGCTTTTGAAACCGCTTCAAAGTATTTTTCTTCGAAATCGGCAAGCTCTCTTTCATCGATATTTACATTTTCCACAGACTGCATTAAGTCGATCTTTAATTGGATGTCATTAAAATCATCCAACAATGATTCAATTTTTAGCATTTGCGTTTCTACCCGAGCAATATCACATTCTTTATTGTCGAATTTTATTAGAATGCTCTGGAAACGTGTGAGCTGGCCTTTTATTGCTGCACTTTTTATTATTAAGGCTTGTAATTCCGCCATTGTTTATTATTGTGCAATACAATTGCAAACTTTAGGATACAAAACAAATAATTATTATATGCGAGTAATCGGCATGCGTCTACCTACTAATTTAATTCCACTTATCACCTTTATTACAGGTATACAATATCAAACACGATGAAGCATGCAGCAATTTCCAGGAAATAGGTATGTGTTTAGGGAACTAACCTTGGAGGACAATGTAAATGCACGATCTTTAAGTTTTGTTCAGCTCACGAATTTTCTGTACTTACTTGTACAATAAACCAATAAACCATTCGAAATTAATTGCTAGTTGTTGATTTATCCGGCTCGAAGGACCACTTGTAACGGTTTGATCGTTTTCAAGCTCAAAAAGTAATTTTATATCTCTTTAATTAGACATATAATAAACAAGTCCAAACATTTTTTTTCATCTGATTTACAGCGACTACTTTTTTATCTAATACACACATAGCCTACCTTTCTTTCAAAAATACAAATGGGGCCAAAACAATTTGATTATTTAAAAAATCCGTGGGTTCCACCACCAGACTATAAACTTCCATACAGTGAACACAATAAAAATAACGTGTCCGTAAAGCGGTACTGTTATGTACGTAGTCGTTGATTATAACAATAAAACATTTTGGTTTTAATATAAATTTAATACTCAAATATTCTGTGTACACGAGGAAAATATAAATTCAACTGCTACCTTTTAAACTGCACACAGGTAGCTTCTTTTCGGTGCGTCTACAAGAAACCGTACAAAAACCAGAACATAAACTTATAAATATACATATTATCTTCCCCCTTAAATTAACAACATGATTAGGTATACTATAAAACAAAAATTTAATTAATTTTTAACCTACTACCAACCTATCAGGCGGTTTCAACCCACTTCTCCTCCGTAGCATCCTACTTGAGTCAGAAGTTGGATTATTACCAATTTCGATAGAAGATCGTGGAATGATGTTTCTAATTATTATTGTTGCGTCTGTAGCTTTATTATTTTTTATTTGATTCGAATGTCTTTTCCAAATCATTCCACCATCCTCAATTTCGATTAAATAAGTTCTTTAACCAAGTACTTTTTTAATTTTTCCTTTACACCAATTTAAATTATTATTACGATAATCTCTCACCCATACTTGTTCATTAATTTCAAATGTTGCATTCTTTTTACCCTTATAGTGTTGTTTTTGTTTGTTTAATTTAGGATCTACAACATTTTCAACTTTTGGGAGTAGCAAATCAAACACCGATCTAAGTTTCCTACCTATCAGTAATTTTGCTGGAGATTCGTTTGTTGTCGTATGTGCCGTATTTCTGTATTGAAACAAAAAACGATTGATTACCAAATTTAAATCAGTTATTTTATCATTATTTGCCTTAAGAATGCCGCGTTTGACAATTTTAACGGCACTTTCTGCAAGTCCGTTTGTTTCCGGGTGCTAGGGAGCACCTGTTAAGTGTTTAATACATTAGAATGTAAATAGCTTTGAAATTCGTCCGACGTAAAAGCTGTTCCGTTGTCCGAAGTCAGCTGCAATTGATGAAGTAGTGGGTACTTCGAAACACTCGATCCACTTGGATGTTGCGTCCTCAATGATAAAAAATTCCTTTCGCAAGCAAGGACCAAAAAAATCTACATGAATCCGCGTCCATCGATCTCTAGGCCAATTCCATGAAACTAACTCTGATTTTGGAGATTCACTTGCCAAGGCCTGACAAGTTTGGCAATTATGAGCCGTTTGCTCAATTTGCTTATCAATAGATGGCCACTACATATACGACCGAGCCAAAGCCTTCATCTTAACAATACCTACATGAGAGGCATGTAGCTCCATTAAAAGTTTGGAGGTAAATTTACGTGGAATTACACTTCGGTAGCCCCACATTAAACACCCCATTTCTACGGTTAGTTCATTTTTTCTGAGTAAAAATGGTTTGAAGTCATCTCCTAATTTCGTGATGTCATTCGGCCAACCTTTTGTCACGTAATACAAGACTTTACTTAGTACGCGGTCACGGGAAGTTTCCCTTCGAACATCATTAAAATCTACAGGTATAGGATTGTTAACTTCGGCTGCATAATGCAGATATGAATAGGAGTCGTTCGCCACCTCAGTTTGATCTTGGTTATCCGGTAAACGTGACAAGCAGTCTGCATAATTTTTCTCTGATCGAACATATTTTATGTCGAATTCAAATGCAGACAAAAAATATGCCCACCTCTGTAATCTATTAGCGGCAAATATAGGGATTCCCTTTTTAGGGCCAAAAATTGATATCAGAGGCTTATGGTCAGAGTATAAAAGAAACCTATGACCATAGAGGTATTGGAAAAACTTCTTTACTCCGAAAACAATAGCTGCCGCCTCCTTTTCAATTTGAGAGTATTTACATTCGGCATCCTTTAATAGCCGGGAGGCGAAAGCTATTGGCACTATTATCATAAATATGACTAATTGTTGCTCCTAACCCAAACTGAGAAGCGTCAACGGTAAGTTTAATTTCTTGGTCAGGATCAAAATGCGCTAACACACGCGAGGAACTTAAAACATTTTTTTATATTTACAAAACATTTTTGACACTGTTTAGACCAATGCCATTTATGATTCTTTCTAAGCAACTGATATAAAAGTTTCAAAATAGATGATGCATCGGCAACAAATTTGCAATAAAAATTAACCATGCCTAAAAAAGATTCCAACTCAGTTACTGTTCTTGGTGCTGGTGCATTTCTTATTGCTTGAACCCTCTCTTCAGTTGCATGCAAACCATTTTTGTTAATTACATGGCCTAAATACCGAATAGAATTTTGAAGAAATTTGCATTTATTTTTTTGTACTTTTAAGCCACATTCGTGCAATCTTTTAAAAACTTCTTCCAAATTTTGCAGATGCTCACAATCGTCTTTTCCGGTTACGAGAATGCCATCTAGAAAGCATACCGTCCCCGGCAATACAAACATTTGATCCATAATATTTTGAAAAATTGTCGGAGTACTTTTTATACCGTACGGTAATCTCGTGTACTGAAAAAGTCCCTTATGGGTTGAAATTGTGACATATTGTCTGGACTCTTATGTTAAAACTAGTTGCTGATATGCCTCAGATAAATCAATTTTAGAAAATTTATCACCACCTTGAAGTTTAGCGAATAAATATTCTAAACCACGATCTCCATGGTACACAGATAATGTAAGGCTACTCATCAATTTGAAAAATAGGGCGCTGCTTCGATTTAGAAGTACTAAGAATCCTGTCCATTATGAATATTATAAACAAATTAGAAATTTTGCAAATAAGGCTGTTTGTAGGGAAAAGAAGGCTTATTTAAATTATAAAATTCAAACTAATGCAACTAATGTACTATGGAAAGAACTTGCGAATTTAAATATACAAGGTGTTTCTAAATTGAGTACCATAAATTTAGGAGTTTGTAGAGAAAGTTAAAATAACACTAAAACTTTTATATAGTTTTGTACAAAAACGCTTCCCTTCCAAAATACAGGGTGTTCTAATGCCGACTGGCGTATCAGTGATTTAGCGATATATGTAACTAGAGCAGCCTGAAGAATCTAAATTTTTGTGGGCAAGTGCTACTCAAAACTACAGATAATCCAGCAATATTTTAAGTGTAATACGACAATTCAGTGACGTAGGAAAAGGGGTCGTGTAATACCTTTTTGTTAATAAAAAGTTTGAGGTTAGGTTTTTTGAAAATATCGTTTTATTTTTAGATTCTCTAATCAAAATACTGCAAAAAGACACTCTTTTTAAATATCTCTAGAGTCTTTCGTTTTCGAGATATGCACGATTTTATGTGGCAGTGCTATTAAAATATTGTCTTTGTTTTGCTGTATTCGGGGCTGTATTATCATTAGTTATGTAAAACTTGATAACAAAATCATCTAGAAGTGCTTGCAGGTATAAATTACGAAGGTACCTACAAAAACATGTAGCAATCATATGAATTATGTTTTCCCGTCCGAAATATCCGTTTTTAAAAACAATTAAAATTATTATTTATTCACTAAATCTAAAATACAACTTATAGCTATGACATTCTATGCAGAAGTGTGTGATAACAGTTTGGATTTCTCTTGAAGAGAGATATACAAAAACGCTGACTTTACACTGATAGCGGGTTCCATCATCAGCGTGGGAACAATGAATCTGTAGTTTACCGGACACATAACACCTCCCTTCGCAGATTCAACTTAAGGTCACTAAAGTTGAACTTTGGTCAAATCCAACGCGGGCATTTCGACTCCTTCTTCAGTTTTTCTTGATGACCTCCTTGCCCATAATTTTTTCTTGCAGCACAGGATAACTATAGCAATAACTATAATAGAATATAATAATATTGTCCAAACACTTGGGTTCGAAGACACAATATTTGACGTGTCCACTTGAGGAATGTTTTCTTTAATTTGATTTTTAATATGCTGTAATTCGTCGAGATTAAGGTTGTCCAAATGTAAAGTTAAATTTAAATTTTCTTCATTATTAGGGCTAGCCTCGATGTCTGGAAGTAATAGCGGTTGAGCTTCTACTAGGACGTATTGTTTATTTTTTATGGTTTCCGAATTTGTTGAAATTTCACAATTTTGTGGGATTTGTATCAAAAACGTTCCAAATAGGTTTCTGATTTCTTCTCCATGAGGGCATTTTGAACTAATCGTTGTTTGTTTTGGAAAAACTGCTATCCATCGGTTTGTTTGTGTAATTGATTGTAACAGAGGCTTAGAAATGTTGACATTAATTGAATGACAGCTTGAACTATTTTTCATTTGCAGAAGTTGAACTTCACAAGGGTTGTTAACTTGTATTTCTTGAATTCTCTTCGGCGGGCATACGTAGTACATAGGTTGTATCTTCTCGCATGCTTCATTTGTGAATGCAAAGTATAGTTCATTTACAAGAACAAAATTTTGATTTGGAATAATCACTTTATATTGATTCCCTCGGAAAACAGGAATCGGATGTAAATGGTAATAATTAAAATTTGATGGATATAAAATTGGAAGATGTAATAGGAAATTGATTTTGTTATTTAAAATATAACATTCGACATCTATTAAATTTTCTAAAAGAAGGGTATTTTCAATTGTGATTTTAAATGGTAGTTGCTCTGGATTTAATTCCTGTGAAAGTTTTGATAGTTCGCGGTACAAATCACTTTTACTAATAATACTGGAATGAAGTGTATTTAATTTGGAAAAGGTTATTGAAGTTTCGATATCTTGGAGTACTGAGTTTATAATTTCGTAAACATTTATTAATTGATCCAAAATGTTCTTCGTAATTTGGAATTGATTAAAAGCTGTTTCCTCCTTAAATGCTTGTTCGATTCTAGATATTTGTCCTCGTATAAGCTTTTCGTGACGTGATATGCTTAATACGGTTTTATTAAAATTTTCAATTAGTTTGATTGATAGTGAATTTTGCTTTAAGATGGAGTCTTTTAAATTTTTCTGATTATTCTGTAATTGTTGAATTATTCTGTCATATCCTTCTCCATCACTAGCATCTAAGTTGCCAGTTATTGCCTTAAATATCGAGCCTAAACCATCTATAATTCCTCTTTTGAATCGACTAGGATGTGGTAATATTTCCTTAATTTTGCTCTCTACTTTTCCTTCAATTAGATCTAAAATTTTTACATAATTTAGTGTATCCAGTGTTAATGCTGCTCTTCTTGAAATATTTGATTTTAAGTTGCTCGCCTGAATATGTAATTTATTAGTTTCTTCGATTATTGGATTGAGATCGTAGTAATGAATAAATGTTCTAAAATATTCTCGAATTTTAGCTGTTCCTAATTTTGTTGGTAATATACCAGGGTTGCTGGACAGGTCAGTAAAAATAACATTTTCTTGCACTGCGAGGGCGACGTGTAATCTGTAAAGAGTTATTGATTGAATTTATATGTTTGTTTAAGAGGCCGTTTAACATTGTCCATACTAATTTTTACTAATTTGCCTTTTGAATTTTTATGAAATATTGATTTTCTTTGTTCATCAGCTTTACTAATTTCTACGACATGTTTCGCCTTCGATTCATGTTTTTTCGTTTTATTCTCCTTCGGGTAAACCTTTTGAGTTGGTTCGAACATATCTGGTTCTTCTCTATTTAAATTTAATTTTTGAATTAAGTTACCCTTTTTACCTAAAAGTTCGTCGTTTAATTTTGAATATACAATTTTGGTTCTTTCCCTATGTTTCTGCATATAATCATTAAATAACTGCTTATCTACATCTAAAGCTAAAGGATTATTATTATTAAGATGTCCATTAATTATGTCCATCGGTTTCTGGCTCGTGACTGAATGTATTGAGTTATTGTACGCTAAAACGGCATACAACATTTTGGTTGAAATTGAATCGTCCTTAAATCCTCGATTATTTAATAATCGGATATGTTCTGCGATTGTCGAGTGAAATCTTTCTATAGGACTGTTTGATTGTGGGTGTTCTGTATTTGTGAAATGAATTTTGACCTTATGTAATTTTAATAAATCTTCGATTACTGTATTTTTGAATTCGGTGCCTTTATCGCTAATTATTTGATCTGGAATTCCGTGATGATTAAAGTACATCAGTAATTTATCTACTATTTCGATACCATTTAAAGATGTTAGTGGGTACGCTTGAGCATACTTGGAAAATGTATCTATGATAGTCAAAAATTTGCCTGTTTCAATTTTGAATGTATCAATATGTAAGATTTCGAATGGTTTCGACGGGGTTTGAGTAATATTGAATTTTAGTTTTACTGGATTTCGTTCGTACTTACTAATTTGACAAATTTCACATTCGTTAATATACGATTGGATACTTTTACGCATTTTTGGCCAGTAATATTTCTTTCTAATCTTTTGATCTGTTTCCTCGATTCCTCGATGATTCGTCTTTCCTTCGTGATATAATTTTAGAATTTCTAACATTTCAGTTTTGTCAAAAATATCTTCTAGCATAGTATTACATTTTTTGAATTTATAAGATGGCCACTTAAAATTTCTTCTAATTACTTCACTAAAACGTTCATAAATTTCTGGTTGTTCAAAATAAAAATGATAATAAACCTTTGGTACTATATACTCTTTAATAAATGTAATGATGTCCTCTTCGAAATTGTTTTCGGAAAGTTGAACGTGAATTCTTTGTTTGTCAAATAATTTTTGAACAATTGGTTCTGCAGGACTATGATATACAGTACTTACAACGATTTCATTTTTTCCGTGGTTTAGAGGTTGTTCGGAAATGGGAATTTCGACTATTGGATTTTCGGAATTGTTAGTATGTACCGTTTGATCATCATTAGCTGATTTTTTGATTTCTTTTAATGTTTCTGGTGATGATAGGGTTTCTTCTGAATCTGTGTCTGGATTTGCAAAAGTGGATATTTGGTCTAAATTTTGGTTCCGAAGATCTCGTGAGGTACTAGGGAAATTTTCATTAAGTTCCTCCATGTAGTCTAGAAATTGCTTCGTATGAGTTTCGATTTTTATACGCGAAAGTGCGTCAGCGTTCGCCTTTAATTTTCCCTTTTTATATTGAATTTTGTAATTGAACTCTTCTAATTTTAATCTCCAACGTGTTAATTTTGAGGTCGGGTCCTTCAAAGAGAATAACCACTGTAATGGTTTATGGTCCGTGATAATGGTAAATTCAGTATCAAAAAGATACGGTCTAAAATATTTTATTGCCCAAACTATGGCTAAGAGTTCCTTTTCGATCGTTGAATAATTTTGTTCACAATCGCTCAGTGTTCGTGATCCATATGCTATTGGAAGATCTTGTCCGATAGGTCCTTGTGATAAAATAGCGCCAATTGCTACGTTACTTGCGTCTGTCGTTAAATTAAAAGGTTTGTCGAAGTCAGGATATTGTAAGATAGGTGAATTAGTCAGTAATTTTTTGCAAAATTCGAAAGTATCTTTAAATTCTTGATTATGTATAATCTTTGCTCCCTTTTTGAGGCATTTGGTTAGAGGTTTAGTAATGTCCGCGTAATTTTTAATAAATTTTCTATAGTAACCCATTAAGCCTAAGAATCCCTTAAGTTGTTTTGTGGTGTTCGGAATTGGATAATTTTTTATTACTCGTATTTTTTCAGGGTTTGGTTTTATACCATCTGCTGTTACAATATGTCCAAGGTAGCTTACTTCCTTCCTTAGAAATTCTGATTTGTTTAATTCAATTTTAAAATTTGTATCTCGCAATTTTTGAAAAACGTTTTTTAGTCGACACATGTGTTCTTGAAGAGAAGTTGAAAAAATTATTATGTCGTCCATATACACAAGACGCTGTTCGTTTTGGATTCCACGCAAAACATTGTCCATCACCCTTTGAAAGGTGGCTGGAGCGTTTTTTAGCCCGAATGGCATTCTGAGATACTCATAATGACCATTCTCGACGTTAAACGCCGTTTTTTCTACGTCTTGTTCACACATTTCGATCTGATGGAAGCCGGAAGTCAGATCGAGGGTAGTAAAATAATGACACTTGCCCAATTTGTCTAAAAGGTCATGAATGTTAGGTAGAGGGTATCTGTCGCTTATAGTCTTGTCATTTAATTTTCGGTAGTCTACTACAACACGCCATTTTTGTTTGCCGGTTGCATCTAGTTTTTTTGGTACCACCCAAATTGGGGATGACCAGGGGGAATTACTAGGTTGGATAATTTTTTGGTCAAGCATGGATCGAATTTGGTTTTGGATTTCCTTTTTATGTGCAAATGGATATCTGTAATTTTTCGTGTAAACAGGAATTTCGTCTGAAGTCTTTATGCGGTGTTTAATTTGGTTAGTAAAGGTTAGGGGAGTTCCTTCTTGATAAAAAATGTCTGAATATTCCTTACAAATTTTGTAAATGGCTGCCTTTTCTTCCGAATTAAGGTGTCCAGTTCGTAATTTAGTCACGTCGAGTAAAGGTTTTTTCTGATCAGTATCAAATACTGTGTCACAATTTAAATTATTAATTTCGATAGTTTTAGGGTCTACATATTCGTCTACTTGAATTGGTTCTGAAAGGTTTATCGTTACAGGGTGCATTTCGCTGTTTAGAATAGTTGTTATAGCTTTACCATTTTTCGCTACTGTTAAGGATTCTGGAATTTCACAATTTTCAATTTTTGTGTATGGGATTACAATTTCGCCATTTGGAATGGATGAATTAATTTCTATTACTTGTAAAGTGCGTGATTGTACTGTAACATTATTTAAATTCATTCTTACCGGTTGGTATAGCAAATTAATTTTCGTATGAGGGGTAATCAAAATGTTTTTGTTAAAATCTAAATGTGCCTTAAGAATTTTTAAGTTGTCAAGACCTATTAATCCGTCAAATATGTCATGAAATTTGAAAAGATAGAATTTTAGTTTTAAATCTTTATTGGGAATTTTGAAAATATTGGAAGGGGGAATTTCACAACTGAATTTGTGAGTTGATGTTTGAAAAACTGTGGATACTGTGAAAGGATCATCTTGAATTGTATTAGAAAATAATTTATTTGCAATTTCTGGGTGGATAAAGGATTTTGTGGATCCGGTATCAATTAAAAGTTTAATTTTGTATTCCGGAAAATTAATATAAGGTAGGTCATTCGAATTTACGTTGTGGAAAGAAATCTCCGTTATGTTTCTTCGTTTGGCGGTGTCTCCGGGATAAAATCCTGGGGATTTTCCTCGTCTTGGAAATTGTTTTCTGACATGTGTTCGTCACCCTCAGTTTGTTCAGGGTAGTAATAATTTTGATCTGAATTTTCGTGAGAATATGACGGCTGGTATTTTTGTTCGTCAGTTTCTAAATTGTACAGTTCTTCTACTCGGTATTTATTTTGAGGTTGGTATGGTTGTTTTCGGAAATAATTTTGGTTGGTCTGTCTAGTCGAAATAGACATTGGAGTTGGACCTTGATTTATCGGTTTCGGGGTATTTTGATTTGGTCTAAAAGCGTTTGGTCTGGGGGTGCCAAATACTTGTGAGTTAGTAGGAAACTTTTGCGGGGTAATTGGTTGTCTTGGATTTATATTTATAGGTTGGCTAGGAAAATTTTGGGGTCTTTGTTGCTGAAAATTTTGTTGATAACTTGGTCGAAAATTCGGTGAAAAATTCGGTTGAAATCTTGGAGGTTGATAATTATTATTGAATGGTTGTTGCTGGAAAGGATTTCTATTTGGGATTTTATTTGATTGATAATTAGTTTGGATGTTTCGGGTAGGAAATTGTTTTTGTGGGTTTTGGTAGTAATTAACGTTTTCTTCTTGAATTACAAAATGTAATGCGTCGCTCAAGTTTGCGGGCCGCATACATCTAATTGTTGTTCCTAATGGTTCCTTAAGACCTGATAAGAACGTTTTTAAAGTTAAATTGGAATATAGATCCCGTTTTAATTGTTTCTCGCCTTCGCTATTGGCGTGAATATCTACATATGAACAAAGTAAATTCAACAATTGCAAACATCTATCGTAGAATTGTTGCGGTTTTTCATTTACATTTTGTTTTACTAAGACTAGATCCCTATTTAAACAGGACTCATCTCTTTGATCTGCAAAGTTCCTATATAAAACTAATTTTAATTCATTCCAGTTTGATACGTGCTGGATGTTTACAACTAATTTAGCATTACCTTCTAGCTTATTAATAATTGAGTTTAAAATATATTGATTCGTAAAATTACCGGGGTTGTTCACGTCATAAAAAGCATTTATTATACCTTCACTTGTGGACAAAAATCTATTTAATTCGTTCGGGTTTCCGTCGAATTTCGGAACACAGTTTAAGTATTCAGATTTAAAAGAATTCTCTGCTTACGCCATTTCTGTAGGTGAGGCAGGAAGTTCGGGTAAACCAGTATAAAGCGTGTTAATTTTTAAAGACGCTAAAGTATTTGTTAAGTTTTCAATTGACATGAAATCTGTACTTACATTACAAAAAGGACTTTCATGCTGGGAATTTCTTAATTATGAAGTATCGATCAGGATTCTGAACAGCGATTGTTTTCTTCCTTCTGGGTACTTCTCAAATCAGACCAATGTTGAGTGTCTAATTTCGCGTCGCCTTCTTCCGTTTGACTTCTTTTGGGTATGCCACAGACACTGATGGCTTTATACGGGCACTCTTGAAGTTTGAAGAATGCGCACCAAAGAGTTCAAAACAGTTAAAAGTTCCGCCTGGCACTACGCGATGTAGGTCACTTTTCAGGATAGCCGTTAAATTGTTGAAACAAAGGAAAAGTACTCGATGTAATTTCCACGACTATCCTACCGACTGCGCCAATTATGTTTTCCCGTCCGAAATATCCGTTTTTAAAAACAATTAAAATTATTATTTATTCACTAAATCTAAAATACAACTTATAGCTATGACATTCTATGCAGAAGTGTGTGATAACAGTTTGGATTTCTCTTGAAGAGAGATATACAAAAACGCTGACTTTACACTGATAGCGGGTTCCATCATCAGCGTGGGAACAATGAATCTGTAGTTTACCGGACACATAACATATGCGATTTTTTTTTCGCAAATCAACCATAAATAGGTAATAACCCAGTTCTCATGAGCACTGCTACATAAAACCACAAATATTTCAAAAACAAACGACTTTAGAGATATTTAAAAAGAGAATATTTTTTGTAGTATTTTGATTAGAGAATCTAAAAATAAAACGATATTTCCAAAAAACCTAACCTCAAACTTTTTATTAACAAAAAGGTATTACACGACCCCTTTTCCTACGCCACTGAATTGTCGTATTACACTTAAAATATTGCTGGATTATCTGTAGTTTTGAGTAGCACTTGCCCACAAAAATTTAAATTTCTCAGGCTGCTTTAGTTACAGATATAGTTAAATAACTGATACGCCAGTCGACATTATAACACTCTGTATTTTGGAAGGGAAGCGTTTTTGTACAAAACTATATAAAGGTTTTAGTGTTATTTTAACTTTCTCTACAAACTCCTAAATTTATGGTACTCAATTTAGAAACACCTTGTATATGCATCTAGAAACCATAATGAAATTCCTGATCATCTATTAAATCTTGATGCAATTAATGATTATTTTATAAATAGTGTAAAAGCCTACCCCAATGGTAATATAAATGATACCATTAATTTTTATTAAAATAATCATAAATGTGATTTTCAGGCAAAACTTTCATTTTCGTTGGAGACGTCCGAAAATATTTACGATATTTTACACTCTATTAAAAGTAATGCCGTTGGTTCCGATCATATATCAATAAGAATGTTGCTGTACTCTTGTCCGCATGTGTTACCGGTGTTAACTAATATTATTAATTCATGCATCTTAGAAAATGTTGTTCCAGTATTATGGAAAACGTCCTATGTGATGCCCATATCTAAAGTTGCCAAACCTCTTAATTATAAAGATCTTAGAAAAATAAGCGTTTTGCCTGCACTGTCCAAGGTACTGGAAAGAATTATTTATATTCAAGTCAATAAACATTTGAGCAATTATAATATATTGCCTTCGTTTCAGACTGGTTTCAGAAAAAATTTTAGTTGTACTACTGCGTTAACTCAAGTTACTGATGATATTCTGAGGGCAGCTGACGAAGGTAAATCAAC
Organism: Xestobium rufovillosum; assembly: GCA_963966045.1. Lineage (NCBI taxonomy): Eukaryota > Metazoa > Arthropoda > Insecta > Coleoptera > Ptinidae > Xestobium > Xestobium rufovillosum. The sequence continues at coordinate 2,000,116 of OZ014503.1, read as the reverse complement.
TGCGCTAATATTGCTAGATTATTTAAAAGCCTTTGACTGTCTTAATCATGATATTCTGCTGTCTATTCTGTCGTATTCTGGGTTTAGTAACGATTCAATTGAATTCTTCAAAAATTATTTGTTAGATAGAAAGCAGTATGTCAAAGTCAATGATAGATTTTCGCTCGAAGGTGCCTTGGACAGAGGTGTACCACAAGGTTCTATTCTGGGACCTATTTTGTTTTCCATTTATGTGTCTAATCTGTACAGCTGTGTCGGGGGTTGTGGAGTGCATTGCTATGCAGACGATACTCAATTATATTACTCCTTTAATCCTTCAGATATTGTGCTTGCAAATTCCATCATTAATGAGGACTTAAATCTATTATTACAGGCGTGTCTTGACCATAATCTCATAATTAATCCAACTAAATCAACTCTACTTTTCTTCTGCAAATCTTCCATTCGGGATGATCAGATTGGCAAACTTAATATTTCTATAAACAATGTAAAATTGAACTGTGTTCAAGAAGCGAGAAATTTAGGAGTAATTTTAGATACTGATCTGCGTTTTAAAACTCATATTTCTAATTGTACTAAAAAGTCATTTGGTGCCTTAAAATTAATATATTCAAATAGACATATTCTTGATCAAAAAACTAAGCAATTACTCTGTGATACTTTAGTGCTATCAAATTTTTCATATTGTGATGTACTTTATAACTCCTGCATAGATGCTCACTCGAGGCGTAGAATACAGTTAGTTCAAAATGCTTGTACCAGAAATCGGTTGGTTAAATATGGCCAATCGACGTTTGCTGCATTCGTGTGTTTTCTATTTTACCGTGGTCACTGCTCAGTCACCTCTGTATTTATATGAAAAGATCAGGTACAGATGTGATGTTCACAATATAAACATAAGAAGGAAATCATTAATTACCCCACCCTTGCACAGGACCGCACTCTTTGAAAGATCATTTACCTATAACATTAGCAAAATTTATAATAGTATTTCTAAAGAACTAAAGATGTTAAACCATAGCGGGTTTAAATTCAGACTCTTTAGTCAATTATTATCCCTCCAGTGAATTTATCGTACAAATTTTTCTCTTACTTTATTATATTTCTCTTGCATTTTAAAAATATTATTTTCTTGTGTGCATCACCCGTCTCGTTCTTCTTGGGGAGGCTCATTTTAGTAATAACATAAGTTTTTCATTTTTGGGTTAAGTGGTAGAACATCTTCACGTGCTTGCATGTGTAAGATGAACTTCGCCTTTTAGCATAGATCATTGTTGTAATGATGTTTGTGCAATACCTGAGTGTTACTCGTATATCTATGCTAATAAAGATCTATTATTATTATTATTATTATTATTATTATTATACGCGGCAATGGATATTCCTGATCGATTAACTGAGGATTTATAGTAATCTTCACTTTCTATTTTAGGTTTTAAAGCAAAAGGTACTGGTCTTGCCTTAAAAAATTTTGGAATCGATCCTTCTTTAATTCTTAAGGAAATCTGATGTTTGTTAAATTGACCTAAATCGCCCTTGAAAATATCGAAATACTTTGCACATAATTCATTCATATTTTTCATATCATTTGGTTGAGAGTTTACAAAATTTACTTTACTTATACCTAAATTTAACATATTTAAACCATGATTAAATAAAAAAATTACTTCGCGTACTACCAATAAGTATAACAAAATTATTTTATTTAACCGAGGTTATTTGGCAATATGGGATTTTTTCTTTTTGTTTTGTTATTGATATTATCATCATCAATATTATTGTTATTATGATTGATTCTTGAATTAATTATTTAACCACAGTCTCTACATCTTAATCCTTGAGTCTTTTTTTTTTTTTTTCCTTGCTATTATTGACTTATTTATCTCTTTTTTAGTTTATTACAATATGTACTAGCAGTTGGCAGTTGTCAAGACAGAACACATAGACTTGACCACAATTTATTACAAGATTAGCAGTTGGCAGTTGTCAAGATTCCATGGATATTTTATTTATTTAGTTTTTTCTGTTCTAATATTTCACTTGAAGGTTTTTTCAATTGAATTTATTGTTTTCTTCCTATATGGTTTTCTTTAAATTCATTGTTTTTTCCCTTCAAGCTACGAGGTATTCGATTTTCCTTTGTGTTTTTCTTATACCCCGTAGGTAAATACTGAAATTCAGTTATCTAGTTATCTTATTTCATGGATATCATTATAATTTGTCAATTTTAGTTTCCTTGTCAACTGTCATAATAATTTGTTTACAATTTTTCTTAAACATTTCTGATGATGGGATCGTTTGTAGATCTTGAAACCGGTTAAATAAAATAATTTTGTTATACTTATTGGTAGTACGCGAAGTAATTTTTTATTTAATCATGGATTTCTACCAAATAGTGAAAAGTGAAAATATTAACTACATATTTAAACCATTTCTGCCAATTAGCGGCGGACCACCGTGTTGAATAACATACGTTTTCAACACATAAAATTTGGATTCAAAACAAATATTCAAATTTACATACCCCAAAGGTTCAATAGCCACACCTACATAATCCCTTAAAGCTAAATCATTCTTATACAACATCTTATTTTGAAAATGTTTTAAAAATATTTTTTCCGAGATAGCAGCATGCGCAAAACCTGAGTCCGCTTCAAAATTTAAAGGAATATTTTTGACCAGAATTTTCACGTAACTAGGTTTCACATTTCCTTTGTAATCAGTTTCAGCACATTTCAACATAAAAATTGAATTTTCAAAATTATCTTCATTTTCAAAATTATCTTCATTTTCTTCCATAAAATTCTGCGTATTGCCCTTTTTGGACATTGGTGCCAGATGACCCTCTTAACACCACATTTATGACACTTACAGTTTCTATATCTACACTGGCTAGAAATATGATTCTTACGACCACACACTTCACACTTACTTATTTTTGGATCTCTCTTATTTAGCACTGATGGTTTCACCTTGCTGCGTTGTCTTGTGTAGAAAACAGCTTGCTCTGAACTTGCTCGCCCTCTATGTTCTTGAATTGCTGATTCCTTAGCCAAAGTAATTCTTGATACCTTTTTTAAGGTACACTGGGCGCTGGCGGCATCTTCTTCAAAAAGTCGATCCATAATAGCACTGTTTTCCATACCAATAACGAATACGTCACGCATCACTATATCCAGCTCATTCCCAAACTTGCAATTGGAAGCTAAACTTTTAACCCTGGCGGCCCACTGAGAAACACTTTCTTCTGGTGTCCTCTTAGCCCCAAAAAATTTTAACCGTTCAGAGAAAAACGATTTAAATGGTGAAAAATGTTCACTAATAATTTTAATTAGCTCTTTAAATGCAAATTCATCCGGCGTCTTTGGGAAACATAAATCTCTGATCAAGACATACGTCTCTTCATTAAACGAATTAATTAATAAAGCACGTTTCCGAAATCGGACTTTTTATGATCGAAATTTGCAATTGACCCGATATAACCGGAAGTATTACCAGAGAAATCCTCTTCGTTTGGCATTTTTCCCCACTTAATATCAAGAGCGTGTACACAAATAAAATTTTAATATAAAAACACTGTAAAAAACGCAATTTCGCGTAAGTCTTAATACTTATTTTGAAATATTAATTTAAACCTCGTCGCCACTGTTATGTATGTAGTCGTTGATTATAACAATAAAAACATTTTGGTTTTAATATAAATTTAATACTCAAATATTCTGTGTACACGAGGAAAATATAAATTCAACTGCTACCTTTTAAACTGCACACAGGTTGCTTCTTTTCGGTGCGTCTACAAGAAACCGTACAAAAACCAGAACATAAATTTATAAATATACATATCAGGTACCTAAGTTTAAAACACATTAACCGATACGAGTGGGTTACGTATTCAAATTTAAAAATGGAATTTTTTTGTAAATACTGTGTTTTTTTGCAAATTCAAGGATCAACACCATTTACAAGGATTAGTTCGACAGCCAATTACAAGGTTTGCTAATCTTTTAGGGGCTGATGGGTGTCTGGATGTTCATAACAAGAGCAACTATCACGTGGAGGCAATGCTAGCCGCTCAACATTTTTTAAAATCGCTTGAAAATCCCTCCTTTGATGTGAGAAATCAAATCAAATAAACGAAAATCTAGTGCTTACTGTACTTATTTATCTGCGATTTCGCAATGTGCTGGGCTACTGTCCTACATAGTTAACAACATTTCAAGCACATCAGAATTTGATTCTGATGTTCTGTACATGCCTGAGAATATTGTACAAATATGAAGCTGCAATTCGATTTTCCTTTGTGTTTTTCTTATACCCCGTAGGTAAATACTGAAATTCAGTTATCTAGTTATCTTATTTCATGGATATCATTATAATTTGTCAATTTTAGTTTCCTTGTCAACTGTCATAATAATTTGTTTACAATTTTTCTTAAACATTTCTGATGATGGGATCGTTTGTAGATCTTGAAACCGGTTAAATAAAATAATTTTGTTATACTTATTGGTAGTACGCGAAGTAATTTTTTATTTAATCATGGATTTCTACCAAATAGTGAAAAGTGAAAATATTAACTACATGAAATTTTAATAGTACCAAAGTTGAATTTCCTATATTATGATAAATCAGCAGCCACGTCAAAAAGAAAACTAATAACACATGGCCGCCAGACATTTGTTACAACAAGCAAACTAATAATAGTTCATGCCGCATTGGTAGTGTGTGTATGAAGTTGAATTGTTAATGAACAAAGCACAAAACTAGCATAATTTCAAATTGGAATGCAATTTCCTTTTGTGACGAAATGTTTCCAGGAAGAAAATATCGGACGTCATCTATCTGTCCTTCGAGCAAAATACAGAACGATATTACTTTTATGTACTACGAAATAAATATGAACACTAACCAGCAGTAGGTGGTGCTTATACTATGGCACGGCAGTCGGCAGCACAATAAGAAAATGATAAATAACACATGGAGTTGCAGTTATTTACTGGTAAAAATTTTCAGTTTTCTCTTTACATTCCAAGCTCCAACTTTTATCAATTATTTGGATATTTTTCACGTTTTCTGATCAATTCAGTCCTGCCAGCTTTCTGTGGCGTCCTTCAGTCATGATAGTTAACTATAAAAAGTCTTTCTGATTACCAGACTAAATTTTAAAGCCTCCAAAATGTTTCAGCTGAAAGAAGATATCCAGCAACATCTTCAGCAAGAAAAGTGGAACATACTTTCTCACGGCAAAAGAAATATGTACATCGAGTAAAACAAAAAGTGACCTGTAATCTTCGAGATTGCGATACCCTGCCATTCTAAACTGAGAGTAATACATGATGATATTTGCTATTGATACACACCCGCAGAATCCTTGGTACTTTCACAAATAGTTATTTCCTATCTGTGATCTGTTCGCAGTGTGCCAACTCCTACCTAATTAGTTGGCAGTATCTCAAGCACCTTACAATCAGACGCTGATGGTCTGAAGCTACAACATATTGCTAATCTACACTCGAAATTTTAATAGTACCAAAGCCTAATTTCATATATGATAAATCAGCATCCTCGTACTTACCATGTCAAACAGAAAACCAATTCAAATTGCATTTGGAGTGTGTGTGTGTGTGCGTGTGTGTGTGTGTGTGTGTGTGTGTGTGTGTGTGTGTGCGCGTGTGTGCGTGTGTGTGTGTGTGTGTGTGTAAATAGAACTATAGAATACAATAATCAACATTTCTTTTATATTAAAATAAAAGTCTTATCAAAATTCAAAATCTTGTGATACCGGCACGCCCATTAGAAGTAGGGAACAGAGAAGAGGGAAGTTACCTGTAAATTGAGAAACATTCCGTTTGTGAAAATATAAGTGTTAGAAAGTATTTATTACAATCCAGAACATGTAGCGGGATTTTCTAGTCAAAGTAAATTATTAATTGCGAATGAACATAGAAAACCCTGGATAACAAAACATATTGTGAGTCTAATAGAGGAAGAAGATATTTATAAGAAGAGCAAATGGCAGTTACAGAATTTAAGCAGAAGCGTAGAGAAGTAGATATTTGCGACAGATTCCGCAGCTAGAAATATTTAGGGTCGTAAACAAGATGAAAGTAGAAAACCCAGGATAACAAAACATATTGCGAGTCTAATAGAGGAAAGGCGAAAATATAAAAAATAGGTTAGATGAAAGAGGGAAACAAAGATATAAGGTGATCAAGTAGGAAATTATTCGGAAATGTAGGAAAGCGATTGATGTTAAATGCAAGGAAGATAAGTTCGAAGTAGGGAAGATGTTTATATGAAGAGCAAATGGCAGTTACAGAATTTGAGCAGAAGCGTAGAGAAGTAGATATTTGCGACAGATTCCGCAGCTAGAGATGTTTAGGGTCATAAACAAAATGAAAGTAGAAAACCCAGGATAACAAAACATATTGCGAGTCTAATAGAGGAAAGGCGAAAATATAAAAAAATAGGTTAGATGAAAGAGGGAAACAAAGATATAAGGTGATCAAGTAGGAAATTATTCGGAAATGTAGGAAAGCGATTGATATTAAATGCAAGGAAGATAAGTTCGAAGTAGGGAAGATGTTTATATGAAGAGCAAATGGCAGTTACAGAATTTGAGCAGAAGCGTAGAGAAGTAGATATTTGCGACAGATTCCGCAGCTAGAGATGTTTAGGGTCATAAACAAAATGAAAGTAGAAAACCCAGGATAGCAAAACATAAGTATTGTGAGTCTAATAGAGGAAAGTCGAAAATATAAAAATAGGCTAGATAAAAGAGGGCAACAAAGATATAAGGTGTTCAAGTGGGAAATTATTCGGAAATGTAGGAAAGCGATTGATATTAAATGCAAGGAAGATAAGTTCGAAGTAGGGAAGATGTTTATATGGAGAGCAAATAGCAGTTACAGAATTTGGGCAGAAACGTAGAGAAGTAGATATTTGCGAAAGCTGTTTGGCAAAATCCCTTATAACCAGGAATCCCCCTGATGTTAGAAAATAGCATTGTTTAGACTGGAAAGAAACAATAGCGAAAGCTGTTTGGTAAAATTCGTAGTTAAAAGTACATAAGTGATCTATATCTTTCTTTCTTTATTGCATAGCATCTGTCTTTGTCTCTTGGTAAACCCCGTCGCGTCCGTCAGTCGGATTTTGGAAATTGTACGAGGCAGACGTGTGTTTTTAAATTTAAAGTGTACATATTTCTGCAGGTAAGATTTCTTATTTAATTAAAATTTGATTCTTAATTAAAACTAACTTTTGCAAAACCTTTTGTTCTGCAAATATTCGTTTTTTATTGAAAATGATTTGTTTAATTGAAATTTTATACAAAAGTACATTTTTATTTGTATACGTATTGAAAATTAAATACGCGAAAACCTTTTCGTTTGCAAATATTCGTTTGTTTATTGAAAACTATTTGTTTAATTGAATTTTTTTATAAAATACGTTCTAACATATTATTTTTCTCGTATCTACTACTTTAAAACTAATATTAAATTCATCATTTGTCTGTGCATTGAAAATTATTTACCTAATTTAAATACGTTAAAACCTTTTCATTTCATTTTCATATTCGTTTGTTTATTAAAAACTATTTGTTTAATTGAATTTTTATAAAATACGTTCTAACATATTTTTTTCTCGTCCCTTCTTTTGTGGAGGGCCTCCGGAACAGCTATACCGAGTCAGAATTTATGGGAGGCAATGAGAGACGTCCTGTACGAGAATTTTACGAAGAGAAAGCTTAAACTGTAAGTAAAAATTTATATTAATTTCATCCTAACATTTTCTCGCAAAAAGAATCACGCATTTTCTGCTTCCCGTATATTTTATTTCTATTTGATACAGCATCAATATCTGATATGTGTTCACAGATTATTAATAAATAATTCTCCCATCAAAAATATTCCCAAGAATTTTTATAAGCTTGACACTTTCGAAACACAGGTTTTAGGAACTTGCCCCGTGCCCGCTCAGCTTCCATATCTGATATGTGTTCACAGATTATTAATAAATAATTCTCATATCAAAAATATTTCCCAAAAATTTTTATTAGTTTTTACTCATAGTGCAATTATCTGGACATAATTATATTGTTTTGCAAAATTCCACAAGTGAAAAGAATCATTTAGGAAATTTCGAGGTAATTATGTTGTTTTCAAAATTCCGAGAATAATTAGGGCAATTAAGAAATTCCGCGGTCACGGTCAAATTCCAATCCGCGGGCAAAATCCCAAAACCGGTTTTCGAAAGTCCCAACTCTTTTACTTATATCAGACCGCAAAGCGAAATTCGACATGTGTAAAACGAGTTATTCATATAAAGGTGGAAACACTTCAAATTTGAAAAAAACATTTAAAATCAAAGCACCCAACGGTTCGACTACAAGAATCTGTTGACGATACATGATGATGTTAGGTCGGGACCAGCACCAAATAATAGTATACCGGGAACCATACAGCATAATAAAAATGAAGGTAAGAAATTATATGTTCCGCATCATTTTGTAAGTTGTTAACAATCTGTTTTGATATCCTGCATGGTAGAATCTGCAAATACAGACGCAATGGAAACACAGCAATCGGTCCCAGCATCGACTTCTGTATCTTTCCCAAAAGAAATGCCTACGGTAACTGCTAAAAGACAATCAAGTTTGAAGGGGTTTATTTCGAGACCCATATCACTGACTCGCCAGAAAAAATCAATGATCTGATATTACTCATGATTATTAAAGACCTGCAGCCATTCTCTAAGTACAGAAGGATACATGGCTGTTACTGCCCATTTTATCACCAATGACTGGAAATTTTATTCATGTATGTTGTCCTACTTTAGCAATGAAAATCATAAAGCAGAAGATCTTTGTGTGGAATTAAAACAAGTCGCGAACGAATGGGATATTTCAAACAAAATTTATGCTGTAACTACCGACAACGCTCCGAATATTATGGCTGCTTGTAGATTGACAGGCTGGACGCACATACCATGTTTCGCGCACATTATTAATCTGATTGTTAAAGACGGACTAAAAAACATTCAGGCTATACAAGAGAAAATTAAGAAAATTGTTGAACACTTTCACAGAGCACTCAAGCAAATGCAAAATTTTTTGCCACTCAAAGACATCTGAAACCTGATTCTGTATCACTAAAATTAATAATGGATGTGCCGACCAGCTGGAATTCCACCTACGATATGTTTGAAAGAGTTGTTTTGTTAGCAGAACCACTGTGAGCAACACAATCCTGTAGAGTTACCAAACGAAACTGAATGGAAAATGTTGGCCGATTTATGCAAAATTTTAAAACCTTTCGACCTTGTGACTGTACGTGTAAGTGTTACGTTGTCCAAAATAATACTAATAGTTAGAGGGATAAAGTCAGCGTTACAGCGAGTGCAACCAGAAATTGCGAGCGAAGAGGGGAAGAATCTAATGAAGAATATGTTAGAATCAATATATACTCGATTTGGAAATTTGGAAAATAATTTGACAGTTGCACGATCCTCCTTCTTGGACCCACGTTTTAAGTATAAAGCTTTTACTCAACAGGATTATTTGAAGAAAGTTAAAGATAGAGTGGAGGGTGAAGTTGTTCAACTGATAAATAAAATGCAAAATGAAAATTTATTTAACGTTCCTCCTATAGACCCAGATCAGCCTGGTACATCGGAATTAACAGATGATATAATTTGGCAAGAATTCGATCAAACTATTAACTCGTCGGATAATTTTAGAAGTCCAACGGCAGAAGCTATCTATGAATTAAGGATATACTACATGGAAGAACCAAACCTCAACCGAAAACATAATCCTCTAGACTGGTGGAACAAAAGAGAAAACAATTACCCCAGATTAGCAGTTTTAGCCAAGAAGCACTTGAGTGTTGTTGCGACGTCAGTGCCTTGTGAACGCATCTTTTTGAAGGCAGGGCAAGTAATTTCTGACAGACGCAATAGACTTAATCCGACAAACGCAGAAAAAATATTATTTCTAAATTGTAACTGGTTATTAGACAAGTAAGAGGATAAGTAGTTAAGCAGATTTTATTCCTTTGCACCTATTTGATTTTCTTTTAGTTTTGTCACCTTTATTAATATTATTATTATTATTGAGTTTAATTTTATTTGCCATTTTGTATAATAGAACCGATATATGAACACGCAGTTTTAATTTTTCACGTTTAATATAAGTCCAAAGGTGATCAACGAATAACAAATAGTCTAGGTATTTTGTCTGCAAGATTGCTGTAGTAGACAAGTAGACGACCGTCGAATGTATTGTATCGTATTGGGTTCTTTTAGTACCTTTGCTTCGCCATGTACATGTACAATGCATACACGCATAATCGCCGCAACCCACAGTGCAGCGTAGCTAAATGTAACGAGTAACTATAACGAATACTCAGTAACGAATACAAATAGCGACAGTAGCGACTTGTAACGAGTACACAAAAGTAACGAAATTTCACATCTCTACACATAACCCAACCGCTAGACATAGCGTTCGCTGGCTGGCGCAAAATTTTGAGAGTGGAAACAGGGTCCAGGAATGAAAGAGCCCTCAACCCCCAAAAGTATTTTCCCCCGGCTCCCATTAAAACTGATCAAGGAAATTGAGCCCAATGCAGAAAAAAATATCAAGACTGGATTTTGCAAGGCCGGCTTGATCCCAATTGATAGGGAGAAAGTTCTGTCAATGATACCAAAAGTTGGCGAAAATAATGAAATTGAAAATCAGCGTGTTGACAACAATCTAGAGTCATCATTTTCCGACCTGTTGAAGCAAATGCGCTATGGTGAGTTACCTTAAAAAGAAAAAATCTTGGAAAAAAAATTAATGTTCAAGCAAGAAAGTGTTTGTAATGAAAAAGTTTCTGAGTTTCGAAGCAGCTCAGAGAATGATGAAATTCAGTTTTCGTCATCCGAGGCAGAAAATGATGAATTTTCCGATGAATCGCCATTCGAACACGAAGAACCAAATTTAGAAACCCCTAGCTGTGATAAGAATGTTCTTATCGAGGATGGAAAGATGTTTGAAAATGTAATCGCAGTCTCAAAAGTTGCAATAAAAATCAAGGATTGGCTTCTGGTGGGTTTTCCAATAGAATCAAGGAGAGCCAGTTCAAGTGGCAGCTTACGTTTTTATTTATGCCAAGTGGTGAAAAAGACAAACATAATTTTCCGGAAATTTTATTCGCGAAAAACACCAGGGATTTTTTGGGAAACGTTTTTCAATTTCCCGGTAAACAAGAAATTTCAGAGTTTCCATTCGATCAAGTTGTCGGAAAAGTGGAGGCACCCGTAAAATATCTGCGAGGGTATTTAAAATTTTCTGTAAACTTTCTTAACTTTTACAGTTATTTTTATATAATATGTATTTTTTTTATATTTTTTACCAAAGAATTGTACTTATTTCGCCAGAGTTCGATATTTTGTTTTCTTGCGAAGTTCCTGTTAGTTTTAAGTGTTTTAAGAAATAAACAGTTTTCGTTTTTGCTATGTTTCAATAAAACTGCCTATTGTATACACTACACGTAGGTATTTAGGCCGCTAGTTAATAAAATATTTTTTTAAACAATAAATAGGTATTGATTCTGTTGATGGAATGCGATTGGAGTGAAAATAATAGGGCCGATTCTATTGAGGTGAATAGGATCAGTGAAAAAAATATATAAGCTAAGGGAATCACCCTGTACAACGTTTGACACTGTAAGATGATAGTACTAGTGTTAACTCATATTTCTGCACCAACGGACAATTTTTAGCACTTAACCCTAGAAAGTTATAGCTTCTCAAAACTCAAAAATGTTCCTATTTACCCCATTTTACGGTACTCCACGGATTTCTAGACATACGGCGTATACTTTCAAGTCTCAAGCCTTATCGCCGCCACACGAAATCTGCGCGCTGCGTGGGCAACGCGCAGATCCCACCCGACCTCCACAATACGTCACGAATTTTATTAAGGCAACTGGAAGTGCTCTAATTCTTACTTTTCATTCTTTTGTAAAAATGAAGTGCTCCTGTTGTCACTGACCACCCGATAGAAAAAATCAGGCACACAATGGGTTACTGGTAGTATACCCTCGAAAAAGTTGATGGAAACTTCACTGTTCGTCAAAAGCATCGACTGTTTTTGTCTCAGATTATTACAGGTGACGAGAAATTTAATAAAAATGCTACAAACTTATGCATCAACACGATAATTTCAATTAGATTGTAATTTCCTTTTGCGTGACAAAACCCTACCGAGAAGAAAAATTCGACGTTATCTACGAGTATCTGTCCTTCGAGCAAAATGCAGAACAAGATTACTTTTATTCGCCACGAAATAAATATGTACACTAAGCAGCAGTAGTCGTGTTTATACCATGGCATGGTAGTAAAATAAGAAAATGACAACCTATGAAGTTGTAATTTGCTGGACTGAATTTCCAGTTTTCCAAGAAAGTAGACTCCTTACATTCCAAGTTTCAATTTGTATCATTGACTTGGATATTTCTCGCGCTTCCTGATCCTGATCAATGCAGAACAAGATTACTTTTATTCGCCACGAAATAAATATGTACACTAAGCAGCAGTAGTCGTGTTTATACCATGGCATGGTAGTAAAATAAGAAAATGACAACCTATGAAGTTGTAATTTGCTGGACTGCATTTCCAGTTTTCCAAGAAAGTAGACTCCTTACATTCCAAGTTTCAATTTGTATCACTGACTTGGATATTTCTCGCGCTTCCTGATCAATTAAGTCGCGCCTGGTTTCTTTCGTGTCTCCAGTCATAATTGTTAACTCCAAAAAGTCTACTTTCCTTATTTTAATTTCATCTCGGTGATTACTAAACTAAAACTTGAAAAACTGTTTGAACTGAAAGAAGATATCCAGAAACATATTCAGTAAGAAAACTGGAAGATATTTTTTCAAAATAAAAGAAATATGTACATCACCCAGCAGCAGGCGGTGTTCATATTATAACAATCCAATAAAAGAAGAGAAGCCTGTAACGAGTAGAGTAGAATATATCCTGTCATTTATATTTGATATGCATACACAGTATCCTAAGTACTTTCACAAATAGATACTTATCTTTATCTGTGACTTCTGTTTGCAGTGAGTTATGCTACACTCAACACCAACTTATTATAGCATCTCAAGCACATCACAATCAGATACTTAAGGTCTGTACGTGCCTGAGTCAATGTTACTCAAATATGAAACTGCAACGTATTGTTATTCTACACTGGAAGTTTTAATACAGTAGACTCGACCGCCGCTGCCGTTTTAATCGAAACAGTTTCTAGATGATCGTCGCGTTATCCAGAATTCGACGCAATCCAGCTCTGTCTACGGAACACGTTGCATCATGACCGAATCTACACGGAAAAGACGCAAACGTGTCGTATTAACTATTGCGCAGAAATTTGAAACTTTTAAACGTCTAGATGAAGGACAACTGTTAAAAAATACATCAAATGATTACGGTTTAGGCGCAAGCACGGTTGCTGACGGGAAAGAAAAAAACCGTAATCAAATTGAAAAGTGGTGTAGTGTGCTGTCATTACACGCGCCAGCACGCAAAACTAAGAAGCCAGGTGAATTTCAGAAAGTTGATGGTTCACACAACAGCGTGAACAAGGCATTCCTATATCAGGGTCTATTTTACAACAAAAAGCAGTAAGTCTTAGTGAGCAATTTATAGTGAAAAAGCACCTGAAAAATTCACAGACAGCGATGGATGATTAAGTAGATGGAAAAAACGTCATGGTGCACGGCAGTTAAAAAGAAGTGGCGAATAAGTCAGCTGAATTAGCTGCTGTCGATTTTAGAAATCGCTCCCAAGGAATGAGAGGAAAACGAGCGCACCTTTGATCAGCTGTACAATTGTGATGAAACGGGTTTGAACTACAAAATGTTGCCTACAAAAACACTGACATCCAGAAATGAAGTTGCTGCTCCTGGGTAGAAACGTAGCAAAGGACGTGTTACAATTTTAGATTGCAGCAACGCCTCTGGAAGGCACAAGCTTCCCTTAATGTGTCGGAAAGTCTATGAAACCACGTGCATTCAAACATATTCAACCAAATGTTTTATCCATTTATTCCAAGAGCCGAAGAAGTGCTTGGATGGATGCAACGTTATTTGAAAATTGGTTTTCGGAGAGTTCGTGCCTAAAGTTGAATTTTTTTTGAAAAAGAATGAACATCCAAGGAAAGCGGTTTTACTTGTAGACAATACACCATCCTACCCCAATGAAGACCAACTTGTAAGTGGAAACGTAAGAGTAATGTTCTTGCCTCCTAATGTAACATCATTAATTCAGCCAATGGACCAAGGGGTACTCGAAATATTTAAGCGAAATTATCGCGTACTCTTGCTTGAGAACATTTTTTAGAACAAGTTTAAGATGGAAATGATCTTGTTGGTTGTTTGAATAAAATACATTTGAAGGATGTGGTATATTAGGCAGCAGCTGCATGGAATAAAATAAAAAAATCCATATTGAAAAAATCTTGGGCTAAAATAATACCCAGCAAGGATATCACACCTGAAGATCAAGATGAGGATGAGTTGCACGAAATTTTAAACAAAATACCGGGATGTGAAAGTCACCGAGAAAGATATAGCAGTATGGTTGGTGAGTGATAAAAAGGAAAGGTTGACAGAACAAGAGCTTATTTAAACTGTTAAGTGACAAGCAATACAAAAACGTGAACGATGACGTGGAAGTAGGTGAGAACATTTCAAAAATTTTTTGTTTTTCCCTTTTTATTTAGTTAATAAAATTTAGTAGTAAGCCCATTCTGTTGGATCAGAGTCACTGCAGACTGCCTACGTAGAACAGCTAGATGCAGCACCTACTAATGTTCTGCTCATAAAGCGTTGGCGGGACATCGCAGCAAAAAAGAGGTTGTACAACAATGGAAGAAACTGAGATTTCGTCTATTTTATTAACATTAAATTTAATCAGAAAAGATGGTACATAAAATTAATCGTTTCATTTATTTATGCACTTCTTCGTTGAACAATATATTTTTCCTAAGACCCCCCAAGAAAGCGGCACGTTGCATACAGAATACTAGGCCGGAAACTTGACAATTGCGTTACCCGTACGCTAAACTCAAAACTGTGCTGTAATTTTTGAAAATCGCACAGTTCATTCATATTTTGTGGTCAGCTTTGAGACTTTGACGTTTACTGAATAAATATCCTGTCGCATCTCTTTTTAAATCTATTAATTTTTTATTAGAAAATTCTCTTGAAAGGTGCGGCTGTTGAACATTTTAATGGCTACTCCGTGGAAGACCTTAATACATATTTTATATAGGTATGAACTGGTCATATTATGAATTGGTGGACAAGAGAGCAAATCAACGTATCATTCATGAGCTGGTCGGAATTATTATAATATTATGCTCATAGTAAGTTAGTAGGCTACTTGGAAATTTTGACATCGGTTAATATCTACAACAAATCCAATAAAGTTACTGTTTTATGAATAAATTTGTCTCCTTAAGGGGTCGTAGCAAAAATAGTGTACATAACTCGATGGAAAGTGTATTTCCTATAAACTCGCGTGAATTTCACGCTCGTATGAAATTTGTCACTTTCCATGCTCGTTACGTAAACTACTATTGTTCAATCCTGCCATAGAAACATGTTGTTTCGCCCTTAGATACTATGCGAGAAAGCATTGCTTTTGTACACTCACTTCGTTTCTTTGGTAACGGGAGGGCGAAAGCAGTGAGCGAAAGTATTGTCATTCACTCTTATTATTTTCACCCACTCCATTTCTCAATAAAATTACAAAAATATTCTGTAGTAATACAATAAGTGGTCTGGAATTGTCGGAAATTTTACGAAAGCTGTTGCGTTGCTTGGTAGCCACGACTGTAAATTTGCACGAGTGGCTAGTAAAAGCAACAGCTTGAGTAAAATTACCTAAAAATTCCAGACCACGAATTGTATTTGACAAGATTATTTTTTGAATCGAAGAAAGGTAGTTCAAAAGGAAATTTTATTTCCATTAATTCACATACAAAGAAATGTGTTGGGAATATTTGACGTTTGGCAGGTACTAAAGTGTTCAAACTCTTGAAGAATATTTGCAATAAAATGTTATTTTTAACTCAGAATTATTCTTGTTTTATTTTTTATTTATACACTTGACAGTTTCTACAACAGACTCTTTTTTTTCACAGACTACTTAACTTTAGACAATCAATAAATTGACGTTCACTTTCTAACACCCCACCATGAACACAATTTACAATAAACCCATATTATTGGTACAATAATTGAATTTTTCCTTAAACAATGGCTAGTCAATGAATCTGCCACCATATTTTCAGTCGGGATATGCTTCACTTCAATTCCACCTTCTTCAATTTTCTCCATTAAGAAATGATGGCGGATATCAATATGCTTTGTTCTCTGACGATAACCACTGGTCAGAGCTAAATCAACTGCTGCTTTATTATCACAATATACTGTTGTTGGTTCAACAATCGCATTTTCATCCATCTCTTTTGCCAATTGACGTAACCAAAGCACTTCCTGAGTTGTCGCTGAAAGCGCCATGTATTCTGCCTCGGTGGACGAAAGTGCTACTGCTTTCTGCCTTTTACTGGACCACGAAATAGCACCTCCCTGGAAAAGAATTGCAGTTCCTGTGACAGAATGTCTGTCCTCAATTTGATTTGCCCAATCGGAATCGCTGAAACAATCAAATGAGCCATTAGCATTTTTACTGAAGGTCAATTTAAACTCCATGGTCCCCTTCAGGTAACGTAAAATACGTTTTACGGCTGCCCAATGACCTCTACCGGGATTTCGATTGAAACGGCTGACATTGCTTGTTGCATGGGCTATGTCAGGCCGTGTACACTGACACAAAAAAAGCAAACTTCCTATCGCCTCTTGATATGGCACATTTTCCATCTGTCTGGCTTCCTCTTCAGTCTTCGGTTCCATATCTTGAGTTAATTTTATGTTCGGATCAGCCGGTGTGCTGATTGTATTGCAATTACACATGTTAAACTTCTCTAGGATTTTTTTTATGTACATAGTTTGATCATTGTTTAAAGATGTTATAGTTAGACAATACCGTGTGTAAAATTAGAAACACCTTTTGGGAGGCAGAAAATTTTACTTTGTGAGGCAGAGGTTAGATGGCGCTCTTTAAAATAAGCTTTCTTGGATTATTTGAACTATAGTCGGTAAGCGGTGGCTGATTTTAAGCTACGCTATTACCCATCTGGTGGCGCGAGTTATACATAGATGACATATTTCGCTGTGCTAGACAAACTACAATAACAAAACCAGTGTTGCCAGGTCTCACGATTTTTCGTGACATCATGATTTTGGTCAGGATCTTACAATCTCAGGATTTAGCTGGTAAATTTACCGATTTTTACTTGTGGGATGTTAAGAAAAATATTTCGTCGCTATAACAACCCGCAATATGGTGCTTGGGAAAGAAGGATTTGTTTTGCTTCTGTTAACATTGTCTCATTCCAGTGCCATGGTAGAGAGGATGTTTTCACAAATCAGTCTCAATAAAACGAAAACCAGGAATAGCCTGACTAACAAAACATTGACAGTCATATTGCACACTAAAAGTTTAGCATGTAAAGGTAATACTTAAGCATTGTTCAAATTTTGATATACTTAACTGCTAGTTTAGTTTAGTGCAAAAATGAACACTAAAGTATATCATGATTCTGATTTCGACTAGTGTTGTGTTTAAATTAATGTTTATCAAAGAATAATATATTAGGTTTTTGTTAATTATTTAAATCGAAATTTTTATTTTTTGTTAATAAATAAATGCTTAACAATATATTTATATTCAATAAAAATATGTATATATTCGTCGTGTGTTTATTTTCTTCATCCAAAAACATTTTAACCCAGCTCACGATTTTAATCCAAAATCTCACGATTTCCCATTTGCAGTTTCACGCATTGAATTTTTTCGATCTGGCAACATTGAACAGAACAGAACTCGCAGGTGTTGGGTCTTTTGTCTTTTGCCGCAGCAGCTGGGATTCCGATTTGTTTACACCCAGGCAACACAGCTAAGTATAATAAACGTTTTTAAAACGTAAGAATGGTTTAAATCTGGTTTTCGTATAATTGCTAAACGTTTATTATATACTGTGTTTAAACTATACGTGTTTTATTTATAAAAATAAACGTTATTAAATTAACCTGTAGATTTAATATGTGTATACAAGACTACGTATAATAACAATTTACAGTTTGCAGTCTATAACACGTTTAGAATATGAGCAAATTAAACCATTCCTGGAATATATTCGTTTATTTTTAGTTTAGATTCAGTCGTTTATTTATATTATTATATAGTTTGTTTTATAAACGTTTATTACTGGTATTTAATGTACTTATATACAAAAAGTTACTTAAAAGAAACGTCCATATAGTTCCTTCATCATTTTAAACCAACCATGGTTCATCATAACTATCCGATTATTTCTATCTCAGCTGCTACGTCTATTTTTTTGGTTGATATATCTATCTAATATTTGTTGTGTTGCATGTGTATTGGACAAAACTTATGTGTTATAAATTGAGAGTTGTAGGTGCGTATATGTATATCGTGTACGATATAGGTAGGTAGGCACCTAGGTATTTGACAATTTTGACTCTACCCAGTTTAGAATTAAAAAAGTATATACCTACTTCTTTATACTTCTATGGATTATAATTATTATTTCAAAATAAAATCATGATATTGTGGATTTTCAGCTACCTATCCGAGAACTGCTGAACCGAATACCTAATAAACTTGATAGACAAAACCTCTAAAATTAAGTACATTTTAATACCAATATGTTTAAGAAAATATTTAGCCGTTAATTTAAAAGTACAATATATTTTTTTAATTCATAATGGTATGCATACATACATAAATACTTTTTAATTTTTTTAGAAAGCCCGCCAATAACCTTATGTTTTAAGTTGCCTTTGGTTTCCGTGTGGCTTTGTCCAATAAGAAACTCTCCCGGCACATTAGGAAAAGCTGTTCGAGCAGGAATTATCCCTGCAATGTAGTCATATTTACGTCTAACAAAAATTCCGATGTTTACATCGCACAGAATTCACAATAATTCGTAATAAAATCATTACATGGCTATCCTGAATGAAGTTTTATAATTAATTATGATGTAATTAGTGACGGCTTCGTTGCTTTATTTGAATCGTAATTACTATGATCATACAATTATTTTTATTAAGAACTTGCTGGGAGTTTTCGTAAACACCGGCAACATAGCAAGTCCCTCAACGTCTTTAGTTATTGTGATCTAGGATCACGTGTAGCGCGATACGTAACGCTATTGGTTGATGGCTGTAGGGTGCTTAAATGGCTACTTAGAAGTTAGAAGAAGCCGGCCACTGTCTTTTCTGATTTTAATAATAATTGATTTCATGATATTAGTGCATTAACTTTTATAAAACTGAAGGTATGTACGCAGCATATAGTTTTTGGTGTTGCATGTTTTGTAAGTGCAATCACGGCACTAACAGTTTTCAATTCGGTTGCATCACATTTGCTTTGCTTGCCTTCTTTGCATTCCATCATTCACCAAAAATGAGATCCAAACATATCAAGTGTAAATAGTTTGTTTATTGCGCGTTCATTACTGCCAATATTTTATGCTTATTTATTTTTATACCCCTTGTCTTGTTACTATGATTGGGTACTTAATTTTAGAAGCTAAAAAATGTTTAATACAGGGTAAATAATATGTACCGTCTTTTTTGCAAGTAAAAGAATGCAGGCATTTTAAAATTATGTATTATTTAGTTTCCAGCATAATTGTGAATATTTGGTTAGGTACAATTTGTGCAAAGTGGGATTTCTACAGTGATTTTCGTTTTTCTAGGTAAAAGTTTCGACGTAGCTAATTTTCTGCACAAACTTACCTACCTAGAACTAATAACTTTATTTTTACCTATAAGCCTATAAGGTATACATAATAAATAACAGTGCCTTCATTTTATATTCAGCAATTACGTATATGCCCGAGTTAGTGAAACAAAATGCCAAAAGTAACTCTTTCTAAAAGACATTTACGTCGTAAAGCGGCAAAAAATTTTGAAAATACGTTAAGAGGCTTAAGCGATTCACAAAATGAGATCGATCTCAATCCTCACCTTATTGATTTGAATAACCCTGGGAATGCAAATTTTAATACAGTTCATATTTCTGATTTTACCAGCAATAACGAACGTAATTTGATGTCAGAATGTAACATAAAGGAGCTCGAACCTGTTCCTGTTATATTCAATAATTTGTTATTAGATAGTGCTAATCGTAATCTTGAATCTGATGATTATAAAACACCTAAACGTTTAAACCCGATGAATAATTCTGATGTATGTGTTAATGATGAATTAATTTTTTTGCAAAAGTTAAAAAAATGGGCCATTAGTAATAATGTGACCCACCGGTGCATAAATGAGTTGATACCCATTATCCGACAAGGTTTTCCATTTTTAAAAAGAGACGCCCGAACTCTTTTAGGTACGCCCCGTACCATGGAAAGCATCTCTTTAGAAAATGGAGACCTAACGTATTTGGGTTTAGAACAGGGACTTTTAAGAAGACTATCGCAGGGTTTTCTAACGCTGGATGTTTTTGATACCATTGACTTGCAAGTCAATATTGATGGAATACCAATTTTTAATAATAGCTCAATGGAATTTTGGCCTATTTTAGTTCGTAGCGTAAACTTTCAAAACTCCACCCCATTCGCAGCTGCAATTTTTTGTGGAAGAGGAAAACCCAGGCCACTAGAAAGTTATTTAAATGATTTTTTGCAGGAGTATTCGAATTTATTAGACAGTGGAATTAAATTTAATGATAAATTGTATAAAATCTAAATTTCTTTTTTCACATGTGACTCTCCTGCAAGGGCATATTTAAAACAAGTTCGAGGCCATAATGCCACCTCTGGATGCGAAAGGTGCATTATTAAATCTGAACGAGTTGACAAAAAAGGGTTTTTTCCTGTAAATAGCATGTATAGGTGCAGACAAGATGGCGATTTCTTTCAGGAAGATTTAAGTCAGAATTTGCATATAATTTCTCGATCTCCACTATCGAATTATGGTTTTGGTTTAGTCTCTCAGTTCGTATTGGACCCCATGCACCTAATTTATTTGGGCGTCATGAAAAGATTGTTATTAAATTACTGGATAGAAGGGAAACGGCCCCACAAACTATCCAAAATTGCTATTGGTATTCTTAATAGAGAAATCCTTAATATCAAAAAATACATTCCTAAGGAATTTCATAGAAAAATTCGTACTTTAACTGATGTTAAAAGATATAAAGCTCTAGAATATAGATTTTTTTTATTATATTGTGGACCTTTATTGTTAAAAACAAAAATAAACTGCGATTTTTATAAGCATTTTTTGTTGTTACATAGTGCCATTTTTATATTTAGTAGTCAATACTTGTTAGATAAATATTTTGATATTGGCAAAGAGGCTATCAATAAATTCGTTAACGAAGCTCCAACTTTATATAAGCAATTTTTCGTGGTATATAATGTACACTCGCTGATTCATGTTCACGAGGACGTTAGAAGATTTGGACCTTTGGAGAGCTATAGTTGTTTTGTTTTTGAGAATTATTTAGGTCAATTAAAACAGAAAATTAGGGGCAAATATTTGCCTTTACAACAAATTACAAAAAGACTAACGGAAATAGATAAATGTAATCAGCATTCTAACTATAATGGAACTTGCGAAATTCAGAAGTATGTTCCTATAAAAATTACAAAAATTTCGGATAATTATTTTGAGTGTTCTAAACTTCAAATACATTTACAGGACAACACGTTCATGATCTCGACAGAAATTCCTGACAATGTTGTATACGTTTTAGGGAAAAGAGTGTGTTATTGAGCACATAATTTGCTTTGACAATAAATTGTTTAAATGCATTTCTAGCACTTTTTCTCACCAACAGAATTTTTATGAACAACCTATCAAATCTTCAAAATTGGGTATTTATTTTGTTAACGGAGCATTAAAGCAAATGATTTTTAACGTAAATGAGATAATTTCCAAATGCGTAGCCTTTCCATATAAAACTGGATTTTATGTTGTTCCAATGGTTCACCAAATACTAGGTTGAGCATTTAAATCACTCATATTTTCTTATTATTCTATCAATGAGTGGGGTGTTACAAAGCTGTAACCGTCTTCCTAGCGGACATGAGAGAAAGTGTTCGTTTTTCATATTTTACTCGAACACTTCTCGGAGTTTTTACCTGAACTTTGCAGACTAAATCGCCTTTTTATGTCGAAATGTGCTACGATCTCAGTGCTGTAATTTCGAAAATCTTAAATAAAATGTTCAAAGTTAGTTTGCGTAAATGTATGAAAAACGAGCTCTTGTTTTTAAGATAATATTCAGTGTACGCAAGTGAGATGGTTGCAGCTTTGAAAAGCTCTGTTAACAATAAATATTTTGTTTTAATTCATTGACAGAATATAATGTTTTTAAAATTCATCTTCATCCTGGGTTAAATCAAAGACTACATTTACTTCTAAAGCATCCGGGATACTCGGTCTAAGCGTTTGTTTGTGGAAAAGGCAAGACAAAGCAGCCGACCAGTTGTGTAGTACACATGTATTAATAAATTATTTAACGTATCATTTGTTGCACTAGTTGGGCTATACTATTCTATTACGTATAAAATGAAGCGATTTCCTTCTCCTTTACTCAAATTCAAAGTTTCTAAAAGGAATAGGACAGTATGTTTGCAGTGGTAGAATTTAAAAAGAGACAATGCTACGTCGTTCCTTTGTCCTGGCTTACTGATGAACAAAAGAAGTGCTGTTGGCCACGACTATTCAAAGAGGAGGATTTAGTAAAATATGTTACCTCATCAGTAACACCAAAACCAAATTGGATCAAGTACACAGTGGTTAATGTTCTGCACATGTCAAGTAATTTATAATAATACTCTTATAAATCAATCGCAATATGAAATTATTTTTTGAAGGTACCTATGGGGAGGCCGATAAATATTTAAAGAAAGCTATTGAAGAATCGTCTAGTTCTGCAGAGAATGGTGAAGAGACTACTGTGATTGCCTTGTCATTGAAAGGTATTGATGATTACCTCGAATTAGAGCCGCAGCCACCGAATGAAAGATTTAAAAATGTCAAAGATAAATGTTTGGAGAAAATGGATCATGGGTATGTATACTTCTTTATTATTTCTTTAAATGTGTATTTGACAGCGTCAATTTGATACATGTCGACAATGTCTAAGCACGTTGATTTACAGCCTAGTATAAAGTTTGAATTAGGTTCTTTGAGGTATAGCCAGATTTGGTCAGATCAAATCAAAAGAATCTGCGTTAAAAAATAAAGCTCTTGGAATGGAATTTAGCCAGATGATGATGGAAGCTGACAGGTATTAAATCCAATTTTGTTATTGTTTTTTTTGAAAAATGACTTGTGCTATTTGATTCAACCTAATTCTAACTTTGTATGATAGTTTGCCGCTAAGATGTCATTTAAAATTTTGAACTTTGTTCGTACCTAACATACAAAATATATTATTTCTTCTGACTTATTTTAGGTCTGATGCCAGCGAGCTTAGCAGCAGTGACTGTGAGACATTGGATAAAACTTGTTTCAATAATTCTCAAAGAAAGATCGACACTAAATATCAATCGACCCCATCATTCGTTAGGAAACCCAAAGAAGCAGCAAAAAAGAGGCTGAGTCAGAATTGTCGTGTTGAGTAAGTATTATCACAAGACAGTAAATTGATTATTAATTTTATTGTTAATTAAGGTCCTCTGATGACTTCAGCAGTGATTTGGATCCAGAAGTAGTCTTCCCCAGGGTAGTCACAAATTTGAAAGGAAGTACTGCTTCCACCTCATCCCGATCTACACCAGATGCACTGGCCAACACTCCTTCACCGATGACTCCAAATGCATCTGGGACATTGGTTAATGAAATTCGACAGCCAACTAGACTTTCATCAACGCCAATGGAGCAAATCTTGTTAAAACGTGTCGAACAATTAATTGCAACCCAGGACCAGCACACTATTATTTTACAAAATATTTTGCGATCACAACAAACGCAACAGGCAGTTCAGCCTCGCCCTGAGGGTTATCCTAACGTTCCAGTGACAAACAAAAAAGAACATCAGTTATTGGAGGAGTTTTTGAGGGACGAACAAAACTTTTCTTACATGGTAGTCACACAATTTAGTAATGTAGCTGTTCTACTATTATATTATTTTCCAGAAAACAAGATTGGCTTGCATTGGAGGAACAAATGTAAGAAATTGTGCAATGAATATGCTGAAATATTTGCTAACCAATAAGGTGGCTATGAAATTTAATTGGGCGGGCAGGGACAAGCGTCCATTTAAGCATACAAATATGATGAAGGTTATTTTCGGTAAGAAATAAATAAGGATTAATATAATATAGACTGTGGTTAAATAATTAATTCAAAAATCAATTAGACCCCTAACTACATAAAATTTGAAACACTAAATACGTATTTCGGCATCTAAGCATTCTTGTCCAAGATCTGGCCGAGTGAACTTCGATATTTTCAGAGTAGGGTGGTTTAGGTATATTTTAGTAGTTACTACTGAGGATGGCAACTTAGTTGCCGAAATACGTATTTAGTGTTTCAAATTTCGTGTGATTAGGGGTCTAACTGATTTTTGAATTAAGAAATAAATAACCAAAGTTATTTAAATGAAAAACTGAAAAAACCCGACCGGAACTCCAACAAACCAAAGGCATTGAATTACAGAGCAAGTCCTAGTGGAGAAACGTGCACTATACTGCAGCATAACTACGGAAACCCCCTCCTATCAACTAATGCAGGTATTAAGAATCCGACGTACTCCTGGCGCACACAAAAAGCAGTACAAGGCCTTACTACGGCGATAAAAATTAGCAAGAAGAGAAGATGAGTTTTGGTTCGTTCGCACACAGCAACCGCATATAATGATTTCGCTCTTTTGGAACTCATCAGCACGGTGGAACCGAGTGCGAACAAACCAAACCAGCAGCTACTCTATAAAGGCAAGTGGGTCACATCAGTAAGCAAGCGTCAACTCAAAAGAGTTGGCTCTCGCTCACTGATCGTCCCCTCTAAAACATTACTAGTCAACATTAGAAGAATATATAAATGAAAAATTGAAAAACTCGACCGGAACTCCAACAAATTTTCCTCGGGCAAACCAAAGGCTGATGAGCTCCAATAGAGCGAAATCATGATATGCGGTTGCTGTGGGCGAACGAACCAAAACTCATCTTCTCTTCTTGCTAATTTTTATTGCCATAGTGGGGCCTTGTACTGCTTTTTGTGTACGTTAGGAGCACGTCGGATTCTCAATACCTGCATTAGTTGATAGCAAGGGGTTTCCGTAGTTATCTATGCTGCCGTATAGTGCACGTTTCTCGACTGGGGCTTGCTCTGTAATTCAATGCCTTTGATTTGTTGGAGCAAGTTCCGGTCGGGTTTTTTCAGTTTTTCATTTATATATTCTTTTAACGCTGGCTAGTAATGTTTTAGAGGGGACGATCAGTGAGCAAGAGCCAACTCTTTTGACTTGGCGCTTGCTTACTGATGTGACCCACTTACCTTTATAGAATAGATGCTGGTTTGGTTTGTTCGCACTAGGCTGCACCGTGCTGATGAGCTCCAATAGAGCGAAATCATGATATGCGGAACTCATCTTCTCTTCTTGCTAATTTCCAAAGTTATTTACCTTATTACCAACATTTTTGCTTTTCAGAAGCTGTAAGGGTCACTTTTAATAACAGAGAGCCTTCAGACCTAAGTGACAAAACAATTAAGGAGGCTGTGCAGGATTGGCTAAAATTAGCAAAATCGAGGTATATTGGGCAAACAAAAAAGGATCCTGCGAGGGAGGCTTTAACCAACTGAGTATTGTTTTCATTTGTGTTGTATGTACTTTTACTTTAGACTTGTAAGTATTTGTTTTACATAATAAATATATATTGTTCATTGGTAAATCTGCTTGGCAATGTTTTGACTTAAAAAAATCTATTCCTACAAAAAATTGCATCTTAATAGCCTTCAACAGTGGAACAAATTGCTGATTGATTAAAAGAAAATTGTTATAAAATTGTACTGTGCAGAAGAAATGGGGCGATCTCTAAAAGTGAAAATAATTTTGTATAACAATCAAAAATAGAAGTGGGTCTCGTATGACATTTTTCTCTAAAATGCACAATAATGGTGCAAGAAAAGAAAAACGCTTAGGTGGCGCACCCTGTATGTTATGTTGTAATTGGTAGAGCACATTATAGTGGTAAACTCAATTATGTACATAGACTACAAAAGAGTAAAAAGTGATTGTGTTAACAACTTAAAAAACAATTGTATTTTGTACTACTAAGTATACAATAAATAAACGTATAAATACCTGATTCACAAACGTTTAAAAATAATAAACAAAAATGGTATAAAAACAGGGCTTTAAAAAACGTATTACTTCCGTTGCTATTTTACTTGAAAAAAACGTTTATCTGAAACGGAAATATATATGAATTATAATAGTACAAACAAACGTTTATTCTTAACATAATATATACGTATAACTCGAGGACATTCGAACGTTTATTAACAATAAAGTACAAATCGTATTTATACGTACCGTAACACGTATAAAAAAACGTTTTTTATACTAATATGTGTTGCCTGGGCACTAATATTTTCAAGCAAAAATAAATTTTCGTTATCAAGAAAAATGAAGGATAGCCCCTCCATTTACACAAGGAAATTAAGATTTTTATTTCCAAATTTATAGTTGCTTTTTTGTTTAAAATTATATAACTGCTATGGTCTTATTTAGTTATTTATCTATATTTGTTTGTGTCCCAATAGTTCCGTGGCAGAGTTTTGTGTCTTTATTGTGTATTTTAGAGAGAAAAGTTATGTATGTAGAGGGATTCCTCCTTATTTTTAGTTCTCCACACTTTAAAATTATTTCCATTTATACACGCCCCGTTTCTTCTGTACAGCACCTGGCTACCTGTCTTTGTTTTTTAAATGGAACGCCGTGTATTTGATTGCATTTTTGGATTCCGTAATGATTCTACTGTGAGGTTGTATAATATTTTTCCCTAATATGCATGTTTTTGGTGTTACCGGCATTTCTTTGAAGACTATGTCAGATATAGAGGGATTTTGAAAATTCAATACCTATCTATTTGGATTGAACAAAGTTGAAGCAACGATTTCTTGGCGACAGGAAAAGAATATCTATGATAAACTGCCATGCCAATGCATGTCAATATTGAACGCTCAATTTAGAAAATTTCAAACCCCAAAAGGAACCATATAATTTTTACATCATAAGTAGTTGTTTTCCTTGTCGAACATCCATTGAATTATATGTATATAAACTTCCCCGCTTCTAAAATTAATACTTTTTGAAATATTTAATCGTCCATAATCTGCAAACAAAAGAATAGTATTTCCAAATGTACCTGTCTGCACACTTTCAAAATGGTACACGATTACTTACTTAGATACAATTTAAAGTTGAAATTGCGTTTTTCAAATAAAAGCCACCCTTAAATCTAACCATATCTAATTCATAAGGAAAAAGGGTGTAGCGACACAGTGTGCCGCGACCATTTTAAGAAATTGAAATGACTGGTTTTTAAGAACTTTCCGCCGACGGACTCCGTCGACGCACTGCGCTGGAAAACGTCTTTCGACCAATTTGTTTGTTGCTAAGTTACACCAAACAAAAAACTGCAAATTTTCTGCTGTTCAAACAGCAAACGGAAAGCTGTTAAAAACCAAGGCTTTAGGTTTACAAATGTACCTATATTTATTATTTCCGTCTTGAAATTACATATTAATGGGTATCCATTTTGAGCTATTTTGAAAATGTGAATCCACAATGCAAAAATATGTATTAATTTTTTGTAGGAGAATTAGCGTTGATAGCTATTTGAGATTTGAGGTTGATTATTATCTCAAAAACTATTAACTATAGAGGTGTGGAAGTTTATACATAACAGAAAGAGAATTTGTGTATTTGTGTTACATATTAAGCAATTGTAACATAAAAATTATATGGTACCGTTTAAGAAAAATAAGCTATGGAGTTTTGAAATTTCTTAATTTGGCTGGAATTGCCCATATCCTATATAATACCTACTCCTAGATATTGTTTTCGTCTTACCATAAAATAACTCCTTCCGTCCTTCAGTGTTCTTCCGTCCAAAGATAGGTATTTAAGCTTAAAAATTCCTCTATATCTTGTCAGTTGCAAATATCTTCAAAGAAATGCCAGTAGCGTCGAAAATGTGCAATTTAGGCAAAAAATATTTTATACAACCTCATCACAGTAAAATCTATTAAGGAATCAAAAAGTGCAATCAATTACAGGGTGTTTCATTAAAAAAAGAAGTTAGGTGTTGTACAGAAGAAATTAGACTAGTATTATAGGTAAATGGAAGTCATTTTAAAAGTACTTACGTATAGAGAACTAAAAAATAAGGACAAGTCTTTCATATAGCTTTTTTCTCTAAAATGCATAATAAAGGCGCAAAACTCCATCCATTGGGATTAAAAAATGGTTCTTGTTGACTTCCCAAAAAATTCTACTTGTTCTCAATTTCGCATCCCTAGGCACACACTATTTTGTATCCAGAAATCATTCTTATAAACTTTTTCCTTAATACATATTTCATATTTGAACAGAACAAAGAAACAAAGAAAAGCCGACGGCGGCCGTGAAATTGTACAAGTAGACCCTCTTATTTCTTCCCTGTGTAATGCGCTGGCGCGGTTCTAGGCTTCTACATACAGCATGACTAACTTTAGTTGTTCAGCTTTATGCTCTTTTATGGAGATTTGAAGTTTGTTAAAATATGTATAGGTGACCCAAATTGGGTGCAAGTATGGTGTATCTTGGTAAATATTAGTGGTAAAGAAAAACTGATAAAGCACTTGCGATCTCTTTTTTCACGTTCAAGTCAATGGTGCAGAGAAGAGAGAAACTTTCGAAATTGTTTTTCATTTCCGAGCTATGGACAAAAATTGAGTTTTTTGTTTTTTCGCATTTCGAGGAATACTACTTGTATCTCGCTTATTACAAGAGATGGTGGGATGCAATGTAGGCATTCTTAATGCACTTTTTTGAGCAAAATTCAGTGGTGTAGTCAGATTTTTAATGTCATGAAGGGTTTATGAACTGCCTGGCAAACTTGTGCAATTTTAAACGGCAACCGTATTTGATTTTTACACAGTTTAATGGAGAATTTTTTTCTGAGTTCAGAAATATATAGTTTGATATACCTATCTATGTATAACTTCAATATTAATGCAGCAATATCGAATTTTCTGTTTCATTAATTAATGCGGATAATTATTATGCCTGTCGAAAACATAAGGTGGCTATGACTGTGAAACAAGCCTATACAGGGTGTTTCAGGAGGAATGGTACATACTTCGGTATGTTATACTATTGCTCATTTCGAACAAAATAGTTCATATGAACACGTGTCCAATTCTTAATAGTTACCGAGTTGCAGTCAGCTGAATTACTGCATAAACGAATTTATTACTTCATTAATTCTGACAACTAACTATCGACCATGGTTGAGTATAGATAATGGTTTGCTCTTTAAACAGACTAAAACGCATACTGAACTGCGGAGGTAGAATTTTAGTGCCACTGGTTTATTAGAATACAAACGAACGTCATATTGACATTTGTCAAAATTTTAAAACTAACGCCAGAAAATAATTGGAATATTTGCACAATGAAGTGTTTTGTAAAAGGTTTCGCCAATTATCACAAGAACAAACCATTTAATTTTTTTGCAATAAGGAATATTCTCGGGAATATCTGTATTAAGATTGAAAAAAATGCATGGGTCTTTACTTTTCTATAAATGAACTAGGTATGTTACGCCTAGATCAAGCAGCAACTGAACCAGGATTTAAATTCCGCGCCACATTTTCCGCCCGATGACGTGACACGGTGCACCCAGCGGTTCTCAACATGTACGCATTAGCAAACCAGTATTTATACTCAGCCATGCTATCGACATACAAAATAAAGCATGGTTTTTAGAGGAAGCAGTTCTTCCTGGCGCTCTTTTATTCTTGTAGCACTGGCCATAATACGCGCGATTAATTCATCATGTGTGCCTATTATTCTCTATAAACATCATTTTTTATCCCGCCCCATAATCCAATGGAGTTAAGTCCGGAGATCTAGCTAGCCAATTAATAGTGCCACCATTGCCGATCATAATAGTGCTAAATGTCAAATGACAATTGTTTTACAGCAGCCTACTGGATGCGCTGTACATTAAAATTGCTGTGTCTCAGTAACCATTGGGAATTGGCACCTGTTCATATGAACTTTTTTGTTCAAAATGAACGATACTATAACGTACTGAAGTATTATGTACCATTCCTCCTGAAACACACCCTGAATAATACTTTTTATGTTTAAAATAGAAAATTCGTCATAACTCCGTAATTATTGAAGTTAGGTATGTCTAACTTTATATTG
Source organism: Xestobium rufovillosum (assembly GCA_963966045.1). Taxonomy (NCBI): domain Eukaryota; kingdom Metazoa; phylum Arthropoda; class Insecta; order Coleoptera; family Ptinidae; genus Xestobium; species Xestobium rufovillosum. The sequence continues at coordinate 1,969,519 of OZ014503.1, read as the reverse complement.
TTGAAAACAGAAAAAAATCCTCTATTCAACGAAATGAAAATCAAATATGGCCGCCTTTTGAAATTACAAAGTTTGGCCCGCAGTTCCGAAATCCTTTATTTTATAAAAATTCTGACTACGCCACTGTTATTTACTCAAAAAATTGCATTAAGAATGTCTACATTGCAACCACTGAAGTAAATTAAATTAATTTATTTCAGTGATTATTAATTTATTTCAGTGATTGCATATCCCACCGTCTCTTATAGTAAGCGAGATACAAGCATTCCTCGAAATGTAAAAAACTCAATTTTCGTCCATAGCTCGGAAATGAAAAACAATTTCATAAGTTATTTCTCTGTACCATTGACTTGAACGTAAAAAAAGAGATCGCAAGTGCTTTATCAGTTTTTCTCTATCACTAATATTTACTAAGATACACCATTTTGGGTCACCCTGTACATATTTTCTATAATGTAATTTTATCATAGATACCTACATAAATCTAATTTTCTTTTGCAACATTGCAGCACGGTATCTTTCGTAAAATATTGCGTCTAACAGAATGTTGAGGACAATGGTGGCTAAGAAAAAAAATTGAATAAGGAATAAAATAACTTCATGAATTTATTGCATTTTTGCAAAAATTAATTTGGAGGTCTACGAAATGTTGCATTACCCCACCCAACCAAGGAAAAGCAAACTTGCAAAACGGTAGTTTTGTAAACAAACAAATCTAAGCAGATGTATTTTTTAAACATGTCATGTGCAGCTGCTGTAATTGATTTATGTTTCACAAATCTCTTTGTAAATAAACCGCGACGGCCCGTGACTATTGTGCCATCTACAATGAATAGAGGACAACTGCAACACCAAATTCTTTACTTGAACTGTTAAGGAGGTGTGTATCCGTACTTCAGTGAATCAAAATAAAATGGAAATAGCGCTTATACTGCCATCTAGCGAGCTCGCTAAATCGGTTTCCCAATACCAGCATCTCACTGTCTAACTATAACATCTTTAAACAATGGTTTGATCAATACACAAAATTTTCTTTTCTTCTTCTCTGGTTATCTTCATTCCTAATAGATGTGTTGCACTTCCCAAATCCTTCATTTTGAATTCTTTCTTCAAGCTTTTCTTTGCATCATTTAAAATATTCTCACTATTGCTCAAAATCAGTAAGTCATCTACATAAACTGCAATTATTAGAACAGTTTTCTTATTAATTTTGTAATAGATACACTGGTCAGACTGCGATTGTTTGAAGTTTAGTTTCTTTAAAACTTCATTTAAACGTTTGTTCCAGGCTCGACCACTTTGTTTGAGCCCGTACATAGCCTTCTTTAATCTGTAAACCTTATTGTCACCTTCCTTTTTAAAATGCTCTGGTTGCTGTACATAAATTTCTTCAGTTAGGTAGCCCTGTAAATATGCTGTCGTGACATCCATATGGTTTACTATTAGGTCATATTTAACTGCTAATGCAAGCAAAAAAACGTATTGATGTATATCGCACAACTGGAGAAAATGTTTCGAAATAGTCGATGCCCTTGACCTGTGCACAACCCTTTACTACAAGTCTGGCTTTATATCTTTCAATATTTCCTGTTTCATCTCGTTTTGTTTTGAAAACCCATTTTGTTATCAACACCTTTTTGTCGCTCGGAGCAGTTACTAATTCCCAGGTACCATTTTCTAATAGTGATTTCTTTTCAGCATCCATAGCCTCTTTCCACTCTTCTCTTTGAGAGCTCTGCAATGCTTCATCAACGGAGTTTGGATCATCTGACAAACTTTCTGTAGCAAAGTAACTGATGTAATCATCAAAACATTTTGGCTTCGGTGGACGGGATGATTTTCTTAATTCTTGATTATCAGGTGGATTATTATTATCTTCAGAATCTTCTGAGTGCTCTTCACTGTCTGTTCTTTCCCAAGAAGCATTTTCAATTAATCGGTAGCCCTTGGTGTTCTCGCAGTAACCCACAAAAAACATTTCCTTCGATTTGTTATCCCATTTCTTTCTTTTCTCGGATGGAATGTATCCCAGTGCTCTGCAACCAAAAACTTTTAAATTACTGATATTTGGTTTCTCACCTGACCAAATTTCTTCTGGCGTTCTTCCAGTGATTGAAGCAGGGGATCGATTTACTAAGCCCAATATTCTATAGGTAGTTCAGCCTCAATTAATATACTTCTCGCTCGTTCTACAATTGTTCTGTTGGCTCTCTCAGCTAAGCCATTTTGCTGAGGAGTATACGGTGTGGTTGTCTCATGACGAATGCCAAACTTTTGTAACAGTAACTTAATCTGATCATTATGGTATTCTGTGTACGGAGACATTTCATTTTTCGATTCGTCTGATTTTCCACATAATTTTTGAAATTTTAGAGTGTCTTCGGAACATCACTCTTCCTTTCCAAGAAATAAACAAATATTTTTCTTGAACAATCATCAATGAAGGTGATGAAGTATTTAGCCCCACCAATCGAAGATATTTTCCATTGGACCGCATAAGTCAGAATGGATTCTATGTAATGGTTCTTTCGATCGCTTGCCACTTCGTTTGAATGGCAACCTTTGATGTTTACCTTTCACACATGTGATACACGGAACATCACTACATTCTTCTAAACTGTAACCAGAAACCAAATTTTTTTTCAGCAATCGCATATCTCTTCGAATCAAGTGCCCTAATCTCTTGTGCCATAGGTCACCATTTGAAAGCTCAACTGAAACCATTGCTAAATTCTTTGGTAGACAATCCACTTCATAAACACCATTTACTTCGGTAGCAGTAGTCAATATTTCACCTTTTGCTGATGTAACTTTACATCCACTGGGGCTAAAAATTACTGAATTACCATTATCCACTATTTTGCTTACTGATAGTAGATTCGCAGCAATTTTGGGTACATATAGGACATTTTTTGCTCTGACTTTATCTGGGAAACCATTTACTGTTACTGGAATTTTTACACTTCCAACTAATGCACCTTCCATTTTTTCTTTATCTGCTGCCAAAATACTTATGTCTTCACATGATTTTTTATAACCATTTTGGATTTGCTGTCATATGAGACGATGCACAAGAGTCCAAATACCATTTTGAACTTACAATTTCTTCATTTACGGCAGACAAGGCAAAAAATGCTTTCGGATCACCCTTGGATTCATTTGTTTTCTTTTTATTTTTGCATTCACTTGCAAAATGCCCATGTTTGTTACAATTGTAACACCGTACCAATTCTTTCTTGAATTTTATTTTTCTTTGGTATGACTTCGCAACAAGAGCAGATTCTGATTCACTAGACTTGACCTTACCTTCTGACTTGACTTCTTGCAGTAACTTAGTTTTGATTGAGTCACTAGTGATTGGAGTACCTGAACTTTCAAGCCCCATGATCATCGGCTTGTACTCGTCGGGGAGGCCTGCCAACAATAATGTCCTGATCCATTCATCCTCAACCTTGAAGATTTGTGAGCCGTCGTTATCACAGTGTTCACATATTCGTCCACAGAACTACAGCTAGCCAATCGTGTAGTAACTAGAGTTCGTAACAGTCCAACTTTTCGCGTCAACCCGGAATCTTCAAATGCTTTATTTAATTTATCCCACGCTTCTTTGGCTGTCGTGGTATCTTGGATGTGAACATAGTTAATTGGGTCGATATACAGAATTATTTTAGCACGAGCTTTTGTAACCTTCTTCGCATCATTTATATAATCGTTTTCTCCGGCTACACAACCCCACAAATCTTCATGCTCCAGTAGAGCCTGCATTGCGAATTTCCAGCTACCATAATTTTCTCTACCCAATAACTTAGCAATTGTCGGAGCATTTGCTTGAGCCATCATGTGGTCGATTTGGTTAACTTTTTCTTCAACACTAAAAATTAAACTGTATTGCACCGATATTCCTCTTAATTTGATTCTCAGGATCTCAGATACGGCCTGGGCCCATAACCTGTCAAACTCTTGAAGAATATTTGCAATAAAATGTTATTTTTAACTCAGAATTATTCTTGTTTTATTTTTTATTTATACACTTGACAGTTTCTACAACAGACTCTTTTTTTTCACAGACTACTTAACTTTAGACAATCAATAAATTGACGTTCACTTTCTAACATAAAGTAACTAGATTATACATTATAAATGCACCTACAAATTCGAAACTATGGCAACTTATCAACAAGCAAAATTATCGAAAAAAATTACCGAAATAATACACGCTTCTAGACCCAAATGCAATGTTCCTATTGGTCAATTTGACTATGAAAAAAATCAAAATTAATCATTCAAATTGACATGGCAATTTATGATGGTTTCTGTCAATAATAAACTAGCTCAATTGTTGTCAAAAAATTTTATTTGTGTGCAAAAATTTTATTTGTGTGGGTTTTAATAAATATGGGCATACATTCAAAATTAATTAGATATTTATTTAATATTAAGTAGGTACTGTCAACATTTCTATTAGGTAATATGAAAATTTTTACAGAGTTAAAGCAAATACTTTTAAAAAATATAGCACTATGAAACTTACTTGCTATTCAAGTAATATCTACTTTTTCAAAAACAAATAAAATTGTCTTCAACTTAGAATATGTGGGCCACAAAGAAGATGGCTCGTAATTTTCTACCAATCCATTAAAATAGGCTAAGATCACTTCCTCCATTATAAGATGAACTTTCTTTGTATGCATCAAATCACGGAATTTTATCAGTTCGTTCATATACTTACCTTCCTTTAGACTTCTGAGGCAATTGCATGCAGCGGCATGAGCTTCTTTTAATATCCTCCAGTAAAATTAAATCGTGATTTTTTCCATATTTTTTCAGTAAAATCTTATTTTAGGTACAAATTTAGCTGAAACGTTCAAAAATTGACTTCTTCTATCTTGTTTATTATTTATAGTAACGGTATCCATAACAATGATGAAACACGCTCTCTATGTTATTATGTTGTATACCTGCCCAATTGTCAGACCAATTTGAATTATGAATTTTGAATATTTTTGAAAAAATATTTAGTTCAGTGGCAGGATTGAACAAAACGTTATACAGCACTCGTTGTTCCGGCCCTTAAAGAATACTTCTTTCGTTTGAAATCTGAGGAGGCGATTACATTTATATTTCTGTCAAGGATATTAATATGAAATAAGTATCAGGGTTGTGAGTTAGAACAAATGTAAAAAAAACGTTTATATATACAATAGCAACCAACTTTTGTCAATACAACAGAGAAATTTTACTTTTTCAATTTGTAAAATTTGCAAAATAAACTGGATCATCAGCAATAATAGTTCTTTCAACATATTTTTGGTCCTTCGAGCACCGGATAACATCAAGTTATTAATTCAAGTTCAAGAAAAAGCAAGGTTCCAGGCTGCACAAGCAGTGTGGGTCATTTCAAGTGCAAGAAAATATTGGGAAGCAGGCACGTGGTTACAAGAAAGCTGCAGGCTGCCCTACAGGAAATCAATAAATTGCAAGTCCGTTCCTACCTAATTATTATTCCTTTCAATTACTTACCTTGCTTTACATTTTCTTATTCCTCTTTATTTTGCATTTATCGAATTCATATCTGCTTAATTCAATTTACAATTTACAATCAGAGTTTATCTAGTACATACTTCCAAAATGTCTGTAGAGTTAAAAGAATTAATTCGCCGTAGAGGTACTCTAAAGCAGCGTCAAACACTCTTGGAAAAATACCTTGACGGATTCGAAACGATAGTGTCAGAAATTGGATTAAATAATCTCGATCAATCAAAAATAGTAGAGTTAGAGATGCGAGTGGAAAAACATTCCTTATTACTGCTAGAATTTGAAGACGTGCAGACTAAAATTGAAATGTGTCATGAAAATTTAGCCGAGCAGATCTCTGAGAGAGATTCCTTTGAAAGTAGTTATTTCTCAATAATTTCTAAGGGAAAACAAATCATCTCGAACTATTATGGCGCGAGGCGGCAGGCCGAACCATCTATACGGGGTGGTTCAGAAAACTCTGGTCCTTGCTCCAGAAATACAACGCCACAGTTTCTTAATCACAGTATAAAGCTACCTCAAATTCATTTACCTAAATTTTCTGGGTTGTATGAAAATTGGCTGGAGTTTCGGGACACTTTCGACTCACTTATAAATTCAAATTCTGCAATAAGTGAAATTCAAAAATTTCATTATTTGCGTGCTGCTTTTGAGGGAGGTGCTGCGCAGGTCATACGTTCATTAGAGTTCTCGTCAGTGAATTATTCCGTAGCGTGGGAAACTTTACTGCACAGATACAATAATGAAAACATTTTAGTTCATAATCATGTAAAGTCAATTTTTGATTTGTCCAATTTAAATCGAGAATCGGCGGCGGATTTAAGAAAAATGCTCGACAGTGTGTCTAAACATTTAAGGTCTTTACAGTCTTTAGGCCAACCAATCGAATACTGGGATACGTTGCTAGTATACATTCTAAGCCACAAGCTCGACAAGATTACGTCGAGAGAGTGGGAACAACATAAGGTTCGTCTTAATCCAGGTGATACTGTAAACAAAGAAAGGTCAAAGGTCGCTACATTGGAGGACTTTAAGGTCTTCATCAAAAATAAAGCAGATTTTTTAGAAACTGTATCTTTGGCGAAGGATACGAAGCAATATTCCCATTCATATCATCTTGCTGCAAAAAGCAACATGTCGTGCACTTTCTGTAAAAACAAAAACCATTTCATACAAAATTGCCCAGATTTATTAAAACATGGGAGTAATGAACGTATTAACCAAATTCAAAATAAAAAACTCTGTATAAATTGCTTACGAGGATGTCATCCTTTAAAAAATTGCTTTGCTGGTCATTGTAGAAAATGCAAGGAAAGGCATAACACGTTACTTCACACCGATTTTCAAAGTAACAAACCTGGAAATGTAGGGCCTTTCAATTTCAACACTTCACGTTCAGTTTCAACTGAAACTGAGTGCTTTTCTGCCTCAACAAATACAAGATGCAATATACTTCTTTCAACGGCCATAGTTCAAGTACAAGATGCTACAGGATCTTTCCAAAAGTGCAGAGCATTACTAGATTCAGCATCACAGTTACATTTTATGACTACAAGGTTGTGTAATCAATTGGAGTTACATACGACTTCAATAAACATGTCGGTACTTGGAATAAATCAAGTTTCGTCTAGCATTTCCAAAAAAATGCAAAATTTCAATCGAAAGTTTACAGAATTCCTTCCAAACGGAAATTTCTTGTCTAGTATTACCTAGCATAAATGAAAACATACCGAATCAGCCTATTGATGTTTCTGCATTGAATATTCCTTGCCATATAAACCTTGCTGATCCAAATTTTCACAAAGGGGGCAGCATTGATCTGCTACTGGGCGCAGAGCTCTTCTATAATCTTTTATGCATTGGTCAGATACAGTTAGGTCCAAACTGTCCTACTCTCCAAAAAACTGTATTCGGCTGGGTCGTATCTGGTCCAGTACCTTCACATCGTTTCTCGACTCAAACGCAATGTAATTTAGTTACAGACGCTGACATAAGAGATCTTCTGTGCAAATTCTGGGAGATAGAGGAACCAGTTAGGCATTCAGTACCCTTGTCGTCCGATGACCAAGCATGTGAGGATATTTTCCAAAATACTACAAAACGAGATGCATCTGGCAGATTTATTGTGCAAATCCCATTAAAACAAAGTATCTCTCTGCTAGGAGATTCAAGAGAAATTCACTTAAAAGGTTTAAATCCATAAAATCCAAATTTTCAAAAAATGGTGTCTTCAAAGTCATGTACGTTGACTTCATGGATGAATACCTCAGACTGGGTCACATGACAAGGGCTCAAACTTCTGAGGTTTCAAATGATCTTTTCTTTTTCCCTCACCATGGTGTCCTTAACGAGCAAAGTCAAACTACCAAGCTTAGAGTGGTATTTGATGGTTTTTGTTGTTCTGATTCGGGAGTAGCATTAAATGATCTTCAGTATATCGGGCCGTCCATCCAAGACGATCTATTTGCAATACTGAGATTCAGACAAGGTCCAATAGTAATTTGTGCGGATATTGTTAAGATGTACCGTCAAATATTAGTTGATCGATCTCAGTGGCCGTTACAAACAATTCTTTGGCGTTCAAATTCTTCAGATGAGCTACAAAGCTATCATCTTTGCACAGTAAATTACGGAACAGCCTCAGCGCCTTGGCTCGCCGTAAGATGCCTTAAACAACTTGTTTTAGAATCTTACGATTCATTTCCTCATGCATCCACCATCATTTCAAAGGATTTCTACATGGACGACCTCTTAACTAGCTGCAATTCGGACGAGGAAGCAATTCGGCTTTGCGATCAAATTTCATCGATCCTAGTCTCAGGTTGTTTTCAGCTGCAGAAGTGGGCCTCAAATAGTGAGGTTGTTCTTAGGCATGTTCAAACTAAAAATCCAACATAGTTTCTAAAACTTGGCGCAGATGAAAAAATAAAAACCTTAGGCCTTTATTGGGCTTGCGCTTCAGACCACTTAATGTACACTATTAGTGATGCTGACAGTTCAAATCCAATTACAAAACGGATAGTATTATCTGACATTTCTCAAATTTTTGATCCTTTGGGGCTTGTCGGTCCATGCCTTATCATCGGTAAAATTTTATTACAAAAGCTTTTGCTGCAAAGGCTCAGTTGGGATGAGTCTCTGCCGTCGCAGTTAGACACACGCTGGCGTCAGTTTCGACAACAGCTTCCTCATCTAAATACTTTGCGCATTTCTCGGTGTGTTTTAGGTAGCGCAGTTTCAATAGTTGACATCCATGGCTTCTGCGATGCATCTGTGGAAGCATATGGGTCCTGTATTTATGTTCGTACAATTTCAAATGGGGGTCAGATCACGGTTAGATTATTATGTGCAAAAACAAAGGTGGCTCCACTTAAGTCACTCACTGTTCCCAGACTTGAATTATGCGGGGCTTTGCTTCTTGCACAGTTACTTAACAGAATTCGAAATTCGATGACTATATCTTTCAATAGCTTGTTTCTTTGGAGTGATTCCACTGTTTGTTTGCCTTGGATAAGAACCCAACCAAACCTTTTGCAAACCTTTGTGCAAAATCGAGTATCTAAAATTCAAACATTGATACAAATTGATGATTGGAATTATGTTCCAACCAGAGAAAATCCTGCGGATCTTCTGTCCCGTGGGGTGTTGCCTCAAGATCTTGCAGACACATCCTTGTGGTGGTCAGGGCTTGTTTGGCTGGAGAAATCCAAAGAAAATTGGCCTAAATTTTCTTTCAAATCTCCGGCGGAGATGCCTGAATTAAGGAAACAGACAAATTCCTTTCATGTGACACCCAACATAGACGCCATTAACATAAATAAATATTCTACCCTTAGCAGGCTTCAACGCGTTACGGCTTATTGTTTGCGATTCATTTTAAATGCAAGGCCTACTGTTGCAGATAGGAAGGCTGGCCCTCTCACTGCTACCGAATTGTCAACTGCCTTGACATGTCTGGCAAAATTGTCACAAGCAGTGCATTTTTCGAATGAACTATTAGCTTTGCAAAGGGGACAACTAATAAAAAAAGGGTCAAAATTATTGTCTTTAAACCCTTTTTTAGATAGTGAGGGTATTATAAGAGTTGGAGGGCGATTGCAAATGTCCAATTTCAATTTTCAAAAAAAACATCCAATTATCATGTAGTTAATATTTTCACTTTTCACTATTTGGTAGAAATCCATGATTAAATAAAAAATTAAACATTTCTGATGATGGGATCGTTTGTAGATCTTGAAACCGGTTAAATAAAATAATTTTGTTATACTTATTGGTAGTACGCGAAGTAATTTTTTATTTAATCCAATTATCATTTCAAATAAGCATCATCTCACCAAACTTATCTTTCATGCGGAACATATACGTCTGTTACATGCGGGTGCACAGCAAATACTTTTTTCATTGCGTGATCGGTTTTGGCCTCTTTCAGGGCGAAACTTGGCAAGAGCAACTGTACATTCGTGTATACGATGTTTTCGTTGTAAACCTGTGCAGCAAACTCCAATAATGGGCGTACTTTCCGCATCTCGAATTGTCAATGCTCCGAGTAGGGTAAAGTGGACAGTTCTGGATGTGGTGGGGGGTGCAAACCCCCACCACTCGACCTTGACCTTGACCTCAGTCAATGACCTTCGGTCTTGACCGAGTTCAAGGACCTTGACCTTGACCTCAGTCAATGACCTTCGGTCTTGACCGAGTTCAAGGTCAAGGTCGAGTGGTGGGGGTTTGCACCCCCCACCACATCCAGAACTATCCACTTACATCCCAAGGTCATTTTCAACTCAAGGTCAAATCCGTTCCAAGGTCAAGGTCAAATTTGAATTCAAGGTGAAGGATCCCAAGGTCATATTCAACTCAAGGTCAAAACCGTTTCAAGGTCAAATCTGAATTCAAGGTCAAGGCTATCCCTACTTCTTCCCCCACCACTACCCCCACTTTGTTCTTGATACTTCACTCTTTCGTCAGTCTGTTAATACCTAACAACAATGTCAGACGTACCATCCGATGTCGAAAGTGAAATGTTCGTGAGTGAAGGCGAGGACAGTAATATCAGTAGTGAGCCGGAGTTATCTTGGTCTCCGGATCCAAATTTTGTGGTGAGGGACAGTTACACTCCTGAGAGTCCCTCACCACTCGATGTGTTGATGATGGATCCGGAATCACCACAACCACCATCCGATGAGGAGATGGAGTCGGAAGTGTATTCCGAAGATGACACCATCTCCCTCACCTTCACCGACGATGACGACGTCAACATCGACATCGACAGGGAGGAGTAGTAAGTTACTTAAAACTTATTTGAAGATTAAGCACCTAACCTTCCTTCCTCTTTTACAGAAACAGAAGATTAATTTAGTGTATATAGTGTGTATAGAAATAGAATTAGTTTTATGTAAAATAAAATAGAGTTAATGGTACTGTAAAGAAAAAATTATAAAAATTATAATCTTCAACTTCAACAATAAAACATCGCATGGTCACAAGTTAATAAAGTGTTATTATTGAAAATAAAATGAGTAAGCAAACCGAGGTGTAGTTGATATATATGTACTGCAGCAATAAATCACTCTTGAGGGGTACAGTGGGGGGCGGAGCCCCCCTAGCGGGGGGTCCGGGGGGCAGAGCCACCCGGAAAAAAAAAAACTACGTTTTTTTGATTTTTTTGGTTTTTTTTTTTTTTAATTTTTCAACTTTATTTTTCCGAAACCTTTAAAAATTTTGACCTTGACCCCCACTCTTGTCCCTCTACTAATACTAAATAGTGGGGACAAGCTATATAAACGCTACACCCAACGCCAGAAATTCAGTCCGTCATTCGTCGCTAAAATGAATACAATATTCGATTGTTCGGGGTGTAGTAACTGTGAAAAGTGTGAGTTAGTGGTTTCGGGAGTGCATAATTCGATTTCGGATAGTGCACCTCTTAAACCAAACGGTGATATATTACGTAGGTTTTTGCTATATGGACAAAAACCTACGCAGTATAGTGCGCAAAAGGGTGATGTTACTCGTATCAATCGTCGTAAACTACTCTCTCTTAAAAAGAAAGGTAGGAAAACACCAAGAATTATTATTCACAGCAATGTTCTTGTGAAACTCCCATGTAACCTGCCCAAAGAAGTCCCAATGAAATCCGATGCGTTGGAAAGCTTGGACAATGGAGAGAATTTCAACGCATCGGATATCATTATTCCAAATCCTCAGGAATCTGCAGGATTGGAGAATTCCAAAGCCATATGCGAATACTTCAATCTTTCAGATTCCAACTCCACAGAACAAAGAGCTGTTGATGAGAGAGTGATCAGTGCGGAACAATCAGACTCATCTTTGCCAGACATTTCAGAGTTATTAAAATCTATGTCAGATTTTAATACATCTCAAATATCTAGAGCATCTTTGCCAGATATTTCAGAGTTAATTGGATCTGATATGGATTTTAATGCATCTCAAATACCTAACAGTTTGGTGTCTGCTTGGGACGCAATGGCGGAAGACTACATGAACAAATGTCTTCTGAAATCTGACTACCCCCTATCAATTCCACCAGTTGGTGACTATTTATTCAATGATAAAGGGGGGGAATTGTCTGACAGTCTCCCATTGGTTCCTACGTTTCGCACCGATCTGTTCGACGATCAAGACGGTGAACTGGTAGCATCACCGAACGACGGATCACCTTTCACAGTTGACGGTTATGACGGAGGAGCTTCTCCTACAGTTTTCGGTGAGTCGGTGCAAGTGCATGCAAACGTTGATGACGATGAAATTGTAAATGATATAGATAGCCTCATCGTTTCTGATGACGCCGTTATCACGGTCTTAAATGAGATGAACGATCCGGACAAAATAATAATTACAGCGGCTGCTGGTCCTCGGCTTTGCTCGAGTGGAGAAGGCTGGGTTCGTTTTTCCAAACCAAATTAGACGAATACTTACGAAAAAAATAAAGGGGCGCCACCAATTTTTGTAGCCAGACCAAGGTGGTAGTAATAATGAATTCGCGACAAAATTGGAAACACAAATACACCAAGCAATAGTATTGCAATAATCAATGTATAATGTCCACAAGTGTAGTGAGGAAAAAGAAAATAATAAACGATGGTTTGCGCAAGCGGTAACAAAGTACGATTTATTCGAAAACAGGTAAAACTCTAAATTCAAATATCTAATTCTCAAACCACAAAACTCATAAATTCTTTAAGACAGCAACGCGATAATATTAATATAATAATATGAATTAATCAATAATATTAATAATATCAATACGTCAAATACAAATGTAAGAAATTCTCTTACAAAAGGAGAAATGTTAATTTATTTCAAATATGCAATTTCTTTTCCTCGACAAAATATTTAATCACCCAAACATAGCGCTATGCCCCAGTGTCACAAAATCATACAACAAAAGATTTTCTGACTTAGAATTATATATGTAAGATAATTTGAATTGACTGTTAAGAATTAATTAATTGAACAATGGTGAAAATGAATCACTTCTAAAAGTACAAATGAAAGCAGTGAAATCAATCTTAATAATCGTGAAGCAACGTTTTCTTTTAATGGATAGTATCAAATACAATTTTTAACAGAATCTTTTTATTAGGTGTGCAAAGAAAAAGAATGTAAACAACACGAAAATAAGTATTGCTACTTCCAACTGATAGTAGCGCTAAAATAATTCAAGTACTGGAGTAAGAAAACGAAGTGTTTTATTATAAGTAATTATTAAAAAAATACTCAATGGCTTATCTGCTGATCTAATGAATTGGATCCTGCCGGACGATACAGCAATTCCAGATTCTCCTCTACAATTTATTATTCTGCGTACGTTTCAAACTAACAAACGGCTGCCGCAAATAATTCCAAATGAACAATACCAACTCGTACCACCAGATCTAGATAGTTCGGTACTTATAAGTGTCCAACCTAGTTAGTCGCATCAAGTTCCCTAAAATAATGCAAACATTTAACCTGGGGAATAAATTAAAAAGAATCACCTACCTCACAAGAGGGAAACTGCGTGGTAACGTTAACAAAAGTATGAGATACTTATTGAGTTTTTTTTAATCCCAAAAATTTGGCGTAATTTTGAAGACAAAACAAATTCAACGGCAACTTCAAAATTCAATTAATCGATATGAGGATAATCCCTTACGGTTTTAATTTCCATCAACAAGGAAAACTATAAACCTCAAACGACGCTCGAAGAGTGCCTTCCGCGTGAAATATTTTTAAAAATCCAACCGGTCGAGAATAGAAGAAAGCAGACAAAAACTGAGAGTCTATCGGTAAAAAGGGCAAAAGAACAGCTGGAATACTATGCGGATAAACAAATAATGCGACTACATTTTAACAAAACTTGAATAAACTGTCGAAACTTCTATTAACTTTTCTAAATAAATTTATAACGTAACACTCTCCCTCCACTTAGAGAGAGGTAAATTTCCTCAACAAAATTTACCGACTTGCGCTATTTTTAACAACCTATGGTAAGTATTAATAATTAACATGAAGAAATACAAAAAAATACTAAATAACCTAAACTATTGGCAGTTCAGACTCTTCCTCGAATGGCTTCAAGTCTTGGACATGCCATATACCCTTAAGGTTCCCATTCATGTCCTGCAACTCGTAACTCCAATAACCCATTTTTCGGCGAATACGAAACGGCCCAACATACTTAGGAGCCAACTTAGCATTGAAGAAATCAACAGCGCTAGAATGAATTTTATTCTTCCGCCACACAAGATCTCCAATTTCGTATCTAACAGGTCGTCTACGTAGGTCGTATCTACGTTTACTTCGGCTGTGAGCTTCAGCTAATTTTGTCTGAATTTCTCTAAACATTTTCATGAAACCTTGGACACGTTCATCGATTGTCGGCGGTTTACTTTCCTCCGTTTCCAGATGCTGATAGTCCGATCCAGCATGAACATATTCTCTACCAAAATTTACAAAGAATGGTGAATATCCAATCGTTTCCTGTTTAGCTGCCCTTATAGCACAACCTGCAGCAGCTAGGTGAAGATCCCATTTCCGTTGATCAGTTTTGATATAACAAGAGAGTACAGTTTTGACGGTCTGATTAGTTCTCTCTGTCGGATCTGCACGCGGATTATACAAGGCCGTATACATTAATTTCACATTATACTTTTCACAAATTTGTCGAAAAACGTTACTATTCATTTGTTTGCCATTGTCACATATTAGGAATTTAGGTACACCATAAACTAAAAATATTTCCTCCTCGATATGACGAGAGAGCGTCTTCGCATTGGCCGAACGCACGGGAACAAGAACAACATACTTACTAAAATAATCAGTAATGACCAAAATATACGAAAATCCTCGTGATGACCTGGGAAGAGGCCCTACGAAGTCCAGAGAAATCATTTGCCACGGTCTAGTGATGTCAGGACGACTACCCATGAGTCCGGCAGGAGCTTTATGTTCGATTTTACACTCTGCACAGGTACTACAAGTTTTGACGTACTTGACAACGTCCGCCTTCATCTTCGGCCACGTATAACGGTGATGTAGTTTCCAGTACACCTTATAAATACCTAGATGTCCAGACTGTGGATCGTCATGATATTTCCGAAGTAATTCGCGCCGGAAATCCTTGGGGCACTACGATCTTCCAATAATCTGCCTTGCTAGAAAGTTCAGGAATCTTACATTTCACGTATTTATATAGGAGACCATCAGACACTCTAAACTGGGGGTATCTATCTGGATGCTCTTCAATGCCACGTAGCAACCTTCTGTACCATCGATCCTGACAGTCGACGAACTGGTCTATTAAGGAAAGAGAATCCACCGAAACAGGAACCGAGCGTGATAGGCAATCGGGAACAACATGGTCTATGTCATAATCGAATACTTGCAGTCGAACGGCCCATCTTGCAAGACGTCCAGTTGGGTCCTTTAGTCGATTTAACCACAAAAGGGAATGGTGGTCGGTTATCACTGTAAATTTCACTCCATCAAGATAATGTCGAAGTTTCTCCGCCGCCCAAATAAAACTCAACAATTCCCGCTCGGTCGTCGAGTAGTTTCGTTCTGCTTTTCTCAGGGGATGCGAAAGAAAAGCTACCACCTTTTCTCCATCCTCAAATTCTTGTGTCAACACAGCGCCTAAACCATAAGAGGAAGCATCTGTCTGCAGCACAAACTTACGATCAAAGTCGGGGCAATTTAGGATAGGAGCAGAGACGAGAAGCTCTTTAATTTTTTGAAAGGCCTTCTCGCACTCAGAAGTCCATATGAAACGTTTTCTCTTGCAAGTTAAATCAGTTATGGGTTTGATAACTGCTGCAAAGTCAGGTACGAATCGCCTATACCAAGACGACATTCCACAAAATCGACGAACCTCTGAAACAGTAGTCGGTGCCGGGATTCTAAGAATATCGTCCACTTTATCCGGATCCACTCGAAGACCGCTACCATCAACCACATAGCCCAAATATCGAAGTTGGGGCCGACAAAATTGACTTTTCTTTCTTTGTTCAAGGTTAAACCGGCGGCTCTCAAGCGGTCGAGAACTTCTTCCACAACGTGCAAGTGGGTATCAAAATCGGGTGAAATTATAATTATGTCGTCCAAGTAGACTAGGACAAATGGCTCAAGATCTGCGCCCAAGACCTTATCAATTAACCGTTGCCAAGTGGCTGGTGCATTGGTGAGCCCAAAAGGCATTCTTCTAAACTGGAAAAGTCCGCGGCCAGGGACTGTAAACGCAGTCAATTCACGGGACGACTGTTCAACAGGGATCTGCCAGTAAGCGCTTTTAATATCAAGGCTGGTCAAGTACTTTGCATTACGTAACCGATCAAGAATCGCAGACACATAGGGCAGAGGATAGGCATCCCTACGCGTTACCGAATTTAATTTCCGATAGTCTATACAGAAACGATACCCTCCTCCTTTTTTTGGTACCAGTAAGACAGGGGAAGACCATCCACTGGAAGAAGGTTCTACTATCCCTTGTTCTAGCATACTTTTAAGTTCCTCATCAATTATCCGTTGCTTCTGAGGCGACACCGGGTAATATCTTTGTTTAATTGGATCAGAATCAGTCCGGATGATATGTTCAGTGGCAGTGGTGGATCCAATACCATCAGGCATTGAATCAAATTTACGTCGAATTAAATCATTCAGACGAACCTTCTCATTCGAACTTAGAACAATTTCGCAAATTTCAGGTTGAGTATTAGCGTTAGTAAAGTGCCAAACGTCGTGTTTCAAATCGGGAACTACACCCATAGACACCCAAAAGTCAGTGCCTAGAATCAATCTGTGGGTCAATTCCGGGATGACCAGTACATCTATAACGCAAACTTTGTCCAGTAGTCGAATTGGGGTCCTGACAACACCAACACTCGAACAAGCATGACTATCAGCTACTGTGCAGTTGGTGATATTACTGCTATCTAAGTGTAAACCCAATGACAGAAGTGTATTTAACCCATCGCGACTGACGACCGTATTGGTCGCACCCGAATCAAGTAATCCAAGTATAGGACAACCCAAAACAGATATTTCCAAATATGGTCGCTGATCATTTTTCGCGTGAGAGATGACGTAATTCAATAAGACTTTACGTTCCAAACTGGAAGAATCGGTCGATGACGAAGACTGGTGGGAGTTGACTTTACGACCATTCAGTTCTCCCGGGATACGTTTCCCGAAACACGAGAACATTCAGGACAAGAGCGCACGGTGTAGTTCAATTTTCCACATCGATAGCATTGCTTAACTTTAGGCGCAGGGCAATTTTGAACGATATGTCCCTGCTTATGACAATTCCAACAAGTCACTGGTTTGGACTGCCGAAATTCATTTACTTCAGCTGGGAGGAGCGCCGAAGTATCAGCACGTAACTGCAGTGAAGAAGATGACGATGCGATAAAAGCAAATTGTGGTTCAACATAGCTCTTACGTGTCCGACTTGGCGGTTTATAAGTATCTGCACGATATTTTCTGGTTTCTGGTTCCTCTTCTAATTGCTGTATGGTTCGAACATGGGAAAGCTGCATGGTGTAGAATGGGGCTAAATTGCGCGTAATAATTCCTAATTGGATATCTTCTGGTATACTACCGTAACGCTTGAACATAGCTTTCATACTTGCCAGAAAATCAACAATGCTTTCAGAATTATCTTGGGTCAGCGACATAATCTCTTCGAAAAGTCGTGGTTTATAATCAGGAGGCTCATAATGATGACACAACAGCCTTGCCAAACTTTTCCAATCAGAGAACCTAGACTTATTCGAACGGTACCAGCGAAGCGCTTTGCCCTCAAAAAGATCATAAGCAGACTCAAAAAGCAATCGCTCTGAAACATTCCGGGCAACGCGTAATTCTTCTACTGATTCCAAAAAATCATGAACTGACATGTCCTTATTATCACCGGAGAATTTGAGATTCCATTTTTCTACTGGTTGCGTACGAGGTCGAAATGAGCGTGAAGTTTCCCGAGTAGGAGGAGCGTTTGAACTATTGAGATCATCAATTTCGCGATCCAACTCGGAATCGGTATCTGATCCAGTATTTGGCTCATTTCTAAATAATGAAGAAATATTCAAACTACTTTCTCGAGGTCTTGTGGATTGTTCAAGTTAATCAAATAACCCCAAAATTCTCCCCATTAACTCCGAACGCGACTTAACTATCCCGGGATCCGAAGTAGGAATTCTATCAGTTCGCTTCAACAAATGTACAAGCCGTGACTGGATGGTTAAAAATATGCTATCAGTTTTAACGCCAGTGAAATTCTTAATCGACGACTGTAATTCCTCAATTTTTGTAGAAATTGTAGTAATTTCTTCCGCGGGGGTGAAACTGTATTCCGGATAATTCAAAGATTTATCGGTTTTCTCGAATTTGATGAGTGGTCGAAGAGCGGACCTCATTTCAGCAACTGTCGAAGGACATGGTATTCCTCTCAATCCCAACTCATACTGCAGCTCATCTTTCTTCAATCGATGTATGTCCATAGTATAATCCATTACGACTTTAAAGACAATTAACAACAAAAAGGGAACCAACAACAAAAAAAATAATCACGCGAAATGAACAATTGGTCAGTTAAATATATATGCAGCAGAATCGGCACACTACATCTATTAAAATAAGTCAGCACCCATAAGCCATTTTAAAAGTTCCGCAAAAAAATAAAATAAATAAAAAATAAACAATGCGAAAGAAAAATATCCTTCACAAGGGGAAGGGTGGCCTCGACGATGGGCGCCAAAATTTGTCACGGTCTTAAATGAGATGAACGATCCGGACAAAATAATAATTACAGCGGCTGCTGGTCCTCGGCTTTGCTCGAGTGGAGAAGGCTGGGTTCGTTTTTCCAAACCAAATTAGACGAATACTTACGAAAAAAATAAAGGGGCGCCACCAATTTTTGTAGCCAGACCAAGGTGGTAGTAATAATGAATTCGCGACAAAATTGGAAACACAAATACACCAAGCAATAGTATTGCAATAATCAATGTATAATGTCCACAAGTGTAGTGAGGAAAAAGAAAATAATAAACGATGGTTTGCGCAAGCGGTAACAAAGTACGATTTATTCGAAAACAGGTAAAACTCTAAATTCAAATATCTAATTCTCAAACCACAAAACTCATAAATTCTTTAAGACAGCAACGCGATAATATTAATATAATAATATGAATTAATCAATAATATTAATAATATTAATACGTCAAATACAAATGTAAGAAATTCTCTTACAAAAGGAGAAATGTTAATTTATTTCAAATATGCAATTTCTTTTCCTCGACAAAATATTTAATTACCCAAACATAGCGCTATGCCCCAGTGTCACAAAATCATACAACAAAAGATTTTCTGACTTAGAATTATATATGTAAGATAATTTTAATTGACTGTTAAGAATTAATTAATTGAACAATGGTGAAAATGAATCACTTCTAAAAGTACAAATGAAAGCAGTGAAATCAATCTTAATATTCGTGAAGCAACGTTTTCTTTTAATGGATAGTATCAAATACAATTTTTAACAGAATCTTTTTATTAGGTGTGCAAAGAAAAAGAATGTAAACAACACGAAAATAAGTATTGCTACTTCCAACTGATAGTAGCGCTAAAATAATTCAAGTACTGGAGTAAGAAAACGAAGTGTTTTATTATAAGTAATTATTAAAAAAATACTCAATGGCTTATCTGCTGATCTAATGAATTGGATCCTGCCGGACGATACAGCAATTCCAGATTCTCCTCTACAATTTATTATTCTGCGTACGTTTCAAACTAACAAACGGCTGCCGCAAATAATTCCAAATGAACAATACCAACTCGTACCACCAGATCTAGATAGTTCGGTACTTATAAGTGTCCAACCTAGTTAGTCGCATCAAGTTCCCTAAAATAATGCAAACATTTAACCTGGGGAATAAATTAAAAAGAATCACCTACCTCACAAGAGGGAAACTGCGTGGTAACGTTAACAAAAGTATGAGATACTTTTCGAGTTTTTTTTTAATCCCAAAAATTTGGCGTAATTTTGAAGACAAAACAAATTCAACGACAACTTCAAAATTCAATTAATCGATATGAGGATAATCCCTTACGGTTTTAATTTCCATCAACAAGGAAAACTATAAACCTCAAACGACGCTCGAAGAGTGCCTTCCGCGTGAAATCTTTTTAAAAATCCAACCGGTCGAGAATAGAAGAAAGCAGACAAAAACTGAGAGTCTATCGGCAAAAAGGGCAAAAGAACAGCTGGAATACTATGCGGATAAACAAATAATGCGACTACATTTTAACAAAACCTGAATAAACTGTCGAAACTTCTATTAACTTTTCTAAATAAATTTATAACGTAACACCGTTCAACTGTTTATAAACACAGGTGATCCGGCATCATTCACAAGCGATGAGGATGAGGAGGAAGAAGATGATAATGATCCTTCTACCATTTACGATGCTATGATGTATCTGCGTTGTGGCGTTGTTCCTTATTTAACTGTAGACATAAATTCTCCTGCAATCGCTAACAACGTAGATGTGGAGGCAGAAAATCGTCAGCGGCAGTATCTTGCAAGCGAGATCGTTCGAATCAATAAAATTCTTTCGGGTTGGGAAAAAAAATTGTTCAATTTCAAAATTATTGTTTTGAGGAAAGAGCAGGATGTAAAAACCTTTCCTAGTTTATATCAGAGGGCTCAGTTGCAAAAATATAAATGGTTGGTTAATTATACGAGCAAGAAATGCAACTTGTTCCGACAAATCTTAGAAAAAAAGAAGAAGCTCCAAGATACGTTTTCGGTCTAACTCCCCACCTCCACTAACACACGAATATACCTACCCGATCCGTTTCCTGGCGGCAGTAGTTGTTACCTTCTCGTGGTTGTCGCCGTTCGTACAAAAAACAACTGTAACCTACGCGAAGTAGCAGTTGAACAGTGACGGTTATGGGCAAAACTGTATCGTGAGTGCATGCTGTAGTAACGTTTTATTTGTCGAGAGTGTTGAGATTTTGTGCATAAAAACTGTCTATCATGTGGGAATGTCAGGATTGTCGACAGGTGTTCAGCCGAAAATCTTCTATGCAACGCCATCAGAAAGAAAGTTGTCGCGGTACTCAATCATCAGTCCCAGAAAATGAAAATAAGCGTCGGAAACTAAATTTAGAAAATGGTATGTAAATAGTATTCTTGTACTGCTGACAACAGCTGACAACATACTCTCTCTTGTTACAGTCTATTGTCACACATGTTTCGTTGAAGTACCGAGGCAAATATTTCCCGGACATCTGAGAGATCGGCGACACAAGGACAAGGCAGCGACCAAACACCTAGACATTCCTAACGTTGAAGTTATCAACAGCGCCTTCAGAAACAGAATAGCCAACTACAGAGTTAGGAGCAATAATCATCACATAATTCTCAGGGATTTTACGGATGAAATTAAAAATGTTGTAATCGAACTTTGTAAAGCCGCTTTAATAGAACATCGTGTAGTGAAATTGAATTTGGAACTTTTCGCGATATATATTATTGAACAAAAAGAACTTGAAGAAATTAAATCGTTCAACACGAGTAATAAAGTAGCATCGGGGTCTACTAATCTGACTGAATTGTATGATGATTTTGTTGCTAGCATCGACAAGAAGGCATCAGAGTTTCAGGAGAGAGATTCTGGTAAAAGCTTTTTTTTTCCTTTTTTAATACGAAAACAAGTTCTAAGCGTGATTTCTTTTCAGGTTGGGCGCTGGAACGAATTTTGTATTTAAAAGTTAATATTAATAAATTTAATCCGCTTAGGGCTACCAGCTATATAAAATTACCGCGTAGTATAGAAATGAAGAAGGCTGTTGTAAACATTCAAAATGAAGATGAGTTCTGCTTCGCTTGGTGTGTGACAGCTGCACTTTTCCCACCCCCGAATAATGTCAGCAGTCCCGCATCATATCCTGATTGGCAGCCTCTTTTCAATTTTGAAGGTATAGAATTTCCCGTCAAAATCACCGATATTTCAAAATTTGAAGAGATGAACACTATTTCTATAAATGTGTACGGGTTAGAAAAATTTTTTGAGAATAATACGATGACATATCAAGTTGTTGGACCATTGCATTACACAAAACATAAGCAAGCCGCTCACATTAATTTATTAGTAATTGACGACGATGATGGTAACTACCACTACTGTTGGATAAAAAATTTATCGCGACTGGTTTCATCCAAAATTTCAAATCATGACGGAGCTAAACATATTTGTGATGGGTGTTTGCAATATTTCAGAACTCCGGAACATTTGCTGACTCACTGCCAACATGACTGCAATCACCTATCCGTTAAGATGCCATCAACTGAAAATAAACTTGACAAATACGGCAACATCACAACAGACAATATTTTAAAATTTCAGAATTTCCAAAATCAGTTGAAATTACCTTTTGTTGTTTACGCAGATTTCGAATGTATTCTTAAACCGATTCACACTGTTGAGCCTATCCCAGAAAAATCTTTTACTCTCTCGACGTATGTTCATGAACCGCACTCATTCGCCTATTATATAAAGTGTTCATTTGATGATTCATTTTCAAAATTGGTTGTGTATCGCGGGGACAATTGTTCGGAGATTTTTTATGGAGAAATTGGAAACGGACGTTAAGATTTTGTACGATACATGCTTAAAAACTTCTAAACCTATGACACCTCTAACACCCGCAGAAATGCGGCGATATGAGGATTCACAGGTTTGTCATATTTGCGACAATGTTATAGATAATATCAATGAGAAAGTAAGGGATCACTGTCATGTCACAGGTCTATTTCGAGGGGCTGCTCATTCGATATGTAATTTAAATTATAAATTACCAAATTTCATTCCGGTATTCTTTCATAATTTAAGAGGATACGATTGCAACCTATTCGTCAAAAACTTAGCCATGAATCGGGAAAAAATTGATGTGCTAGCTAAAAATAAAGAAAAATATATTTCGTTTAGTAAACAGATTTTAGTAGAAAAGCGGGTAAATAAGTTTGGTAAGGAACAAAATGTGTATTTCAATATAAAATTTTTAGACTCGTTGCAGTTTATGGCATCTTCCCTGGAAAATCTAGCAAATAATCTCTCTTTAGATCAATGTGTAGAAATTAAAAAATACTTTGGATACAATGCAGACTTGATGAGACGGAAAGGAATTTTTCCCTATTCATACGTGACATCTTTTGATAAGCTTAACCAGACTACTTTACCAACGAAACAAGACTTCTTCGACACATTACGTAACGAAAACATCTCCGAAGAGGATTACAACCGTGCCGTTGATGTGTGGAATTTGTTTAAATGTAAAACATTGGGGGAATATTCCTATATTTATTTAAAAACAGACGTGTTACTTTTGGCTGACGTTTTCGAAAATTTTAGAAAAGTATGCTTATCCGTTTATAAATTGGACCCCGCGAGATATTATACTGCACCCGGCCTAAGCTGGGATGCGATGCTGAGAAGTACAAAAGTAGAATTAGAATTGTTGACGGATATAGACATGTTGCATTTTTTTAAAAAAGGAATTCGTGGGGGAGTTAGTCAGTGTATTTCACGGAAAGCAATCGCGAACAATAAATTTTGTAAGGATTATAATCCTTCAATTCCTTCTTCGTACATAACCTATCTAGACGCCACTAATCTGTACGGCTACAGTATGTCGCAATTGCTTCCTAAAGGTGATTTTACATGGTTAAGCCAGGGAGAAATTGAAAATTTGAATGTTTCCGATATTCCAGATGATGGTACCTATGGGTATGTTGTGCCGTAACGTAGGTACGGTCTCAGGGTTTGTGGGTTTACCGATTCAATAAAACACCGCCTCGGGGACAACCATTTAATACCGAACACGTGTTAAACAAAACTTACAAGCAATGTGCTGGCGGTTTAATATTACTCATGCATAAACCTGAAATGAAGTAAACCACGTACAATAAACAAATGATGGATCCCATGGGTCATGCATACCTGAACACCAGGGAAACCTCTGATCTAAAATCGTGGTAATAAATAACCTTGTGGATGCTGCAGGAATCAACATAAGTAGTGCGCTTCACACACAAACAACGAATGAATAAATTCTCAAACGCGCTCAAAAAATTAGACAGAGACCGCAACATTCAAAAACAGTGTAAGTCTGGTGGCCCAACAACTAGGAGCCACTTTACCGGCATACAAAACAGATTTCGTTTCATCTGCCCCCGTACCTTGGAAAAAATGATTCACAGAATTTAGGAATCCAAGGTATAATATTTTTTTAGATGAGATACATGAAACATTCCTCTCTCAGTTTTAGTCTCTGGGCATTCCAGAATATAAGTATCAGGTCTTATTATTTTCTTCAGGCGGTAAGGGCCTTCAAAAAGGAGCATAAACTTTTTAGTTTCCGCATTAAGAAGTGAAGAAACAGGGTTAGCTCGAAGGAGCACCAAGTCACCGACGGCGAAATCATAAACACCCCTTGGGCCCAACTCGCGACGTCGCGCGGCGCGGGACTCTAACGAACTACGGGCCAAAAATATGCGCACATGTGCATCAAAGTTCATGGGGCCGCGGGGGACATCAATGATATCCGTTAATAACAAAGGGGGAGGACCACCTTTATGCAGTTCCACAGGCGAGAACCCAGTGGACTCATGAATCACGGTATTCAACAAATCGGCGATATGCTGTACTTCATAGGCCCACCTCGTATGTCGGTGATGACAAAATGTCCTAAACAAACGACCCAACTCCCGCATCGTTCTTTCAACAGGGTTACCTTGAGGATGTCGAACGGAGGAATGAACAACCGCAATATTAAAATCATTACAAAAAGAGATCCAAGCACCCGACATAAATTGCGTGCCCTGATCCGACAGAAAGCGTTTTGGAACGAAGTTACTTGGGAACAAATCATGTTTTAGACAACGAATAATTGACGAAATATTGGCCTTCTTAATAGGATACAGCCAGACGAATTTCGAAAATACATCCAAAACAACGAGAAGGTATACCACGCCGGCGCGAGATCGCGGTAAGGGACCGTATAAGTCAACAGCTAGGAGATCTGCTGGGGCATCAGGAAGAATGGATTGGAACGGTGGTTTGGGCAAAATGCTGGATTTTGCCTTCTGACACATTTCACAGGACTTTAGAACTCGCTTAACATCTCTATGCATATTCCCCCACCACACCTCTCTTCGTAGAGCAGCCCACGTTTTGTGTATACCGAAATGTCCCAGTCCATGATGAAAAGCTAAAATAATTTCGGTAATACGTGATTGGGGTATGCACAGAAGACAATGTTCCCCTTCAGACCCGCGCAAGAAAAGCAAATCTTTGTGTAAAACAAATTTAGGATAGGCATCCGGATTAGCTAGGATGGACCGCCTGAGAGACCCAAGCTTTGAATCCCTCTTTTGATCATCTGGTAAAGTTTTAAGACTCTGTCTAAAATCAGGAGACAGAGAAACTGACGCGCATAGTATTTTGAAACACCGATCCTTAGGCATAGGTGGACGTACCGGCGGAAACCGCGAGAGGATGTCGCAAATTATGTTTGTATCACCGGAGACATGCTTTACAACATAATCATACTCCTGAAGAGCGAGCACCCACCTTGTTATTCGGGGAGAAATAAGCCTGCAGGTATTTAAATAAGTCAATGCTCGATGATCCGTGAACACCGTAAACTTTGTATCCACAAGATACACTCGCCACTTCTCCAGGGCCCAAACCACAGCAAGAGCCTCCTTTTCAGCAACACTATAGGCACGTTCTCGAAGAAGGAGCAACCTACTAGCATAAGCCAGAACAAGTCTGGCACCGTCCACTACCTGGAACAAACTGGCACCAACCCCACAGTCGCTAGCATCCGTCTGAACACAAAAAGGCAAGTCCGGAACTGGATGACGTAGTAGAATTTCTTTAGAGATTAGAGATTTTAACTCAACGAAAGCATTCTGTTCGCGTTTACCCCAAATCCACTTGGTTTTCTTTCGAAGAAGATTGAAAAGAGGTTCCGCGATTGAAGCAAAATTCTCGCAAAAGGTTCTATCGTAGTTGCAGAGACCTAAAAATGCCTGTAGCTGCCGAACGCTACATGGGACTGGGAAATCTTTTATTCCCTGAACTCTGGCTGGGTCGGAACGTATACCGTCACGGGAAACCTGGTAACCCAAAAATGTGAGTGAGTCTAATAGAAACTGACACTTCTTTAAACGTAAAGTAAAACCCGCTTCCGCCATTCGCGTAAATACGCGCTGAAGATGGTCAATATGCTCTTCGAATGTCTCGGAAATTATTAACAGGTCATCCACGTAGAAAATAACAAATTCACGAAAAGAAAACCCCAAAATGATATCCATGGCCCTAGAGAAAGAAGCGATGGCCGTCTTAAGGCCAAAAGGAAGGACCTTAAATTGGTATGACTTGGTTCCGTGTAAAAAACCAGTGTACTTACGGTCCTCCGGCCGAAGAGGGATCTGCCAGTACGAATGAGTTAAGTCAATTTTGGACATATAACGTATGTGTGGTAAGGTCTTAAGTATATCATCGATAGGTCGTGGCAGCTCAGAGTCAGGTTGCATAACACTATTCAAATATCGGGCGTCCAAACAAAGTCGGACACTACCATCTTTTTTGACGGCAGTTGTAAGAGGGCTGCAATAAGCAGAAGATCGAGTCCTCTCGATAACACCCCATTCTAGCATCCTCTCAAGTTCCACGTTAACGGCCGATCTATGAGCAAGGGGAATGGGATATGGTTTCTTGAAAAAGGGCTTTTCGTCCGTTAGATGAATTTCATGATAATATTCGGTGGTGAGGCCAGGTTTTTCGGAAAATATTTCACGATTCGAAATCAAAAGTTGTTGAAAAACCACCATTTGGTCCTTCTCCAAAGTGAGATTTTGTAAAGTCTCTGAAAAATCGTCATGGTCACGCGCTGGTTGTATGGCGAAAATACGGGGATTGCGATCCTGAATCAGAGTTTTCAAGAACACTGGAGGGGGACCTGACAATTCGTGATTATATTTTATTGTAGGTATCGTCAAATCATTACCAAGTACCGAGATGGCAAGATGTTCGTTTTTAAGATCTAAACGGGCGTCAGCGAAACGCAAAAAATCGCAACCGAGAATCACGGGATATACTAACTCAGGAATATATAAAAATTCAAATTGCAAAGCAGTGCCCCCGAGATCAAAATCCAAAAGGACTTGATGGCTAACTTTTTGTTTTTTACCCTTGAATGCCCCCGAAACGCGAACTCCACTAATCGGGAAAATAGGCATAGTGCTATCCTCCGAGACAACGGAAAATACTAAACTAGAAAACGCGCAAACTTCTGAACCAGAATCGACTAGTGCAGGGAAACTGCAATTTTTAATTTTAATTAAGATTATAGGACTGTGAGACGAATGATTAAATTCGCATTCATCTTCTTTAAATAAATCCTCTCTAGGATTGTTGAAAATGGTACAGGCTCTTTTATTGTTAGTTAAACCTAGTCCCAATGTCGAACCCGTACATTGAGACGATGTTAGTTTTCCGAGTCGATCTGCACAACATCCTCATCTTCCGGACATTGCAAGGCCGGCTCTTCGATTCGATTTATGCGCCTACCGTTCGGCCCTACTCCACTTAAATTGTTTCGGACAGGCGCTCTTTCGTTAACAGCTTGATGACGCGGAGGATCTCGAAACTTTTGTTGTAAACTCGGGGAAAAATCGGTATGGTAATGTTCCACCAAGCGCAATCTCTCCAATGCTTCCCCTATAGATAATGTACCCAATAGGGCACACGAAATAGATGGCGGGTAATGGCGAGAAATTGCAGCGACCAACTCCGGTTCGGCATATGGCGGATTTAAGTATCGCGAAAGAGCCACCTGTTTCAAAAAATAATGCACGAAACCGGATCCGTCGTATTTATTTATTGTAAGATCTAGCTTTACTTTTGATTGCTTTGTTTGGCCCCAAAATTGTTGAAGAAAAGCGATTTTAAAAGATTGAAAATTAGTAAATGAATGCATTAAGGCATCCGCCCAAAACTTCGCTTTGCCTTGAAACAGGCTGTGACACCACTAAGCAAAATAATTATCCGGAATACGATTCAAATTAATGACACTCTCTAATCTATTTATAAAGTCCACGGGATGAATTTCATCATTATCTTCAAAATTCGAGAGTAATCTCTCAGCTGGTATTTGAAAATTTACACAGGGAACCTGTGGGTCACCTTGAGGAACACTACTTTGTAGGTTAGGCAAATTATTTGAGAAACCCATAAATTGTGGTTGGTTTACATGACCCAGGTGTACATATTCTTGTGATCGAGATGGAAATACATTTGGATTAGTTGATGAGAATAAATGTGACCTTAACCTAGGGTTAGTCACTTGTTGGACGTATGACGCATTGTTTGACAAGAAATTACGAACCGTTTGTTTAACAGCACCATCAATGAGCTGCTGAATATTTCCTTGATTGTTATCTTTAACTGGTTCTCCGGGTAACTTCACGGAAACATACGGGGGTGGAGGAACAGAAAAACTCCTACCTTGCATACTCCGGTTGTGTGGAGAATTGCTTACGCTACGTTCCGTGCCGCTAGCTTCCAAACCAGTATTGACACGTGGCATAGGGAAAGCCGCCGCCTCCTCTAACAGCGGGGACGCTGATGGAGGCATGGAGGTGTCTAGCCGCTCCAGACGCCTCCGCTGATTCCTCGTAGTCATGGTTTTAGGTGAATGGTCAATAGGCATTTTCCCCAGGCCGGAGTGCTTCGAATCGGCCCTGATGTTGGTCGCCAAAGATGTGCCGTAACGTAGGTACGGTCTCAGGGTTTGTGGGTTTACCGATTCAATAAAACACCGCCTCGGGGACAACCATTTAATACCGAACACGTGTTAAACAAAACTTACAAGCAATGTGCTGGCGGTTTAATATTACTCATGCATAAACCTGAAATGAAGTAAACCACGTACAATAAACAAATGATGGATCCCATGGGTCATGCATACCTGAACACCAGGGAAACCTCTGATCTAAAATCGTGGTAATAAATAACCTTGTGGATGCTGCAGGAATCAACATAAGTAGTGCGCTTCACACACAAACAACGAATGAATAAATTCTCAAACGCGCTCAAAAAATTAGACAGAGACCGCAACATTCAAAAACAGTGTAAGTCTGGTGGCCCAACAACTAGGAGCCACTTTACCGGCATACAAAACAGATTTCGTTTCAATGTATTTGAAGTTGATCTGGAATATCCGAAACATTTACACAATTTGCATAAAGATCTACCATTTTGTCCCGAAAACATAACCCCTCCTAATGGAAAATATTCAAAATTGATTCCAAATTTATATAATAAAAGTCAGTATATTATTCATTATAGAAATCTAAAACAATGTTTAAAACACGGTTTAATTGTATCAAAATGTCACCGAATTTTAAAGTTTGAACAATCATTCTGGCTAAAATCATACATTGAACTAAATACTCTTAGGAGGAATGCGGCAAGTAATAATTTCGATTAATTAGTGGTACTGGACCGTTCGAACAACTACTCCTCGGGCAAATACCCCGCCAGGCATTGAATTATAGAACTAAATCCAGATTTTTTGTACTACGAGACGTTTCAGACTGCTACCCCATCTAAGATGGCTTTGAAACAATCCTAATTTGTCTCCATGTACGTACGTGCTTTTAAGCAGGTCTTTGTTCAAATATTGCAT
Source organism: Xestobium rufovillosum (assembly GCA_963966045.1). Lineage (NCBI taxonomy): Eukaryota > Metazoa > Arthropoda > Insecta > Coleoptera > Ptinidae > Xestobium > Xestobium rufovillosum. The sequence continues at coordinate 1,939,722 of OZ014503.1, read as the reverse complement.
GTTTTGAATGTGTATGGAAAACCGCAGACCAACTGGTTTCGTCCTTCTGGGACTCATCAGTACGGTGCTCTCCCCTACATACTCAAACCATGCAATTTAGCTTGCTATATATACTGCCGCGCTCTGGACAGATATCAGCAAGTGACAACTACTTTGAGTAATTATCTAGTATTAATTAGTATTAATTAATACTAGATAATTACTGTAATTATCTAGTATTAATTAGTATTAATTAATACTAGTATTAATTAATACTAGTATTAATTAATACTAGTATTAATTAATACTAGATAATTACTCAAAGTAGTTGTCACTTGCTGATATCTGTCCAGAGCGCGGCAGCATATATAGCAAGCTAAATTGCATGGTTTGAGTGTGTAGGGGAGAGCACCGTACTGATGAGTCCCAGAAGGACGAAACCAGTTGGTCTGCGGTTTTCCATACACATTTAAAACATGCAATATTTGAACTAATAATTTCGAGAAAATTTTTTTTAAATTGATGGTTAATAGCGTATTTGGCAAAACAATGGAAAATGTTGAAAAAAGGGTAGACGTGCGGTTAGTGAGTCATTGGGAGAGAGAGAACAATAAAACAGGTGCAGAAACTTTGATCGCGAAACCCAGCTTCCAAAACGTAACAGTTTTCTCTGAAAATTTAGTAGCTGTACAAATGAAGAAATTGAAGGTAATTTATAACAAACCAATCTATGTAGGATTTTCAATTTTGGATTTATCAAAAACTGTAATTTACGAATTCTTTTACGATTTTCTCAAACCTCTGTATGAAGATAACGCGTCGCTGTTATACACCGACACAGACTCCTTGATCTTAGAAATTTTTACGGACAATTTTTATGATGACATGAAAAATAATTTAGACAAGTTTGACACATCAAATTACAAACTGGACAACATTCACAATATTCCCAGAAACCAGTCAGTTTTAGGTAAAATGAAGGATGAATATGCCGGTGAACACATAGAAAGTTTTTATGGTACCGGCGCTAAAGCATATTGTGTAAATGTTAATTCAAAAATAATCAAGAAAGCCAAGGGGGTAACAAAACCAACGATTGACAAAATTTTGGAGCTTGACCATTATAAGCGAGTCATCGAAAATAATGAAAGTATTACGTGTAAAATGGTTGTTTTTAAATCGCATTTGCACAATATGTATACAGAGTTGAAAAATAAAGTGGCTTTGTCGTCTACTGATGATAAACGCTTTGTTATACCAAATACCACAAAAACATTGCCTTGGCGTCACCATCTAATTGATTAAATTGAAGACATGTTAATTAAATATGAAGTGCAACAATAGTGGTCGGTACAATAATGCAATTGTTTGAGGTATTTGCAACAACCTTATTTTGTAAATTTAAGTATAATTGTTTAAAAGCGAGCAACACGCAGATAGTCTACGATGAACCACCTAGCCGTGAAGTTCATTACTTTAACAAGTTTAATCGGGAATGTTCTTTACGTACATTACCCGTCAGGCGTTAAAGATGGATTTATATGTTTGGATATAAACAACACTAGAATAGATAGGTGGCCTGAACGTTATAGCAGATTGCAAGCCGTAACTATTAATGGGAATTATTTAACTTTTAAAAGTCTCGAAATAGATTACCACATCTTGAACACTTCAAGTGAAATCAACTATAAACTTAAATTTTTTTACATTAATCAAACTGATTTCACAACATCATGGAACAGGTTACTCGTTAAGTCAGAACAGTGCGATTGTGATATATATTGTTGGGTTATTGGCGCACTTTTACTTTTAATCATAAGTATTTCAGCTATTATTACTTACATATTGTACAAAAAATTCAAATGATGAATTTTGTGATCTTTGTAGACATATAACATCAAAAAAAATACCGAAATGTATGTAATGATTTGCGATTCTGCTGCTTAAGAATAAATCTTTGATTATAGTTTTGTTTTTCTTATTGTACCCTATAACAAACCCTATATATACTAATGCATGCTGGAATCGCGTGAGTACAGTGAAATAATGTGCAATAGAGAGGATATTATTGATAAAGTGATTATGCCTCATATGTTACATCAAAAAACTCTTGAAAATTATAAAAAAGAGGAGTTGTTATACTTTCCTATAAACTAGTTGATAAATAATGCTAAACCTCGAGAAATACTGAATGTGTGGCAGAATTTACCCGAAAGTTACAAAGCAAATGCAGTGTTGCAAGGAATGTTACCGTGTTTAGAACATTATAATACAGCCAACCAAGAAACCCATATAGACGGACCAGCTCCAATGAAGAAAAACTGCAGTGTATGTAATTTTAAAATCAATACTTAATTCAATACTGCGCGAATAATCTGTTAATGTTCAACCTCTGAAGGTCCTACAAAATTATTTACCTGGGTGAATACCCTAAAAACCTTGAACGTTCAACCTCTCCATCAGATAGTAATCTTCTCCCACCATATTTCCTTTGGGTATATAAATACAACAAGCTAACTACACATTCAGTTTCAACACTTCCACAATGCCAGAAGATTTTGAGTCGCTATTATGGGTGAAACCTACAGACTTACGCAGTGCAGTTGAAAGTTTATATGATATCAGCAAATCCATTTGCACAATTATACAGTATGTACATATTATTCAATAATTGTGAAATTGATCACCGGAGAGTAAAAGAATTGCAACGTAAAATGGTAAAATACCAGAAACTGCAATTACTATCCGAATTGTACTTGGAACATTCATTTTGTATACATTGCTACTGTGAAGAGGTTGCGCTTATTGGTTGTAAGGATTCGTTAAGATTGCTAACAAAATTTTTACCAGACGAGATAATTGAGCAATATGAATTACAACGATCGATGTGAGGAAAAGAAGAAAGTTACTTTCTCTCAAGAGAGGAATAGAGTTTACAATATGATAGCGTGGGATTTTGCTTATAGACAAGCACGACGGTCAAATTGGGAAGAAATTGGAAGAGATCGCAGCAGATTCAAGAGAAGAATAGAACTTTTGGAACCGATGTTTGAGAAAATATTTACAGAAAATTCCAGAAGATTGCTTTCTAATCAGAGGTTTTGTCAGTGAATTATTAATCTAATTTTGTATTGTATACTTTATTCTGATATTTTTCAATAAAAAAATGTTTCTAGTTTGTTTTTTTGTTTCAATAAAATACCTAATGAAGTTTAAAACTTTATTTAAAAAATTACATCATAAAGTCATTATAATATTGATATACATTAGACAGAGCACAAATACAATAGACTTGGAATGATAAAAACAGGTTGGTTCGGATTTTTTCGTAGCTGGTCTATCATCGAATTCTTCTACAACTTTCTTGGTGTTCATTCTTACAAACTGAGCCTTTTCTAAGCCTTTGACGTATATGGTGTCGTAAGGTTCTGTCAACCGCTCTATAATATGTTTGACTTGAAAGCAAGGTGTGAAGCCGTCATCCCATTTTATACAATGGTGGTTTTCCATCAACCATTCTGCTTGTTTCCGATATTCTGATGAAAGACAGCGCAACGGGAACGGAGGTCGAAAAATATAATGCGTCACGTGTGTTCCATCATATGCTGCCAATTCTTTCGGTATAAATTTTTTTGAAGATATTTTAAATCCGTGGACATCTAAAATGACGCTCTTCATGTGATAACTTTAATTTTGATAGAATTTCGATGTTTCTTTTCAATGTTTCATGCCGGTAGATTCTACGGCGCAGTTCAGCGAGATTTGCAATATGTTTATCTAATCTTCTTCGCAAGTCTTTACGTGTAATACTCATTGGTAGAAATAAATTGCAAACAAGCAAGCAAGCTCTTAAGAGAGTTTTCAATTTACTGGCGCTTGCGCAACAGATCTTTCGTTATTAGTTAATTGAAGGGTCCACATCATTTACAATTGTTTAACTATTTTCGTGAACAACTTGTCGTGTAGAATAAGACAATATGCTGATGTATTAGGGGGAACGTTCTTAGTAGTTTCAAATTCAACTCTAATTTCCACAGCGCTAGCTTGAAGTGTGTCTTTTTGATTTGAACAGTCAATAACAACAATAGGTGCATATTTTAAAAATTCGCTGCGATTGAACAGCGGTTCACTTTCTTTGCCATAATAGGAAGCTTGAAAGTTCGCATAGTTTTCATACAGAGTTGCGAAATGATTATTGTCATAATTAATATTTAAATTATCGTAGGGGTACCTTTCAGAATTTAGGTATACCCTGACATTTGTTAAATCACAAGAATCAAAGTGAATCATATTTTTCGATTTTGAATTTTTGCGATCAGTCTGTAATCCTAAAATTATATATCTCGGAGTCTCCAGCTGCGGTGATGTCTTAACGGCCCATGTGTGTCGTGTTGTTTCGGGTAATTTCGGATACTCGTGCAATTCACCACTTCTAAATGGTAACTGTATTTCTATATTTTTATCCATGTATTTGGTCAATGTTAGTTGATTAGCAATATTAACTGAGATGTGAGGAACTTTCCAGTAAATTTTCTCGAGGTGGATTTTGACATTTTCATTTACATCGGACGTTACAAAAGCATCGACGTCATCATTGCTTCGTATCAATACTAATTCTTGTTTAAGGTTTAAAATAATTTTTCGATAATCTTCTGCAAAACCGAGTAGCATTTTCAATGGAATGCACGCACTGAAATTTCCCTTAGCATCAACATCTATGTGTCCACCTTTCGGAAACCAACCAGCATTTTGCAACTTTTCACTCTCATTAGTATTATAAGACAAGTAGCCCTTAAGAGTTGAAGATAATCCGACGTTTCTTGCGGAATCGATAACAACTCCGTTCAGTTCATATCTTATTTCGCTGAACAAATGGGCTAGGCCGTTGTTAATAAATTGTGCTTTCTTCGGTATTGTTTGATCTGCTAGAAGCATTTTCCCCTCAATGTACAAATAACTCAAACATGGTAGGGTGTACATGTCTTGTTGTTGAATGGGTATTCGAATTTCATCGTTGTTATTGAAACTTGTAGAAGCGTACGGTTGGTGTGTATGAATTTCGGAATTCACAATTGAATTATCAATCAAAACTTTTTCGTTGACATCGAGTATACCCATTTCTAACTTGATATCCCAAACTTTGCAGAAAAGAAATATTTTGCGGTGTTAACTGATCGATAGTAACTGACTTAATGTTTCTTGGTAGCGTTGCTGACGTTTTATAAGGTCGTGAAAGGGCAGTAGTTTTTCTTTTTAAATTGTAGTTATACCTAGTAACCATATTAAGAGAGCTTCTTTAAATGAAGTCTAACCATGATAGTTTCTCCTCTGAAATTGATCAGTTTACCATCTTGATCAAGTATTTTAAGCGTTAGTTTTTCTATTACGCTAACATTGATTGGTAGATAAATCACGTGATCTGGAGATTCTATTATTTTGTACCCTGGCGGTACAGTCGGAAAGAATTGGTGGATGATGTGACTAGGTTCACCATTTGAATACGAATCTGTAATTATATTACACGCAATACATATTGAATTAACTGAGAAAATATCTGCTGGAAATTCAGACGTATGTATTACATCAGGATTGAGCACTTGAGGTTTAAATCCCAATAGTTTACCAATGGAGTAACTTGGTAAAAAATTAATTAATTTCGTGCACTTAATATCTGTTCTTAATGTATTATTATTTGGAGTTATCTTGAGAAATAACCATTTCGCCGAAGACGCTGTTTGTAAGTAATTCTCTATATCGCTAATTTCGTATGAACCTACAGGAATTTCTATTATTTTGTTTTCTTTAGTTTTCTTGTCTTCGTCGAAATAAAATTTATTGTTTGATTCATCAATATTTGGTATGCTATTGAACCCACCCACATATTCGACATTATTTTCCAAAAAAATTGGAGGATTAAAATGTGCAGTGAGGATGGATGTATTTCCACTTAGCGTGAATGTGTACGACATGTTAAAGTTTCAACCATGAATGAGGCGACATTATGCGAGTGTGTAATCATATAGGAATGCGAGGGTTAGATGTCCGCAATTTTCAGAATTAAAATTTTGGTATCGATTGTAGTTATAAAATATTTTTGGCTTGCTACCGTCACTGCGAAAGTACTTCAATAACTCCTTCGGTGGTCCATAACTGTCAAAATAAAAAATAGCGTGCAGTTTTTTAACATAGCCGATCCAATGTGTGCCGGGACCAGTTTCATCATCTAAATTTATTATGGCACATTCTATGGGGTGCACTTTGGTAGGTAGAGCATTTCGCATGTAAACTCCGCGAAATTTAGGTATTCTTAACAACTTGGCGTATTTTATTAAGTCGAAGTTGGTTAATGGTCGGATCGGTAGCTTCACTGGCAGTTTTTTGAATTCTGGTTTAAATATAATCCTAACCCACTTTTATACGGTTTCAAGAACAAACCCTTTCCCATAGCGATACCCTCCATGGTTTTGTTATGACGCTGACTTTCTTCTAATTGTTGTTTAGCACTTTTAGCATCATTGACCGCCTTTGCTATACCAGCTGCACCTCCACCTAATGCACCTAGGGCACTAAGAGCGGCAAAAATTGGAATCAGAGGTAAAAAACCTCCAGTTTTTGGAACGGATATAATTCTGCTTCTCGGTGTTCCTATCCTTCTGTTTTTCAATGCGTTCAATGCGACTTTAATAATAGCATAAAGACTTGATTTCGGTTTTTTACTAATACTTTTTCTTACTTGTCTGACGGCTTCATGAAAGTTTAATCCTGTTCCAGTAACTTTGCGTCTTTTCACACCCATACCCAACTTCTTCTTAGCTTTCATTATATTTGCTACGCCCAGCGCGACCATCTTTTCACCTACAGTTGCGTTCTTTGAATGAACGCGTGCTGAAGCGTTTTGTGCTAAAATACGATCCGCTTCGTGACGATCCGAGAGATTTTCATTTTTAGAGTATGCAATATCGTGTTCTCTACAAGCATCATCCAGGGGATTTATACCTTTATCACCTCTAGCAAGTCTTTTGGATAGTTTCGTTCCCGGCCCACAAAATTTATATCCAGGTACATGTAACTCAAACGGTAGTTTATTGATCAATGTATTCACAACACCTTTCCAACTATAGGTAGCGGCATTCTTTTTAAAAATAATTGGCATTATGTATTCTCACGACAATCAACTCTCAACTAAAGTACATGTACATAACCCGTACTTAAGTATACAGAATATGGAAGAAGTATTAGTTTTCTTCAGTATGCGCGTAGAACAACAGCAGTACACGTTACCAATCGTAAATTACGATACACCTATGTCAATTGATGAAACTCGAAAGCATGGTTTTTTGTTTAGAAATGGTTGCAAGCGAGCTTTAATCGTGGGCGGTTCCGGTTCTGGAAAAACAAATCTTGTCTTATCTTTACTGTTACAACCAAACGGTTTGAGATTTGAAAATGTGTATATATATTCTAAAACATTACAACAACCAAAGTATAAATATTTACGAGAAGTACTGAAACCTATTAAAGGAATAGGTTATTATGAGATTTCGGATGAGGAGAATATGTTTTCCCCGAATGACGTAAAAGCAAATTCGGTGTTTGTTTTTGATGATGTGATTTGTGGTAATCAAAGTCCAATGAGGGAATATTTTAGCTATGGGCGACACAATAATATTGACTGTCTGTATTTGAGTCAATCATACTCTAAAGTTCCAAGACAACTTATACGAGGAAATTGTAATATGTTGATCTTGTTCGAACAAGATAACAGAAGTATGAAACATATTTATGACGATCATGTAGGAATAGACATGAATTACTCCCAGTTTAAGGATATGTGTTTTTATTGTTGGAGAGATAAATATGGTTTCTTGGTTATTGACAAGGATAGTGATTTAGGCTCGGGAAGGTATCGAAACGGTTTTGACTCTTTCCTCAGCATATCGAAAACTATATAACTTACAAGAGTATCGTTTCCATCATCAGTCATTACTTGAACATGAACAACAAATTAGCTAAAGAATTGCTTAAAACGAGAAAGGCTGTGAAGCAAAAACTTCAGAGTCTTAAACAGGATACATATCAATCACAGTTAAATTTAGAAACCTCATACAAACCGCTAACTAAACCACTTCAAGAGTTGTTTACAAGTTTCATCAACACTGCTAAATATGAATGTCCTATTAAGCCTGATATGAAATCAGAATTTTGCGAAACAACACCTACGAAAACTTCACAAACTCCTCAAACATCCGTTCAATTTCTGGAGGACGAAGAAGTGTTTGAAGCTGACACATCTTTTGACATTAGTGATATGTATTTAGACGATACAAGAAATCAACTACAAGAGTTCATAGAATCGGACGTTTTTGTTGATTATTTACAACAATACGATCCTCTACCCCGAATATACATAGAACTTCTCATTACAGATACTGAGGATTCGTTCGATTTCACATACGGCGTGCGGCACGATTCTCTTACCGAAAAATTTACCATAGGGGATTCTGAATTAACATTTGATGGCCCTGATATTTTAGTTCAGAATCTACGTTATGAAGGAACACCGGGACTGTATGAATTGCTGTTTAAAAAGGAACCAATCGGTTATAAACCGAAAGATTTGGATAATTATATGGATATAATTAAGCGAACAAATGCGATTCGAAGGAATTACAATGCAAACAATCAAATTGCCGGAAATAAATCTGGAAAATATATTCAGATTATCGGACCTCAGTTATTTAAAAATCGTGAAGGGAAAAAGAAAGGAAGGGGTATCTTCAAGACAGTAAATGAAAAGCCTACCGAGCTTGTGTACTGGGATGATCCGAATGAGTTGGTTGATCGTTTACGCATTCTCATTGCTTCGAAAGCAGCTGGACATACCGGTCACGACAACGAAATCTTCTCCATACTTGAAGAACTGACTGAAGCAAAACTTATAAAATAGAAATTTACCGCAAAAATTTTTCAGTCTCCGGCAATCCCCCCAATATGACTCTTGACAAATTTGGAAGACATATTCACAAACCCAAGTTGTATTACAATGTTCAAGTTGAGTTTCCTCTATCTGGAAGGGATCAGAACAACTATTATGTTTTCTCAACCTTAAGTAACCGCTTTCAAATACCCTACAAATCTCCAATTATCGACAGCGTAATTATCTATGGTTTCTTTGGAGGAATCATTGCAGAAAACCCAGCAGCCGTGGAAATAAAAATTAACAATAAAACATTTAATACAGAAAACATTCGAGGATTGCATTTACGAGAAAACGATTTTCTACAAATTCACTTAAACACCTCCACTATACCCATCCCAGATCATATAAATGTGAAAATAATGTTAAAATGTCCCACTATCAGAGAGTAAACTATGAGATCTGCAGTAATGCAAACAGTTGTCGATGAATTACATAAACCAGCTCGCAAACATTTTAAAAGACGACGTGTGATAGTAAAAGGATTGAACGATTTATTTCAAGCTGATTTGGTAGAAATGATACCATATGCTAACGTCAACAGAGGTGTGCGATATATCTTAGTCGTTATTGATGTATTTTCAAAGTATGTATGGGCTTATCCCGTCAAACGTAAAACCGGTAAAGATGTTTCTATAGCTATGACAAAAGTTCTATCTGAACGTGTACCGCTTAACCTGCAAACAGATATGGGGAAAGAATTCTACAATAAAGACTTTCAAAGCCTGATGAGTAAATATAATATTAATCACTACAGTACATACTCAAACTTAAAAGCCAGTGTAGTAGAACGTTGCAATCGTACCCTTAAATCAGCCATGTGGAGGCGTTTTAGTCTCCAGGGAAACTACAAGTGGTTACAATTGTTACCTGAACTAGTTCGTGAGTATAACTCGCGGAAGCACCGCACAACTGGAATGAAACCTAAGGACGTAACAAAGAAAATCGAAAAGCGATTGTTACAAGAAGCTTATAATCATCCAAAATTGGTAGATGTGACGTCCAAGAAATATCATGTAGGAGACCCAGTTCGCATAAGTAAATATCGCGAAGCATTCTCCAAAGGCTATACACCTAATTGGTCAAACGAAATATTTACAATTTCGAGAGTTCGGTCAACTAATCCCACCACTTACCTTTTAAAAGATGATCGAAATCAAGATATAAAAGGTGGTTTTTATATGCACGAACTGCAGAAAGTTACATACCCAGACGTTTATTTGGTAGAGAAGGTACTGCGAAGAAAGGGAAATCAAGTTTTTGTGAAATGGTTAGGATTAGATAAATCTCACAACTCTTGGATTTCTAAAAAAAATATTCAATAAATATTTTGTTTTATTCCATTTTTTTCTTATAATAAAAAAAATATATTTTACTTCAGTAGATTTCTTGTTCTTTCACACCCTGTTTCTAAAAGACCTTCAAACGTATTTGAGAAAGATAAAACAATTGTTGCACTAAGGTAATAACTTTTATTATGAAAAATATATTTCTGTGGTGAAAGATGTACAATACAAAAAAATTATGATCATGAGGTTTCTGATTAATAACTTACAAATAAATTTTATGGTGCACATGCAAAATGTTGTATTTATTTCAAATGTTCAATTTCACTTTTGCTTCTCACTTATTCCTCCTCCTCAGGTACTTGTCCTAACATTTCCGGTGGCAAAAACGGTTCTAAGACGTATAAGTACCATTTCAGAGTTGTTCCGTTCACTTTTTGCAGAAATAAATCTAGTGTGATAGCGCCTTCTATATACTGATCACACAATTCCATTCCAAAACTATACTCTTCTTCGGTCCCCAATAATTCTTCTATTGTTTCTTCACAGTCGCAAACATCGATACTGTAACATGTTTCAATTGCGTAGTAATTAAACATGGCTCGCAATCGAGCAACTGCAGATTTTAAGTTATATGCCTCAGGCCACGAATTAGCACAATACAACATCTTGAACGTTCTGAAGAATATTTCCACAAAAGGTGAATATATATGCACCTCCCCCACCACACATTTCAAGGTAAAATCGCACCAAGGTCAAACTTCAATTGCTTACTCTGAATGTAAATTCAGAACCTATCTTACCTTGGTCAGATATTATAATATCTGGATAGAAATATATCATCTCCATCATGGAGCTTACATTTTCACTATTCTTATTCTCTTCTGGTTTAATAATTTCAGAAAGCGTCGAAATAAAGTTTCCGCTGCAGCGAGTTGCCCCTTTTACTGCACTTGTATAGAAGGAGTAAAAATCTTGCTTCCGCGCAATATCAACTCTGTACTTTATTAATGATAACAAACCCAATAATTCAAATAGAGATTCTGAACCCAAGTATACAGTACGATTCGTGTAATTCTCACGTATAACTGTAACTTTCGTTAACTTTACTTTTTCAAAGTTTATAGAAAAGTTTCCCGCTTCTATAGGTTGCCAGGAACTAGTTTCTTCCACGAAGAAATAATTAACAATAATTCCTTGATGATCTAGAAATTGTAACCACTGGTCTTCTTCAAATGTTACAGTACCACTAACACCTTCAATCTGAATTACCGGTTTAAAATTCACAGAATGAGATAATCCAATATTTACCCATTTCGTTTTTGACTTGTTCAGATAATAAGTTTTCTTGTTTACGATTGTTTGGTAGATTGCAGGATCTTTTTCCATAACTTGTGTTTGCATTGTTAATGTTGTTGTACATCTTTCACCACAAACTCACTTTAAACTATAGTAACGCTAACACTGCAATATCTCTGATACCACAATCATGTTGAGATGATCAGTTACGCCGCTTATATATTTTAGGAATAACCTTGAAATATAGGAAGAAGTGGGGTACGTTCAACCTTGACTTTGACCTTGAAAAGTATAACGATCCTTCACCTTGAATTCAAAATTTGATCATCTTGAATTCAAATTTTACCTTGACCTTGAAACGGTTTTGACCTTGAGTTGAATATGACCTTGGGATCCTTCACCTTGAATTCAAATTTGACCTTGACCTTGGAGCGGATTTGACCTTGAGTTGAATATGACCTTGGGATGTAAGTGGACAGTTCTGGATGTGGTGGGGGGTGCAAAACCCCACCACTCGACCTTGACCTTGAACTCGGTCAAGACCGAAAGTCATTGACCTCAGTCAATGACCTTCGGTCTTGACCGAGTTCAAGGTCAAGGTCGAGTGGAGGTCAATGACCTTCGGTCTTGACCGAGTTCAAGGTCAAGGTCGAGTGATGGGGTTTTGCACCCCCCACCACATCCAGAACTGTCCACTTTACCCTACTGCTCCGGCTTTTCATACCACTGGCATAGATTATGCTGGGCCGGTTTTAGTCAATAACAAAAGGGGTAGAGGGGCTAAGACGTCTAAGGCTTACATTAGTCTCTTTGTTTGTTTTACGACAAAGTCAGTTCATCTAGAACTGGTAAGTGACTTAACTACAGATGCCTTTATCGCTGCATTTAGGCGTTTTACTTCGCGGCGTGGTAAACCGGCGAATGTTTATAGCGACAACGGGACTAACTTTGTCGGGGCCCGCTCCGAGTTGTTAGAGTTTTCAAAATTCATTAAAACAAACCAAACTAAGTTGCAAGAGAAACTTTCTCATTCTGGCGTTAACTGGCATTTTATTCCGGCCTTCTCACCCCACTTTGGTGGACTCTGGGAGGCTGGGATAAAGTCCGCAAAGGGTCATCTTCGAAGAGTGTTGGGCAATGCGCGTTTAACTTTTGAAGAACTTTATACTGTTCTTGTTGAAATCGAGGCAGTTCTGAATTCGAGGCCATTAAGTCCTCTCTCATCTGATCCTAACGATCTTTCCTCACTTACTCCATCTCATTTCCTAATTGGACGCAACGCATCGTCGCTTCCTGACCCAGATGTAAGGGAAGTTCCAATTAACCGGCTCTCTCGGTATCAACTATTGCAACAAATGCAACAACATTTTTGGGCTCGTTGGTCCCAGGAATTCATTTCAGAGCTGCAAGTGCGTAGCAAATGGAAGGAGGCTCAGCTGCAGCTCCAACTGGGTTCTCTAGTAGTCATTAAGAAGAACAACACCCCGCCATTAAGATGGCCATTGGGTCGCATAGTTGCGCTCCATCCTGGTCCAGATGGAACAACACGGGTAGCAAGCATTAAAACCTCAAATGGAATAGTGAAAAGAAGCTTTGCTAAAATATGTGTAGTGCCAATCGAAAAATAAACTCATGTGCATTGTGATAATAGCGTTAACGTATAAGTTTTCCAATAGAAACTTTTAATTTTATATTTGATAATTTTGAAAGCTGACTCTTTCAAGGTCGGGGGCATGTTCCGGCCCTTAAAGAATACTTCTTTCGTTTGAAGTCTGAGGAGGCGATTACATTTATATTTCTGTTAAGGATATTAATATGAAATAAGTATCAGGGTTGTGAGTTAGAACAAATGTAAAAAAACGTTTATATATAATACATAGCAACCAACTTTTGTCAATACAACAGAGAAATTTTACTTTTTCAATTTGTAAAATTTGCAAAATAAACTGGATCATCAGCAATAATAGTTCTTTCAACACTCGTGGAGAAACCGTTTCGCTCACTTATTTGCCTGGCGGCTCGTGTGCAAATGTGGCAAATTGCGTGAGCGAAATTTCCAGTTTCTCCACTATTACGTTTTTTATACGTTGTGTTAACTTTTATGTATGTTTTACATACACAGTGTATGTAGCGGGTCCGGCAATCAGTACCAGCGGATTCTAGTAGCCTATGAAATGAAAAATAATTGACATATAACTGTCAGTTGCTTGCCATTGTTCAACTTATTTCATGCAATTTGTCTAGTTATGCCTTATTTTGCAACAAATCAGCGCGCGTTCGTTGTTGAAAGTTTTCTTCGAACTCAGAGCATTGTGCAGACTTAAAGGCATTTCAGGCGTGAATTTCAAGTTCCCAGGCACAGACGAATAACAAAACCGAACACAATTTTGAATTGGGTACGCCATTTCCGAGTACATGGTAGCGAGCTTTCAAGATTCGTTGGATCAGTTCGTACGGTAGGGTCGCCGGAAAACATTGAAAGAGTGCGGCAAGCGGTTGAACAAAGTCCGACGCGCTCAACATTCAAACCGTCCAACATCTCAAGGAACAAGATAAAGCCGCACGAATTCAGTTAGTGTTAGTACGGACGTTGGCAGTGTTATTATTGTGTATATACATCATTTCAAGGAAGAGGCGTTTCTTAAGGTTATCTTTATTTACAAGTACATAAACTTCGTCAAAATCGAAGGGATGATGCTGAACGAGAGCTGAAGTGTCTGACCTACGTTACCTACTAACTTGGTTACTTTTATTAGACTTAGTGATATTTGCTCCTTTTTAATCATCATACTGATTTATCTGTCATTTCTGAGGGTGGACTCCTTAAATGTCAGAGCTGAAGGAACATCCAGCAACATCTTCAGTGAGGGAACTACATGCTTTACCACAAAAAAATATGTACACCACCCAGCAGCAGGCGGTGCTTATATTATACATGAATGAGTATTGTGTAAATTTGAAGCTGCAACATATTGCCATTCCGCACTTTCCTTCTTTTAATTATGTCTTGGTAATTACTATTGCTATTGCTAATGCCTATTTACTGGCGGCAATGTTCGCCACGTCACAACACCTTCGTAGGACTTTTGTAGCATTTCTTGAGCTAACCTTTCCTAAGGGTTAACCACTACCAAAGTTATTATATGGGAAGTTGCCTAATGCGAGGTTCGTTCTTAGTCGGCTGCGATCGGAAATTGACGTCACCGCGGGACCGCAACTTCCTGCCGTACATTAGCCGATAAGCGGAGCGCATAGATCGGTGGAATAAAATAATCACCGTTAGGTATAAAATAATAATTATTTATTGTTAACCCAAAAACTAAATTTCGGTGAACATCTGTTTCAGTAGGTACGTACACTTTCTACGCCATGAGTGATGAATCAATGAATGCATAAAATTCAGTACTTACCTACCATATATTATTATAGACACTTCCAGATTAGACTCGGGGATGATATTAGGCAAGTAGGTATGAAGGTAGGTAGGTATTAGGTAGGTACATGCTTAGTTTTACTTTCAAAAACACATCGGCGAGTAGAAAATGTTTATAAGTAGGTATTTTTATTCAATGTTATCTATATACTGCCTACTACATTTCAACTTATTGTATATGCTCATACTTTTTTCAACTTTTTACTTTGCTTGGAATTAGTCGGAGTATGGGTGTATGTATGTATTTATTTCTGAAAATAAAATACTGGAAGTGGATTTTAGTTTTTAGTAGGTATAATGTTATTTTAATCATTTCCAGTTAAAAATGAACGGCATCGAGGGCGATTTCGTTTTCAATCTAAATTTAACTTCACTAGGTCAGCAAGACGCGCTTCGCGCGTCTTTACTGCCCTAGTCGTAATCATAGGAAATTTTTAAAATGAAATGTATAATATGTGTGAATGCAGATTATTAAATGAATTAATGTTGAAAAGAATGAATCATAAGTTGCCACATACGCACACCAAAAATTGTAATAAAAAATAAACTACTTTTGTATAATCCGTTTATTAAAAAAATAAAAAATAGCTTGCAAGGCGTTACACCGTTGTCTGAAAAGTGATGCAAAAATTATTACTTCATAACTATTATAATAATCAAATGTAATACCTGAAGAGATCGAAAAAGCCAGAAAGGATAAACATAAAAATTCTTCTAAATTATTTAGGTAGAACGAAAATAAAAAATTGCTTCCAAAAATTAAACAGTCTTCTGAAACCTGATGCAAAAATTATTACTTCATAACTTTATTAGAGCATTATTAAAATCAATACCTGGAGACAACAAAAGAACCAAAAAGTATAAAAAATAAACATATTTCTTGAAAATGACACATGCTTAAAATCTTCATAGGTCTTCTAAATTTAGCTCGAAATTTAGCTAGAACGATCATTTTTTATTAATGTTTCAATTCTTATAAAAGGAATGATACAAACCGGCAATATAATTCCGCTGAGGCCTGATACTTGGCTGTGATTAGGTTTCTTGAAAGGACTTGCATCATCACTTTCACTGGTGCTTGATATGTGTTTTTTAGGTGGAGGATAAATTGCAATTTTCATATCTTCTTCCGACATGATGTTATCATCTATGATTTATCTATATCATGTGAATTTTGTACATGTAAAATTATGGAATCATCTGAAAAAGAAATATGTAATTTTGACTTGGTTGTAGGCACTATTATAATCGACTTTTACATTTATCTTTCTTTATTTCGCCTATAGCCTTTACGTGTGCACCAATACTTAGTTTTGGATTTTCTTCATAATTCGTGACATTCACCCTTAATTTGTAAATACTATTAACAATGGCACCACTTGCATAAGATCCTTGATTTGTAATAACATTTGCAAAACATACTTTTACATAACCTTCAATACCTAAAAAAAGTATTAAACAAATAATACGAAACAAAATGTTCATATTGTTATATCGTAAAAAATACTTACCAACTAAACCCCGGGAATTAAAACAATCTTTAATCGCTATGTCTTTCACAACCCGTTGTACTGGTTCTTCGTTGTCAAATTTTCCATGAAAAGTTAAAACATAATTCTTAGTAACGGGTATTTCAAAATGGATTAAATTCTCTTCCTTTTTGAAAAAAACTAGGTTTGCTGGCAGAAAAAGACCCTTCTCTACTTTATCAATCTAAAAAATTTCATTTTCAATACTCAATACTGTTTTAGTTTGAAAATTATTAGTGTAATTTTCGCTTTTAACGCTTTAATAAATTGGATAGATGTAGAGTGTTTGATATCCTCATACGCAGAAAAAAATAATCTTTCGATTGCTACCTTTACCACCACTGTAACTACACATGGGGAGCAGGAATTCCCAAAAACGTGATTACCCATTTTATTTCCCCATGTATGTACCCATGGAAGTTTGTCACACGGTATGTATGTAGGCGTAAACATTTATTGACGTGATTTAATTGCTGCAAATTAGTATATAAGTAGGTATTAAAAAAACAATAGACTGTTCTAGAATGCCAGATTTTGGCAGGCCGCCGTTTGTTGTTAGAGAGCACTCATTTATTCATATTTTATTTGGCAAGCTAAAATTAATTTTTTTTTTTACCAGAGATGACATATTTTGAACATACTCGCCCATTTCTTAATTGGTTTTTGCTCGAAACCCTCCTTTTAAGATTTTTACTACCCACTTTTCTCGTCTTTTATTTCACAACTTGTTTAAGTACTCTCCACGATGATTTAGTGCAGCAGGAATTCTAAAAAATCTTACCAATTACCAAATACCTTTCACCTTCCCTTTCGTACCCCATAACACAACAAAACAGTGGCATATTAATCATTTAATAGTTTTAGAAAATGACAGTTTACTCGTAAGGTTATGTGTAAACTGTAAACTGTAAGCTGTAAACAAACGAATGTTCTTCCATATAGGTACATTTTTCGATTGTTCGAGTGCTTTGATTCTCGTTTATACAGTTATCATTTCTAAATCATCTGAGTATTATTTCTTGTAAAAATGTGTGAGTGTACATACCATTTACTTTGAATACAACTCATCGAAAACATAATTTTTGACCTTGTTAGAATTTCTTTGATTCCCTAAATAAAGTTTTAAACCATTCCACGATCTAACTCTCGAAAAAGCAACATATAACTGACCATGAGTAAACACATCTTTTCTAAGATCAACTCCTATACGATCAAACGTCTGACCTTGTGATTTGTTTATGGTCATTGCAAATGCTAATTTAATTGGAAATTGTCTTCTTTTAAAAGTGAACGGATAAATATTTTCACAATACAATGTTATACGATTGATCACCGCGTTTATCTCCTGCCAATATTTTACATCGGAAAAGGTGGTCTCCTAATTCCAAAATAAGTAATCTTGTACCATTGCACAAACCTTCAGCAATATTTAGATTTCTGATCAGCATAACTATAGAATTAATTCTCAATTTTAATTCGTAAAGCGGGAAATTTGGTGGATTTAAGGAATTCAGAAATTGTGTATAATTTTTCTGTGTTTCTGTCTAACAATTCTACAACTCTCTTATTAATTTCATCAGCATCAACATTTCTCGCAGAAAGAATAGCACACTTAGTCATATCGTCGAAACGTTTATTACTAATGATTTCACCATAAATGCATTTGACAATGTCTGATTTATCGATGCATCTTTCTGGAAATTGTAAATCATTATTTGTGTCATTATTTGTGTCATTTAGAACTCCATCACCAACATTTAGTAAAAATTTTGAAAATTCTTGTTCTTCTGGAAGAGCTCGCATATTTTCTGTTAGAGAAAATGTTTGAAAATGGCTCCAAAGAGGACTACATTTAATACTCAAATTTACTATTTCACTTTTCGTTCCATTTATCCTGACTGGGAGTAGCTGCCGGAAATCTCCACCTAATATCATCAGTTTACCACCAAACGGCATATTATCACATTTTAAAAAATCTCTCAAAGTTCCAAAGCATGTCTTGGTGCAGTAGGTGCTTCGTCTCAAATAAAGACATCTACTCGTTTGAGGTAATTAGCTTCTCTTGAACTAGTTTTCATGTTTGAAGACGAATCACTAAATATTGGGACAGGTAAGCCAAATGTCTTATGAACTGTTTTGCCATGATGGAGCAATGTTGCCGCTATTCCTGTGAAAGCCATGGTGCAAACATTTTTATTCTGTTTCTTTAATAACCCATACAAAGTGGTGTAAAGAAAAGTCTTGCCAGATCCTCCTGGGCCGTCTATATAAAAACATGAAGATTCAGTTGTCGATTAATTTGTGTCGCAGTTGCATTTTTTCAAAATAATATCTACAATTTCTTTCTGTTTTTCATTCAAATTATTATACTGTCGTGTTGCTATTTCCATAATTTCTTCTTCATTTGTAATGTCTGTATTTTCAGTGTCTTCTAATTGTAGCATGCTGGGAAACATTGAAAGATTATATCCTTCATTTAAAAGCATCCAGTTTATTTGAGAGTAAGCCTTTTTGTTTCCTTCCATTTCTCCATAATGTCTTTTGTAATCTTTGGACATTGCTTCTTTGAATTCTTCCCACAGCTCTTCTGGATGAAGTGGCTGGCAATGCATTAGAATACGAACAAATAAGCAACTTAACTGTCTTGGCATCATCCAAATCTCCGCCTCCTGCATGGCCCTTCTCCATTCATGATCATCTTCAATCAATCCCAGTTTCAAACACGCTGCCATGTTAGATTCCTGAACTTCTCCGTTCACAGTTTTGAGATGTTGATAGCTTGTCGCCCCTTTTACGTGAACCAATAATAATCGCATGTAGAATAGTTCTATTTGGGATGGGTTAACAGAATATATACGTCCTATAATATTAAATTGTCTCTGACGTAGTTGCCATTGAAAGCTTCCAGTTGTCTCATTTTTTTAAATACATAATGAGTTGGAATGTCTGAATAAGTATGTTGTAAAGCTTGAGGATCCCTTTTGTTCAATTCAAAATAATCAGTCAACATTGGTTGTTTTTCTATCGCATTTCTAATTTCATTTTCATCACAATCATCTGGAACTATAATATTTTGTTGATTCGGCAAATGTACAGGCAATCTTGTAATAGAATGGCTTTTATGTTGCAAAGGTTTACTTAAAATTCTCCAAGCAGCTTCCACGGGTCCTACATAACGTGTATCTATAAAATTTCGTATTACGTCATGTTCAATTGTATTACTACCTTCTCCGCCGATCGTAATCGTTGCTTGATCATGTCCTTTATCTTACGTCCATTTACGGTCATTTCACCGTATAGTTCGATTACATTCTTATCCGCTATGCAGAGTCAGCAGACTCTCCGTATTTTTCCACAGTGTAATAAAAATTGTACAATAGCATTTTTTTTATTGTCATTAACCTCAGTCTTTATCTTTATTCGAACCGAACAAGTTGTAATTGCAAATAAATAAAATTTTTAAAAACTTAATCCAAAATCTTTTTTACAAAAGTTGTATTTATATAAATATTTAACAGATTTTATACTTGATACAATTTCGACGTTTATATGACAATTGAACAACTTCAGTAACGTTAGATTTTAAGGTACAACAAATTGTTTGTTACAAATATATCCATCAGCACGTTTATAAGAGGTATTACTACATGTTCGACGATAATTAGGATAGCCGTTCTCGTCCATGGTTGTTTGTTCATTATATTTCTATGGGAAGTGTTTTGAACATACTTTTTGATCGGAGACACCAATTTCCACACGGCCCATGAATCATATTTTTCAAAACGATGCCATGCAAAAGTGGTTCTTTTTTGGGTCCGGAATTTCCGCTGAAATATATCGATTAACGATTTCAGGTGTTGTTATTTTATCACTTTGTTTTAAAGTTATTAACATATGTACGTGTGGCAAGCCGCGTTTCTGAAACTCTATAACATAAATATAAGCTTGACATGACCCAAAAAATTTTTTATTTACAATTAAATCCACGAGAGTATCTTTCTTGATATTGAATAATCTTGCTACCAAATCAGGCCTATCAGAAGCAGACTGATTTCCTATTAAATTTTCTGTAACATCTTTCCATTTTGGATTACAAGTCATTGTGACAAAAACATCTGGTTTACCATACTTGCGAACGATTGCCATAGCATCTTGGTAGTTTTGCAGCATGTTTCTTGGAGATCCTTGAAATGACGATGGTAATATAACCATTTTTCCAATTTGTTTACGTTCAACGTTTTGTCTCAATCAATTAAACCCTGATATGATTCAGTCCGTAATTTCGTTTGATTGGTTTTACAGAAATTTATTTTATCTTTTTCGATTTTCACGTAACTGTCAACAAGGTACTGTTGGCACAAACGTCGACCAATAAGAAATATATTGGTTTCATTACGAATCGCAATTCTGTATTTCGTATAAGCTGCTCGAGTAACTCGTCTATTTTTATTTACACAAGGAATTTCTTTATGCCACCCTCGAGTTCCGAAAGGAAAAAACAAAGGATAAATCCAGGGTTCAACATTGGGATCCATAGTACTAACATACTGTAAAAACTTCACTTTTATTTATAATTGTAACGTAACTCTCTGGGATTTCACCGTCTGACGTTGTACTAAAGACCGCCGCTACTTCATTAACTCTTTGAAAATTGTAACGATTTTTATCCATACCCGGTTTCAATGTAAACGTAAGTTGCAACTCTGGTTCCTTACCTAAATTTATTTTTTGGGCTTCTAATTCGTCTTTTAACATATTCAGTGAATGACTAAAAACATTATGTCGCCGCATAAAATTATCGATTAATTCCATAATTTCTGCATCACATCCTGAATTATCTTTCAAACGAAAATTTATCGCTTCTTCACTATCCATTAAATAGTGATACTTTTATTTTTGAGGTTTCTAATGTGATGTCGTAAATAATTACATTTTTTCCGCTTACATTGCAAACGCAGGCTGAACCCTACGAGATTTATCAAAATAATAATAATAATAATAATAACATTAATGTCGTATAAAACAAAGTCGCTTTCTCTGTCCCTATATCCCTATGTATGCACGCAGGCTGAACCCTACGAGATTTCGAGTGCGGGCCACGGGCAGTAATGAATAAATCAAAACTACTGGATCGATTTTAATCATTTTTTCAGTGAGTGACATAGGCTATATATTTTATACCCGTGCGAAGCCGGAGCGGGCCGCTAGTCTATTATAAAAAGCTGACCATAACTTGGAGTCTCATTAGTTGACGGATAAAGTGCTGTATTAACCTGATAATATATTTGCCCCTGAATCGTAAAACAAAATGGGCCTCTACGATTAGAATTAAAATTTACCAGATTAGCATTAAAAGAAGCAAATGCGAATGAGCTGTTGTAAGGCCGTATACGTTAGAAAAACTTATTTGATTTTGGATGTGAACCGTTAAATAATGATTCTAAAAATGAAGGGAATGCCGGTAGAGGAATCAAGGACACTTCACCATGATTGCAGCAATCATTAAAAGAATTACCTTTGTCAGCGACGGTTTCAGCAGAAAAATATTTTGCATTACAATGAATACATGAAACATTCATAGCACCAATATAATGTTCACTTACTCCACTGGCTGATCTAATTTGGGTTAAATCAATGAAATTACATTGTTTTGAACGATAACGTCTTTGACACTGTGCTCGTGTAATGTCTTGAACATTTATTATATCATTATGATCACGACTACTCCGAGCAAGTTCTCTACGTCTTCGATTGCACTCGGCATTTCTTTCACGTCTAAGTCTGATATATTCCTCTTCTTCTTCTTCTTCACGAGTCCTATCAACTTTTCTGCGAGGCATTTTGTTATAACTTGCTTTTTATGTAACCTGTTGTCTGTTTTGTAAATCTGTAAATCTTCTCACCCTTGATTCTATTCCAGTAGTTTATCTGTCTTTTTATATATTTTTAAGTAGATACGTACTTGGATTTGTCTGTGTTGTTTCTATGCTTTTCTTTATATCTGGGTTTCTGTTTTTTTCTTTGTATCTGAACTTGTCTACTTAACTGGGGTTTTCTTTTTGTCTGAGTTTATCTGGGTTTATCTTTGTACCTTTGTTTATCTTTGTATCTGGGTTTGTTTTTGTATCTGGGGGGTCTCTTTGTTTCTAGCTGCTTGTAAGTATCTGGGATTTGAATGAAGGTTTCTTTTAGTATCTACGTATATAGGATAAGAATGAGAGGTTTTATTCACCTTGACTTACAAAAAGTACCTTAGGAACTTAGCAACTTACCAATATTATGAAATTCCAATTGAATATGAAAACACTGAGCAAAACAACACACTGAGCAAAACACAACGCACTCACAGAACGCAAGAGTACAGCATTCACAAGTCACGCCAACGCCCAACAAATATAATATTTGATGTTAGCTTAGGTTCAAGTGCACACCTATGTTATTAGGTACCTATGTTTAATGGGAGTGTCTACCGTACCGTCCAGCGGTTACTTATATCTGGTCGTTGATTGAGGACTTCTCAATCACAGATCTCTTTATACAGTGTGATCGTTTAAAAACGAGCCACCTCAAATATCTTAGAAACAAATAGAAATACGTCAAATCGCGGAGAAGCGTAAATTTAGAAATAGAGGGGGACATATTTTGACGTATAGTTGACGTTGGTGAAACAAACCCCCAAACCCCAGCCACCCTCACTTTAAAATCTCAAATGGCGCCATATTACTTCTGACACCTCATTGTAAAGGAAATCGAACGAGGAATAGGTACAGCAGTGATATTAATTTTTTTAATTTATCATTCCTTATCTCAGCCTGCTAGATTTTTCTTTTGGAGTTATTTGAAAACGGCGGTGTGTCAAACCCACCCAGAAAATTTAATTGATTTGAGACGCACAATATCCGAAACATGCCGAAATATTCCCTCCGAAACATTCATGAATGTAAGAAAGCAATTTGAGAATTATATGCTTTATTATTGTCTTGCAAATAACAGGGCTCATTTTGAGCATCTAAAATAATTTTTCCTTAAATTATTCTACAAGTTATATTTTCCTGTTTTCAATTCCAAATCTTCTTTTTTGTATGAAATTTGTATTAACTGTTATCTACAAGGTTTTAAACTCTTATTTTGTGTCAAATTTAACTCATTATCAAAAAGCGATTTTCTTATTATTTACTGAATGATTGAAATGACCTTATTTTAGGTTTCAAAGCTCAAAATAAGAAATAATTAAAAAATAAATATCGCTGCTGTATACCTCATTCGATTTCCTTTAAAATGAGATGTCACAAGTGATATGATGCCATTTGAGATTTTAAAGTGAGGGTGACTGGGGTTTAGGGGGTTGGTTTTACAGACGTCAACTATACATCAAAATCTGACCCCCTTGCGTCATAAATTTACGGGTCTCGGCGATTTTTAATTTTTCATAATTCTATTTGTTTCTTAGATGTTTGAGGTGGCTCGTTTTTAAATGATCGCTCTGTATGTACATATATAGGTCAGTGATTGACGTGATTGCTTTGGACACAATTTGTAATTTGGTAAAAGATATGAGATTCAGAAACACCTACTTCACCTACTACACCGATATCAATTCAAGACAAGCCATTTTAAAGTATAAACTTCAGTATTTCCACTTAGCGTCACTTTAAAACGGCAAACAACGAGTTCTTAGTTCACAAAACAATAATTAACCAGGTTCCTACCTAATAATAATCCATGTAGGTATTTATACTTATCAGATATGCTACATTTGCAATTTATTTACAATATTAATCGTGACCGCCTTCAATCTGCAGAGTATAATAAACAATTTATTATACTCTGAACGAACTAATAACAAATTTACACCAACCAGAATTGCGGCTCCTTAGGTAAGCAACCGTCCGGACGGTACGGTAGACACTATTAAGTGAAGTGAAGTTAGCACTTGCAGCTGCCCGAGCTCTCGACCAATGGGGATTCTGTACACGAGGTCATATCACATGCCGATTTTAAGATAGGATTAGGTTAACATTGCTAATTCAAAAATCTAAATTACTCTACAATATTAGAATACGATCATTTTTGCTTTAAATTTTACAAATTATCTATCCATATACCTAGGTAGTTCAGTTTCAGTACTAAATCTTAGGTATACTAGAAAGTGGATTTTAGTTTTTAGTAGGTATACTGTTATTTTAATCATTTCCAGTTAAAAATGAACGGCATCGAGGGCGATTTCGTTTTCAATCTAAATTTAACTTCATTAGGTTAACATTGCTAATTCAAAAATCTAAATTACTCTACATTAGAATACGATCATTTTTGCTTTAAATTTTACTAATTACCTATCCATATACCTAGGTAGTTCAGTTTCAGTAATAAATCTTAGGTATACCAGAAATAGTCAGGCCCACGCCCAGAAGAAACTATAGAATCCGTGGAAGTCCGTAGGTATCGAATGAATGAAATTCCAATTTGAACCTGATTATTTCTCAATGAAATGATCCGTGTAATGTAACCTTCATCATGGACACCTATATATATTTTTCGTTACTCAGTATGTGACTAATATTACTTTAACTGTAATAATATAATTAATCATTTATCATAGCGGAATTGTAACCGCATCCTTTTATTCATCTTTTGATATGTATTTATTATAAATACGAGCGCTCACAAACTATTTGTAACATTTTGGTTGCCAAATCCAATAAAGCTTGTTAGCTGTTGTGACTGACGTTTTACTGGCGCAGTCGGTAGGATAGTCTAGTGCCCTTTTTGTCAAGAAGTTCTGTACATAGTGTTACCGTCAAGGAAAGTTCTCCAAATAATTTGAAGAAAACCAAGACGACTAAACGGCAAGAAGAGTTCGTGTCTCAACACCTAAACTGGACGACGAATATTGTAAAACGA
Source organism: Xestobium rufovillosum (assembly GCA_963966045.1). Classification (NCBI taxonomy): domain Eukaryota; kingdom Metazoa; phylum Arthropoda; class Insecta; order Coleoptera; family Ptinidae; genus Xestobium; species Xestobium rufovillosum. Next base: position 1,914,318 of record OZ014503.1, on the reverse strand, counting down.
GCTCCAATACCGCAAGTAAATGAGATTTGCTTCCTTTGTTCACAATTCCTTCTTTTATACACTGACAATTTTCATATAGTTAGAAAGGCTTGTATTTAAGTGGAAAAATCTTTCTACAAAATTCAATCGTGAGTTTTAAGAAACAAAATTTTTATGTCCACTAGTGACGACCTCAAAGACTCAAGTAATTTAGAACTCGAAGACTTAAGTAATTCACTACTTAATCTAAGCATTTCTGAAAACGATTCAATATATCAAGAAAACATGGCTTTAAACTTACACCATCTTGATAAAATGACCAAACTCATTCCACCATTCTCTGGAAGAGATATTGAATTGCCAGAATTTATTAGTGCGGTCGAGAATTTACTTCGAATTTGTACTACTACGAATGCAGATCACCTCAGTATCATTATTTCAGCAATTCGCTCAAAAATACAAGGTGATGCTCGCGAGTTATTACTAGGTCGCTCAGACATATCTTCATGGCTTCAAATAAAGTCATTATTACTCCAAAATTACTCAGACAACAAAAGTCTTGAAACTTTAGAATTAGAATTACAGTATTAATGTGTAAACTCTGGTGAAAGTTTAACATCCTTTGGACAAAGACTCATCGGTTTAACCCTTTATCGCATCAGGGGTCATATATGACCCAAACTAATTTTAATTTTAATTTAAGTCCTTAAAATCAATCCAGACCTCTATTTCGCAATGTACCATATTTGGAACACTGCATTTTAATTGGTGCACCAGGATCAGCAGTCGATTTAAGTTATCCCCCTGCTCCAGCATGCTTTCAAGTTGGTGCGCGAGTTACGTCTTCCCAAACTGCTGAGATGACAACTATGCGGTCATCTACTCGCTTTATCTTTCTGTATTGTCCATCATGCATTTTTAGGCTGTTCACACGCTTTGTATTAGACTTAAGTTAGTTGTAAGCTTCATATTGTACTTGTTACACGCATTTTAACTTGTATTAAAATAATAAAAGTTTTTTTATAACAATTTCCTTTTGGGAAAACTTAACTGGCGCAGTCGGTAGGATTTCCCGGAGCGGCCGTGTAGACAAAAATCGCTATAAAAGTCGTGTCGGTTTTAACCGTTAATACGGGAAAACTTTTCAAGTGTTAAAAGTGGCAAGTGAAGCTCAACTCAACCAGGAACCGAGATACAAATCGCTCAACACCTGAATTAGGATTAAGAACCAGGCGAAGAGATAAAAATCGCTTGTAGCCACTAGGATTAAAGAAAACCGAAAAAGAAAATGCTAATATTAATGTAAGTTGTTCATTCCGTCTATCTGCTTTTATTCCTGTTTCTCTGTTATTTTTGTGTTTTATTTGTTAGTGTTTGTAAGTTCCATTTGATACAAAATCCGAGCATAGACGAGTTAACTAGACAAACAGAATTTTTAAGCGTTCAAGGCTTACCTATAGATTTAGAATATAGCGATAATAATTTAAGTAATAATAATTCAAGCTCAGAAATGGCAACTAATTCAAGTAACAGTAATGTAAGCGTCAACCAAAATATTGGACTCTTACGTTACCAGGCGGATAACATACCGCATTTTGACGGTAACAGTAAACAGCTAAACCGCTTTATTGCTTCGTGCGAGCACCTACTAAAAAATTTCCAAAACAACAAATTTAGAGGATCCGATAAATACTTGTCTTATTGATACAATTTTAAACAAACTAACCGGCAGGACGGCAGATTTGATTTGCTCCCGCACAGAACTTTTTAGCTGGAGAGACATTAAAAGCGCTCTAACGTTAACTTTTCCGATCAAAGAGGAATAGACTGCTTGATCCAAGAATTAATTAATTTAAAGCCTTTTAAGAACGAATCACCGTTGCAATTTGGCGTACGTATCCAAGATACTCGCAGTTTATTATTTTCAAAACTTAATTCAACTATTCAAAACGTTCAAGAGAAAATTATAAAAATTAATCATTATGACGATTTTGCGTTGAAAACGTTTATTAACGGACTTTCTTATAATCTACAATTGATTGTTAGATTAAAGAACCCAGACTCTTTGGAACAGGCAATGTCTTTCGTCACGGAAGAAGAAAATTTCAGGCAATACAGTCATAATTTTCAGCAAGCTTCTTATAAACCACAATTATTTAAACCCGAATTTAAACCACAGCCAATTTTTAATAGGCCCATGTTTCAACGACCTATAAACCCATCCGCAAATTTCAGTAGACCACAATTTAATTATGGAAATCAGTTCACACCCAGTTTTCCTCAAATGGGACCACCAAATTTTTATAGACCGAATGTTTTTCAAAACCAAAATACCCAAAATTTCCGAATTTCGTAAGACCAAATCAAGGTTTTAGACCACCCGTATTTCCTAGGCCGTTTCCAAATTATGTTGGACAAAACTACAACCACTTCAGGCCCCAAAACACACAGAATTTCCAAAGACAAAGTAATGTCACAAGAAATTCAAAACAATACCCACAACCAATGGACACGTCTTCCGGAAACACAAATGTTAAACCCAAACCTAACTTCATTTCTGAAGAATTATATAATCAGGAAATTAATAATGGACCACAAGAACCATATTACGATCTAAATATTGACCCAAATTATATCAATTATGATCAAAATCTCCAAGACTATATGACAAATTTATATACCCAAACCAGTGACGAAACTAACTACAACTATGACCCAAATAACGTATACGAAGAGGCCTCGCAACAACAATTTCCTGAAGAGAAGGATTTTCCCGTGGTCCAGATTCAACCGGACCAGACATAATATACGTGAATAGCATCAACCCATCCTTACCCTATGTTCACCTACCCGAAATAAAAGCTAATTTTTTAATAGACACCGGCAGTTCGAAAAGTATGATCAAACCTAGTTTGGCGAAAGAAATTTATAACCAATATATCCAGAGTGAAAATTTTAATATACGGACAGCTCACGGAACTACCTTTCACAACGAAGTAGCAAATATTCCTATATTTGAAACATTCAGAACTCCAGGATTTCATAAATTTTATTTGTTCAATTTTAATGAAAAATTTGATGGTTTGATGCAAACATAAACTTAAATTCATGCAAAATAAGTACACCAACAACTATTCCCATTCATTACCCACTTAATGTCCCAGATACTTCCCCCGAAATTTTAAATAACATGTACGAATACGACATTCCGGCAAGATCACAAAAAGTCGTTAAAATTCCAGTCACTCAAAATGAGGGAGTGTGTATATTAAATTATCATATGTTCGAACAGGGCATCGAAATTCCAAATTCTTTAGTTAATGTCAAAAACCATTCTGCTATTGCGTCGATTACAAATGCAAACGAAACATCAGTCAAATTCTGCTTAGACAAACCTCTTCATGTTGAATCAGTCGACACGAACGAACTCAATTTTACAACCGATCAATATTGTGAACCAAAAGAACGATTTACAACCCAACAAGACACCCTTCTAAAAGCAAATTTAAAAAATTTGCACCTAGATCATTGCAACAAAGAGGAAAGGGAAGCTATCCGTAAACTATGCCTCAAGTATAGAGACATTTTCTACTGTGAGGACGTACCTTTAACTTTCACCAACAAAATTCGACACCACATTAACCTGACGGACGAGAAACCCATATTCACAAAATCCTATAGGTATCCCGAAATACACAAGGCCGAGGTAAAAAGCCAAATAAAAAAATGCTCCAACAGGGCACTATTCAGCATTCAAATTCCCCATGGTCCTCTCCAATATGGATCGTACCAAAAAAACTAGACAAATCGGCTAAACAGAAGTGGAGAATGGTCATTGACTTTGGAAAATTAAATGAAAAAACTGTGGATGATAAATACCCCCTACCCAACATAACGGAAATTTTAGACAATCTGGGTAGAAGCCAGTATTTCAGCACATTAGACCTTGCCAGCGGCTTTCACCAGGTGGAGATGGAGCCTGCTGACATTCAAAAAACGGCATTTACAACGGACGGAGGACATTTTGAATTTAAAAGGATGCCCTTCGGGCTCAAAAATGCACCTTCTACCTTTCAATGCGTCATGGATAACATTCTGCGTGGCTACCAAAACGAACTCTGTTGCGTTTACCTAGACGATATCATAGTTTGTAACGTGAAGTTTTTCCAATTAAAACATTCTTTTTTATTTTCAACGTTTTCTTATAAGATTCTTCTGACATCGTGCTCCGGATAGCATACTGTATTCCTATTTTTGGTCACTCACTTAAAATTTAGCCTCTCATTGCTTTTATTGTCAGTGTTTCCAGTTTTTGTTCCTGCTCTCCGATCATGCCTCCGGTCATTGTTTTTTTTTGCTTCCATCAATTTGTTTGAGGGTAGAACTGTCTTAAAATTATTAATTCTAGTTAGCTTTTCTATTCTTATAGGGTTTATCTCACTTACCTGCTAGTTTTGCGTCCCCTTATTGCCTCTGTACCTTGTATCTTGTATGTTCATGTTTTTGCTCATTTTCAGTCTTGGAATTGTTCATCTTTCATATTTATCATTTGCGGAGCCTACCTTGGGAGGTTTGTCGTTTACTTTTAAAGATTTCGTTGTGTATTTGTTCATTTAGTAGCATCAGATTTGTTGTTCTTCTGTTGTCAAATTTTTTTGAGGTTAAATTTTCGTCGTGATAGTTACTTTCGGTTCTGCCAACTTGTGTAGGACATTTTCCCATTTAGATGCTCAGTGGCGCGCCTTCTCATTTTCATGTTCCCTGTCTCATATTTCCGTTATTTATGCATTGTCTCATCTATTCTTCTGTCTCTGGAGACCTCTTTATGACTTTTCTTATTGCTATCTTCTTTTCCTTTGGGCTTGCCAGTCCTTTTAAGCTTTCTTTTCTTCAGATAATTTCTCCATCACCGGTGACGCCTCTGGAAGATTTGGAAATCTAGGGTATTTCTGGGTACATTTCATTTGTAGTTTCGGATAGGGCCACCTTGGATTATAGTCGGCGGTTTTTTTGGAAATTTCCGATTTGCTTTCGGACGGCACTTTTGGGCCTGCGGTTCTTCGTGTGAGTGGTCTGTGACGCTGAGTTGTTGTGGAATTTAATTTCTAGCCAGTTTCTGGGATTTTCTCGGGTCACTACATTTTAAGGACGACGATTTTGTTGCGGCGTGCAAATTTTTGGAATCGTCGTCTAAGCCTTTTGGGATTGGACTCGCATTTGAAGTCCAGTTGGTTTTGTGAGGAAAAAACCCCTCGTGGTGAGTGTCTTAATTTTCATCTTTTATTTTAATCTTCAGTCATCGGTGTTGTTTCCTTTCCTTTTTCTTTTTTTTCTTCTAATTTGTCTTCTTGGCATTTCAGGGTTTTTCTTTTGGGGAGCGAATTTTTTCCCTCTGGAAGCGATTTTCGGTTACTGTGCAAATTTCAAGATTGTTGCATTTTCCCCAAGTTGTATGACGCGCCGATCACCTGGTGCCGAGAGCTACTAGAGGATAGTGAGTTACTGTAGCTGCTGACCTGCCCAACTCCTGGAAGGTCAGATATAAATTTTGATTACTGAGTCGCCTGTCCGTCTGGAACGTCGCGTCCAACGGCTGGTTTTTTTTTATGTAGCGCCCGGCACAGCTTTTTGTAGCCATTTTGTAATTGTCGTTTTCGTGTTTGCGCGTCACTAGTCCGTTCGTGATTCACCTCCGTTCGGCTAGTTTTAATGTAGATGCCCGGCCACGGCTTGTTGTGGTCACCTGTTTGTTCATTTTGGACATAATTTTGTGACTTATTTTTCTAAACTTGATTTATTTGCATTAATATAATTTCAGTAGTTTTTGTTAATTTTCTTTCATAGTTCAGTCATTTTGCCAGTGTAATAGTTATCAATTTTTTTTGTCACTTAGTTTTTTTGCCGTATATTCTTCTTCACCTTATAGTACCTAGATATATATATTTTTTTGTAACGGGATTTTCAACTATCGGTACTTCCGTCGCGTCTATTTGCGCTTGTGAGTAGTGTGCGTACGATTGACCCGTCGGTGCGCTGCGCGTGCGGAGCTCCAACCGTGTAGTATATTTACCGTGTCAACTGCGCCTATTTTGGTTTCCCTTTTTGGTTGACGCAACCTAGTACCGGGAGTCTAAATTTCCCGCAGTTTTATTGTTCTACATTATTTTTCATAATCGTTATTAACTACTTGAATTACCATTAGTTTTTTTTATATTGTACTGTCATTCTCATTTGCTATCCATTATACGCTGGCTTTACCGTTGGACTATATTTTTGTTTTATTTTTTTTGTGCAGTTACCCTGTTGTGTGTCAGCGGTTTTTAGGAGCTGTGACCGCTGTATTTGCGTGTACAGTGGAGGATCAGCCAACAACTCCTTGGCGCCCTTTTTCAGTTTTCCTGTTTTTTTTGCCCACCCCCATCTTCGGCTTAGAGCTTGGCTGCGGCAGGATCCTCCTTTGTGGCGTTTGTCATTCGGGTGACGTCACAAGTTTATAGTACCTCATTGGAAGAACATATTTCAAAATTAAAACAAATTTTTAGTAGACTCAGGGATGCCAAATTTAAAATCCAGTTGGACAAATCCGACTTTTTAAAAAAAGAAGTGGTTTATTTAGGTCACGTGATCACACCTGAAGGCGTCAAGCCGAACCCCGAAAAAATTTCAGCCATAAAAAATTTTCCGATTCCAAAAACACGGACAGAGATAAAATAGTTTTTGGGTTTATTCGGATATTACCGAAAATTTATAAAGATTTTTCCAAAATTACCAAACCAATGACCGTCTGCCTAAAGAAAAACCGTAAAATAGTCCATACACCCGAATTTATAGAATCTTTAGAACTTTCAAAAAATCTTCTTATAAACGCCCCGATGCTTCAGTATCCTGACTTTGACAAAACTTTCACCCTCACCACGGACGCTAGCAATTACGCTTTAGGAGCCGTTTTCTCCCAAGGAGAAGTTCCTCATGACAGACCCATCGCATATGCCTCCCGGACGTTGAACGACAGCGAAACGAGATATTCCACCATAGAAAAAGAATTATTGGGAATCGTGTGGGCTTGTAAATATTTTCGACCGTATATCTTCGGAAGAAAATTTAAAATTTATACGGACCACCGGCCATTAGTGTGGTTATTTAACATCAAGGAACCCAACTCCAAGTTAATCCGCTGGAGGTTGAGACTTGAGGAATTCGATTACCAAATTATTCATAAAAGCGGAAAACAAAATGCGAATGCCGACGCACTCTCACGAATACACCTTAACGCAATGGAGAACGAAAGTGTTTCAGGAAACCCAGGAGGCATAAACGAAGAAATTGTAGATTACCTTAGAAAAATAGTAGAAGATGTAGTTCCGCCAACCACAGAAAACAACGACCCTCAACCCTCAACTAGTAAACAAAATCAAAGACAAAAAATTAAAGTTCTCCAAAATATTCAGTTAAGACGACCGACGCACGAAATTATCGACAATAACCTGAACGACCCAGACGAATTAGAAACAGTTCACACAACAAATGCAGAAGACAACTTTAACGACGGAATACCAATTTTGGACGAAATCGTGAACAGCAAAGTTAATCAGACAATCATATTCAATAACCCTCACGATAAATTAGACATAACCGTTGAAAAGATGCAACACCTCAAAATATTAAACGTCAAAGTTCCTAAAGCTAACAAAACTTTAATTTTCGAATTCTTAAGAGACCATGTAGTAGAAAATAGAACATTTTATTTATATTTTCACGATAAGGAAATGTACACCATATTCAATGAAATATAATATATCAAATACTTTAATAAATTAAAATTAGTCAGATGTACCAAATTAGTAAACTTAGTAAAAGATCAAGAGGAACGCCTACTCATGATAAAACACCAGCACGAAGGTAAACTAAACCATCGAGGTATACCTGAAACATTGGAACATCTCAAACGAAATTATTTTTGGCCAAACATAAAAAAAATGTAACTGATTTTATAAACGAATGTGAAATTTGCAATAGGACCAAATACAACAGACAACCACCTTATGTACCACTGGTATTAACGGAAACCGTAGGGAAACCATTTGACTTACTGCACGTGGACACTTTCACTTTTGACAATCAAAATTTTCTGACAATCATTGACGCATTTACAAAATTAGGTCAAGCCATCCCCATTACAGGCAAAAACGCGTTAGAAATTTGCGACGGATTAATAAATTATTTTTCATTTTACGGAATACCGATGAGAATAACTGCCGATAGAGGATCGGAATTTAAAAATGACACAACACAGGAACTGTTGAATTACACAAAATCAATGTACACTTTACTACTTCCAACCATCACGAATCAAACGGGCTCATAGAAAGGTTCCATTCAACACTGATAGAACACTTGAGGATATTAAGGGAAAAATATGGTAATAAAAATGCCCAGTATTTAATGAAATATGCCCTCATCGCATACAACAACTCCATTCATTCATCCACAAAATTTACTCCTTTAGAATTAACTTTAGGCCATACAAACACAAGAGATCCTTGCGATCTAATTAAAGAAAACTTTTACAACTACTATGTTTTTAATCACAAAAGTAAGTTAGACAATTTATACGAGACAGTTAAACAGAAAGTCGAATCAAAAAAGGAAAAATTGTTAGACAAAAGAAATAATTTAGGCCCAGAACCCTTAAAATTTAAACTGAATCAGGTAGTCTACAAAAAGCTCGATAAAAGGAATAAAAGAGAAAATAAATTCGCAGGTCCTTATACAATTACTGAATTTTTAGAAAACAATAAAGTTAAAATCAAGAATTCAAGAAACAAATTTTTTGTTGTACATTTGAAAGAACTAAAACCTAGTTCTGTTGTTGCAGAGTCACAATCCTGACATCTGTCGATGCAAAACAACCTCAATTCCATGATCTGAGTAAAAACCCAGGCCTGCTATCATTAAATTTAGGCACCGCTCAGAACACTGTAGACTATTTTTCTTTCGTGCAAATTTTTGATCTTAGCAATGTCACCAAGGAATTTCAACTTTTACAAGAACAGTTCAAAAGACTCCATCTCGCCCTCGAAAATACAACGGACCATCGATTGGAACATTATAATTCTTATAATTTAGTAAAAGTCATAGAAAATAAAGTAACCGCCCAATTCAATCAGTTAAATCCGAATTTTAGTAATAAAAGAAATAAGCGTGGGATTATAAACGGATTAAGATCAATAATCAAAATAATTACAGGTAATTTGGACAACGAAGATTCTGAAAAATATGACAACGCCATAAACTCACTAATAAAAAATCAGAATAAAATCAAGAATATTGTGGGCAAACAGATCACCCTCCTACAAACCTCCATTAACAATTTTCAAAATTTTACCAAATCTTTGGAACACAATCAAGTAACTTTATCGTCACGAATTATGCAAGCCGAATCTATCATAAAAAGAATCAATATAAAAAATGCCGAAATCAAACAGTTGTTTCTGATACAACTGGTCATATCACAAATTCAATCATCATACCAAATGATATACGATGTACTAGAGAAAATCGAAGTTGCTATTTCATTTGCAAAACTAAATACATTTCATAACTCTATCGTTGATCCTTTCGAATTACTCGAGGAGATATCAAAGATTGACAAACAACTTGTGCATACTAAACTACCCTTCGAACCAGAAATAAAAAATATGCTTCTTTTTGAAAAACTAGCAAATATTAAAAGTTATAGCAAATGCGACCAAATCATATTTATATTGGAAATCCCTGTAGTAGAGAGTGAAACTTACAAATACTATCATCTATACCCACTGCCTACACCTGATTTGAACCTATTCAAAGTAATTGTTCCACAAAATTCATACCTTATCCTAAATGAACAAACTTACGTACTTTTCGACGAAAAATGCCAAGAAATCCAACCAAACAAATATTTGTGTGAAGAAACAAAAACGAAAACCCACCAGTTTCCACCACGCGAAGTACAGATGTTAAGATGTGAAACCAATCTCACCAGATGTCAATCAATTCAAACAGAGGTGAAGAAAACCAAAATTCAGAAGATCGAAGATAATAAATGGATATTGGTTGTACCGATTAGGACAGTGGCCGTTTCCCATTGTTTGGAAAATCGCGAAAATGTGCCTTTAAAAGGTACATACCTAATGGAAGTCACCCCGGGTGTGAAGTGCGGTTTGGTGATCAAATAATTAAAACATTGAAAGACGATAAGCAATACTTTAAAAATATTGAAGTGCCAAAATTAATCATTAACGATCCGGAACAAATTTCATCTACAATAAACTTAAATCCAATCAATTTAGACAACATCGACTTCCACGAATTGAAAATAGTCAGAAATGATCTTCGAGAACAACACGAAAATTTAATAAAACTTTTCGACGAACCCTTGTATTCAAATAAAATGAGTGTTTGGACATTGTTATTGTATATTATAATGACTTTTGCTGTGCTTATAGGTTGCTATAGGATTCTTATAAAAAGAATAAAGAAAACACAAAAGAAAGAAAAGGACGGAGAAGAAGAAAACTTCGAGGAAATTATAATTTGAACAATCGCTTTGCTTTATGTTCAAGACTAAGGGGGGAGGAGTTACGTCTTCCCAAACTGCTGAGATGACAACTATGCGGTCATCTACTCGCTTTATCTTTCTGTTTTGTCCATCATGCATTTTTAGGCTGTTCACATGTTTTGTATTAGACTTAAGTTAGTTGTAAGCTTCATATTGTACTTGTTACACGCATTTTAACTTGTATTAAAATAATAAAAGTTTTTTTATAACAATTTCCTTTTCGGAAAACTTAACTCGCGCACGTTTTCTGGTTACAGCGTATTCGCTAGAATTTGTGGTGTTTTGGTTCATTTGGTTCATTTGTGCCAATTGTAGACTTATAAAAATTATTTTTAGTTACCTACATTTTTATACGATTTTTAGTTGCAGTGTTATTTTCAAAAATTAGTAAAAATTTAAAAATGTGCGTTTTGTTTTTTTTTCTTTCTCATGTTGGGACAAACATGGCACAAAAAGCGTTTTTCAAATTTTTGTTTTTAAATTTTCGAAATAATTTTTTTGAGTATTTTTCCCGAAAATAATTTCTAAATGTTTTTTCTCGAAAAGAAAAAAAAAGTCATGCGGTAAAGCGTTAAGAGCTCGCATAGTAACCAAAGTACATACAACAATCATCAATGTCAGAACCAGAAAAACAAGGACGTATAGCTTCATTTTCAGCTCAAACGTTTAATATTTTTAAACTCAATTTACCCCATAATTACGAACAATTAGTTAGATCTAGAAGTGATATTAACACCATTGAAATAGCCATTAGCTTTATAGATGACGAAATTAAATATGATAACTACAAACGCATGACGTTTCAGAATAGAAATATTATTCGACACCAGAAGATGCCAAATAAATTCCAACCATCCAAACCACAAATCCAACAAAATTTAAATTTTAGAAAGTATCAAACTAATCAAAATAATTTGAAATCACAACCAACAGGACTACTTCAACCTAACACTATTCCATTTATTCCAATCCCAAAATCCTCTGGAAATTATACGAATGTATTCAAACCTAGCCCGCAAATGAGACAAAACATTCCTAAACCAGAACCCATGTCCGGGATTAGTTATAGCACGCAAAAATTTCCTCAACCATCAGTTCCATTCCCAAAAGGCCGTACGCCACAAACCCAATTGAATCAACCAAAATGCCATGTTGAAGAATTGTTTGCAAATTCAATATTACCAGAAAACAGGCCGTATTCTGATCAAAGCTATCTCGAAGACGATACCGAATACATAAATTCAAATGAACAATATATGGATGATCAACAAGACCACATAGTGCATTCTGAAGAAACAGAATGTGAACAACCTGTAAATTTTCAAGAACCTCCTTTGCCTCAGAATCCGACGTAATTGAACTCAATAATGTTCGATATAATTCACTCCCCTATATTCAAATATTTCATCCACCTATGAAACTCTTAGTAGATACAGCTGTGCAAAAACAATTATCAAACCCGAAATAATCTCTCAATTTTATCCTGACAATATTTATCCTTCATATAATCTAATTCAAACAAGCACAGGACAAGATGTGTCCTATCATTCTGCCAAAATCCCAATTTTTGATAAATTCAATTCAATGAATTGAATTCTCTTGATGTCATTCTTTTCAATTTTCATCATTTCTCTGATGGACTTTTAGGATTCGATGTGATTAGACATTTACATCTTATTCTTGATCCAACAGAAATGATTCTTTATAATAATTTCTGCCAAATACCTCTTCATATAAGACGACCTCATGAAATCAATCGAAAATATTCCTTGCACCCTCAAGAGATAAACATTCACGATATCCCAGTTAATATTTATGAAGGTGACATTATTGTACCAGAGCTATCCGATTTACATTGTTTTCTTCCTCAATGCATAACGACGGTAAAAAGGGGCTTTGCCAAAGTAGAAATTTATAATAACTCAACTAATCCTTTAGAACTCACAATTAACAAACCTTTTGATGTAACCCCTCTAGATGACTACACAACATATGAATCAAAAATTAAAGAAAGTCCGAATTCTTGTGAAACCAAAGATATTACGAAACTCTTATGAACCAATCACTTAAATTCAGAAGAAAAATTTAATCTAATCGAATTATGCAAAAAATATGTAGATATATTCTATTTCCCAGGTGATAACCTGCAGTCAAACATGAAATAAAAACTTTTAACAAAAATCCTATATACACTAAAACCTATAGATACCCGCGTGTACATCAACAGGAAGTACATCGTCAAATTTCAGAAATGTTACAAAATGGTATAATAAGACCATCCCAAAGCCCATACAGCTCTCCAATCTGGATAGTCCCGAAAAAGATGGACGCTTCAGGGAAACAAAAATGGCGTGTTGTAGTAGACTTTCGCAAACTTAACGACAATACAAAAACAGACCGCTACCCGCTACCTAACATAACTGATATATTGGACAAACTTGGCCGATGTCAATATTTTACTACATTAGACCTTGCATCAGGTTTTCACCACATTGAGATGCATAAAAATAGTATAGAAAAAACAGCATTCAATACAGAGAATGGACATTTCGAATACGTACGTATGCCGTTTGGCTTAAAAAATGCCCCGGCTACATTTCAGCGTGTCATGGACAATATCTTAAAAGAGTTACAACACAAAATTTGCTTCGTCTATATGGATGACGTGATTATTTTTTCAATTAATATTAATATTTAAAACCTTTCAAAAAGCTAATCTCAAGATACAGCTTGACAAGTCCGAATTTTTATGCAAACAAGTAGAATTCTTGGGACACGTAGTGACTCCCGAGGGAATCAAACCAAATTCAAAAAAACCAGTGCCATTAAACAATTTCCTATTCCCAGGACAACTAAGGAAATCAAATCCTTTCTAGGACTTCTTGGATTCTATCGAAAATTTATACCCAACTTTGCTAAGGTGACTAAACCACTAACAGCTTGTTTAAAAAAAGATGCGAAAATAGAACTAACTCATGAATATAGAAATTGCTTTGAAAACTGTAAAAACCTCCTGTGTAATGAACCAGTATTAGCTTACCCTGATTTTCTAAAACCTTTTATATTAACCTGTGATGCCTCAAATTTTGCAATTGGGAGCGTTTTATCCCAAGATGGACATCCCATCAGTTACTTCTCTAGGACATTAAATTACAGCACTATTGAATAGGAATTACTTAGGCCCGGTTTTTCAAAGAATCCAACACCGGATTAAGTCTGACACCGCCCTCGTTGCTATGAAGCCAGCCAATCAGAAAGCTGGTATCATAGCAACGAAGCGAGTGTCAGACTTAATCCGGTGTTGGATTCTTTGAAAAACCGGGCCCTAGTATCGTAAATTTAGTGAAATACTTCAGGCCTTATCTTTTTTGAACAACATTTACAATCGAAACTGATCAGCAACCATTACAATGGTTATTTAATCTAAAAGACCCCAATTCGCGACTTGTATGTTGGCGCTTGAAACTCGAGGAATATGACTACACTATCAAATACAAAAAGGGTAAAACAAATCAAGCCGATCCTCTTTCACGAATCATAACCGAACTAAATACTCTAGAAAATGACGATAACATTTCAATGATCGCACACCCTTCAGACCAAACTGATTTAGACATTGATTTAGACAATTTACCAGAAATTAGTGATGAAAATCTTACATCATTTCTACAAGATTTAGAAAATTCAGAACGCAATTCAGGACCCAGATTATGTCTCTGAAAAACGTGAACAATCAGAAACTATTCACACTAGCCAAGAGAACCCCATTTTAGAAATGAAATAAGTACAGTGCAACCTCGGTAATCCGAACTAATTGGGACTGGGCTAAGTTCGGATTACCGAAATTTTCGGATTACTGGAATTACTCTAAAACACGCGAAATTTTGGTAAGAATGATATTCATTGTATTTAGTGAGAAAACTGGTAATAACATACGTATAAAATGTCTAGAAGAATCTCAAAACAATTCTTAAACAAGTACAAATATGTAGGTATGTATGTTTAGGTATGTAAGTACATTTATGTACATATTTTTTGCATGTTAAGTATGAGAAACCCGGCAACACAACATAAGATTTCTTTAAAAATAAAGAAATAAACCCTCAGTAAAAATATTTTTTGCGCACGTTTACGTTACGTTTTCATAACCTTAAAATTTACGCGGAGAAAAAATTGTCAATTTTTGCCGAGATTTTTGCTTGTTTCAGTACACAACTGTTCGGATTATCGAGGTTTTTGAAGATTTGTTCGGATTATAGAGGTAACGTTTTTTAGACCAGCGGTTCGGATTACTGGAGATTCGGATTGGCGCATGGTCGGATTAGCGAGGTTGCACTGTACACTGATAATGCTCTGAACTCATTTGCTAAACAATTTGTAATAACCGAAAATGAGAAGAATAAAACTAATACTCATTATTCTCAAACTACATTCCCTGGAAAAACTAGGCATCTTTTCAATCTAGTTAACAGATAATCAGATGATGAAATTTTTTAGTTTTAGTTTTTACCACCATTCATTCAAGGAAATTCAATAACACATGCCATACGCATCGAACAACCAGAATTGGAAACTAAAATCATTCGAATTCTACAAAATAAATTACCTCATTACTCTAAAATTGTACTTGCAAAAAAATTACTAGACGACGTGACAAACGAAGAAGACCAACAACAAAAAATTAAATACAATCATGAAACAAAAACTCATCATCGTGGAGTTAGTGCAACTCATCAAGCCTTACTTAGAAAATATTACTGGCCTCATATGTTTGACCATATAAGAGAATACCTCTCCAAGTGCAACACTTGCCTTACTATCAAAACTGATAGACACCCTCAACATATCGAATTTAAATATACAAAAACACCATCCAAACCTTTTGAATTACTTAATATAGATACTCTATCTCTAAACAATCAAAAAATAATAACTGTTATTGACATTTTTTCAAAATATGCCCATGCCTATCCTGTGGACAGCATCACTAGAATTAATGTTCAAAGATCTCTTTTACGATTTATCGAAAGCCATGGCTACCCTTATAGAATAATATTAGATACTGGATCTGAATTTAATAACACAATAGTAAAAGATTTTTGTCAACTTCACAAAATAAAATTAACTTTCACATCTGTGAAAGGACATTCTAGCAATGGAAACATTGAACGATTCCATTCAACTATTCTAGATACAGTACGATGCCTTCAAAAAGAAAAACCCACAATGCCTTTGGATTACCTTCTACAACTAGCCGTTATAGGTTACAATCATACAATACATTCAACTACGAAAGAATCCCCAATAAATATTACTCGCGGAGAAGATCGACCATGCATTCGATATCAATGAAGCCATAATAACCTCTGATTATGAAGAAAATCATAGAGATGCCATGAAAACATTATACTCAACTATTAAACGAAACATTGAAACGTCTAAAGAACGATGTATTACCAAAGCTAATCAAAACAGAGACCCACCAGAACCCGCAAAAGAAAATGAAACTATATACAGGGTGTATTCGAATAAGAGCGAAAAAATTTAAGAGGCGATTCCTTGTTGAAAATTAAAGGGGGTGTTTGATATAAACAAATCCTCATATGTACCTCCCTTAGGAGTGACGCTCCTCCAAAGTGGGAGGTGGAAATTAGGTTTTTATTTATTTTCCCAAAATCTGAAAAAGTTAAGGAAATGAAATTTGGTGGAAGGCTTCTAATGTTAAAAAGGCTACATTCGAATATTTTTTGACCTATCCATATTGTTATAAGTGGATGAAACTCGCAACCCCTCTTAATTTTTTCCCTTTTAGCGTTTTACATTTTTACCGTGTAAGAATTTGATTGTTTAAAAATATGCCCTAGAAAGCTTCATTCATTTAAAAACTTTCGTATCTCTTTTGCTGTTTTTGTAAAATCAATAGTTTTCGGGAAAAAAAATGATTAACTTCATCATGCACTGAAAGAATTAAATTCCAAGTAAAAGTAGTAGGCGGCACCAAGTTGCTTAGAGGGGTTACGAGTTTCATCCACTTATAACAATATGGATCGGTCTAGAAAATCTTCGAAAGTAGGCTTTTTAACATTAGAAACCTTCCACCAAATTTCATTTCCCTAACTATTTTAGATTTTGACAAAAAAATAAAAAACATAATTTCCACCTTCCACTTTGGAGGAGCGTAACTCCTAAGGGAGGGACATATGAGGATTTGTTTATATCAAACACCCCCTTTAATTTTCAACAAGGAATCGCCTCTTCAATTTTTTCGCACTTATTTGGATACACCCTGTATATTAAAAACCCCAATCGGAATAAACTCACACCTCGGTACATCAAAAATATCGTTAACAAGATTTAGGACATACTATTCAAATTTTCAAAAAATCTGGCCATCAAGGTGATAAATATCACAAATATATATAGTAGCTTTCACAGGCCGTGACGGCCCATCGCTGAAGTTATCCTCTGCCATTCCCTTCGGTCTAAAGCCCTTTTCCACCAACTCTCCACTCCTATCTCCCTCAAGTCCTGAATTGTTTCCTCCTTCCATCTGTTTCTTGGTCTTCCTCTTGTGCTTGCACCTATCGGTCTGATATTCATTATCATCTTAGTGATTCTTCCGCTCTCCATTCGCTGCACATGGCCAAGCCATCTCACCCGCTGCTGTCTTACAAACTGTACAATTGATGGTTCATTATACAGCTCCCTCAATTCCTTGTTCGTCCTTCTTTGCCATTCTCCGCACCATTTTCTTCCCCCATAAATCCTTCTTAGAATTTTTCTCTCCCATATCAGAAACTTTGCTTCCTTCACAGTTCCCAACTTCCATACTTCACTTCCATAGGTTGCTATTGGTCTCAGTACTGTTTTATATATCTGCACTTTCGCTTTCCATGATACATGCTTCGACTTTAGGATATGACTCAGTGCCCCCGCTGCTTTATCTCTTCTCATCTGCCTTGCTTTCATTTCTTCCTCCTCTCTTCCGTCCTCTGATATTTGTACCCCTAGATAGGTATGTAAATAGCTTAACTCTTTCTATTACTATTTCTTCTTTATCCGGTCGTTTTATTATTAGGTTATCGTTTTCCGCTCTGTCCGCCTGCCTTGCCATCAACATATACTTTGATTTCTGGCTGTTGACCTGTAACCCTACTTTCCCTGCATGCTTCTCCAATCTTTCAAACACATTTATTAGGCCTTGCTTACTTTTTGCTATTAACACCAGGTCATCAGCATATGCAATACATTGGTGTTCCGCGCTTACTATGCATCCTGTTCTATTTATTTTACTTTCCCTTATTACGTACTCAAGTGTTATATTGAATAGCAACGTCGACAGTGGGTCCCCTTGCCTTACTCCATCTCTCACAATAAAACTTTCTGACATCTTCCTTCTCCATTTAACTCTATTTACTGTATCTTTCAAGGTCATCTGAACTAATTTTATCAATTTCCCCGGTATCTTTAGGTTTTCCATAGCCCTGTATATCTCTTCCCTTTTTAAAGAGTCGTAGTAAGCTTTTAAAAATATCACAAAGCGTATGTTAAAAAGAAATCAAAAATAAAACCTACGAAAAATATTAATAAGGAACCTCTTGTTCCAGGAACTACCAATGATCCAAAATTGAAACATGGCGAATCATCTAAGAACGAACATTCCAATACGAAAACTATATCAGATCCTATTGATCCTCACAATGAACCCTCCACCTCACGTTCAAGCGGTAGAATTAGAAAAATTACACAACCCTTTACTATCCATGACTTCAATCATATAATAGACTTAAATCCAGTTGTACATTATACATCAGAATTACAAACTCAGATTAATGCATTTAGATATAATTGTCATATCCAACCAACGATGAACCAATTACAATATCTCTTGAATACGATTCAAACAAAACTAGAAAATTTTAAAAACCAACGATACGATTTAAACGAGGGCTAATAAATATAGTTGGAACTCTCGATAAGTACCTTTTTGGATTAGTAGACAATGACGATCTATAAAATATTAATCATAAATTTGGAACCTTACGCAAAAATGAAAATATTCTGGCAGAAGAAATCAAGTTAAAAAGCTCGTTATTGAATGGTCTAAGTTTAAGATTAAATGAAACTTTTCAAAAAATTAATCAAAATTTCAATGCTTTAGAAAAATCTGTAAATGATAACAAGAAAGTCAGTAATTGCATAGAAATAAAAACTGAATTACTTATTACACTCGATGTTACAAACAATCTCTTAGATATTCTACAAAACGCTATAAACCTAGCTCAGCATGATATCATCCATAACTACTTTGTACCATTAAAAGAAATCCCGAACATACTTAATAAAGTTGCGGAACTCTATGGTACACAGGATATTGTAAATTTCAAACATTTACACTCATATACAAGTCTTTTTCATATTGTAGTACAAATGAAAAACTTTCAGATTAGCTTAAAATTGTCAGTACCTATATTTTCCCAAAGTAAATTCTCCTCTTACCATCTACTTCCTATACTGGTAAATGGTTCTACTCTTATTCCAATATCACCTTACCTCATTGCGAATCTTACTACTCAACAATATCTATGGAAAAAGGAACCATATTAGAAGATAAATGCCTATGTACAGGAAATTTTCGTTATCAAAAGGACAACTGTTTCTTGCCCTTAATTCAAGGCATGAATCATCAATGTGACGTTACTAGTAGGTAGGTAGACGATATTCAGAACCCCCTCTCCCCTTTTTTTCCATAAGAGCCCATGTTAAATCCCTCCACCAGATGAGTTACCTCCACATTGGAAAATGTGACATGCATAGGAGGGTCATACAGCTGTATGAGTACATTTCAGGGTCGTTGAAATTCGGGGGTCGATGAGCCGAGGTCAGAGGTCATTCCTAATATAGGCGTATAGCTGTATGGAGGGATTTTTGGGAAACAAATGTGGCGCGCATGTGAGGGTCATACAGCTGTATGAGTACATTTCAAGGTTACTTAAAATTCGGGGGGGGGGGGGGGGGGGGTCATTGACCCGAGGTCAGAGGACATTCCTAATAGGCGTATAGCTTTATGTAGGGATTTTGGAAGGTGACGTGCATAGGAAGAAATATATAGCTGTATGAGTTGATTTTAGGATTATTTTAAAAAAATCGGGGGTCAGAGGTCATTAAAGAATGGTATAGGGCTTTTATGCGCAGATTTTGGAAAGTGACGTGCATATGGAAGAGATATATAGCTGTATGAGTTGATTTTAGGATTATTTTAAAAAATTCGGGGGTCAGAGGTCATTCCTAATAGGCGTATAGCTTTATGCGCAGATTTTGGAAAGTGGCGTGCATAGGAAGAGATATATAGCTGTATGAGTTGATTTTAGGATTATTTATAAAAAATCGGGGGTCAGAGGTCATTAAAGAACGGTATAGGGCTTTATGCGTATATTTTGGAAATTGGCGTTCATAGGAAGACATACCGTTGTATGAGTTGATTTAAATGTTACTTAAAATTCGGGGGTCGGAGGTCATTTTAGATCGGTATAGGACTTTATGCATAAATTATTGAATATCGGTATGTAGGCAGTCGCACGCACACTTGGGTAGTTATTGGCTTTAATATAGAGAAAATTCTTCAGGAGGCAGCTGCCGGGGATTGAACCCAATCTATCTATCCTGCGCAGAAGACCGCAGCGCTATCTAGTGCGCAACAGAGGTTATTTGATGTAGACATTTTGAATGATTATATGTAGGTACCGCGTTTTGTCAAGAGGTTCATGTGTGATTTACTTACGGCAAGAAATAATTTCGAAAAGGGCTTAAAACACACCTCCGAGAATAATAATAATAATGTTAAAAAAAAGGAAAAAATTATATTTCTACATACCATTCTGCCATCTGCATTGCGCAGGCGTAATCTTATCCGTTTCTTTGTTGATACCGAAACATGCGGGCCCCCGAATACACACAAACATACACCCGTTGCTGAATATGTCTTGAAAATGAGGCCCCGCACAGTTATAACCTCACCTTGCACTGCTTGTTATTAAATATTACGTCTTACTTCAGTCACATATAAGAGAAGAATGAAAGAATAGCTGTAATTTTATGCAGGACTTACTGAACAAGCAGATATTCGGCACATTGTCCTTCGGTCTGGAGATCGCTTTGAGGTCAAACCACACATTTATACAATAAAAAGCAATTTACTGGATCATCGATTTATTTAATCTAGGTACTAGGCATATCTTATGGTAACAGACTGTTTACATAGGAATATAAAGTAAAACAATTTCTGATTGCACAAACACAATGGTTACTATTAATATGACTTAAACAGTAAGGTATATTTTTTTAAAAAATGAGGAACGTTTCCGCAATCAGTTTCTTCAAGATTTATTATAATAGGTGCTAAGGCATCCGCCATTGCCTGATATTCGTTCGTAACAACAGTTTCCAAAAATTCTTTCTTCTCACGTCCTTTTACGTAAATGCGTTGTACATCATTATTACACAGGTATTATTTTAACACACCCATCATACGTTCATATTTAATGTGTCCGCTGCTGAATTTTAAACAATGATGATTAGTTTCCAGGTAACGAACCTGTCTCTTTTCTTCTGCGGTCAATGATGTATAAGTTGTTGGTGATTCAAAAACAAAATGAGCTGTTCTCATGCCATCGTTTATAGCAACCTCTTTCGGAACAAATTCTGGGATACAAAACCCCTGTATGTCTACAACTAGAAACTTCATGCCGCTGCTACTTCTAAGAGGATCGGAACAATACTGAGTGGAAATTACATTAAATTTCTGACAATGCCCGTCAGGGGTTTGTACTCTATCACGCAGTCGTGAACAATTATACAGTAGGCGCGTGTATTTGCGGGGAAATTATCCGAACTCTCAAATTCCAATTTGACATCTACGGTCGATGCCTTTAGAGCTTCGTCTTGCTTGGAACAGTCTATTACAAATATCGCTTTCTTATGAAATTCGTAATAAGTAAGTAGTGGTTGAGGATGTAATTTTCCGTGGAAACTTTTCTGAAAGTCCACATACATTTGATACGCATCCATGTACCGTTTTTTCTTGAAATCCAGCCGTAAAGATTCATACGGAAAACACTGAGAGTTCAAATAGAGTCTCATGTCCGTTAATTTTACATTGTCAAAGAAAGCGTTATCTCCGTTGGCATTGTCCTTCCTGTTTGTTTGGAAAGCCACTATAACATATCTAGGTCGTTCAACGTTTGTTGTCGTTTTCACAGCCCACACATCACGATTTGTCTCGCGCAATGCGGGGAGCTCGTGGAATTCCCATCGTCTGAACGGAATCAGTATAGGTGAATCTTTAGATATTTCATTCAAAAGGCGTAATTTCACTGCATCATTTGGATATACGTGCTTCGCACGTAACTCGATGTTACTAATTTCAATAGATGCCTTCTTGGTACTCCCTGGAGAAATTACAAAACAGTTATCGTCGGTTCTTGCTCTTATCAAGCGCAGCGTATGCTTTCCACTAATCACACGTTTGTAATCTTGAAAGACCCCCAACATATAATCCAAGGGTGCATAGGTTCCGTCAGAATAGAGGGTTGGAACAGGCTGGTCGTCGCGTGGATAGTCCCACCCTGCCATGTCGTAGGGCCTACATTCGTTGGAGCTGTAAGTTATGTAGGTGCGTAAAGAGCTAGTTGTTCCAGGATCCCTAATTTTATCCACTTCTTTTCCATTCAACTCATAGCTTATAGATTCAAATAGATACGCCCCTGAATTATTTGAAAGCTTCACTTCCCCCGGACCTTCCCCGGAAATTTTTAATTTTGCTTCTATATGCAACACTGCTTCGTACAATGCCAGGAAAATATCCTGTTGATTGATTGATATTAAGATTTCATCCGAATTGCCAAAAGACTTGGTCTGTGGGTGATACGTGTGTATTTCTTCC
This sequence comes from Xestobium rufovillosum, assembly GCA_963966045.1. Lineage (NCBI taxonomy): Eukaryota > Metazoa > Arthropoda > Insecta > Coleoptera > Ptinidae > Xestobium > Xestobium rufovillosum. The sequence continues at coordinate 1,891,798 of OZ014503.1, read as the reverse complement.
AGAACGATAGACTCGTCAAAATTTGGATCGTTGGATATTTCTAGTTTGTTTGACATGGTACCCCAGAGATCGAAGAAACTTGATATTTTCTAAAGTTAGAGCTGCTCTGTTGCGCCGCGGTTGTCGATGCTGCTCTTTAACGTTGTCTGCTAAGACTAGATCTTTCTGAAACGGTCCTGGGTTAATATACTCTGTGAATATTAAGCCCATGATGGTTGTCTCCTCAGTTCCAATCTGATTACGATTTCTTCTCCCCGAAAATTAACTGGGTGATTGTTCTGGTCGAGCAGTGTAAGCGTAATATTTCTATACTGGTTTTGTTCACGAGCGGTAAATAAATATGATTGGTCGGTTCAATATTTATACTATACCCCGGACCAACTGTTGGACTGAATTCATAAATGGTGTGCGACTGAGTGTCACCGTAGTAAGCACCACTAGTAATATGACACTCTACTCTGATAGTCACAACTTTGATTATATTCACAGGTAAGTCGGACTCGTGTGGAACATCCGGCTTTAGTTTTCGTCTGGAGAATCCCAATATCGGACCGATGCTATCTTCTCGATCGAAATTAATGGGAAACACACTGTTCAGCTGACACTTCAATGTATTGTTGTTCGCGGTCAGAGACAAGAGTTTCTGATTTTCCTCGTACGTGCTGTCTTCACCGACGAAAATGACTGAATGCAAATATTTTTCGATGTCGATTATTTCATAGGACCCCGTCGGAATTTTAACGGATACTTCGGTGTTCTTACTGGTTTTCCTATTTGTGGTTGTATAATAGAATTTATTACATCCCTCTTCTATATTAAGTATAGTATTGTACGTATGAAATCCTATAAGAGCTAGCGAATATTCAAATCTAGGACTAAGTTCTATCGGAGGGTAAAGATTTACAGACAACCTATTGCTGCGCCCCCTTAGGGTGAACGTCTGAGACATGACTGAAAGAAAAACACATTGATGTGCAATTTTATTTATTTAACAAAAATTTTAAACATAAATGACCACAATTAACACTTCCATAGTTCTGATATCTGTTATAATTATACAATATTTTACACCCGCGAAAGTAATTAAGTAACTCTACTGGGGGTCTGAGATCCCCGAAACTATCAAAATACTGCGTAACACTACCCCGCTTCTTATAAGTCACCCAGTGTGTTCCTCTTCCAGATTCGCAATCCAAATTGACTATCCCCGATTCGTTATGTCTCACGGTAGCCGGCATACCATCACGCATAAACACACCTCTGAAATGAGGAATTTCCATTTGTTTTGCGTACTTTACAATATCTGTGTCCGTCAACGGTTGATGACTGTTTTTGATTCCTGCCGACGGTTGGTTTAGTTTTTTTTATTCTTGAGAAAAACCCCTAATCCTGAACGGTGTGGTTTCAAATAGAGACCATTTCCTTTCTTACCCAGCGCAATTGCCTCCATGGTGTGATTGTGACGAGATAATTCATCAAATTTCTTGGTAGCTTGTTTCGAATCGTTAACAACCTTCGCAATACCTGCAGCACCTCCAGATAAAGCGCCCAATGCTGAAAGTCCAGCGAAGATGGCCGACAAGAGAGGTAAGAACCCTCCAGACTTCGGAATTGGTATAACTCTAGGCGTTCGCACTTTCTTCTTACCGCTTCTAAAGCCAAGTTAACAGCATCATCAATGTTTGACACTTTAGCATCTCTTATCGCTTGTTTGGACGTTTCTATAATTCGTCTTAAAGCAACCTTTCTCTTGGGCTATAATCGTGGTTGTTGTTGCCTTCGCTGTTTCAGCCCCATTCCTAGTTTACGTTTAACTTTCATTGCATTTGTGACTGCCCAAGCCGTTGCCTTTTCACCGAACTTTGAATCTTTCGCCATCACTCGGCTCCACGCTTTATGCTCGAGAATTTTATCAGCTTTATGACGTTCCGCAAGATTCTTACTTTTGGAATATGCTATGTCGTGCTCTTTACACGCTGTGTCTAAGGGGTTAATGCCAGTATCCCCGCGTTGAAGTCGTTCCCTCAAATTAGTACCTGGTCCACAATACTGATAACCGGGTACGTGAAGCTCAAACGGTAACTTATTTATCAGAGTGTTGAACACACCCTCACCTTGATAGGTTAACATAGATACTGAACTGGTCTCGATGATATGTCCTATAAATAGGTGCGTACGTGTAATATTCAACCAGTCAATAGGAATGCGTACAATTAAGCAAACCGCTTCGCTGCCAATAAGAAATCTCGATGATGATGCCGGATCTGTTGAACCTAAACTATCAAAGCATGGGTGCCTGCTACCGAACAGCATGCGCGCTCTCATTTGTGGGCCTAGTGGATGTGGAAAAACGAATGTCCTCATAAGTCTCATTTTCGATCCTAGCGGATTGCGTTTTGAGAATGTTTACGTGTACTCGAAATCGTTGAAGCAATGGAAGTATGAAATTTTGCAGAAAGTTATGTCACGTGTCAACGAAGTGAACTATTATCCCTATGCGGATAATGATAACGTATTAGATCCATCAGAAGCGAAACCCTATTCTCTGATGATATTTGATGACATCGCATTTGTTAACCAAGCGAAGGTTTATCCCTATTTCACAATGGGGAGACATAAGCAAATCGATACATTTTATTTATGTCAAACTTATACTGAGATACCGAAGCATCTCGTACGTGATAATGCGAACTGTATAGTTTTGTTTAAACAAGACGCTCTGAATTTAAGACATGCCTACGATGAACATGTGACGACAGATATGACATTTGATCAGTTCAAAAATGTTTGTTCTGAATGCTGGAAGGATAGATACGGTATGCTAGTCATAGTAAAAGATAATGCGCTTAACGAGGGAAGATACAGAAAAGGTTTCGATGAGTACATTTTAATATAAATACAAGCTGTTCATTGATTAACGGTTCATATCATCTGGTGAATCAGCTCTGATCAGTTCATCTGGTCTATTCATAAAGAGCTCGACCTTTTAAGAGTGAACAGCTAAAGAGACCGGCTGAAGAGAGAGAGCGCCCCCGAAGAGACCGCTAAAGAGACCGTTCGAAGAGATCGCTTGAGCGATCGCATTGTAAAGCGCTTGACCGCATGAAGAGGTCACTTTGTAAAGCACTGACCTGTTGCGATGAAGCGAAAACATAATAAAGTAGAACGTCCACAGCGTCGCCTTCGGCATAACATCAAGCCAACCAAGTCTACGCACATTACAGAGGAACTTATTAAAGCCTCCGATAACATACGAAAAAAATATATGGCTTTAAAGCTGGGGAGAGCTGAAGAGGATGATTCGATCGATAGACTTATGAAATCCGTATCAAATCCTTTGAGTCACATAAGTGAAACTACTAAAGCAATCGCTCAGGAGGTAAAACAAATAAAAGAGGAACGTAATGTTAAAGAAGAACTACATCAGCAACATCATCAATTCGACACCCCTTCAAAACTAAAGAAACGAAAATTACACTTTGTACCGTTAGAGAACATTGCTGAAAGTTCAGATCCTGAAGAAGAAGAAAAGGAAGAAGAAGGAGCCCCAAATGAAGATGACGATGATCCAGAGTCTGTGTTTGAAAGTATGCAAGCTGAATACGAAAGGACGCCTGAACAACGTCAGCAAGAGTTTCTCGAGCAATATCCTCCGATAGCGAGAACGTATATAGAAGGTTACGTACTAGACAAAACTCGCGAATACGATTCATCTTACGGTATTTATTTTGACGGAAATAAGTGCAGATTGGGAAACAAAATCGTCGAAATAGACGATATTGGTAATTTTATAATTGAAGGAAAAAAGTTTAATGCAACCCGTGGCTTGTACGAATTACTTTTCAAGCGTGAGCCAAAGGAAACTCTCTACAGCAGAGAAGATGAACGCAAGTATAAAGAGATTCTGGAATTGACGAGCGCACACAAACGGAATTTCAATCCTCTGGACCAAATCCAAGGCACCAAGTCTCTAAAGTACACGAAAATAGTGAAACCTCTGTTCCCTAAGCAACGTTCAAAGTCTTACGGCGGGGAGGGGTTATTATATAACCAAAAAATCTGTACCGACAAACCAGTTGAATACGTGTACTGGGCCGATATCAACGAAATTGTTGATCGATTAAAGTTATTGGTTGCGTCACAACTGTCGGGGCATACCAATCATCAAAACGAAATTCTATCAATCGAGGAAGAGTTAAGGGAAGCTGGTGTAATAGCATGAGTATCAATAAGTTTGGCAGAAGCACCCAACGAAACGCATCCGTGGTTCAAGGACCACGTGGTATCGGATTCACTTTAACTACCGAGAGCGACTTTGACATTCAGAATCGTAAACTGTGCAACGTTAAATTACCTACCGGTGAAAATGATGGTGCGACAAAGAGTTACGTTGATTCAGTGAAACATCTTCTGGAGACAAAGATGGATGCCGTGTCTATAAGCCTAAACAATCATTTATCATCTGCAGCTCAAACTATACAAGCTGCAAATAAAGATATTGACATAATTGAGAAGTGGCAAAAAGTTAAAGAAAAAGAAATTAAAATGATTCAACAGAATAAAGCGGATAAACAGTACGTTGATGATAAAATAGTGCAAGAAATCGGTAACGATGTAGATAAAATGGAGCAGTTTATAGTAACTAATTTGCAAATGTTTTTTACTAAGGAGCGCAAACTGGATCTCGATAAGTGGGAAAAATTATTTCAAGACAATAATCGTATTTTAACTGATCGAATTAACAAATTGGAGCAGAATCTTAATTCCACTCCATCGAAACGTTTAAAGCCCACACCAACAACACTCTAATACATAATGTCTTCGAAAGTTAAACCTTCTGCGGGGAAATTACAAGTTGTCCGAGAATTGCATAAACCTGCAAGAAAAAAAATTTCATCGCCGGCGCACAATTATCAAAGGACACGATGATTTGTGGCAAGCAGATTTGGCCGAATTTGGACAATATTCAACAACAAATCGAGGCCATAAGTATCTTTTAGTGGTAATTGATTGTTTCTCAAAGTACGTGTGGGGAAAACCTCTAAAGTCAAAATCGGCGCAAGAGGTTACAAATGCTTTGGCGGGAATTTTGAAAAAGGACAACGTAAGGCTAAAAATCTGCAAACAGATCAGGGAAAATAGTTTTTTAATGTACACTTTAAGACATTGATGGAGAAATATAATATTAATCATTACAACACATACAGTGTGAAAAAAGCAGCAATTGTTGAACGGGTTATTAGAACTCTAAAAGAGAAACTTTACAAATTGTTTAGTTTAAATGGAACATATAAGTGGGTAAATTTAATTGATGATGTAATCCTACAGTATAATAACACAGTGCATAAAACCACAAACAGGAAACCTTCAGAGATAACCAAAGCAGATGAAAATAAAGTATTGAATTACGTTTTGAACCATATTAAAATTGTCGAAAAAACCAAAATTTAAAATAGGAGACGTGGTGCGCCTCAGCAAGTCAAAATTTCAATTTGAAAAGGGATATACACCCAACTGGTCAACGGAATTATTCAAAATAACCAAAATACAAGTTATCAACCCCTGTACTTACTTGTTGGAAGATATGACAGGGCAACCTATAAGTGGTGGATTTTACTCAGAGGAATTGCAGAAAACTTTGCAGCCAGATGTTTATCTAGTGGAAAAAGTCCTGCGCAAAAACAAAAAGGGGGATTTGTATGTATCATGGCTTGGATTACCTCCAAGTCACAACTCCTGGGTGAAATCTTCCGATATTGTTTAGTCTAGGTGAAACAGTGCCACAGTAAAGATGTCCGAAGACAGCGACAACAGCTGTGATAGCTTTCTTAATAGCCCGTGGAGTTTTATGGAAAATCTTTTGTCGAGACACGAAAATGCAATTCGCAATGAAAGACATTTTATTTATGAGACGAATTACGAGTGTGGAAATGGATTTACAGTGCTCTGCGGACTTAGCCCCGCGAGAGAGTTTGAACCTACAGTGAAAATAACAAACACGTTTTCGACGATCGGTTCGCACAGCATCTCCTTCCTTGCCAATGATTGGTATGACGTTGCTAAATTTCTACGAGATTCATTGGAGGACTACTTTGAGAAACCTAAAGATGAAGAGATCACATACCATAGAGCAGGTGTGTGGTATCACGTTGACGGGGACGCTATTTTCGGGAACAAACTGCTCAGAGTTCAAGAAACAAACGACGTTTCCGGTTCAGTGTTGTATCTGTGCGAGGATACCGTTAGACAAATTGTTAATTGGAAGTCTGTAATAGATTCTCGACTAAATATGTTGTATTTGTTAAACTTTAATGAATTTTACTATGACGTACTGTTATGCGCTGTTTCGGAGGAACTTAAAAAATATGAAAATAAAAAGGAAAGTGTTAAAGATATTATTTTAACTTTAAATCTTCGAGATCTACATCCGATGATAACCGATGGTGTTCGATATTGTGTACAGGAATGTATAGTGTATTGTATGGACAAACTATATTATGATTTATGCGTAAACTGATGCTGTACCTATTTATGTAGAAAACGAAATAAAATTTCATACTTTCACTCCGAATGTCGTTTAATGCAGACCTCCTTCCGTACGAAAATTTAACTAAGGAATTCATCGAAATACATTTAACCGCCACACATTTGGAAAGTGTGTGGGATAAATTACCTCGTTACCTACAAGACGATATTGATTTGCAATTAAAACGCCCTTGCTTCGCTCACTACAACAGACCCAGTGATAGAGATCATATAGACGGACCTCCTGGACCAAAATCTCAATGCTATTTCTGCTTAAAGTCAATAAGAGAGAGAACGTAAAGCAGATATGGCAATTTTAAACAGTTCAATTGTCATTCTGACAGCTTTAGTAAACCAGATGTTTTACGTAAATCAAGCGCCCGATCTAACGGAAGTATTTGCTTGTTTCGACGGTAAAAATGACAGTTGGCCTGACGCATGGTACAGATTAGAACAAAACACTGTATATGGAGTTCACGTTTTTGGAAGAAACATATCTGACGTTATCATCGTACAACATAATAAGCTGCAGCAGCTGACCTACAAGTTGAGACTTGTCTATTTTAATCAAACCTATGGAGACACTGCTGATTGGAAACGAATTATCATATCAGAGCTGCCACTTATTACCGAAGGATGTGACTCATCATTACAAAGTTTACTAATCTACTATATATTCATATTTATTACCTGTTTTATAGCATTCATCTATTTAATTTATAAAATGTATAAGTTTATACGAACAAGAATTTGACTCTGTGTAGTACACAGTCATATTAATAGTAACCATTGTGTTTGTGCAATCAGAAATTGTTTTACTTTATATTCCTATGTAAACAGTCTGTTACTATAAGATATGCCTAGTGCCTAGATTAAATAAATCGATGATCCAGTAAATTGCTTTTTATTGTATAAATGTGTGGTTTGACCTCAAAGCGATCTCCAGACCGAAGGACAATGTGCCGAATATCTGCTTGTTCAGTAAGTCCTGCATAAAATTTCAGCTATTCTTTCATTCTTCTCTTATATGTGACTGAAGTAAGACGTAATATTTAATAACAAGCAGTGCAAGGTGAGGTTATAACTGTGCGGGGCCCCATTTTCAAGACATATTCAGCAACGGGTGTATGTTTGTGTGTATTCGGGGGCCCGCATGTTTCGGTAACAACAAAGAAACGGATAAGATTACGCCTGCGCAATGCAGATGGCAGAATGGTATGTAGAAATATAAAAGGTATTTTTCGCGACTAACCCCAAGTAACCGCCCGGTATGACTTTGGTTAGCACAAAGTCATCCCCCCCATTGAAATAAGTCGATTTCTGTGACTGCCGCGAAAATATGTGTGGTATGGAGAAATTGTTTTTGTTGCAATCTAACCTCACAATATTATGGAAGGTGAAAATAAAAATTTGTTGATTTTCATGTACCACGAATTGATGATGGACGGAGCAGCTGTATGTACAGTAAGAAAAAGAAAATGCGAACATTTCTTTGATAATGATAATATCGTAATGTCTCTTCGCGGCTGTCATCCGTCATAGCATACCAACCGGAACAAACCGTGCTTAAAGCTCGGTATGGTGCGGTATGTTGGAAGAACATACCGCGGTGATGTCATTTGTACTCCCCTCTCATACCATTTCTCGCGAAAATGAATCGGTTACACAAACCGCACATACCGCAACATACTTGGTATGTCGCGAAAAATTCCTTATAATTTATTCCTTTTTTTAACATTATTATTATTATTCTCGGAGGTGTGTTTTAAGCCCTTTTCGAAATTATTTCTTGCCGTAAGTAAATCACACATGAACCTCTTGACAAAACGCGGTACCTACATATAATCATTCAAAATGTCTACATCAAATAACCTCTGTTGCGCACTAGATAGCGCTGCGGTCTTCTGCGCAGGATAGATAGATTGGGTTCAATCCCCGGCAGCTGCCTCCTGAAGAATTTTCTCTATATTAAAGCCAATAACTGCCCAAGTGTGCGTGCGACTGCCTACATACCGATATTCAATAATTTATGCATAAAGTCCTATACCGATCTAAAATGACCTCCGACCCCCGAATTTTAAGTACCTAACATTGAAATCAACTCATACAACGGTATGTATCTCTTCCTATGCCCGTCACTTTCCAAAATCTGCGCATAAAGCCCTATACCGTTCTGGAATGACCTCTGACCTTCGATTTTTTTTAAATAATCCTAAAATCAACTCATACAGCTATATATCTCCTCCTATGCACGTCACTTTCCAAAATCTGCGCATAAAGCTATACGCCTATTAGGAATGACCTCTGACCCTCGAATTTTTTAAAATAATCCTAAAATCAACTCATACAGCTATATATCTCTTCGTATGCACGTCACTTTCCAAAATCTGCGCATAAAGCCCTATACCATTCTTTAATGACCTCTGACCCCCGATTTTTTAAAAATAATCCTAAAATCAACTCATACAGCTATATATTTCTTCCTATGCACGTCACCTTCCAAAATCCCTACATAAAGCTATACGCCTATTAGGAATGACCTCTGACCTCGGGTCAATGACCCCCCGAATTTTAAGTAACCTTGAAATGTACTCATACAGCTGTATGACCCTCACATGCGCGCCACATTTTTTTCCCAAAAATCCCTCCATACAGCTATACGCCTATATTAGGAATGACCTCTGACCTCGGCTCATCGACCCCCGAATTTTAATGGCCCTGAAATGTACTCATACAGCTGTATGACCCTCCTATGCATGTCACATTTTCCAATGTGGAGGTAACTCATCTGGTGGAGGGATTTAACATGGGCTCTTATGGAAAAAAAGGGGGAGGGGGTTCTGAATATCGTCTACCTACCTACTGTTACTAAAGCATTACTACAAACAACTATCGTTGAACAGATATCGCGGGACCAAATCCTAATAATACCCACCAAGAAAGAAATTGTTCAAGAACAATGTCCAACGCCGCAGAACTTCTTTGTGGAACAAGCTATTCTCATTACACTTGGAAAATGTCCAACAATTATAAATTCAGTCAAATTTTACGCACAGGCTGAAATCCTTCCTGAAGAGAAAATCAATTTACCCGATGTAACTACCTCCAGTACAAACGACAACATTCTTCATCTTCAAGATACTCAACTTCAAGATTTTGCCAAGTTATCGAAAGCAATCAAAGGATTACGCCCGGTCCAACTTCAGGACTTCCAAGAAAATCAAAATACAATGTTTTCTATATTTTATTAATTTGTGTTCTTTTATGTATCTTCTTGTATTTATATTCAAACTTCTGTCATTCGCGTATAAGATTATTCGCTAAGAAGCCCATGGGTCATTCTGAACCCATAGAACTTCAACTTAAGGAGGGAGGTGTAATGTAACCTTCATCATGGACACCCTATATATATTTTTCGTTACTCAGTATGTGACTAATATTACTTTAACTGTAATAATATAATTAATCATTTATCATAGCGGAATTGTAACCGCATCCTTTTATTCATCTTTTGATATGTATCTATTATAAATACGAGCGCTCACAAACTATTTGTAACATTTTGGTTGCCAAATCCAATAAAACTTGTTCGCTGTTGTGACTAACGTTTTACTTCCGCCGTTTTTATAATTACCTACCTAGGGAAGTAACAAGTGTCGGAAATTTAGTGCGGGAATTTGAGGACCTTTACTTACACCCTACAGAACGATGAAACTTCATAACAACGCAGGTTATACATAAATTTATGCCATCAAAGGCATGCATAAAGCGTGGGAATCGGAAAACACATGCAGATGTCTCTACAAGCATGTTTGCGGAGCGCGACTGAGGTCCACCGCTGACGTCACATGCTTCCCCCACTCGTACTTCACGCGGTGCTACAGCGCTTTACGGACATTAGGCAACTTCCTATATAATAACTTTGAACCACTACATCCTGTTAGTGTTGACGCTAAATTGTCGGTGACCCATTATTCCCGAGGTGACACTGCTCGCATTGCAGATAGCTTTCCAAAGATCCACTATCCGTTTTCCACTTCTGAATTACCTTTTGAGAGAGCGGTTTTACTTGTAGACAATGCACCATCCCACCCCAATGAAGACCAACTTGTAAGTGGGAACATAAGAGTAATGTTCTTGCTTACTAATAAATCATTAATCCAGCCAATAGACCAAGGGGTACTCGAAAATTGTAAACGAAATTATCGTGTACTATTGCTGGAGTACATTTTTTAGAACAAGTTGAAGAGGGAAATAATCTTGTTGGTTGTTTGGTCCTCATTATTTCAGATAAACGAGTCTACTAAGTACCAAAGTTGAATTTCATATTATATGATAAATCGACAGCCTCATACCTACCATGTCAAACAGAAAACCGATAACACATGGTCACCAGACGTGTGTTTCAACAATGATAATAATTTCATTTCGCATTTAGACTGTGTGTGAAACTGAATTGTAAATGAACAAGAACAGAACTAGGATAATTTCAAATTGAAATGCAGTTTCCTTTTGTGTGACAAAATGTTTCCGAGAAGAAAATACTGGATAAGAATCAATCTGTTCTTCGAGAGCAAGATACAGAACGAGATTATTTTTGTGCCACGAGCGAAATATGCATACTAAACTGCAGTGGGTGGTGTTTAAACTATGGCATGGCAGCAAAATAGGAAAATAATAATAACACATGAAGTTGCAGTTATTTGCCGCAGGACGTATGAAGAAAGCAAACAATCAAAAAGAAAAACAGACTATCAGGAGACGCAGCAACTCAGCACAAGTAGCATTGTACTCCTTAGCAAAGAGAGAAAGAAAAAGGACAGAGGATCGGGCAATGTGAGAATGCACTTGAGGAAGAACTGGGTTGTGCAGTGGTCCAGAGGCCCATGAACAAATGAGGGGCAGTGTAAGTAAAGTATAGAGTGAAAAGTAATATGCAACCACCGAGAGACCAAAGGGCAACCCATTGAATACACATTATATTATATAACAGAAAGCCCAGAAGGGTGCAAGAAAAGAAAAACTTCAACAATAAGTCACATCGATGATGTTGTTCTGATTATTCGTCGTAATGGTGAACAATTTCAAAGTTAGATTGCACGTGTCAGTTCGGTCTTTGGCAGTGTTATTCTTGTGTATATACAGCATCTCAAGGAAGATGCGTTTCTTAAGATTATCTTCATTTGCAAGTACCGATTCTTCATCAAAACCGAAGGGATGATTCGTAAGGGTATGACGCTGAACGAGAGCGAAGTGTCTGACCTACGTTACCTACCGACTTGGTTACTTTTATAAAACTTAGCGATATTTGTTCCTTTTTCATCATTTCTGAGGGTAGACTCCTTAAATGTCAGAGCTGAAAGAAGATATCCAGCAACATCTTAAGTGAGAAAACTAGATGCTTTACACAAACAAATATGTACACCACCCACCAGCAGGTGGTGCTCATATTATACCTGAATGAATATTATGTAAATTTGAAGCTGCAACATATTGCCATTCCTCACTTTCCTTCTTTTAATTATGTCTTGGCAATTACTATTGCTCCCGCCCTCCCGAGGATATGCCTATTTACTGGCGGCAATGTTCGCCAGGTCACAACACCGTCATAGGACTTTTGTAGCACTTTTTGAGCTAACCTTTCCTAAGGGTTAACCACTACATCCTGTTAGTGTTGCCGCTAAATTCCACTACATCCTGTTAGTGTTGCCGCTAAATTTTCGGTAACCGAATATTCTCGAGGTGACACTGCTTGTATTGCAGATAGCCTTCCAATGTTCCACTATGCGCTTCCACTTCCAAAAAACCTTTTGGGAAAGCATTTAACAATCATAAAAGAACCAGAGTCAATCATTTACTGTAAGATTCTGAAAGGTTAGTAAAATTACAATAATAATTACTCGACCCAAATGGAGTTGCACCACTTATCAAATATGCTAAATTAGAAAAATACATAAAGATTAGTAATAATACACAGTGGTTGGATTGGGAACTTCGGTAAAAAATCAATAAAAAATTCTTTGAGATCACTTCCAGACGCCAAAATAGCGACACAGTAATTAAAGTAATCTTCATACGGTGATGCTGGTGAAACACGTGTCCAGTTTAATTACTGCATTACTGTTTTGGTGTGTGAGGTAATCTTATAATAAATTCATAGGGATCAGTAACAACAACAACAAGAAAACGACACTTTTATTTACAAACTTTAAATCACCAAAAAATGTCCAATATTAATATAAAGATGACAGAAACTCGATTTCACCATGTGATCCGTCTGCTTCATTCTGCTCCATTAACGTAAAATCTGAGAAAAATTAATTTAATACAGAAACTGAATTACAGTTGGAATTCTCTAATTCGAACTTCAATAACTCGATTTTTTAAGTCGAACTTTTACCGTGAACCGGGACGTGAACATTGATATTTCCGATCTTTTTAAATGTATTTTTGTCTCCTTAAATCGAATTTCTATAACACGAATAATACCACAACTGAAACTAAAAAATCTTTATAAACTCGAAGCTTTAAAGGAACGACTTTTGCGTTAGCTGTTCCTCGGACTTTTTGATAGGGTTGTTTTATTTCTTTAAAAAATGTGTTCGGCGGACGATAAGACCCACACACGTGTTCGTCAAGTGCCAGGTTGCCGAGTTTAAGCAAAACTTAACTTTCGAGTTACGGATGTTCAACTGTATATTGTCGAGTCGTCGACATTTTCGCTCGAATATCTCATTAATTATTAATGGAAATAAAAGTACAATTTAAATCACGGACTGGAACCGTAATCGTAAACTGCACCGTAACCATTTAGTTGATCTTTACACTGACTTGCAGTTCAAAGTAACTTATTTCTTAGTTGCTACTAATGTTGATGGTGTGTCTTGTACAGTTCATGACGTGCCTGGAATTGATCATTGTTATACAAGGTGTCCCTGTTTCTTCGATCATAACTTTGGTAAAGGATAGATCATAATAGAAAGGAGTCTAGAACACTTTGTTGTCATGATGCAGAGCGTTACACTTTTAAGAAATTATCACATGCTACATAATTTGCACAAGACGTTTGTTTGGCGATTGCATTCAAGAAAATGGAAATCATTATTGCTTTCACCGTTTTCGATACTTAAATATTAAAAAAAAATCTTTGTATAAATATTGCCTGTCAATTATTGTAATTTCATGATAATCCTGATTGGAAAAAATCAAAATATTTCGAAAAGGAAGCCTCCTAGCGAGTTTTATTAACATTATCTTTTTTTAGAAAGCAAAGAAAATTGTAACATCTGTACACATTATTGGTGTACAAGTTCGGGGGGTTCAAATGTAAACAAAACCCCATAACTACGCCAATGTTTTTGGTCTGAAAAACTTTTTATACTTAAAAATAATAGGCTTTTATCATGATTAACGTTTATCAAGTTTGATCAAAAAATCTTTACTTGTAAATAAAATAATTTCTTAAAAGTTTAACGTCCTTATCACAATAACAAAGTGGTTTAGAGAAAAATGTTATAGGAAAGACTCCGCTTCCTTTTATATGATCTATTCTTTCCCAAAGTTATGAACTAAAAAACAGGGACACCCTGTTCACATTTACTTTTTTGTGCAATCGAATCTCAATCGGCTGTGGATACTTACATGACAGCAGAGCGCACCGTAGCAGTCTTGTGAATCTCCAAATTAACTTTAGCAAAAAATTTGGGCAAGTACTCATTTTTAGCAATTCAAATTTCAGAGGGACAACAGAATTTTCTGGAGCACAGTAAAGAAACTGAGAGGGAACAGAGGGCAAGAGATAAGAAGAATAAACAATAAAAATAACGAAATGAAAATTAAAAGACATAACATACTAGATGTTTGGTCACATTACTATTAAGACAAGTTCGGCGAAGGAGATGATGAGCAGGATACAACAAACAAAAATAAGGAACTGGAGAGGGTTGAAGAAACCACAGATCCAGTCAGGAGAAAAAATAGAAGCCATGAGAACAGTTAAAATAGGGAAAGTGTGTGGAGCTGATAAAATAGCTCCAGAAATGATTAAGTGGTTAAGGACAGAAGCCAAAGAGTGGCTGTCAGTTATTTGTAAAATGGCACGGCAAACAGAGAAAATACCAAAGGAGTGGAAGGAAAATATAATCATTCCAACGTGCAAAAAAGGAAAATACTGGCTGCGACAATTATAAGGCAATATGTGTGTGTCATATCAGCTTTAAGGTATATACAAGAATATACAAGAAAAGACTGAGGGAGATTGTAGAAAACAAATTGGAAGGCAGGCGAGCAGCATACAGAGCCAATAATCAAACCAGTGATAATATACACGTGCTGAGAAATATCATAAAAAGGAAAATAGAAAAGAAGAACTATTTTTGACATGTATAGATCTTAAAGCAGCTTTCGACACAGCGAAGAGAGAAACTATGTGGGAATGGTAACAGCATATGAATGTTTTGGAAGCTTTATATCAGAAGGAAAGACTGATTTAAATATCGCCGACAGCAAAGAAAGCAACCAACATAAATTATGCTTTAAAGGCTGGGGCACGCATAGACAGGACAGGAGATCGGTAGTACATGTGTAAGACAGAAATAGACATAGCTTTAGCAGCCGCTTGGCAGAGTCAGTCCAACAGAAAATTGGAATAACGAAATTAGGCAAATACATAGTCTTAAAATAAAGATAAAACATGGGCCAGTACGCTAACATATTTTATTTGGCAGTGAATTAAAATTCGAACATACAGTTTGAGATTTCCGTTAAAATTTACCCATTTTCAACTTTATTTATTTTAACAACAGTGAAAATATGGTGAATAAAATAGGTATAGGCCTATTCTACTAACCCTCATCTTTCTTTTGAGCCGAAATTCATGTCTATACCTAATACAGTTTTTGAGCTGGACTGTCTGTATTAACACCGTCTCAGGAACGAGGAGAATGCTTCTCGGGTGTTCGAATATCGCAGCCTTAAATAAAACAAAATTTGATAAACGAGAGATAAGGAAAGATGTATATATATATATATATATATATATATATATATATAAATTTGGTGGAAGTAACAGTCGTACTTGTTGGGTTTACGAAAAAACTATAAATTTCTTTCTTTTTAAAGGGTTGATCGACCAGAGGTGGATAATTAAAGATTTACTCTTTTTTCATCGCCAAGCTTTCGAAATGATTTATTTCTTCTTCAGGGCTACTATAAGATAATACATAGAGCTACATTAAATTGATCAAATTTAAATTTATCATAAAACTTACAGAAAGTGAGGTTATATAAATGTCAAATCCTGCAAAACTTCCAAACTTTTCCTATGCAAACTCTTACAACCAACAATTGGCATAACACACTTCATTAAAAGACTATTAATTAATATATAACTGATGGATGAATAAAGATTCACAAATCAAATTTTTCTAAAATAAACCAGACACATGTTAAAATTACTTTTTCAAAACTTTTTTGTAATTGTCAAGGAAACCGCCCGAAACAGGTGCCTACCATACCGACCAAGCAAACAAATCCAAAATAAATACAGGGTAAAACGTCAAAACTCTACCAAAACATCAAAACACCGAAAAAACACAGTCAAGTCCCAAAATTGTTAGCCAGATTGCTGTAAATGTCATTCAACTGTTGTTCTGATTTCTTATTTATAGGATTATGCAGTCGGTTTATATGAAAAGTTTCCAAAAACAATCTTCGACCGTAGTCAGTCTCGCTTCTCAAAATCTCCACCTCATCTAAATCCACTTCATGTTTAAATTCTCTACAGTGAGCGGAAAGTGCACATCTCTGTAATTTCTTGTTTATATCACTCTTGTGCAGAGCTAGACGCTGTTTCAACCACGTTGATGTCTGTCCCACGTATTCACCTTCGCAATCTTTACACTTTATTTTATACACTACGTTTGATTTAAATGGTTTTGGGGGCTTGTCTTTTAATTTTGTATACAGGGTATCTAAGGTTCTGCTGCTTTTATGAGCTAAGATTACATTAAATTGTTTAATTATGTTTATCACTTTATTTGAAATGTCACTAATGTACGGAAACGATCGGTACACCATCTGTTCATTTTCCCGCTCCACATCTTGATTCCGAGTAGATGCAGCCGTGCTGAACATTAGCTTACTGACCAATGGTTTAAGATACCCATTCTCTTCAAATATCTTGCTTAACTTAAGCAGGTTACTTCTCAGAGTTGGATGACAAATGGTCGTTACCCTATGTTTCATCTGTTTGACCAGATTCACTTTCATCTTGGTGCTGTGTTCCGAATTATAACTTATGAATCTCCCCGATGATGTTGGTTTACTATACCAGTCTAAGATTATTCTATTTCCCATTCTCACTACTCTTGTATCCAAGAAAGGAACTGAGTTTGACGTTTCCCTCTCAACTGTGAATTTTATGTGCGGGTCATACGTGTGTAGAATGTCCAACATTTCTTCAATCCCATCCGGTGGAACTGCCAATATCATGTCATCCACGAACTTTTTTAAAAACGTTACCTCAAAGGGAAGCAACGGCAAACACTCATCCAACAGTGAGTCCATAACATATTGTGATAGTACGGGGGATAACTTTGATCCCATGGCACATCCAAACGACTGTGAATACCACTCCCCTCCATAAGTGCACACATTATTCCTGAGAATATATATCAACATCTCGAAGAACAACTCTTTCTGGCATTCGCAATGTGGTGCAATGTCTTCCCACTTCTCGTGCAAAACCCTGACGATCAGGTCCACAGACAAATTTCCAAAAAGATTTACAACATCCAGTGACACCACTTCATACGGTGGGTGTATGAAGACCGTCCCCGCAAATTCTGCAAACTGAAATGAATCTCCTATATAATATTGGTTGTTTCTGTCATAAGCCGCAGTAAGGATACGTGCGACATACACCGACAGGTTCACAGTGGGTCCTCCTATTGATGAAATTATGGGTCTCAACGGTATATCCGGCTTATGAATTTTTGGATTACCATATATCTTTGGACAGGTAGCATTGTATACTCTGAGCTTCCTCCCTTCCGCCGGAGAAATCGCCAGTGTTTCTTCTAATCTAGTAATAAATTTATTACTCTTCGTCTGTATTGCGCTGGTTGGATCTCTTGGCAATTTGGCGAAAGCATTTTCGTCATTTAAGATGGTCGTCAATTTCTGCTCATACTCCTGTCTGTTCATGGCCACGGTGACTCCCCCCTTGTCGCTCATAAGGATCACTATCTGTGGGTGCTGCTTCAGGAATCTTCTCGCAGTACGGTACATTCTATCCAATTTACGATCCTTCTGATGATGATTTGAAACACTATTGGTTATTATATTGGTTATTCTGGCTCTGCAAATGTTTTTTGCATCTTCATCAACCTTGTCGATGATTGATTCTACAAAGGACAGCAATACATCCATGGGTACCTCGTTGACTGTGGTATGAAGATTGAATTTGGGTCCCAATGACAAAATGTTTGTCACATCTTCCGGTATTTGTGTGTCTGTCAAATTCTTGAACCAACGATCCTGGAACCTCAAGACTAATGCTGCGTTAGGCTTTAATTGATTAATTTTATTTAAATTCTCATTCTTTATTCTGTGGAAATGTCGGTTATATCGAAGCATCTGTCTCGACCCATACTCCTCTAACACCTGTAATGGCATTATATCCTGTTATTACCTATTGATCTCTCCAAATTACGTATTTTAAAATTTACAGTCTTTACTTCAAAATTTAAAGTTTTCACCACCAACCTGCGTTGAAATGTGGTGATTCTTCTGTCATTGTTTCGTAGGCCTTCTCCCATTATATGAAATAATCCGTTTGTACTATTTCCTATGTGGTTCGGTATTAGTCCCTGTCTTTTGCACTCTAGTAGAAAAATTCTTCGGTTTCTCAGATTTGCCAGCTTAATATTTGAGCTGCTCCACTGCTTAAGATGGATGGTAGCTTCCATGCCATATATTCTAGATGTTTGTTGATAGAACCCCATCTGTAATTAAATTTGGTGGAAGTAACAGTCGTACTTGTTGGGTTTACGAAAAAACTATAAATTTCTTTCTTTTTAAAGGGTTGATCGACCAGAGGTGGATAATTAAAGATTTACTCTTTTTTCATCGCCAAGCTTTCGAAATGATTTATTTCTTCTTCAGGGCTACTATAAGATAATACATGTATTATCTTATAGTAGCCCTGAAGAAAAAACTATAAATTTCTTTCTTTTTAAAGGGTTGATCGATGATAATAAGATAATACATGTATTATCTTATAGTAGCCCTGAAGAAGAAATAAATCATTTCGAAAGCTTGGCGATGAAAAAAGAGTAAATCTTTAATTATCCACCTCTGGTCGATACAAAATTAAAAGACAAGCCCCCAAAACCATTTAAATCAAACGTAGTGTATAAAATAAAGTGTAAAGATTGCGAAGGTGAATACGTGGGACAGACATCAACGTGGTTGAAACAGCGTCTAGCTCTGCACAAGAGTGATATAAACAAGAAATTACAGAGATGTGCACTTTCCGCTCACTGTAGAGAATTTAAACATGAAGTGGATTTAGATGAGGTGGAGATTTTGAGAAGCGAGACTGACTACGGTCGAAGATTGTTTTTGGAAACTTTTCATATAAACCGACTGCATAATCCTATAAATAAGAAATCAGAACAACAGTTGAATGACATTTACAGCAATCTGGCTAACAATTTTGGGACTTGACTGTGTTTTTTCGGTGTTTTGATGTTTTGGTAGAGTTTTGACGTTTTACCCTGTATTTATTTTGGATTTGTTTGCTTGGTCGGTATGGTAGGCACCTGTTTCGGGCGGTTTCCTTGACAATTACAAAAAAGTTTTGAAAAAGTAATTTTAACATGTGTCTGGTTTATTTTAGAAAAATTTGATTTGTGAATCTTTATTCATCCATCAGTTATATATTAATTAATAGTCTTTTAATGCAGTGTGTTATGCCAATTGTTGGTTGTAAGAGTTTGCATAGGAAAAGTTTGGAATACGGAACACTCTACAAAGGAACTCGATCTCATGCGCAAATCGGAGAAATTTCCGTTCCCACTTTACTGTAGTTCACGGATTAACCGTTGGTTGCGCAGTTGTCGATTACGATCCGATTTTGACGTATGTGTAAATACAGAAATTAGTATAATTAATAATTAGTGGAGGTATTTTGTACGTATTTACGTTAACTTTGAAATAAGTGTGATGGCAACAAGCAGAAGATGTTTCGTGCCAGGTTGCAAAAGCGGGTACGCTTCTCAGAAGGCGTGTAATGGCGATGCAAACTATAGCCTGTTTAAGGCGCCAAAGGTAAAGTAAACAATAATTTCTTTTAAAATCTGATAGAACTGTCTGATTTTCTAATTACATATTTGTAGATTTAGGCCGCTTCTACATAATATCAGTTGTAAGTCGGAAGTTTACAATTTAAGAGACTAGTAAGATCTAGATGTTTTTCTCGTACCTACTCTGAATACCTACTACTTCGGAGACTGCCTTATAAATTATTTATAAGAAACCAATTACATTAACTTCCAATTTGTGACATGATTATGTGTAGAATCATATCTACAATTGGCAATTTCAGTTATTTATTAGATTTATGATTAATTTAGGATCCCGAGCAGTTAAATAAGTGGAAACGAGCCATACCCCGTGATGATCGAACATTATCAACAAATAACGTAGTTTGTGAATTACATTTCACAAAGGAAAATATTATCCGCCACTATGAGACAAGATTACCTATTGGAAAAATACACAAAATTTCTCGAGGGCGGCCATTACTACGATCAGATGCTGTGCCATGTATTTTCCCAAATTTGCCATCATACCTCACCAAGCTTCCCAAACAAAGAAAGCCACCTTTGTTGCGAACTGCAGTCTTAAGGAAAAAAGATCTCTCATTAAATATAGTTCAAGGGGAAGATCTGAACACTAGTCAAGGTCAGATTCAGAATCAAGGAGAAATTGTACATGTTGATGAAATGGACGTGCCTCAGGAGGTGCCTTTGGCCACAGTCATGTTCAATAGGCTAAAAGATAACTTAAGCAGTGTCCCAATTCCAAGTCCAAATTGGGCTGGAGTGTATGTTTCTGGTTTAGATGAAGTGGTGTTTGCAGAGTGGACTGAGGATCATGAATGTCCAAAAAAAGTTATTGTAAAACCAAACAAGTCATTTAAGGTTTTTAATCATTCATTCCTGATCTATTTCATTAATGTGCATTAAAAACAAATTACCTATAGGTTCTTTTTGGAAGTGCAGAAATTAAAATGGACACAAATAAGGTCAATGATGTCAGTGAAATTGGGATGATTTTGAAAGAAATCCATGGATATAGATTGTGCACAGGGGTGAGTTGGAAAGTTTCTTTCTAGTGATTTATGTTAATTGTATTGTGTTCTGAAATTTCATTTGTAGTTCTGCAAACTCTTGTTGTGGGAATTTACCAGACTGTAAACCACGTCAAAAAGGAGTACTTTCACATAAGTGCCTACCATGCAGGATGTCAGAAAGGGAAAGAAAAAACAGAACAAAAAATCTGTGGTCATTAGGCATCATGAAGAGCTTAAGAGCTCATTCAAATGCATGAAGCAGAAAAATAGAAGATTAAAACAAAAGGTAACTCCCCATTCTAAGCTTGGCTATACTTTGCATCCGAGACTGTATCAAGTTTTCCATGCGAAGCATACCTTCTATGAAAAGACTAACTTTTAATTATTATTCAAAAACAGGTCAGTAAACTGCGTCAGGAAATCGAAATTTGCAAGAAAAGGTGTGCTAATGTAGCAAAAAATGTTTTGGAGGAAGCTATTTCAGCTTTATCAGTATCCCAGCAAGAAGCTGTTAGAACATGTTTTGCAGCTGCAAATTTAAGAAGCTCGAAAGGAAGAAGGTATACACTTGCCTGGATATACGAATGTTTATTGTTGCGGATTAAAAGCAGAACTGCTTATGAACATATTCGTGTTAAACAGTTATTACCTCTGCCTTCAATTGACACTCTACACAAATACATGAAGAAAATGTCAGGGATGTATGGATTTTCAAAGTCTACATTTGAAGTTCTCAAAAGGAAAGCAAGGTTTATGTCCGAGGAAGAAAGAAGAGGTAATGGAACTTTATCTACGCCCGTGAGATAAGAATTTTTTATCGCACGCATTTTTAGTGAGATAAGGAGTTTATTAAGGCACACGTTTTTCTCAATAAGTCATGACAAATTTTAAATTACAATTACTGTTTATTTTAACTTTTTAGGGGAGTAGATGAAAATCTATACAATGTATGTGTGATAACGCTGTATTAACATACTTTTGCGAATGCCCAACTTGTGCTATGCACTTGTGCAAGTTGCTCATGCGCACGTTAATAAAGCTCATATCCCACTTATATTCTAAATAACTATACTTGGGCCGCCGAACAGACGGAGTGATCACCCTGCAAGAACGTGCTCTAACGGGGCCAATATTAATTTATGACGACCAAATTGGAGTGATGCGACTTCGTTGGGTCTAAAGAAAGCGCATCACTGCGGTTCGGTCGTCCTAAATTGATAGTGGTCCTGATTGCAGGGTGATCACTCCGTCTGTTGGGCGGCCCAAGTATATTACCTATTGAAAATTTTATGTGTTTATACAATTTTTGTAGGAACCTTGTTAATAGATGAAATGAAGTTGACAGAGACTGTGTACCTTGACAGAAAAACTATGCAAATAAGCGGATTTACTAATCTTGGGAAACATACACCTGCGCACCAAGCGAGTAAAAGAGGAGACCATGCTCTCGTGATGTTGTTTCATCCATTTAGAGGCAGCTGGGTACAAGCTATTGCGTGCTTCTTGAGCAAAGGATGTGCTTCATCTACAATATTACACCAATTGATTATCGAGTGTATCGTCCTTTTGGAGAAATGTAATTTTTTTGTAGATGTGGTGACTACGGATGGGGCATCTTGGAATCGAAGTATGTGGAAAAAGTTCGAAATTTCAGAAGACAATATCAGTTGCGAACACATTTCTGACAGCTCCAGACGGTTATGGTTTTGCTCAGACTTTCCGCACCTCGTTAAAAATGTTAGAAATTTCATTGTTTCTAAATGTGAAACTTGGGTCAGTTTCTTTAGTTGTTATATACAATTTTAAAACTATTGTTTCCAGACTCCAGAAGGTGTTGTAAAGTTGGCACATTGGGATGCTGTCATAGAAATGGAACAACCCAAGAGTTTTAATTTAAAGATTTCCCCAAGACTATGTCATGATGATGTGCATCCGAAATCGTATCAAAAGATGAATGTTGGAAGAGCTTATCGAGTATGCATATAACTTCTTTGTTTTTAAATAAAACTTATATTTTTGTTGTAGTTCTTTGGAGATAAGACTGCTGCTGCTATGGAAATTTACAAAGAACGTAATACTTCATTAAGCGACTGTGATCCTAGCATTAAGATAATTAAGCGATTTTCTAAACTTATTGGTATTATGAGCTCGCGTACTCCTATCGATAATCCTTTAAAGAAAGGTTCAACAGATTCTCAGGTTTGTAGTACACTACAGGGCTGTGGAAGGAATAGGAGTTAAAGATTTATGTATAATATATTTGTTTTAGTATGTACAGGACTTTTTAACTTATTTAGACCAGTGGGCAATATGTGCAAAGACTAATAATTACAATTTTTTGTCAGACAGCACATACATTGGTCTTAAAGTTACTTTAAAAGCCACTCTTGAAATTTTGGATTTTCTCACTGATATTTGTGGGTATCAGTATTTAATGACCTCAAAACTAAATCAAGACTCTCTGGAAGTAGGGAAAATATACTTTTTTCTGCTTTTCACTTTAAAAGTTACTTTTTTTCAGAGATTTTTTGGTATGATACGTGGAGCTTGCGGTTCTAATGACCATCCCGACTCTGCCCTGTTTATTCAAATATTTCGATTAATGAGTGCCTACTC
This sequence comes from Xestobium rufovillosum, assembly GCA_963966045.1. Classification (NCBI taxonomy): domain Eukaryota; kingdom Metazoa; phylum Arthropoda; class Insecta; order Coleoptera; family Ptinidae; genus Xestobium; species Xestobium rufovillosum. The sequence continues at coordinate 1,868,298 of OZ014503.1, read as the reverse complement.
ATTAGTAAAGCCTTCAAAGGGTTCTAATGTAGAAGGAGCAGAATTACTGTCAACACTTCTAAATTCTGCAGATATTTACAATGAAGAGGAAAAAATTTGTGACGTAAAATTAAAACTTGACATTATTTTGGATAGCGGCAGCTTTGAGAGCGCACTAGATTTAGGTGATCATAATTATAATGTTCAGGTATCGTCAGAAGTTGTCTTGGCTTATATATCTGGATATGTAGCTAGGAAATCGAAAAGGTTTTCTAAATGTGAAAAATGTTTGGAAACTTTGACAAATTCAAACCCTGATGAGACGAGGGACAAACTTATTATTTTACTTAGTAAGGGACATTTATTTTATCCATCTTCTTCACTTTTCACCTTGGTAGCTACTCTGGAACAAATTGTTCTTAGTGTTTTGTCATCAACTGCAGTAAGCCATAATACTTTTTTTGATATTGCTACTCAAGTTGAACAAATCAAGTTGCCAGCTTTAGGATGTGAAAATGATGAGCATAAGCAGTGTTTCACAGAAGCAATTGTAACATTTTTTCTTACAACACGAATGTTTTTTATTTGTAAAACTGCTAACAATGTAGAGAAAGCTGATAAAGAAAAATCGAAGCAGTTAAGGAAACAAGCCAAACTTTAACTTACTATATTGATAGTGTTAAAATAACTAACCATGTACAGTTGGAGAATCGCTTTTATTGATTCCTCAACTTAACCTTTGACAATTAAAATATTTACAGAAGTTGTGTTTATTTTCATTAAAAAAGTACATTCTATTGATAATGTTATACCTAGATATGTACCTTTGAAAAATAAAATATTTATGCAAATTGTGTTCATTTCCATTAAAAAGTACGTTATACCTATTGATAATGTTATAACTATGTAGGTACCTCGGAAAATTCAAATATTTAGGGAAGGGGTGTTAATTTTCATTAAAAAAGTACCTACATTCTATTAATAATATTTAACGATGTGTTTATTTTTATTAAAAAAGTACCTACATTCTATTAATAATATTTACATAATTTGTGTTTAATCTCATAAAAGTAAAGACAATGTATTTTACGTTGTCTTTGATAAAAGTAAGTAGGAGATTGCATAAGTTATTTGAAATTTATAGGATCGCATGCGATCGTTGCGCCGTCTGCTGGCGTAAGTGTAAGCTGATTTAGATTTCAGAAAACGGAACGCTTTTTGTTTGCAGAGATCGAGTTCCTCTGTAGAGTGTTCCGTAGTTTGGAAGTTTTGCAGGATTTGACATTTATATAACCTCACTTTCTGTAAGTTTTATGATAAATTTAACGCCGTGACTCGCGGCACGCTAACGTGCCTCTAAAATAAATATTAGAGGCACGCGAAACGTCATCATTGTTACGTACGTCACACGTCGGTTCGGTTCGGTTCGCGCGTCGCGTGGTTAGCAAGGGCAGGCAGGAATATTATTTTAATTTGAAAAGGCGTTTAAACGAACATGGATATTAGTATTTGTAGTGCAATAGGTATGTGTATAGATTTTGTAGTCTAGTTTTTACTTCCGTAACGTAAATGGACCAATACACATACACTACATATAATAGTTATATTCATTTTGTTCCCACTACCCGCTTTCCCGCCAATTCACCAATAGGCATGGCTTAGGTCTCTTCAGCTATTCAGTAATCAAACTGAAAAGCAGTAAAAATACTAATAGGCATGTATACATGTATAACTTACATTAGGTATTATCTTATTACCTATATAAGGGCAAAAACGTTTGCAAAACTGAAGATTAAGTTTTCGTTGAAAATATTTCCGCCTACCGACAAGGCTCCACCAGGATGATTCATAACGAATATACCATATTTTGGGGTGATAGAGTTGAAAATAAGATGCTGAGACCATATTTCCTAAAATGGCTCTCTACAAAGATACAGGGTGTTGGAGTTTCTAAATAAATCTCGGAAAATAGGGTAGGTACTTGTGCTATTGAATTAAAATTTCGTGGTCGATTTTGTTCTCGGTTCAAAAAACATTTACTGCCAAATGGTTTCCCAGGTACTTTTAGAACAACAGCAAGTTGATGCATTGTTCATCAAAAATGTAAATTATGTACCAATTTATAAAAAATAAAAAACCTCAGAGTCGTAAAAAATTCAGCCATACTTTTTTACTTACAAACTGAATTCAACATTATTTATAAATTTCAACCTCATCGGTCATCGGTAAAAACCAGTGGTGTTACATTTGTTTAAGCTGAAGGAATGGGTTCGCCACTATGTTAATGGCCCCTAAAATTTGAACACTCATAATAGCTTTCGAAGTGTCGGAAATACTAAAAATAATATTTCTTTTTTGATGAAACTGTATTTTTGTTAGTAATAATTTTAAAACACATCATCATAAGGTTCTCAGTCCGAAGACTGGTTGGACGCGTACCTCCATTCTTTTCTATCCTGAGCTAACCTACGCATTTCCCTAAAAGTAGAACATCCTACATCCCTAACTATTTGAGAGCAGTAGTCTAATCTAGGCCTACCCCTACCTCTTTTTATTCCTATCTCTGACTCTAGTATGTCGCGAACTATTCCTTCGTGTCTTAGAAGGTGTCCTACCATCCTATCTCTCCTACTCTTTATTGTTTTCCATACCTTTCGCCTTTCCCCAACTCTTTCTAATACTTCCCTATTGCTAACCTTATCTATCCACGGTATCTTCATCATGCGTCTGTAACACCACAGTTCAAACGCTTCTACTCTTTTTCTATCCGCTTCTCCTATTGTCCAAGTTTCGCACCCGTATAATGCCGTACTCCATACATACGACTTTAAGAGTCTCTTCCTAGTCTCTATATTAACCGTTCTCGAACATAACAGTTGTTTCTTTTTGTTAAACGCAACTCGTCCCTGCGCCATTCTTTGTTTTATATCTTTAGTGCTCCTACCGTCTTGGGTTATTTTACTTCCTAAGTAGCAGAAATCCGCGACCTCCTCTATCTTCTCATTTCCTATTCGTATTTCAATTTTAGTTCTATTTTCACTCCATCTACATACCAAAATTTTAGTTTTCTTTTTATTGATTTTCATGCCGTAGCCCTGTGTCAAAACTGCTTCCATTTCATTCAAAGCCGCTCCTAATTCTTCTTTGCTAGATGCTAACACTGCTATATCATCCGCAAATCTGAGCATGTTAATAGTTTGGCCCTGTACATTGATCCCTGAGGCTGTTCTTTCCTTAACAATATTAATCGCATCTTCGATATATAAGTTGAAAACTAGAGGTGACAATGCACATCCCTGTCTCACTCCCTTCCGGATATCTACTTCCCTTCGTTCCTGCTCACATTCTATAACTGCCTTTTGCTCTTTGTAGAGCTTATGTATTATTCTTCTGTCCCTGTATTTCATCCCTACCTTTCTCAGCACTTCGAACATCTTCCCCCATTTTACGTTGTCGAAGGCTTTTTCTAAATCTACAAATCCTATATATACGCTCTTTCTCTTTTCTATCGTTTTTTCTATAATTACTCGTAAAGCTAGAATGGCCTCGCGCGTTCCTCTATTTCGTCTAAATCCGAACTGATCTTCTCCTAATATTTCTTCCGCCTTTTTCTCCATCCTTCTTTGCACAATTCTAGTTAAAATTTTTGACGCATGGGAAGTTAAACTGATAGTTCTAAAATTTTCGCATCTATCCGCGCCTTTCCTTTTTGGCAAAGCTATCATGATGTTCAGTTTGTAATCCTCTGGAATCTCGCCTGTCAGGTATATGCGACAAACTAATTTAAATAAACGATCTATTACCTCTTGACCTGCGCACTTTAAGATTTCTGCCTGCAAGCCATCTATACCTGGTGCTTTATTATTCCTTAAACTTTTTAGTGCTAGCTCAAACTCTTCTCTCATTATAGGACTCCCTAGGTTATCCCCTTCTACACTGCTTTCACTTTCTAATATATCTTGCACTTCCTGTCCCGCATATAAGTTTCCTAAATATTCTTTCCACCTATCTGCCTTCTCCCCGCTTTCGATTAGGATATCTCCTGCCTCATTCCTAATGCTTTTGGTACTAGATCCAATTTCTCTAAAATTTCTCCTAATTATTTTATATGCTTCATCAGTCTTTCCTATTTCGAACTTATTTTCCACTTCTTTGCACTTATCATCGATCCATTGCTCTTTCGCTTTCCTACATTTCCGAATAATTTCCCACTTGATCGCCTTATATCTTTGTTTCCCTATTTCATCTAACCTATTTTTATATTTGCGCCTTTCCTCTATTAGACTCACAATATGTTTTGTTATCCAGGGTTTCCTACTTTCATTCTGTTTATGACCCAAAATATCCCTAGCTGAGGAAACTAAACTATTTTTAATGCAATTCCATTCTTCCTCTATGTCCCTAACAATATTTTCGCCCGCGCCCTTTAGTACTTCGTTTGTCTTTTTCTCGAACTTATCGCGCGTATCATCATCTTTTAGTTTCTCTGGGTCAAGATACCTTCTTCCGCTTCGTTTTTTCAAAATCTTAAATTTAAGATTGGCCTTCATAACGACTATATTGTGATCACTATCTATATCTGCTCCTGGATAACTTCTACAATCCCTAACTTGATTTCTAAATCTTTGCCTAACAAGAATGTAATCTATTTGATATCTCCCTAGGTCTCCTGGCATCTTCCATGTGTAGCGTCTCCTAACATGATGGTGAAATAGAGTGTTCGCGACCGTTAAGTTATGTTTATCGCAGAACTCTATCAGTCTCACTCCCCTATCGTTCCTATTGCCTAATCCAAAGGGACCAACTATTCCGCCCTCTCGCCCTGTGCCTACGACTGCATTGAAATCTCCTATAATTATTAAATTTTCGTGTCCTCTCACAAAATCTAGCACATGTTCAATATCACTATAAACTGCCTCTACGACCTCATCACTGTAGTTAGAAGTGGGCATATATACCTGTATTATTACTGTTTTTACAGGTTTCGAATCTAACCTAACCATAACTACCCTGTCACTTTGCTGTAAGAAATTTTCTACACTCTGCCCTACTTTTTTCCGCATAACAATTCCTACTCCCGAATTTCCTCCTACAGATCCTGTGTGTATTACTCTAAAATCTCCGCTCCAGAAGTCTCCGGCTTCTGGCCATCGCACTTCACTAATACCTACTACGTCTAATGCTAACCTATCCATCTCAATTTTCAAATTCTCTAACTTTCCTACTTGTTTCATGCTTCTAACATTCCACGCTCCGACTCGTGAGATGTTACACTTATCATTTCTGATGACTCCCCCCGAAGCAGTCCCCGCCCGGAGATCCGAATGTGGGACTATTTTACCTCCGGAATATTTTACTCCAGAAAGTGCCATCATCATAAATTCGAAGTACGCTGTACACATGTCCAAATAAACTTTTCTTGTTATTTTGACCTTCTCTATATCATCTTCATCTCCCGAAGTTTTTTAAACTCGCTTTGAATTACCCCATAATATGTTATTCACCCCAAGAGTTGGAGTGATATTCACCTATCTCGATCACGCACATTGATTGTGGATTGGTGTTCGTTTTTCATAGATTAGGTACTTAAGCAACTGTAGGAAATTTTATCGGAAATTTTGCACACATATAAGGCTTCCTGTTATGCAGAAATGCGCGTAGATTACGGCGGTTTTTTGTAATTTCAGAAGGAGTCTTATTTCACAATTATGTTAAAAAAATAATAATCAAGCATACTTCTTACGTACGCTCTTCTGAAATTTCAAAGCTCAATTTAGCATAACAAGTTTAAGCATGCAAATTTTCAGGTAGAATTTGAAATTTGCATTTTCTTTATCAGCTAGTACTTCGGGAATAATCAGAGAACCACTTGAGCACCAACATGAAATATATGTAGGTCTTCAGTTTTCGTCATATGAAGATTTAACAGTATTCCTCAAAGAATACGAAGTTTCTAATAAGCAGAAATTTTATAAAATGAGTAGTCGTACAGTTGCAGCTTCTTCGAAAATTCATGGGCAAATAGTTTTTTCATTATGTAGAACTACATGTAGGTAGGAAGATAGGTAATATCAAATAATTAGAAAAAATCAAGAAATCGTACTTATTACTTACGCAATTTAAAATCTTGCTAATAAATATTGTTCAAATTTGTTCAAAAAGCTGAAGTTCAAAATGTGATCAAATTGCAGAAATGTCGAAATTTTGTCTATAAAAACTTGGCCGAAAAATGTTGCATTTTGGAAAGCGTGCTGCGACAAGTTCCTGCAAAATTTATTTTTTTTTAATACAATCAAACTCGATTTAAGCTTTTTGGGCGCAATTCTGAACAACGTTAGTAAAATTTTACACCAAGAATTTCGAATAGGTACGATTTCTTGATTTTTTCCATTTTTTTTGGTATCCCAACCTTGCATTTGAAGGAACTAAATGACCCTTGATGCCCATAAACTCTAATGAGTTCTGCTTTGAGGTGAATTTTGCTCAAATTCGATTAAAAAAGTTATGAAGGTGATATGTACACTTTTAAGAGTGGCACCCGGTATACTTAACGACTTATTTTGTTTGTATCTGTGCCAATTTTATGATTAAAAGTTTTATAAGTGTTTTCGCAGGTACTGATGTTTGGAATCAATTTTTTTTATCTATTTTATTAAAAATGACTTTTTAATACTAGCATTATTTCTTGATTAGGTATGTACGTAAGAACGTGCGAACGTGGTATGATGTGAACGTATGACGTATACACAATGATGACGTTTCCGTTTCGCGTGCCTGTAATATTTATTTTAGAGGCACGCTAGCGTGCCTCGAGTCACAGCGTAAATTTAAATTTGATCTTATAGTATCTTATAGTAGCCCTGAAGAAGAAATAAATCATTTCGAAAGCTTGGCGATGAAAAAAGAGTAAATCTTTAATTATCCACCTCTGGTCGATCAACCCTTTAAAAAGAAAGAAATTTATATATATATATATATTATACAAATATTAATTTATCGACTGAATATATGAAATAGTAATGAGTTTTATCGGCATAGCAGTCAAGAGAACTCCACAGGAGGCTCTCTCACGAAAAATGTGAAGCAGGCGCCGACCGGGATTCGAACCCAGATCTTTCGCATTCATGGCGACTGCTCTAACCAATTGAGCTATCCGCACCGCGACACATTAATCGTGAGAGAAAGGCCTTATATAGGTAGCGAAGGAAGATGGAATAACAATCATAAAGAATCTCATAAATCACCAACAACAACCCACTTTTGGATCTGATGCAGTAGTCGCACTTATTTGAGTGCTTCGTACAGACAAATGATCCTGGTAGGATAAATTGTCAGTAAGAGAAACCTAGCCTAGGTAATTATACAAATATTAATTTATCGACTGAATATATGAAATAGTAATGAGTTTTATCGGCATAGCAGTCAAGAGAACTACACAGGAGGCTCTCTCTCACGAAAAATGTGAAGCAGGTGCCGACCGGGATTCGAACCCAGATCGTTCGCATTCATGGCGACTGCTCTAACCAATTGAGCTATGCCGATAAAACTCATTACTATTTCATATATTCAGTCGATAAATTAATATTTGTATAATTACCTAGGCTAGGTTTCTCTTACTGACAATTTATCCTACCAGGATCATTTGTCTGTACGAAGCACTCAAATAAGTGCGACTACTGCATCAGATCCAAAAGTGGGTTGTTGTTGGTGATTTATGAGATTCTTAATGATTGTTATTCCATCTTCCTTCGCTACCTATATAAGGCCTTTCTCTCACGATTAATGTGTCGCGGTGCGGATAGCTCAATTGGTTAGAGCAGTCGCCATGAATGCGAAAGATCTGGGTTCGAATCCCGGTCGGCGCGTGCTTCACATTTTTCGTGAGAGAGAGCCTCCTGTGTAGTTCTCTTGACTGCTATGCCGATAAAACTCATTACTATTTCATATATTCAGTCGATAAATTAATATTTGTATAATTACCTAGGCTAGGTTTCTCTTACTGACAATTTATCCTACCAGGATCATTTGTCTGTACGAAGCACTCAAATAAGTGCGACTACTGCATCAGATCCAAAAGTGGGTTGTTGTTGGTGATTTATGAGATTCTTAATGATTGTTATTCCATCTTCCTTCGCTACCTATATAAGGCCTTTCTATCACGATTAATGTGTCGCGGTGCGGATAGCTCAATTGGTTAGAGCAGTCGCCATGAATGCGAAAGATCTGGGTTCGAATCCCGGTCGGCGCCTACTTCACATTTTTCGTGAGAGAGAGCCTCCTGTGTAGTTCTCTTGACTGCTATGCCGATAAAACTCATTACTATACCGGGTGTCAACGAGAGCATGTAACATCCCGCCATTTGTTTACTTTTTGAAGTACACTTTGGCAATCCGCTGTAAGTATTATACTCCTAAAACCTCATATTTTTATTATATTTGACATATCTAATTACTTCCGGTTAAACCGGAAGTAACATCAACTTTATTATGTTAAATAGCAATGTATCATTTTTTTAAGATAGTTCGATAGGCCTTTTTATTCTCTTGACAACCATGTATCATACATACCCAAAAACTTTATATTTTTGACGTCAGAGGGCGTTAAATGAAAAAGTCACGTTGGCTGTGAATTTGACGATATGAGCCTAATTTTAAACGTTTTAATGAATTAAACTATTAATTCTAACAGACCGTTTTAATGTCCATGGAAAAATTTTCGAATTTGAAGCAGTACATCCTTTATTTTTTTTTTTAATAAGGTTAACATAGTCGTTTTAAGTGTTTTGAAAAATGGAATTGAAATTAGTAATTGATAATTGAATTGCACTTTTTATGCACGAATTGTGAGGACAATAAACTGAAATTCGAAAAACAAGAAAAATATTAGCACCTTGCTATTTAGAATTTCAGGAAAAACTCGGTTTCAAAAACGAATATTTAAAATTTAAAAATTTCAAATAGTTCGGTTTCAAAAACGAATATTTAAAATTTAAAAATTTCAAATAGTTTTTGAAACCGAGTTTTTCCTGAAATTTTAAATAGCAAGGTGCTAATATTTTCTTGTTTTTAGAACTTCAGTTTATTGTTCTCACAATTCGTGCATAAAAAGTGCAATTCAATTATCAATTACTAATTTAAATTCCATTTTTCAAAACGCTTAAAACGACTATGTTAACCTTATTTAAAAAAAATAAAGGATGTAGGTACTGCTTCAAATTCGAAAATTTTTCCATGGACGGTCTGTTAGAATTAATAGTTTAATTCATTAAAACGTTTAAAATTAGGCACGATATGAGCCAACGTGACTTTTTCATTTAACGCCCTCTTACGTAAAAATATAAAGTTTTTGGGTATGTATGATACATGGTTGTCAAGAGAATAAAAAGGCCTAACGAACTATCTTAAAAAAATGATATATTGCTATTTAACATAATAAAGTTGATGTAACTTCCGGTTTAATCGGAAGTAATTAGATATGTCAAATATGATAAAAATATGAAGTTTTAGGAGTATAATACTTACAGCGGATTGCCAAAGTATATTTCAAAAAGAAAACAAATGGCGGGATGTTACATGCTCTCGTTGACACCCGGTATATATATTATATATATTATTATGGAAGTATCTTGGCAAAATTACAAGTTAAAGATGCTGGATTTATTGGGTATTGTTGCCAAATGGAGAATATAAACACTTGGTTACTCTGTGTTCTTTATTTACCAATATTTCGGAACTGAAATTGTGTTCCTTTATCAAGGCTATAATAAATGGTCAAGTCAACACACTACAAATCGGGAAAACTACAAAATGACTTACTGTGAACATGAGGTTACTGTGAATAGTTGAAAATAGCACATGAAACTATTATTCTCAAAATTAATACATCAGAATAGAAAATAGGGCATAACATTATATGTAGGTTGACAGTGAAAGCCCGATATGACATAATTGTAACAATCTAGATTAGGAATGTATGAGAAATACCTTGCATGTAAATAATTAAGATGATGAATGGACGATTACAATTCGGTGAAATATATATTAAAATGGGTCTTATTTTATGTTCAATTCTTAAAACTCGTATTATTTATCTAAATGGTATGGTGAGGCAAGTTGAGAAAAATGTTTTCTTTCAAAAAGCTACAAATATCAAGATGGCAGGATGGCGTCATGTGTAAAATAGGCAGAAAAATAAGAGTTAAGAATAGGAAATAGTCAGTTTGACTTGGTGAATGTTAACAAGTATGAATATATGGCGTTAATGTCCTCAGTATCAGTTTTAAAGTTGACAGTTGAATTATTATTGATATAAATCATTTCAAGGAATTTTCTCTTCAAAAAGCAACACATAAAATATAACAAACAATTTTACAAGATCAGGAACAGCAACATTAGGAAATTCAATTCACTCTATAACCGACAAGTCACCATCTCTATCAACTCACAACCGCACTGGCTCAAGTCACTCACGGAGACTCATATTCCTGATGACATACGTACCTTCCTGGCCTTGGGCCCTAAGTTCTCACTTCCCGTTTACCGCCCACATTTCTCCTTACCTTCATTACTAGCCTCCATCGAATTGGCACTACATTACATACCGACAGACGAACGAAATTTTTACAGAGCTAGAATTACCAACGCGGTCACTAATTATGTCAATAAGGAACGTAACATCAGAGATATATATAATACGTCATACAATAAAACTAATACCTTCCTCAAAGACAACCCCCATCTCATACTCCTCGAAAGTGATAAAGGCCATGTCACTGTTATCATGAACAAGTCCGATTACCATAACAAATCCATAGAACTACTCCAAAACACTGACTATTACACCACTATTAATAGGGACCCTACTTCAACTGTTATAACAAAGACAAATCAACTTATCACATCCCTACAGAGATCCAAATTGATCGATGACGACACGGCAAAGGAAATGAGGTGCTACAATGGCATCTCCCCTCGATACTTCGGACAACCTAAAATTCATAAAGAGGGAATCCCTCTGAGACCTGTCATATCCACCATTGACTCACCCACATACAGCCTATCTAAATTTATTTCTAACACTTTATATGATTCTTACCCTTTTGACAATTTATATTATATAAAAGACACATTTCAGTTCGTAGAAAAAATTCAAAATTTTAAACTTCCAGATAATTACGTACTAATTTCCCTTGATGTTGTGTCCCTCTTTAACAACATTTCCTATGAAAATACAAAAGAATCTATTAGTAAAAAATGGGACCAAATGTCAAATAATACCTCCTTTACACTACAAAAAATCTTAAGCACCATTAAATTTTTATTTGATAATAGCTATTTTACTTATGATAATAAATTTTATAGACAGACTATGGGTTCCCCATGGGGGGAAACACTAGTAGCATCATAGCCCAGATTGTCATGGACCATTTTGTGGATGAAGTCATACCTCTGCTCCCTTTTCCCCTCCCTTTTTTGTACAAATACGTTGATGATATCATATCAGCCATACCTAAAGACACTATTCAAACCACTCTTCAAATTTTCAATTCTCGTAATCCACTTATCCAATTCACCGCTGAACAAGAAAATGATGGATTTGTCCCATTTCTCGACACTAAAGTCATCCGTACCGTTAACAACTGCATCATTACAGACTGGTACAGAAAACCTACTAGCTCTGGAAGATACCATAATTTTCATTCTGCTTTGTGCTATAAATCCAAACATAATTTTATTAAGTCTATGAAGAAACGAATAGAAACGATCTCTCACCCTATGTTTCACGCAAAAAACATAGCCATCTTTCACAACTTACTTACACAAAATTCTTATCCAGAGAAATTCATTTTGAATGCATTTGAAACTACCACTCAACCGCCTGTTCCCCTCATACCCTCACCACATACATCCACACCTGACAGATACGCTGTTCTACCAATGATACATGGACTGACTCCCAGAATCACAAATATCTTGAAACGACAAGACTTCAAAATAGCAATTAAACACACCAGATCCATAAAAAATTTATATACACAAATCAAACAACCAATCCCCATTATGAATCAATCCAACTTAATTTATTCTATAGACTGTCTTGCATGCAACAAACAATATATAGGTCAAACTTCACAACATCTAAAAAAACGTATATCCCTTCATAAAAGTGATATCATCCATCACCCAGAATGTCGTGCTTTAGCCAAACATACTGACATGAACCACACGTTTTCTTTTGTAGATACCAAATTTCTCCATAAAGAGAGAAATCTCATAAAGAGAAAATTCCTTGAAATCATTTATATCAATAATAATTCAACTGTCAACTTTAAAACTGATACTGAGGACATTAACGCCATATATTCATACTTGTTAACATTCACCAAGTCAAACTGACTATTTCCTATTCTTAACTTTCTTAACTCTTATTTTTCTGCCTATTTTACACATGACGCCATCCTGCCATCTTGATATTTGTAGCTTTTTGAAAGAAAACATTTTTCTCAACTTGCCTCACCATACCATTTAGATAAATAATACGAGTTTTAAGAATTGAACATAAAATAAGACCCATTTTAATATATATTTCACCGAATTGTAATCGTCCATTCATCATCTTAATTATTTACATGCGAGGTATTTCTCATACATTCCTAATCTAGATTGTTACAATTATGTCATATCGGGCTTTCACTGTCAACCTACATATAATGTTATGCCCTATTTTCTATTCTGATGTATTAATTTTGAGAATAATAGTTTCATGTACTATTTTCAACTATTCACAGTAACCTCATGTTCACAGTAAGTCATTTTGTAGTTTTCCCGATTTGTAGTGTGTTGACTTGACCATTTATTATAGCCTTGATAAAGGAACACAATTTCAGTTCCGAAATATTGGTAAATAAAGAACACAGAGTAACCAAGTGTTTATATTCTCCATTTGGCAACAATACCCAATAAATCCAGCATCTTTATATTATATATATATATATATATATATATATATATATATATATATATATATATATATATATATATATATAGTCCGTTAACCCCCTGTACCTTTCGGTGTCGGGGCATACCATTCACTAATTATTTACAAAGTCAACCCATTTTTTTCTATCGTTCGCTAAATTTCTTGCCTCACTTATTGTTTTTCCTTTATTCTGCAATATTTTATTCACCACACTACTCCAACTTTCAGCTGGCCTCCCCCTACCTTTTCTCACTTTTATTTTAGCTTCCCAAACTCTCTTCACTTGTCGATCAGGTCCCATCCTCCTTAAGTGTCCCCACCAGCTTAACTGTCGTCTCTCAACAAATTCCAATATCGGTATTATTTCTAATTCCTCCCATATTTCTGAGTTTCTCCTTCTATCCAATCTTGTGACTCCTTTAACATCTCTCAAGTACCTCATTTCTGTCGCCTGAATCTTGCTTTTTAATTTTCTTGTTAGGGTCCATGTTTCGCTTCCGAATGTCAGGATTGGTCTAAAGATCGTTTTAAATATAGTCATCTTCGTATCTCTTGATATTTCCCTTTTCCTAATAAAATTACCTCTCATGCTATAGTATGTTCTCATAGTTTCAGTTACATCCATTTCCTGATTACCACTATTTTCTATTGTCACTCCTAAATATTTAAATTGTTTCACCTGTTCTATTCTCTCCACTCCCAATTTTATGTTCAATACTTCTTGTTCCTTGGAAGCCATCATTACTTTAGTCTTCCGTGTTTTGATTCCCATTCCATTACCTATCAACACTTCATTCCATATTTCAAAATTCTTTTGTAGATTCTTCTCGGAGTCAGCCATAATGACCACATCATCCGCAAATGCACATTCTTTTATTACTACTGGGGCAAGTCGATTATAGCCTATTCGTATTCCTCTTACTTTTGGTTCACATTCTCGCATAATTTCGTCCATAAAGACACAGGACAATACGGGGCTCAACACCCCACCTTGTCTAAGTTCTTCCAAAGTCTCAAAAGTTTCTGATTTCATACTTCTATATGGAATATAATTTGTATTTTCTGTGTATATGCTCTTTATTGCTTCTATCAGCTGTCCATCTACATTCCGTTTAAGTAGGGTGTCCCAAACTCTCTGTCTCTCTACTTTATCGAAAGCCTTTTCCAAATCAATAAAAGCGAAGAAAGCTTTGTTCTTACTCAATACTGTTTTTTGTATTATATCCTTCAGTGTAAATATACATATGATCTTGGATGCTCCTTCCCCTTCTAAAAGCACTCTGTGTCTCCTTTAGTGTTGGTTCGATAATTCTTACTAGCTTTCTCTCTAGAATTCGTTCATAAATTTTGACTGCTGTACTTAAGAGCGTTATTCCTCTGTAGTTATCACAGTTTTTTGCATCGCCTTTTTTAAATATCGGCAAAATCACTCCTGTCTTCCAGTCTTTTGGTGTCACTCTCTGCTTCCATGCTTTATTGCATATCTCCAAAAACATCTGAGTTCCTTCCTCTCCAAGATTTTTCATCATTTCAGTTGTCACACCGTCATGGCCTGGCGCTTTACCATTCTTTGTCTCTCTTATTGCTTCTTTGAGTTCTTCTTCAGTTATCTCCATGTCTTCTACGTTGGAGTCTCACAGGAAAAGAGAGCAGCGGAAGGTGTTGGTTGTATTATTAATAAAAGGATTGTCAACCAGATAAGAGGATGGAAAAGCCATTCGAACAGGTTGTTGTCAGTGGATATACAAGTTGGAAAGAGTAGTAGGATGACAGTAATAGCTGCATATGGACCAAATGAAAATGAAAGGTCGGAAGAAAAGGATAAATTCTGGGAGGATCTGAATAGAATAATTGAAGGTTGTAAGGGAAGAATATATATAGCTGGAGATCTCAATGGCAGAGTGGGAAATGATGTACAAAAAACGAATGTAATAGGTAGATATGGCGAAGAAACAATCAATAATAATGGACACAGAATAATAGATTACTGCATACTAAATGATATGGTTGTCACGAATACTTTTTTCCAGCATAGGGAGATTCATAAATATACACGGCAGGGCAAACAAAACGAAAGGTCAATAATTGACTATATTGTGACGGAAAGAAGTAACAGAAAATATATAATGGATGTGAAAGTCAGAAGAGGGCCCGAAATTTATAGTGATCATTTTATGCTGGTGGCAAAAATAAAGAATAATGATGTTAATAAACCAAGAAGTGAACTGAGTGGAGGAAGAAAGAAGGCAAATGAATATAGAAGAATCAAGACTTATAAATTGAGGGAATTGGACGTTGCTGATAAATATAAAGAATTGGTTAGCATTAGGGTGAAAGCAGAGAGAATTTGTGGCTTAAGAGAAAATGTCGAAAGCTTGTGGCAGAAGTTTAGGAACATTATAACTGAGGTAGCAGAAGTTACTTGTGGAGTAGTGAGACCTAATAGCGGTAAAAGCGGTGGAATCAAGAAATAAAGAATGAAGTGAAAATAAAGAAACAGAAATGGAAGGAATATTTGATAAAAAAAACAGATGAGAGCTACGAGATATATAAAATCCAGAGACTTAAAGTTAAGAATATGGTCAGAGATGCAAAAGAAATTAGTTGGCAGAAGTTTGGTGCGAAAATGAGACAAACAGCAAGGAAAATCAGAAACTATTTTATAGAGTTCTTAAAACCATGAGAAAGACTAATGCGACACAAAGTGTGACGATCAAAAGTAAAAAAGGGGAATTACTGACTGAGGAAGATGAAATAATGAACCGATGGAGACAGCACTTTGAGGAAATACTGGGAACTAACAGAGATAATATAGCAAGAAGAGGAGAGCACGGGGAAAGCCTAACAACGGGGTGGGTTGGTAATTAATTATGGAAAGATGTCAAGTTAAAAATATTTGATGCCATCGGAGTACTCACAGAAGAAACATGAAAACAAACTGACACCGATTGAGAGGAAGTTCATGAGGAGAATCCGAGACAATGTGGAACAGAGAGAGGAAGTAAGATATAATGGCACCACTAGACCACGAATCTGTAATTAGCAAAATAGAGGAGAGTTGAGGTGGTAGGGTACGGACATATAAGCAGATTCGAACAGTAGTGGAGATGGGGAAAGTAACAAGAAGAGTTGGAAAACCAAGAAAGAAATGGATTGAGAGAAATGAAAACCCGGGAAAGAAATGAAGAGATGAAAGTTCTAGCCCAGGATCGGAAGTCATGGCGCATGGAGGGAGTGAGCCATGAAGTGAAGATAATAAAAATTTGCCGTCCCCCAAGGCATAAGGATACGATAAGCAGATTTCAAAGTTTCAAATGATAATTTGTATTTTCAAAATCACCAAATAATCAGTCTGGGATCGCCGATAAGATTCTTACCACTTTGCTTATTTTGAGACTTTAACTTTTTATCATTTAATTCTAAACTGGCTTTTGTAGATTCGTTAAAACAACACCTGAAAACACTTTCGATCTTAGTATGGGTAATTATAAGAGGTAAAGAATTGTAGGTACAAATAATTAAGAATTAAGAATTTAATGAAATTAATTATGGTAATGTTTATCTATAACAAACCCGCTTGTAACAAATCTCCTCAAATAACGAACCGTTATAAACGTGGTCTCCGCATCTTGTAGCAACGCCAATGGTGAGAGTACGAAATTAAAAATTTATAAGCGAGTTTATAAGTTAGTAAAAAACTTCAATAAATCATTATACCCCAAATTTCAAATGAATAGCTCTGGTAGTTTTCCAGGTATTAAAAAACATTTGTTTCTAAAATTTCAACAACCTGTATCTTGCTTAGTCCGCAGTTTTGGACATATGTTGATTTGGGCTTCTCGCATTATTTTTAACTATTCTATCTACTTTCGAAGTTTTTTACAATTCTTATAGATCGCCCTGCATAAATCATCTTGCATATTCGATATTTATATTAGCAAAATACTGAACCGACCGTAAAACCCTTGAAATAAATGAGAAAATGGACTTACTCTCAGTTTCCTCCGAGGAAATGGAATCAGAGTCGTCTGATCTCACATCTGATTCAGAAGGATTAGTGTTGGCGTTCTGGCAAAGAAGCCATATTTTCACAAACCAAGGTCTTAATAAACTTCAGAAGTAATTTAGACTGCTGTATGTATCACATACATGATGGAAAATGTACCAGACATCCATGATTATTTATTGTTCTTCTTGGCTGCCCCGGAATTTTATTACACACTGAACTTTCAGAACTACGATCTGCCATGTAGATGCTGGAAGTCTGTCAGTACAATTCTCACAGGAACCCTGAAATAAGAAATACAAACATTTTATTGCTTGTACTGCAAAAATAAATAGTGTTTTTAAATAGGTCCACTAAATAAACCCACTCGGTTTCTGTAGGCAAAAAGAAGTTGTTTGCGAGTGTTTTTAATGATAAAATAGCTCCAGGAATGATTAAGTGGTTAGGGACAAAGGGTGGCTGTCAGATATTTGTAAAATGGCACGGCAAACAGAGAAAATACCGAAGGAGCGGAAGGAAAATATAATCATTTCAACATGCCAAAAAGGAAAATACTCTGGCTGCGACAATTATGCAGCAACATGTCTGTCTCAAACCAGCTTCTAAGTGTATACAACAGCAATTCAGAAAAGATTGAGGACAAGCAAGCAGCAAACAGAGGCAATAAACAAATCAGTGATAATATAGGTACACATACTGAGAAATATCATAGAAAGAAAAGTAGAAAAGTGGAAGAACTAATTTTGACATTTATAGATCTTAGTGCCGCTTTCAACATAGTGAAGAGAGAATAATATGACAATATTTAGAAAAACTTCGAGTACCGAAAAAACTGGTAATTCATAAAAAACATACAACAAAGTGAATGAACGAGTACAGATGAATGTCACAAATCAAAGAAATTCGAAATGAAAAGAGGAGTTAAACAATGAGATAGTTTGAGCCCACTCCTTTTTATAATACTTATGGACAGAATATTGCAGAATACACAAGATAGATCTAAACAACTTGGAACCCTGATAGGATTATAACAGATTGCATCCTGACGTATCATCCCGTTAGCAGTCGCCCACAAAAAATGAAAGAGCTGTAGAAATATGGAAAGAAGAAATAGAGAATCAAAATGGAAATAAACACCAACAAATGTAAACTGATGATCATTAATAACAGGTCCAGCTATAGAACTAATCTGTTAGTCAACATTGAGGAACAGGTTTTACAGATTATAACAGCGTCTGAATATCTGGGAAGTCTTCTATCAGAAGAAGGAAAGATAGATTTTGTTACCGCCAACAGCATAATATTATGTTTTAAATAAAACAATGTTTGATAAAGGAGAGATAGAGGAAGATGCCAAGTTAAAAATTTATGATGCCATCACAGTAAATACACGGACATATGAAAGTGAAACCTGAACTTTCCAGAAGAAACATGAAAATTCGACGCCCCCAGGGCATAAGAATAAGATAAGAAGAAGAAAATTTCAAAGGTCCAAATGATACTTTGTATTGTCAAAATCACCAATAATGGAATTTTTTGTAAAGTTTGGCTACTACAGATGAATATCTAAATTATAAATAGCATTGGGGAAACAGGCGATGGATTGGATGAGGGTTTTTGTGTGGATTCTAGGAGATTGTAATAGAAAATGGGAAACTGGAATTGTTTATGAATCAATTTGACAGCTGAGACTTTTTGGATAAATTTTTGAAATTTTTGTAATTTAAAAAATTATACTAAAATATTCTAAATATGAGGCTCACGGCTCGCTGAATATATGGTACACTGTTCTGTTATAAAACTAATAAATAAATAAATAAATAAATGAAATCACTGTCAGGGATCGCCGATAAGTTTCTTACCACCTTGTTTATTCTAAAACTATTAAACTATAACTATTGATCGTTCAACTGCAAACTGGTTTTTGGAACTTCTTTAAAACAATCCCTGGAAACACTTTGCACCTTAGCATGGATAATTATACCCATTTAACACAACACGCAAATGTAAAAGTGATTGAAATTTTAACACTTAATTTTAGGAAGCACTTAAATATTGCTATTTCGCCATAGAATTTATTCGGCGGCAAGTTGCAAAATAGACATCACTCCCCTCGCACCCATTTAACACAACACGCAAATGTAAAAGTGATTGAAATTTTAACACTTAATTTTAGGAAGCACTTAAATATTGCTATTTCGCCATAGAATTTATTCGGCGGCAAGTTGCAAAATAGACATCACTCCCCTCGCAGCTGCGTGCTGCACGTTTGTTAAACTGAGATATATGAAGACTTTTATTGTGTCAGCCACATAAGAGGGAAAATTTTTATTAATAATTTCTTTCTAGCTTAATGTGTACCAAAGACTTATAGAGGAGACTTAGCTATTTACATTTTCGATTGAAGCAGGGTGAATATTCACAGTCTAAGCGTTTGTGTGTGGAAAAGGCAAAATAAAAAAGGCGACCAGTTGTGTAGTGAACAGGTGCCGCCGCGGAAACAGAATATCGCGGAACATTCGCTTGGTCCGTTGCTTGAATATAATAACAAACAACGATCCCCGCGACCCGTTGGCCTACGAACGTGTATAGTGGAGCGGATAGAGCTCTGAAACTCGCAGATTTAAGGAGATAAATTTTTCGAGGTAGAAAGATATGGGATCATAACCATCTTGTTCAGAAATGTTTAACACGTCAGAATCTCTTTTTACGAAAATTTTGGGTGGTACCGAAAAAAGATATGAGCGATTGAATCTTGAAAAAGTCTATTTTCGCACGGGCTTCTTCCGCAAACTGATGTTTTTTTTTCTCCATAGCCAAGTAACGTAGGTTACTGATTTTTGTTTCACTGATGTACTATTGGGTATGGAACGAGGATATAATTTTTAATGTACTAAATTCCTTCAATTTTAGTTGTAGCTATTTTTTTCCCGACCGGAACATGGCAGAATTGAGAAAGTTCCGACTTTAGTAGTGCTTAACTTTTTTGTTCACGATATGGATTTCAATTTTTTTCCCATATTTGGCTGAATTGAAGCAATACCAACATATGTCCTGCGATAACATACGGTCGCGTTTCAAAAATAAAGTTTTTAGAGCCATTTTTATAACGCCATGTCTAGTGAGCTGTACTGCGCACTGGGAGTGCGAGAGAGAGCCAATTATAGACTATGCACGCGCATTGGAAAAGGAGCGCATTGTAAATACAAATATTGTGGAACTCATCGGCGGGTTATATTAAAAAATGAAATGTTTTTGGTGTAGAAATAATTGAAACCTGTGCAATATTATTAGAACCGCAAATGTACACTAAAATAACATTTTCATTCTCAACTGACCATAATATCAGGGGGAAATTTGAAAACTAAAAATATTATATGCTTTTATTAATATTTGTACAAGTATGCTAATAGTAGTAATAATAATAATAATAATAATACTGAAGGGAGAGAACACAAATCGGACGATGGGTAAACACAACAAAAATTGATGAAAGGTTTTACATAACATAAAACAATATAATATAGTGCAAAACTAAAACTAAAAGTCTGAATCTTCTGAATCATATTGAGGCTCGATATAAACATTTCTGCATTCTTTACATTTGCACAGTTCAGAGTACTTAAGATTTTCTTTGAAACAGTCACATTTCTGAGTAGAGCTTGTCTTATCTGTAGTAAATACTGAGTACCTCCCTAATTTCAACTGGTATGGCAGCTTTCGTCGTCCACACGGGTTTCACGACATTTTCAAGCTTCCACCAACCATACGAAAATATATAAAGTTCCTCCGTGATAGGAATGTGACTGCTCTTCCAAATCTTGATTTGCAGTAGACACCTGAAGATCGGTTTTTGCAATATGGTCACTTTGATAAGTAAGTACATACCTTAAAACGTGTTGCAAAAACGCATCTTCAGTCGGAGGAAGTTCTGCTGCAGATTTCTTGGTTTTCATCGTCATGTTATAACGAAGCTCGTCGAAGTTGGTACAACCCTTTTGCTTGTACAATTTTTGCACAAAATTTCTCGCAGCGTCAACAGCTTCGTTTGCTGGCAGCACTTCAAGGAATTGTAAATTTTCGAATATTTCAGGTGTTTTTATTAAAGAGTCAAACACTGTTTTCTTGTCAATTTTATAAAATGAACTCGTTGAGTCTGAACCTGTCAAAGCATGTACTGTTGGAATTTGATTATATTTCTGTGCGAGTATTTATGCCGGAACATTGGACCTAATCTTCCAGAACATGCTAAATTAATAATGATTGGGGGAGGATTCCATGTTGGTGAAGAATGTAGAATAGTTACAAGCACCGATGTGACAGTCCCGATTCATTTAAGATGTAATCATAAAGAGGCTGACACACGCCTTATTGTGCATCTCATCGAGGACGCAAAATATACGAGAAATATTGTAATTAAAAGTGACGACACGGATGTGCTTGTGCTAGTTCTATACTACATTTCGACAATCGAAATTCTACGACACAAGAATATATTTATAAAAACCGGCCATTCTAATTCATCGACTAATAAAACTAGGTTTATTGATGTTGGTTCGATAGTAATGAAACTGCGTATACCAATTTGTAAAATACTTCCAACAGTACATGCTTTGACAGGTTCAGACTCAACGAGTTCTTTTTATAAAATTGGCAAGAAAACAGTGTTTGACACTTTAATAAAAACACCTGAAATATTTGAAAATTTACAATTTCTTGAAGTGCTGCCAGCAAACGAAGCTGTTGACGCTGCGAGAAATTTTGTGCAAAAATTGTACGAGCAAAAGGGTTGTACCAACTTCGACGAGCTTCGTTACAACATGATGATGAAAACCAATAAATCTGCAGCAGAACTTCTTCTGACCGAAGTCGCGTTTTTGCAACACATTTTAAGGTACCTATGTACTTACTTATCAAAGTGACCATACTGCAAAAACCGATCTTCAGGTATCTACTGCAAATCAAGATTTGGAAGAGCAGTCACATTCCTATCACGGAGGAACTTGATATATTTTCGTAAAGTTGGCAGAAGCATGAAAATGTCGTGAAACCCGTATAGACGACGAAAGCTGCCATACCAGGTGAAATTAGGGAGGTACTCAGTATTTACTACAAATAAGACATGCTCTACTCAGAAATGTGACTGTTTCAAAGAAAATCTTAAGTGCTCTGAACTGTGCAAATGTAAAGAATGCAGAAATGTTTATATCGAGCCTCAATATGATTCAGAAGATTCAGACTTTTAGTTTTAGTTTTGCACTATGTTATATTGTTTTATGTTATGTAAAACCTTCTTTCATCAATTTTTGTTGTGTTTACCCATCGTCCGATTTGTGTTCTCTCCCTTCAGTATTATTATTATTATTATTATTATTACTACTATTAGCATACTTGTACAAATATTAATAAAAGCGTATAATATTTTTAGTTTTCAAATTTCCCCCTGATATTGTGTTCAGTTGAGAATGAAAATGTTATTTTAGTGTACATTTGCGGCTCTAATAATATTGCACAGGTTTCAATTATTTCTACACCAAAAACATTTCATTTTTTAGTATAACCCGCCGATGAGTTCCACAATATTTGTATTTATAATGCGCTCCTTTTCCAATGCGCGTGCATAGTCCATAATTGGCTCTCTCTCGCACTCCCAGTGCGCAGTACAGCTCGCTAGACACGGCGTTATAAAAATGGCTCTAAAAACTTTATTTTTGAAACGCGACCGTATGTTATCGCAGGACATATGTTGGTATTGCTTCATTTCAGCCAAATATGGGAAAAAAATTGAAATCCATATCGTGAACAAAAAAGTTAAGCACTACTAAAGTCGGAACTTTCTCAATTCTGCCATGTTTCGAAAAAAAATAGCTACAACTAAAATTGAAGGATTTTCCTACATTAAAAAGTATATCCTTGTTCTATACCCAATAGTACATCAGTGAAACAAAAATTAGTAACCTACGTTACTTGGCTATGGAGAAAAAAAAACATCAGTTTGCGGAAGAGGCCCGTGCGAAAATAGACTTTTTCAAGATTCAATCGCTCATATCTTTTTTCAGTACCACCCAAAATTTTCGTAAAAAGAGATTCTGACGTGTTAAACATTTCTGAACAAGATGGTTATGATCCCATATCTTTCTACTCCGAAAAAATTTTTTTGTGAGCTACGACGTTCTATCTGCTCCACTAGTAGGCTTCAAAACAAAATCAGCTGTTCCGTAAGGACGCTAGGTCCATTCTAGACGTCTTTGATGTGTACCCTAGGTGAAAAAAGAAAAAACAGTCAAATATTTTGACGGGTTTTTTCTAATTACGAAATAAAGAAAAGTTGTCCGGTTGCCCATTGTAATATAAAACAAGGTAAGAATGCTGAGTGCAAGAAACTGAGAAACAGCTTAGGTCAAATTACACAGAACACGCAGGAAATCAGCGATGTCTTTAATAGCCATTTTGTAAGTATTGCTAGCAACATAATAAGCAATATACAGCATACCAGTAATGGAATAAGAAAGATATATAAACCAGATAGGACACTATATAATATATGAAGAGAACTACAAACACAGAAATTCTAGAAATTATCAAGAATATGAAACCTAATGCTTCCCCGGGCAATGATAATATAAAGGCAAAACTAATTAAGCAACTGAAAGACGTTCTGATCCCATATACCGGGTGGGGATTTAGTGTGTAATCGGTTCATATCTCTGGTACTGCTTAAGATATCAAAATGAAATTTCACATGTATGTGGGGAACGACATGGAGCATTTCGTAAAATTATTTATGTATATACAGGATGTCCACATTCTGAGTACCAAACCAAAGTTCTATTTCTTTAAATGAAAACCCCACAAGTATTTGCGTGATTTCGATTCCCCATAAAATTTCATGAAAATTGATATACTACATGATGTGTTTGAGTAAGGACTATTAAGATATCGACATTTTTGTGTCATTATGGTCCCAAATTTATGACGCTACTGACGTCTACTGACCAAAGCCACCTAATTATTTTTTAATGAAAGGAGTTTACACACTGCTGTATTTGTGAAATCTATAAATACTTTCACCATAATACTTAGGATTATACAAGGTGGTTAAGTTATGCAAAAGGGAATTTTTCTCAAAAATTTCAAATAGAATACCATGTATATTATTTGCACAACTGACAGTCAGTTAACTAAGCTTTGATTTGATGTAGATATTGTCAGGTCTACTACTGAGAGTTTCGGCAGATAATACGATTGAACACCAAAATTTTTGAATTTTATTATTAGTTTATACTCTTTTTGGCGAATTCCCCCTATTCTGTTGCTCAGAACTCAAAATAATGTTTATATTTTGTATTTGCAAATTGGTATCAATATAAACACAATAAATCTTATTGTAAAATTGTTTCTTGATGGTTATATTCTTAAATGTATAATATCTATTTAAACTAGGATATAATGTTCAAACAAGGAGTGCGATGGAAGAAAATATTATCTTTAAGAAATAATCTTGCAGTGGGATTTCTTGTGTTAATGTAAACTTCATTTGCTAAATATTTTATAGAAATAAAATGCAGACCTTTTTTAGAGTTTTGGGTGACAAAATTGGGGAGATCGTCAAAAATAATGTAAAATACTAACGAAACTCTACATTTTTTTATATCAATTGTACATTCTGTCGAAACTTTTACTGGTAGACTTGGCAATATCCACATCAATAAAAAGTTTGATAAAATGACCATCAAGTGTACAAATAATATACATGATGTTCCATTTGAAATTTTTAAGAAAAATTCTGTTTCGCATAACTTAACCACCCTGTATTATCTCAAGTATTATGATAAAATTATTTATAGATTTCAAAAATACAGCAGTGTGTGAACCTATTTCAATAAAGAAATTTTAGGTGGCTTTGGTTAGTATGCATCAGTAGCGTCATAAATGTGGGTCCATAATGGCACAAAAATGTCAATATCTCAAATTTCCTTAGTCAAAACCACATCATGTAGTATATCAATTATATATCAATTTCCATTTAAAGAAATAGAACTTTGGTCTGGTACTTAGAATGTGAACATCCTGTATATACCTAAATAATTTTGGGAAATGCTCCATGTGGTTCTCCACATTCGTGCAAAATTTCATTTTGATATCTTAAATAGTTCCAGAGATTTGAGCCGATTACACACTAAATCCCCACCCGGTATAGTGAAAGCTGTAAATCTCTGTTTGAAGCAGTGCTCTTTTCCTGACACTCTAAAAGTATCCAAGGTGACACCGATTTATAAAGGCGAGAAAGAGGATCCGAATAACTATCGGCCAATATCAGTATTGACTGTGTTCTCAAAAATTTTTGAACATGTAATAAGGAACAGACTATCACACTTTCTTAATACTGTAATTTTTTTCCAAACGTATCAAAATGGTTTCTTAGCAAACAGAAGCACCGAAACAGCTGTCATAAGCTTATTTCTGTATACAGTGAACTTCGGTTATAGCAAACCTCGAGGGACCGGGAAAATCGGTTCGTTATAGCCGATGTTCGGTATAGGCCGCGATAAGAAAAAACCTCATTTTAAACATAAACGTAAATGTATTAACTAAAAACCATGAATTTGTAAAGTAAAAACATAAATTCTTGTCAATGAACTTCATAAACTTATAACGGAAAAACGTGACATCTGTACGATAAAATGGGTACCTACGTATACATACGTATGTATGTACAAACATACATACACGTGGATGTATGCGTATACACCCCAAACAACTGGTATTACTTAAAATAATCTGTTATTTTATTTTGAATTCGGGTATCTACTGCAATTCATCTTTGTTTTTCCATATTGTGCCGACCGTCGATTTAAGCTTAGCGCATATTTGTCGGCATCGGACGGATGGGACGCGCTGGACGCATTTTGATTCTTATTGCATAATACTCGCTGGATTTTAAAAATCCCTTGAATGCGGTCCGCACAAGTGTGCGTTGACTAATTGAAATGCATTTTAAGAATGTGGCTGTTTAAAAAGAGCTCGAAACTTTTTAAATAATAGGGTAAGATCCTGCATCTACTATAGTACGAGAGCCAAAATTTTTGTCTCATAGCATCCCGGCCAAAACCGTATAAAATCTATAGATTAGATGACCCTGGACTGAAAAATACAATTTTCAGACATTTTACGTGCAGCCCATAACCTGAGCGCATTTTCAAAAATGTCAACAAACCCGTCTGATTTCCAGAATGTAGTTAGATGAAAGCTCTGAGATGCAGAAAACACGTTTTTCAGAAGCCGATAGCCCAGCGTCTACATAAGAGACCATTTCGAAAAAAAAAAACAATGAGACAAAAAAACAGTATTATAGCGTCCCGTCTGAAAATCACTTTAATACGTAAATTTGAGTCATTTGATGCGAAAAAATCAATTTTCAGAAAAAAGTCGCACCGCCTTACATTTTTAGAGCATTTCGAAAATGTTAACGAATTTCGGTCAACGGTATCATAGCATTTCGTCTGAAAACAGTTGAACATGATAAAATAAGTTGCCCAGATGTAGAAAAAATTCATATCAGACAAATTGAGTGCAGCATCTAACAAATCAGACAAATATTCGATACTCAACACACACTCCCCTCCCCAGGAACGCACAGATTGCGTATATATATTTTTTTCTTACCATGCTCTTGACGTAGATGCACCTTCTTCTAAAAAATTACCGATTTCATTGCTCGAATCCACTGACGTCGAAATATCAACAACATTTCCCTGACAAACAGTACAATCCTTTGGTACCTACCTTCACGGCCGTAAAATTTTTATAGCATATTGAATGGTACTCTTTGTCTGTATCAACAGTTTTTGGCAAGTCAATTTTTTAATAAATCGATTTTCTCGCAGAATGCTTCTTACTCGGATATTCAGCTACTTCGTTGCACTTATTTAAGGTTTCTTTTGTAAATATTTTCACTTTTGCATTAGTTTTTCGAGTGCAAAACACACAAGTTAAGTTTGACATTTTACAAAAATTGAAACAACCGACAGTCAGTATACGCGAGACAGGCACATAGGTACAACTCGTAAGTTATAGGGCATGGAAGCGTAACAAGAACTGGGCGACTCCGAAACGTTATTTTCCTTTTGGGAATTATAGGCGGTATTGAAAATGTCTGAAAACAGTATTTTGGCAATCTCGGCAGCCATAAAGAACATTTAAAGAAAAAATTAACCGGGATGCTATGATACAGTGTGGTAAAATTTGTTGACATTTTTGAAAATGCGCTCAGGTCAGACGCTGTGCGGAAAATGTCTGAAAACAAAAATTTTAGTAACCAAATAACAAAATCTATGTACATTTTGAATATCAGACGGGATGTGATAATACAGTCAACCAATTTTTTTTGGCATAGCAGAAATAGCCCCTCACGAAGCTGCTGGGTTTCTGATCGTTCTGCCCACTTAAGTCGGGTCTAGGCCCATCTAATCTATCTATTTCATATGATTTTAGCCGGGATGCTACGAGACATGGTTTTGGTCGTGGGCTCTCGTACTACTATGTATACATATATAAAATCGCATCTCAATTATCTATCCCCGATATGGGGTGCAGGTTGCAAAACTCGCCTGAACAGACTCCAAAGAACTCAAAATAGAGCAGTAAAACTATTATACAGTATACATTATCTAACCCCAACACACCTAGTGTACGAGTCTACGGGAATTCTAAATATAAATGAAGTAATAGAACCGGAAACCATAAAACTGATACATAACCTCATAGCCACTGATATCAAACTTGTACGTAACGACGTAATCCATAATTACAACACAAGAAATGCAAACAAAATTCATACAAATTATCATAGACTAACCTCAACACAACATAACTTAACATTTAAAGCCACTCACTTATATAATAACCTACCTGAGAATATAAAAGAAATACAAAATTTGAGCAAATTCAAGACATATCTGCATATTTTTTTATTAGATAAGAGGAAAACAGACTGTTTAGGAATGAGAGCACAATTTTTATGCATGTTTTCCACCTCACTGAAGCATAAAGTACAAAGTACATATTACCAAATAATGGCAATGAAGAGTTACCTGATTTTATATTATGTTTGTTTGTTTTGTTATTTTTTTGCCATAGTATAGTAAGTTTTGATTAGGTATGTTTAAAGTAGTTATAGTTCATTGTATTCATTCTCTTATACAGGGTGTTCATGGAATCATTCTACAATGGCTAACTTTTTTATTTGGAATCTGAGAAAGTTCGTTAAATGGACAAAGTTTAACAACTTTCCGAGAAGAATTTGATGGTGCTGGCAGAAAAACAATCGAGCATAGCATCTTTGAGATATCGCTATCAACTTCCTTAACTTAAATGGAACGACCAACTTTCAATTACACCATCGCATTTAAAATCAAAAAATACGCAAGAAATTATAAGGTGACCCACCACCTACATTCAACTGTTTTGGAGTTGCCGACAACTGTTCACGGAATCGTTCTACAATGGCTAACTTTTTTATTTGAAATCTGAGAAAGTTCGTTAAATGAACAAAGTTTAATAACTTTTCTAGAAGAATTTGATGGTGCTGGCAGAAAAACAATCGAGCATCGCATCTTTGACATATCGCTAGCAACTTCCTTAACTTAAATGGAACGACCAACTTTCAATTACACCATCGCATTTAAAATCAAAAAATACGCAAAGAATTATAAGGTGACCCACCATCTACATTCAACTGTTTTGGAGTTGCGACAACTGTTCACGGAATCGTTCTACAATGGCTAACTTTTTTATTTGGAATCTCAGAAAGTTCGTTAAATGGACAAAGTTTAACAACTTTTCGAGAAGAATTTGATGGTGCTAGCAGAAAAACAATCGAGCGTCGCATCTTTGAGATATCGCTATCAACTTCCTTAACTTAAATGGAACGACCAACTTTCAATTACACCATCGCATTTAAAATCAAAAAATACGCAAAGAATTATAAGGTGACCCACCACCTACAGTCAACTGTTTTGGAGTTGCCGACAACTGTTCACGGAATCGTTCTACAATGGCTAACTTTCTTATTTGGAATCTGAGAAAATTCGTTAAATGGACAAAGTTTAATAGCTTTTCGAGAAGAATTTGATGGTGCTGGCAGAAAAACAATCGAGCATCGCATCTTTGAGATATCGCCATCAACTTCCTTAACTTAAATGGAACGTCCAACTTTCAATAACACCATCGCATTTAAAATCAAAAAATGCGCAAAAAATTATAAGGTGACCCACCACCTACACTCAACTGTTTTGGAGTTGCCGACAACTGTTCACGGAATCGTTCTACAATGGCTAACTTTTTTATTTGAAAGTGGAGATAGATCGTTAAATGGACAAAGTTTAATAACTTCTCGAGAAGAATTTGATGGTGCTGGCAGAAAAACAATCGAGCATCGCATGTTTGAGATATCGCTATCAACTTCCTTAACTTAAATGGAACGACCAACTTTCAATTACACCATCGCATTTAAAATCAAAAAATACGCAAAAAATTATAAGGTGACCCACCACCTACATTCAACTGTTTTGGAGTTGCCGACAACTGTTCACGGAATCGTTCTACAATGGCTAACTTTTTTATTTGAAAGTGGAGATAGATCGTTAAATGGACAAAGTTTAATAACTTATCGAGAAGAATTTGATGGTGCTGGCAGAAAAACAATCGAGCGTCGCATCTTTGAGATATCGCTATCAACTTCCTTAACTTAAATGGAACGACCAACTTTCAATTACACCATCGCATTTAAAATCAAAAAATACGCAAAAAATTATAAGGTGACCCACCACCTACAGTCAACTGTTTTGGAGTTGCCGACAACTGTTCACGGAATCGTTCTACAATGGCTAACTTTCTTATTTGGAATCTGAGAAAATTCGTTAAATGGACAAAGTTTCATAACTTTTCGAGAAGAATTTGATGGTGCTGGCAGAAAAACAATCGAGCATCGCATCTTTGAGATATCGCCATCAACTTCCTTAACTTAAATGAAACGACCAACTTTCAATTACACCATCGCATTTAAAATCAGAAAATACGCAAGAAATTATAAAGTGACCCACCACCTACATTCAACTGTTTTGGAGTTGCCGACAACTGTTCACGGAATTGTTCTACAATGGCTAACTTTTTTATTTGAAAGTGGAGATAGATCGTTAAATGGACAAAGTTTAATAACTTCTCGAGAAGAATTTGATGGTGCTGGCAGAAAAACAATCGAGCATCCCATGTTTGAGATATCGCTATCAACTTCCTTAACTTAAATGGAACAACCAACTTTAAATTACACCATCGCATTTAAAATCAGAAAATACGCAAGAAATTATAAGGTGACCCACCACCTACAGTCAACTGTTTTGGAGTTGCCGACAACTGTTCACGGAATCGTTCTACAATGGCTAACTTTTTTATTTGGAATATGAGGAAGTTCGTTAAATGGACCAAGTTTAACAACTTTTCGAAAAGAATTTGATGGTGGTGGCAGAAAAACAATCGAGCATCGCATCTTTGAGATATCGCTATCAACTTCCTTCACTTAAATGGAACGACCAACTTTCAATTACACCATCGCATTTAAAATCAAAAAATACGCAAAAAATTATAAGGTGACCCACCACCTACAGTCAACTGTTTTGGAGTTGCCGACAACTGTTCACGGAATCGTTCTACAATGGCTAACTTTTTTATTTGAAATCGGAGAAAGTTCGTTAAATGGACTGTATAATTTTTTGCGTATTTTTTGATTTTAAATGCGGTGGTGTAATTGAAAGTTGGTCGTTCTATTTAAGTTAAGGAAGTTGATAGCGATATCTTAGAAATGCTTTGCTCGATTGTTATTCTGCCAGCACTATCAAATTCTTCTCTCGAAAAGCTATGAAACTTTGTCCATTTAACGAACTTTCTCCGATTTCAAATAAAAAAGTTAGCCATTGTAGAACGATTCCGTGAACAGTTATCAGCAACTCCAAAACAGTTGACTGTAGGTGGTGGGTCACCGTATACTTTCTTGAGTATTTTTTGATTTTAAATGCAATGGTGTAATTGAAAGTTGGTCGTTCCATTTAAGTTAAGGAAGTTGATAGCGATATCTCAAAGATGCAATGCTCGATTGTTTTTCTGCCACCACCATCAAATTCTTCTCGAAACGTTATTAAACTTTGTCCATTTAACGAACTTTCTCAGATTCCAAATAAAAAAGTTAGCCATTGTAGAACGATTCCGTGAACAGTTGTCGGCAACTCCAAAACAGTTGACTGTAGGCGGTGGGTCACCTTATAATTTTTTGCGTATTTTTTGATTTTAAATGCGATGGTGTAATTGAAGGTTGGTCGTTCCATTTAAGTTAAGGAAGTTGATAGCGATATCTCAAAGATGCGATGCTCGATTGTTTTTCCGCTAGCACCATCAAATTCTCCTCGAAAAGTTATTAAACTTTGTCCATTTAACGAACTTTCTCAGATTCCAAATAAAAAAGTTAGCCATTGTAGAACGATTCAGTGAACAGTTTTCGGCAACTCCAAAACAGTTGAATGTAGGTGGTGGGTCACCTTATAATTTTTTGCGTATTTTTTGATTCTAAATGCGATGGTGTAATTGAAAGTTGGTCGTTCCATTTAAGTTAAGGAAGTTGATGGCGATATCTCAAAGATGCGATGGTCGATTGCTTTTCTGCCAGCACCATCAAATTCTTCTCGAAAAGTTGTTAAACTTTGTCCATTTAACGAACTTTCTGAGATTCCAAATAAAAAAGTTAGCCATTGTAGAACGATTCCGTGAACAGTTGTCGACAACTCCAAAACAGTTGAATGTAGGTGGTGAGTCACCTTATAATTCTTTGCGTATTTTTTGATTTTAAATGCGTTGGTGTAATTGAAAGTTGGTCGTTCCATTTAAGTTAAGGAAGTTGATAGCGATATCTCAAAGATGCGACGCTCGATTGTTTTTCTGCTAGCACCATCAAATTCTTCTCGAAAAGTTATTAAACTTTGTCCATTTAACGAACTTTCTCATATTCCAAATGAAAAAGTTAGCCATTGTAGAACGATTCCGTTAACAGTTGTCGGCAACTCCAAAACAGTTGAATGTAGGTGGTGGGTCACCTTATAATTTTTTGCGTATTTTTTGATTTTAAATGCTATGGTGTAATTGAAAGTTGGTCGTTCCATTTAAGTTAAGGAAGTTGATAGCGATATCTCAAAGATGCGATGCTCGATTGTTTTTCTGCCTGCACCATCAAATTCTTCTCGAAAAGTTGTTAAACTTTGTCCATTTAACGAACTTTCTGAGGTTCCAAATAAAAAAGTTAGCCATTGTAGAACGATTCCGTGAACAGTTGTCGGCAACTCCAAAACAGTTGACTGTAGGTGATGGGTCACCTTATAATTTTTTGCGTATTTTTTGATTTTAAATGCGATGGTGTAATTGAAAGTTGGTCGTTCCATTTAAGTTAAGGACGTTGATAGCGATATCTCAAAGATGCGATGCTCGATTGTTTTTCTGCCACCACCATCAAATTCTTCTCGAGAAATTATTAAACTTTGTCCATTTAACGAACCTTCTCCGATTTCAAATAAAAAAGTTAGCCATTGTTTTGATTATGTTTAAAGTAGTTAAACATAGTTCATTGAATTAATTCTCTTATATACTTTCTTTTTATTTTTTGCCTCTTTAATAGTTTGTAAGTTTCTGTATGTTGATCCAGATGAGACCATGTATCTCAAGAATCTTTTGTATGCCCTAAATGCTTTTAAATAAAAAAAATTGAAAATATATTATGTATGAATAAAAAAGTTTTATTTAACAATTTAGAATAAAAATTTATTTAACATCATTGTGCTTTCTATTATTACATAGCATGCAAATTTAATTGCACAATTTTGAATGTCCCTCTTTTAGGAGGACACCTCCTTTGAGCGGACAAAAATTTATTGACCATTGTTGTCCGCCTAAGAGAGGTTTCACTGTACTTGCGAGGTTGTCAAAATCCTTAATTTCGTCCAGACTTCTTTCTGCTTCTTTGATTTTCTGCCTTTTTAGATGTTCCGAGCGACGGAGATGGTGATTTTATTTTAGGAGGAAGCTTCGTTGACATATATGTATAACGGCTGATTTTCAAATAATGTGGGAGAGTTTTATTTGATCCCGTAGAACTATTAAAACTGTGCCTTCCGGTCGCTCTATCTTCCCGGATAATAAAATCCTCAGCGAAGTGTTTAATACAAACTCGAGAATAGCTGGTAATTTGAAAATCATCGCGGTGAATACAGTTCAGCCACTTTTTTCTGCAATTCTCATTTCTCGGGAAATGAAAAACGGTTATTTTGTCCGCCGATTTGTAATTTCTTTTGCAGCCCGGTACGCTGCACACGGTCGGCATTTTCCTGAAAGAAACTTTCTTTAACAATGTAAATTGTATAACAGTATACTCTTACCTCTCATAACAGGGGAAACTAAAGTATGTATTTTAATAAGCAATTAATAATTAGGTGACAATGAATTTACATTTGATAATAAATCTGCAGGACTGCATAGATAAAAGACGTGCCTACACTCGGCAGCGTACGGCATATCACGGCATCAGCATCGCTGACATCATCGACGTAGTGGAGATGAGTGTCACGGCTAGAACTATCGGTCGGCTAAGGGTTAAGGTAAGTGTTTAATAATTATTTATATTAGATAAGTTAAAAATTTGTTACTAAATAAATTTTTCACATTTGCGTAAAATATAAACTTTTTAAAATTTAGCATTTTCATTTGGCTCTTTTCAAAAACAAAGATTTTATTTTTTCAAATAGGGTCCCTAATATAAACCTCAACTTGTATACAAAATTTTTTATAGTAGGTATTTATTTTAAGTAATGTTGTTTCACAGAAATTACAAAACGGAATCAAAAGGACGGCCGTAGAAGACATATCCCAAAGATCATCAATACTGGGTACAAGTGAATATTACAACACGGGACCCTGATAATATAAAAAAAGCGTATATAGATCAAGAAAAAGCATTTGCCAGTTTTACCCCAATCGTTAGAAGACGTCCACGAAGCTCTGGAATCTACTGTTATTAAAACAAAAAATAGGGACAAAGACTTTTTATTGGTAAATAACAGGAACTTAAATATAATAATATTTTCTTGTCAAACAAATTTACAATATTTGTGTTTACGACCAAAAATTTATGTAGATGGAACTTTCAATTTTTGTCCGAAATTCTTAACTCAGTTGTTTACTATATGTACATACAGTAGAAAACGGGCATTATATACCTTTAGTATTTATTTTACTTCCAAACAATCTATCTAATACTTACTTTTAGGCATTTCAGCCATTAAAAAGTTATTGTACCAGAATTAGTAAATGTAACTTTGGAGCCCAAAGAAATTGTCAGTGATTTCGAAAAGGCGATACACGTTGGCAAAGAAAATTTGGTCAGATATAAATGTAATAGGATGTAGGTTTCATTTGACACCGTCCTGGTACCGCAAAATTCGAAATGTTGGGTTAGTATCTGAGTACAGGGATCCTAATTCAGCAACACTTTTGGGTTATTATTTCTAAATCCTAACGAAGTAGAGGATTGTTTTGTAAAAGACCTTTACTCAGATATTCCTCAGAATGACAAAGTAATTGAATTTATGCTGATTATCTAGAATAGTGTAACGTATTTCGATTTTACACTATTTATTTACAGTGACTTTATGTATAGGTACAAATATTTACAATGATTAACAGTGATTTGAGAACTTAAAATTAACAAATTGAACAATAAGCAGCAAAATATACAGGGTGGTCACTTTTACAATGTACACCATTGGAGTCTTCTAAACCAGAAGAGATTCAGAGTTGGTCAAATTATAGAAAACGTGCACATTTTCCATGCCCTTTAAGGATCTGAAAAGAAATTCTGGATAGCTCTCGTTGTTCCTGAAATATCCTGAAAAGAATTGAAGTATTGCATTTTCTTATTTCTTCCATATATTATTTATTACTTGAGCAAATGTAATGCCCTTCGGCAGGTTTACATAAGTAGGTATGGGCTATCCACTGGATGTTTCAAAATTTGTCTAAGCCTACTACATCTTTGAGTTTTCATAATCATGGCAACTAGATTTTGTAGATAAGGGGTGAAATTAGTGAATTAGAAAGTTAGATGACCCATGTGCGATACATCGTTGAAATTGTATTTTTTTTCTCTATCCAACCTTATGAAAATCCAGTATGGCGCCCATAAGAAATTCAAAAGTTGACCATGAAAACTTGAAGATGTAGTAGGCTTAGACAAATTTTGAAACATCCAGTGGAAAGCCCATACCCACTTATGTAAACCTGCCAAAGGTCATCACATTCGCTTGAGTAATAAATAATATATGGAAGAAATAAGAAAACGCAATATTTCAATTTTTTCAGGATATTTCAGGAACAACGAGAGCTATCCAGAATTTCTTTTCAGATCCTTAAAGAGCATGAAAATGTGCAACTTTCTTACCATTTGACCAACTCTGAATCTCTTCGGGTTTAGAAGATTCCAATGGTGTACATTGTAAAAGTGACCACCCTGTATACAAGCAGTAATTAACAACAAGCGGTGAAAATTAAACAATTAAGCGAACAATTAAACAGTTAATCACCTAACCTAAACAATCCACAGTACACAAGACCACAGTTTAAACTCTCTCTAAACACTCGTCTTCAACCGACGGTTAATCACATACGAAGACGCCCCGGTACACTTAAAACGCCACCAAAGAATTCGCACTCGCGTACCGTACCGACACTAAACGCGTATCAAGACTTATACTCGCACGGAACTATCAAAACGCCCGGTTCTTATCGCATTCGACATTCGCTTCTAAACTTCAGACTTCAAACTGTAAGACTGTCAGACTGTCCACTCGGCTTCTTGCTTCCCATTTTATAATGGTCTTAGAAGATTCTCGAAAATTATCGATCGAACATTGCTCCAGAAAAAGAATCTTCGAGATAGGCTATTATTTCCGGGAATCATAAACAGCGACAAGGTCGCGCCGTCATAAATCAAAGCCTGCTCGCCGTAAACAAATAATGTGTCACCACCAGGGGCGTCGCTGACGGGGCAAAAGTTCGTATCACTGCCCCCTCCTTAAAAGACTGATCGCCCCGATCAGAAATTATCTCCTTCTTTCCCATGGTACGGAGCAAGCCGGTCCAGATGGACTACCTTCATCTTCGATCGTGGAGAACGCTGAATCCGGTAAACAACGTCGTT
This sequence comes from Xestobium rufovillosum, assembly GCA_963966045.1. Classification (NCBI taxonomy): domain Eukaryota; kingdom Metazoa; phylum Arthropoda; class Insecta; order Coleoptera; family Ptinidae; genus Xestobium; species Xestobium rufovillosum. The sequence goes on along the minus strand of OZ014503.1, from coordinate 1,832,047 downwards.
GATCCTGGTCACTACTCGGTATGGCCCTTCCCAGTTCTTCTGTAATTTCGGCGATCGTCCTTTCTTCCGGGCTGGATTATAAAGCCACACCAGATCGCCAGCTTGGAAACCCACAGAATTCGCTCGGGCATCATACCGCGTCTTCATTCGGTCGCTCTCTAGGCCCATGCGATCCCGAACAGCCTCATGAATTGCATCGAGTCGTTCTGCCAATTCCCGGGAATACTCATCTACAGGCACTGACCTATCTTCAGGATGCCCAAACAACACATCCATTGGCAGCCTCAATTCCCTTCCGAATAGCACACTGGCAGGTGTTCTTCCTGTTGACTCGTGCACAGCTGATCGATAAGCCATCAGGAACAGCGGAATATGTCGGTCCCAGTCTGTCTGGTGTTCATCTACCATTATCCTCAGATGGTTTTCTATGGTCCTGTTGAACCTCTCAACCATACCATCTGACTGGGGATGCAATGGAGTGGTCCTGGTCTTCCGTATTCCCATCAACTTACAAACATTTTGGAACACCGCAGACTCGAAGTTCCGTCCCTGATCAGAATGCAGCTCCATGGGTATACCGAATCGGCTGAAGAAATTATTCACCAGTACTTCAGCTACTGTAGTGGCTTCCTGATTCGGTATCGCATATGCCTCAGGCCATTTGCTGAAGTAGTCCGTCGCAACCAGGATGTACTTATTTCCATCAGTTGATGTAGGAAACGGACCTGCTACGTCAATTGCAATCCTCTCAAACGGAGCTCCCACATTATACTGGCGCATTCTGCCACGGCTCCTTGTCTTGGGTCCCTTGCTTGACGCGCAGTCATCACATCTCCGGCACCAGTTCATTATATCTGTCCTGTAGCCCAGCCAATAGTATCTCTCTCTGACCTTCATCGTGGTTTTATTAACACCTAAGTGCCCCCCACTCACTCCATTATGAGCCTCTGCTAGGACTTCCGGAACCTTGTTCTTCGGCACCACGACCTGGGGCTTTCTCTCTCTTCCGTCGGTGCTTTCCCACATTCTCTTCAGAAGACCGTCTTCGATCACAAGAGAATCCCATTGTGCCCAGTATGACTTCAGGGCCACACTCTTGTCAGAAACTTCCATCCACTCCGGTCTTCTACCAGCTTCTTTCCATCTTAGCAGAGGTTCCAAGGTCTTATCCTTCTGCTGGGCATCTCTCCATGATTGTAGATGCTCCTCTTCAATTTGGATCCGGGTTTGATGGCATCTGATGGGGTGTACATGCTCTTTCAACTCTTGCCTCACGCAGTACTTGCAATCTTCCGGGCAAGGTCTTCTCGAAAGTGCATCAGCATTGCCATGTTTTCTTCCAATCCGGTGTTGTATGACGAAGTTGTACTGCTGCAGCCTCTCAATCCAACGGGCTAACTGACCTTCTGGGTTCTTAAATTGCAGCAACCACTTCAAGGAAGCATGGTCAGTTCTGATAAGAAAATCTTGCCCACACAGAAATTTATGGAAGTGCTCGATGGTCCGCACAATTACTAACAACTCCCTCCTAGTGACGCAGTAATTACGTTCAGGTTTCGACAATGCCTTGCTGAAATAGGCCACAACCTTTTCTTCCCCATTCTCTTCTTGGGATAATACACCGCCTATGCCCACATTGCTTGCATCGGTATCCACAACAAACTTGCTTCCAGACCTCGGATACGTCAAAACAGGAGCAGAACACAGAGCCCTCTTCAACTCTTCAAATGCTCCTCGGCACTCCTTCGTCCACTCATACGGCCTACCATCTTCGGTCAACCGATGCAGGGGCTTCGCAATGTCTGCAAACCCTTTCACGAAACGGCGGTAGTAGGTGCATAATCCCAGAAAGCTTCGAAGTTGATGTTTATCTTTCGGAACAGGCCAGTTCTTTACTGCGTCTGTCTTCTCTGGATCTGTTGCAACTCCTTTGGTGGAAATTATGTGCCCCAAAAACTTAACCTGTTTCTTAAACAGCTGGCACTTCTGCGGACTTAATTTCAGGTTAGCTTGCCTCAATTTCTCGAAGACATCGCACAAGTTCTTCAAGTGCTGATCGAAAGTCTTCCCCATCACGATGATATCGTCGAGGTATACCAGGCAAGTCTTCCAATGTAATCCTCGCAGTACTGTCTCCATCAGTCTCTCAAAGGTGGCGGGTGCATTGCAGAGTCCAAACGGCATTACCGTAAATTGCCACAAACCAGTTCCAGCAGAGAACGCCGTTTTCTCCTTGTCTTTGGGATGCAACTCGACTTGCCAATAACCACTCTTCAAGTCGAGGGTGGAAAACCATCTGGAACCCGCCACTGTGTCTAGGGTATCGTCAATCCGGGGTAAGGGGTAGCTATCCTTCTTGGTGACATCATTCAATCGCCTGTAGTCTACACAAAAACGAGTGGAGCCATCTTTCTTGCTTACCAGCACTACAGGGGAAGTCCACGGACTCTGAGAAGGCTCAATTACCCCTTGTCTATGCATGTCTTTAATCAGGTTGTCCATTTCGGTTTGCTTTGCCAAGGGTACTCTTCTAGGAGCTTGCTTAATGGGAGTATGATCACCGGTGTTGATGGTGTGTTGAATTACTGCAGTCCGTCCTAGGTCACCATCTTGCAATGAGAAGACATCTTGATACTTCATCAGAAGCTGAGTCAGCTTCTCACCCTGTATCTGATCCAGTTGTTGGGAACATTCTTCTACCATCGTTTCCAGGGGAGTCGGTAAACTCTTCGTGGACATCTTCTGATCCTCTCCCTTCTTCTCATTCTTCTTTACCATGGCAATCCTAGATACTGGCTCACACATACCAATTAACGTACCCTTGCAAATCTTCTGGTCAAATTCGGCAATGTTCGCTATCCTTACGAATACTGGACGTTGACCAGGTCTCACCAACGTCTTCCCAATTAGTAATCATTTCTTCACCTCTTCGTACATTGGCTCGACCAATCCCACCAAGCAGCTTGGAGCACCATCCACACGGACCCGTACGATGTTTTCGGATTTGGCAGGCAACACGACATCTTCTTCGACCTTCACTCGGTATACACAGTTCTTCTGCCCAGGAGAACTCATTACTAGTTCTTCTTCTCCAATTTGAAGTACACCGGCGCCAACATCAAGCACAATCCCGTGCTTCTTCATACAATCCAGGCCCAGTATAACTTCATCCACAATGTCGGCTACAAGAACTCTCTGTGGAATGACGACATCTTCCATCCCTATGTCGATTTCCGCCTCTCCATATATAGGTGCTGTCTCGCCGGTAGCAGTAACCAATCCGATATTCTTATTGGTCGGCCTAATTCTCCACTCAGCAACAACATCTTTTCTGACTATGGTGTCACTGGCTCCTGTATCGATGGTAATCTCGGTCTTCCTGCCATCAATAATCCCATCAATCATCAAACTATCCCCAACTGGAGCCAATCTTGACACCTTCACATCTTGTACTGGGGCTTGGTTGGATGGGGCTGTCCTCACGTACCGGTTCTGGCCAGGAGTACGTCGGCATCTACTGCGAAGATGACCTTTTACACCACAGCTCCAACATCGCAGGAAATTCTCCCTTCCATACCATCTTCTGCCAGTCCCCTCATTGTTGTTGGTCTCAGTTCGTTTACGCAATTTCAATCTGACTTTTTCTATTACTTTTTCCAGTAGGTCTTCGTCTGGTTCTTGGGTAAGCAGCTGCCGCACCTTGGAGTATCCTCGGGATGTTTGCTTTGCTGCCTCAAACTCCAAGGCGTGGGCCAAAGCGTCTGCCAAAGCTTTATGTCTAGCTAGCTTCAGCGCCATCTTTGTTTCACTGTCACGCAGTCCCTCGATAAAGTTTTCAACAGCCAGGCTCTCCAAAAACTCCTCCGGGGCTGTTGGGTACGCCAACCGGACTAAACGGGCGATGTCGGCCTCAAATTCTTGCAGGGTCTCATTGGAGCGCTGAGACCTACCCTTTAGCTGTGCCTGGTGGACTTGCTGGAGGTGTTGATGGCCATACCTCATCTCCAGGCGCTTAACTATCTCCTTATAATCAGCCTGTTGTTCTGCTGTCACGGTATCCAAGATGTTCAAGGCGTCCCCTCGGAGTGCCACCACCAAATTCACCGCCTTCTCGGTACTGGCCCACTGGTTCGCCACTGCCGCTGCCTCGAACTGCTTGATGTATGTATGCCACGAGGACTTTCCATCAAATGTAGGCGGCTTCACCTTGACAATAGGAGCTCTTCTTTCTTCGTCCAATCCAGTATCTTCAGTCTTCAATGTCTTCTTTTTCTCCAGTTCTGCCACTCTCTCAGTTATCTTCGATATTTCTTCATCCATCACCTTTCTTATTTCTTGTGTTTCTTCTGTAATTCGGGTCTCTAGTAGATTGGTTCGTGTTTCCAGTTGGTCAGTTATTTCGGTAATTTTCGCAGCTACCTGTTCTTGACTTCTTTCTATGGTTGCCTTCATCTCTTCTTGGCTGTTCTTCATTTCTTCTTGATTATTCTTCATTGCTTCTTCTAGATGATTCTTCATTTCTTCTTGGGTGATCTTCATTTCTTCTTGACTTCTCTTCACTGTTTCTTCGAGGTGGTTCTTCATTTCTTCTTGACTGCTCTTCGTTGTTCCTTCAAGGTGGTTCTTCATTTCTTCTTGACTGCTCTTCATTAACTCCATAAAAGCTTGAAGTTGCTGCTCCATCGCGGCGGCTCTTCTTGTTACTGGCATAAACTCTTAAAACACAAACACCAGTCTCAAACCACTACCAGTCACTATGGAGTCCAAAAACGTCGAAATTTTCACTCAGCTCGGCCAACTTCTAGAAAATTCTTCAATTTTCCACCGGCTTCCACGACGTTCTTCACTTTTCTTGGCTCCGGAAATCGCACTTCTGACACCAGTTGTAACGTATTTCGATTTTACACTATTTATTTACAGTGACTTTATGTATAGGTACAAATATTTACAATGATTAACAGTGATTTGAGAACTTAAAATTAACAAATTGAACAATAAGCAGCAAAATATATACAAGCAGTAATTAACAACAAGCGGTGAAAATTAAACAATTAAGCGAACAATTAAACAGTTAATCACCTAACCTAAACAATCCACAGTACACAAGACCACAGTTTAAACTCTCTCTAAACACTCGTCTTCAACCGACGGTTAATCACATACGAAGACGCCCCGGTACACTTAAAACGCCACCAAAGAATTCGCACTCGCGTACCGTACCGACACTAAACGCGTATCAAGACTTATACTCGCACGGAACTATCAAAACGCCCGGTTCTTATCGCATTCGACATTCGCTTCTAAACTTCAGACTTCAAACTGTAAGACTGTCAGACTGTCCACTCGGCTTCTTGCTTCCCATTTTATAATGGTCTTAGAAGATTCTCGAAAATTATCGATCGAACATTGCTCCAGAAAAAGAATCTTCGAGATAGGCTATTATTTCCGGGAATCATAAACAGCGACAAGGTCGCGCCGTCATAAATCAAAGCCAGCTCGCCGTAAACAAATAATGTGTCACCACCAGGGGCGTCGCTGACGGGGCAAAAGTTCGTATCAATAGAATAGAATAGAATGAGCTTTTATTTAGCAACAAATGCTATTTACATTTGAACATAAATACTTAATAGAACAACAAAAAAAAATTAAAGTAACATATGTAACAGAAATACATGTAACCATCAGCTTTCCATATAGTACCTTTTCAGCTTAAAATGCAAATGAAACTTAAAATTGATAATGAAATAACCCAAAGAGTTGATAAATTTAAGTATCTTGGAATATGGATAGATCAGCAATTAAACTTTAAGTGCAATATTGATTATGTAGCTAAAAAATGGGTAGACGGGTTGGAATACTGTGTAGACTTAGTCGTACGTTGTCAACTAGTACTAAAGTACTATTATATAATACCTTAGTATTACCATATTTGGACTATTGCAGTACTGTATGGTTTATGTGTTATAAATCTGGAATTGATCAGCTCCAAAAGTTGCAAAACAGGGCAATGCGTTCCATACTATGTTGTGACAGATACACTAGTGTTAGTGGTATGTTGAGGGTGTTGGGATGGATGTCGGTCAAGGACAGGATACATTATAGTGCTATACGATATTTTTTATTTATAAGAAGTTACGCCATTAGTGGTAACATTTAATACCAACCATACACTCTCGCGCTAGCGCAGTAGGTTTAAGACTACATGTGTTTAAGATTGGCATCAATTTAAGCTGTTGCCAATATTTTGACGAACGATAATTGACATTCGATATTGACAGTGTATCGTGATTGACAGTTTGTTTGACGCACGACAACTTTCAGACGTGTTTGTGTTGCAATTCTCGCTATTTTCCTAAAGTGTTCAATTTATACTGTTTCCTGATTTTACAAAACAGTTTTTTTCAAAACTAATTTTGTCATTTTACTTCGACGATGCCAAAAGCAAAACTTCTGTCTCGCCAGGCGAAAGAAATGGTTCTTTCTTTGGTGGAATATATTGAGAGAGAACGAAATTCTGGAGGAGCTTTATTGCCATTATTGCAGTCTGTGAGAGAGGTAATTGGAGAAACTTAGCATTACCATTGTTTAAAGATTTAAACAATGGCATTACTTAACTCATTTATAAAATATGTATTAATTTTAGCGTGTTGCAGATGCTTTGAAGTTACATGTGTCAACAGTAAATCGTCTGTCCGCAAAAATAAATGTTGATGAGGTTGTCAGAAGTCCTAAAAAACCAAGACCTAGCAGAAAACCCGTAACAGTAGTAGACTCCTCAGTCCAGGTTGCCATTCGAGATGTTATTTATGATATGTATAAGCAGAGTAAGCTCATAGTTGTTTTTAGTTATAGCATTTCTACGGTTACTTTGTAGAAGACCAGCCCGTAACCATCTCAAACTTATTGAAGAAATTGAAGGATCGGTACATATTCACCGGGTGCCGTACGTCGCTTTGGAAAGTCCTCAACAACATAGGATTTAAGTGGAAAAAGGATACTCCCCGCAGAGGTCTAATGGAACTCAATTATATTGCTTCGAAGAGAGTGCATTTTCTTAGTAATTATATGCAGCATAAGAATGCCGGGTTGTATAAATTTGTGTTTCTTGATGAAACTTGGATCTTCCAAAATGGGACTATTGCTCATTCTTGGCAAGCTGACGATGTAAGATCTGTGAAGTCCACAAAAGTGGACGGCAAGAGGTATTTTCTTGAAATCAAAGGATTATGTATTATATTCTTAAGAAATTACTAATTTTAGATATATTATTCTACATGCTGGAAATGTGGATGGTTTTATCCATGGTGCGGAATTGGTATTTTATTCTGCTACAAAACACGCCGATTATCACGGTGAAATGAACAGCGCAAACTTTTTGCAATGGTTTGAGAATCAACTCCTCAAACATTTAGAAGAACCATCCGTTATCATAATGGATAATGCCTCGTACCATAGTACCTTAAAAAATAAATGTCCCACTTCTGCTACGAAGAAGAGTGATATTCAGCAATGGTTAACAACAAATAGCATAGCCTTTGATGCAGAAATGTTGAAACCACAACTCTTGCAAAAAGTTCTAGAGTAAGTATACACAAAATTATTTTTAAGAACTGAACATTTATTATTGTAATCCTTCCCGCCGCAACAAACCACCGAAAGTCTACGAAGCAGACACACTGGCAGAATTTTATGGACATAAAGTTCTTAGGCTGCCTCCGTACCATTGCATATTCAATGCGGTTGAACAAGTGTGGGGATTTACCAAGTCGTACTACAACAAACATGTTGGTCGCGAGGGTAGTCAGGTAGAGCATTGCATTGCTTTATGGAAAGAAGCACTTCAACAAGTTGGACCGAATGTCAAACTGCATTAGACATACCGAAGGTGAGATTCAAAAGTGGTGGGATAGGGAACGCCACATGGATCAACAGGTTATTTCTCCATTAATAATTAACAACGAAAGTGGAAGTGAAGATGACTGTAGTGATGATGAAGAATCTGACAGCTAAGATAGGGTGGTTTGCAGTATCTTAGGGTGTACTGACTGCTAGATTTTGATTGTTTAAGAGGGATAATGTATCTTCAATACTGAAATTTCAGATTATACTTTATTATTGTGTAAAGTGACATTAGCCAGGCACATAATATGTTCATTTGTTGTAATTTATAATTGCTGCTTGTAATTCTATTTATAGGATCTATGAATTTATGCAGTGTTTTTCTTGTTCAACTTGTGCATTCATAATTTTGTGTTGGCTCAAAAGTTTAGGATTGTTTTAACTTGAATTAAATTTATCAGCAGTCCAACAATAAAAACAATGTTTTTTTTCAAATTGGATCAGTAAAGAGATTGTATCAACAAATTTATAAGACTTGATTAGTGACATGTTATTACATATTCAAATAAATTAGACATTCTATCGGTTACTTTGGCTTCCGGGCAAAGACAGCATCATGGATTGGCTGGATGCTGACGTATCGTCCACTATCACAAGGGACATCCTCAGGGCTGCTGGGCTGGCACTGAACTGATAGGACTAAAATCTGAGGGCTTATTTATACCTGAAGAGTGGTCAGTCAACCGGGAATGATTTGGATGAATTGCTACCGTGGAGTGTGACGGTTTCGGGCGACTGATGATGTGCTTCCATGTATTTTGTAGGTAGAAGCCGTTGTCACGATTGACACTGAGGGGATGTTTGATGATTTCTATCGATTCCATAATCTTCCTATTGTAGAAATTTGAGGTTCGGGCTAGAACTTTTGTCTCCGAGAAATTGATTTGATGAGCAGTGTCTAACCTGTGCTCCGCCAATGCTGAACCACCTGAATTGAGCAACCTCGTACATCGTTCATGTTCAGCAACAACATGCACCGCCTAGTCTCACCGATATAAACAAGTCCACAAGAACAAGGAATACGATACACACCTTCCCTGTGCAAAGGTAAGGGATGATGATGAGATAACCCATTGAGGTAACGGTCAGTGTGAGTAGGTTTCCTGTAGACCGAATGACCGAGAGTACCATCAAGATTACGACTTACCAGGACATCTAAGAAGGGCAACTTTCCTTCAACTTCAACCTTCATGGTGAACCGAATATTGGGGTGATGAGTATTGAGATGGCCTAGGAATTGATCTAAAGTTGCGCGACCATGTGGCCAAATTACGAAAGTATCATCGGCATACCTGAACCAACATTTGGGCTTAAAGCTATAAGATTCAAGGGCCTGTTCTTCGAAAGACTCCATGAAGATGTTGGCAACCACAGGGGACAAAGGAGAACCCATGGCGGCACCTGAGACTTGTTCTTAGAATTGTCCACGAAACAGGAAATATGTGGAAGTGATGTCCCTTGTGATAGTGGACGAATGTCGGCATCCAGCCAATCCATGACGAGGTCTTCGCCCGGAAGCCAAGGTAACCATTAAGACAATGGCCGCGGAAGCCTACAGCATCATAGATATTCTATCCATTATTAATTGATAGATTGATTGATTAAACTTAATTTTGAGGGGCAATACGAATCATTTTTGTTGTACGATTCATATGACACGATTTCAAAAAGTTTCGTATCGCCTACACGTAATATGGAATTTTGTAAATTATTAATTAGTTTAATAAATTAGTCTTGCTGCACTGGCAGGCAAGCCAACAGATAGAAATTTATAGGGGTAGGGGTCTACTACAAAATTACAAAATTCATGTATTTACTATTTGTAATCAAATGAAAGCATTATTCAAGCAAGCTAAAACAGGATAATTCTAACAAAAAGAATTGTCTGCTAAAAAATGCATACATTTATTTCTTGTATCGGAATATTTATTAAGAGTAAAATACAAAACTCAAAAAATAACAATATAGAAAACAAAAATGAATAGGAGCTGTTGAAGAAATTTTCAACAGTATTTATTTCACACCTGGTATAAGTTAAGCAGTTATTCAATTCACACTTGGGCTTGGGCTTACTTCCGGATTTCCTCTTAGAAAGTTTTGGTATCTATATGCTTCGACCTTTTGGTTAACTGTTTTAAAGTTGTGTTTTACATTATTCCTTTGTACGCATTTAGAAGCAAGTTAATACCGTTCGATTTTGGTTATCCTGAAGAACGCATGATCTCAAATTACACGTTCTTGCTGAGGTGTGAAAACTGCAGTCCTGCCAAGGGAATATGACTTTTCTGCTTTAAGCTCATTCTAATTTTCGAATGACAGCTGAGTTTAGCTTCGTGCACTTTTTTAATCTTCCTCCATGTCTACCTTGCATACTTGCCCATCTGCAAAGTTCATTTCTTCAAAACATACCTACACATACTTTTCACTTTTGATGAACACCAGCTAAGATGGTACGTGTCAACTCATCCATTGATGACAGGGTCATCTTAGTGGATTGTACATAAAAGCAGAAATTGCTGATAATCATGTAGTTAATATTTTCTGATTTTACTATTTGGTAGAAATTCATGATGAATTGAAAAATTACTACGCGTACTACCAATATAACGATATATCGTTATTTGCGCGTAGTAATTTTTCAATTCATCATGCTGATAATCAAATAACCATTCAATGCACCAAACAAATCTAGGTGTACTGAAAGTACCTGTGATTGATCATACTTCAAGCGCATGCATTGGTATTATCCTTGTCTATCATATATACTAGTCTGCTAATCCAATGCAATTTATTGGAAACCGGTTTTTGGACGCCACGTATTTTAGTTCTGGACGCAGCTGGTTAGATGGGGCTCGATACGCTTAGTAAACTTCCAGTTATCAATCTGCTATCGTGGCACTTTAGTTGATTTTATTGTTTAACAGATGCCAGGCACGGCAATTTTAATTCTGGGGTGATGCGAGACGGCGCCAGCCGGCACGACGGGACGTTGCGGAATAAGATATCAAATAAGCTTTTATGTTCCCGCAGGGTATGGCGGCACGCTTTGTCGCTTGTCGGGGTAACACCTGCATGAAATTTATGCATTTACAATACTTTTTATGTCCAATTTTGTCTTTCCGAATTTGTTCAAATATTGCATGTTTTGAATGTGTATGGAAAACCGCAGACCAACTGGTTTCGTCCTTCTGGGACTCATCAGTACGGTGCTTTCCCCCACACACTCAAACCATGCAATTTAATCTTGCTATATATGCTGCCGCGCTCTGGACAGATATCAGCAAGTGACAACTATGTACTTTGAGTAATTATCTAGTATTAATTAGTGGTACTGATGAGTCCCAGAAGGACGAAACCAGTTGGTCTGCGGTTTTCCATACACATTCAAAACATGCAATATTTGAACAAAGACCTGCTTAAAAGCACGTACGTACATGGGGACAAATTAGGATTGTTTCAAAGCCATCTTAGATGGGGTAGCAGTCTGAAACGTCTCGTAGTACAAAAAATCTGGATTTAGTTCTATAATTCAATGCCTGGCGGGGTATTTGCCAGAGGAGTAGTTGTTCGAACGGTCCAGTACCACTAATTAATACTAGATAATTACTCAAAGTAGTTGTCACTTGCTGATATCTGTCCAGAGCGCGGCAGCATATATAGCAAGATTAAATTGCATGGTTTGAGTGTGTGGGGGAAAGCACCGTACTGATGAGTCCCAGAAGGACGAAACCAGTTGGTCTGCGGTTTTCCATACACATTCAAAACATCCAATATTTGAACAAAGACCTGCTTAAAAGCACGTACGTACATGGAGACAAATTAGGATTGTTTCAAAGCCATCTTAGATGGGGTAGCAGTCTGAAACGTCTCGTAGTACAAAAAATCTGGATTTAGTTCTATAATTCAATGCCTGGCGGGGTATTTGCCCGAGGAGTAGTTGTTCGAACGGTCCAGTACCACTAATTAATACTAGATAATTACTCAAAGTAGTTGTCACTTGCTGATATCTGTCCAGAGCGCGGCAGCATATATAGCAAGATTAAATTGCATGGTTTGAGTGTGTGGGGGAAAGCACCGTACTGATGAGTCCCAGAAGGACGAAACCAGTTGGTCTGCGGTTTTCCATACACATTCAAAACATGCAATATTTGAACAAAGACCTGCTTAAAAGCACGTACGTACATGGAGACAAATTAGGATTGTTTCAAAGCCATCTTAGATGGGGTAGCAGTCTGAAACGTCTCGTAGTACAAAAAATCTGGATTTAGTTCTATAATTCAATGCCTGGCGGGGTATTTGCCCGCGGAGTAGTTGTTCGAACGGTCTAGTACCACTAATTTCCGAATTTGTTCACATATACCAGCCCCAATTATTTGAATGGCCTTACTTCCTTCACTCATGGACAAAAATGTGGAATATTTTTGATTTTATTTATTTCTCGGGAAACTTTGTTACGAACAGCTGCGGCAGCATTTTATATTAGATACTGAAGCATCTAGTAAGCCTGGCAATAACAAGCAAGTATCAGAAACTGTCATTGTGTTCTAAAAATCGAATTAAGTAAACCTCGTGTTCACACCTGACTTTTAACTTTTCCAAGTCGGTAAGTCTACTCGTCAACCTAGGTGTGCAGAGGTAAAATTTAACATTTGTTGATTATTCTGTAGCATTACTGTCTTCAATAATGCCAGCAGTTCGATGTTGCACTGAAGTTGAAGTAGCAAAGGTTGTAAATTTGTCAAATGTTGGTTGGAGACAAAGCCATATTGCAGGATTTGTTGGAATAACTCAGTCTGCAGTTTCAAAAATTTTAAAAGGCACAGATAAACTGGAAATTTCAAGAAGAGCCCTGGCCAAGGACGGAGACAGTGTACAACTCGCCGGGATGACAGATTTTTAATGTTGCAGTCACTACGAGATCATACCTTAACATCAACTCATTTAAAAAACCAACTTTTAAATGCGAAGCAGGTTAATGTTAGCTCCAAAACAGTTCGGCGAAGGTTGAAGGAAGCAAATTTGAAAGCGAGACGGCCTGCTAAAGTCCCTCGACTCACTCAGAATGCTAGGGTTCGCAGACTACAATTTGCTAGAGCATATGGTGACTGGACGATTGGCCAATGGAAGAATGTTATGTTCACCGACGAAACAAGAATCGTACTGTGGAAGCCAGATGGACGTAACCATGTGTACAGAAGAATTGGAGAAAGATATTCCAACTGTGCACTAACTCCAAACGTCAGTTTTGGAGGAGGTGGGATAATGTTTTGGGCAGGCATTGTTGGGAGGGTCGTACAGAATTTGTAGAAGTGCGTGGAAGGATGACAGCTGACAATTACGTTGAAAACATCTTGTCGGAACATGTTGTGCCATACGTTGACTTCATTGATTACAACAGATTCATCCTATTGCATGACAATGCACGACACATGCTGCTGCAATTGTAAACTGGTATCTTAATGATGTGGGAATCCAAAGTTTGGACTGGCCACCATACAGTCCAGACTTAAACCCAATAGAGCACTTATGAGATCAACTAAAAATTCGTATTCGAGCCAGGAATCCTGTGTCAATGACGCTAAATTAATTCAGATTTGCCGCACATCAGGAGTGGGATGCAATTCCACAAGAATGTATACAAGTATACAAAATTTAATCTCCAGCATGCCTAGAAGAATGGAAGCCGTAGTCAGCGCTCGGGGAGGCAATACTCAATATTGAGCAGCCCATGTTTTGTAACTGGTTTCGTTCTTTTGGTGTTAATGTTTGTCAGACCGTAATTTATCCATTCTATACATATTCAACTATTTAAGTTTTTATTATTTGGTGTTTATTGAGGAGTTACTTGATTAACCGTTGTTATTAGATTACTCTTAAAATAGACAAAGATAACTTGATTCTTTAGTTTTCTATCTTCGTAATCTGTTATTATGAAAATTTAAAAATATTCCATATTTTTGTCCATGAGTGTAGATCCCAAAAATAAAAATTAAGAGACAGCCCAAAAAGATGTTTTACTCTCGACGTTTTAACGTATTATTCGAAAAATCAAAAAGCGCACTTCGTCCCTTTAATGCAGAAGTAACTTAAGTCCAAAAACTAAATTTTACAGGAGACGATTTTTTCTTCTCGCAAGATTATTTATGCAAATACCTAAACCAAAATAGGCCAACTTATTTGAACAGGTATTGTTTAATGAATCATATAATAAATATTAAAAAATGTTTGTGGTAGCATAAAACTTGGGACATAGAATACTTTTTAGCATATATAGTATTTCAAGTCCAAATATGGACACAAGTTTGCTATTTGTTTTAGGACATAGGCTAGTTTGCATTTTTAAGGTCTAAAATTTTTGTACATACATATTATTATTCGACGAAAAATTAAACTAGTTTTGAATTGAAAAGATTTATTTATAATATAAACAAACTAACACTCATACGTAACATGCTATCTGCATATAAAAGTTTTAATATGATGAATATTCGGAACATAATGAAAGACGTATTGTTAAATTTTTTCTAAAAATGGGTTGTTATGATTATAAATAAAGTTCCAAGCCTAGCTTCAATAAAAAATATAAGAAAACTTAACACAATATTAGGTAAACATTCTAATAAACTTAACTTCAGTACTATGCATTATGCAACCCGACTCATCATAAAGTTGTCAGTTCGAAGACTGGTTGGACGCGTACCTCCATCTTTTCCTATCCTGAGCCACCCTACGCATTTCCCTAAAATTTGAACATCCTACATCCCTAACTATTTGAGAGCAGCAGTCTAATCTGGGCCTACCCCTACCTCTTTTTATTCCTATCTCTGACTCTAGTAGATATGTCGCGAACTAAGCCTTCGTGCCTCAGAAGGTCCTATCTCACCTATTCTTTATCGACTTCCATAAATTTCGCTTTTCTCCAATTCTTTCTAATACCTCTCTGTTGCTAACCTTATTTAACCGCAGTATCTTCATCATGCGACTATAGCACCAAATTTCAAATGCTTCTAATTTTTTCCTATCTGCTTCTCCTATCGTCAAAGTTTCGCACCCGTACAATGCCGTACTCCATACATACGTGTATCATTCCCGAGCATAATAGTTGTTTCTTTTTATTAAATGCAACTCGACCCTGCGCTATTCTTTGTTTTATATCTCTAGAGCTCCTACCATCGCGCAGTGTCGTAGCTACCCATGTTGGCGCCCAAGGCAAACATTTAATTTTGCGCCCCTAATACCACCATCCATGAGGGTACAATAAATTACTTCATTAGGTTTCAAAATAAAAATGCACTACACATTTTTTAAATTCAGAGGGATTTTATTTCCCTATCATTATGCACGAACGAAATGACAAAAGATTGAAGATGACAATATAGGTAATTTTACTCGTAATTTTACGTGACAGAAAGCGTCCCGTTAATACCTTGTCCGGGAAGCTGGACAAAACTCCTAAAAACGGGACTGTCCCGGAAAAAAACGGGACGTCTGGCAATCCTACTTCTTGCGTTCCTCCCCGCGTTCCTCTTATTTCTCTTCTTTTTTCTTTCTGAATTGCGCCCCTGGTGGCTTTTTTGGCGGCAATATTTTGTTTCAATGTTTATATTTGATATTATCGTTGATTGTGAAGGACTTCTCTATCACCGATAATGTTCATTAGTTCAACATTTACTTACACTTAAACTTAAATTCAATCAGATATTTGAATCTGGTGACTAAGTTAAGTGAATGAACTTAAATTTTCATTCTGTATTATTTATAGTTTTTCTCTCCCCTACGCGAGCTATAAAATTTAGAGAGAGCTGTTCTGCTGTAGTATGCTGTGCCACAGCATTCCGTCAAAACCGCTTCGATTTCGTTCAGAAAGGGTTAGCAACAGAGAGGTATTCGAAAGAGATGAAGAAAAGCGAAATTTATGGAAGGCAGTAATGAATAGGAGAGATAGGATGATAGGGCACCTTCTGAGGCACGAAGGCTTAGTTCGCGACATACTAGAGTCAGAGACAAGAATAAAAAGAGGTTGGGGTAGGCGCAGATTAGACTAACTGCTCTCAAATAGTTAGGGATGTACGATGTTCAACTTTTGGGGAAATGCGTAGGTTAGCTCAGGATAGAAAACGATGGAGGTATGTGTACAACTATTCTTCGTAGTGAAAACTTTATGATAATGATAGTCTTCTTTTCAGTAACAAAACAATTCCTTTTTTGTCTGCATCGAAAAAATAATATATACCTAGGGTTAAGTATAATATATACCAGGTTAGTAGATGGGGTGAACAAGTCTAACTCCATACTAATTTGTCGCACAAGCTCATGGAATAGATGGGTTTAAACACTTGATTATCGCAAAACAAACCTATGTCCACGCTAAACTATTGTAAGTGCAGTTTCAGTTAAATTAGAACTAGTCTAAGTCCACACTAATGGGGAAGATGGCATACTTAAAGAAAGCAGAACAAACCTAAGTCCCCACTTGGTATTTACATATAATAAGCTTAATATTAAACTTGTGATAGTTCTGCATGAAAATTTTATGCGTTAGCGGACTTAGGCTTATTTGTTATTTTGTTCTATGAAGCTTATTATAAGATATGGACATAAGTTACTTCTGCATATAATCCGCAGGGTCCTAATGTATCTGTATCTATTAAAACCTGAAATTTGACAAAAATGGACTTAGGCTAGTTCTGCATTAAAGGGACGACTTGTTTTTTCCAGTAACTTTCGTTTTTGAAAACATTTTGAGGATCTGTTGCAGCACCGTAGCCAGGGTCAAAACTTAGGGGGGGGGGGGGGGGGGGGGGGCTTATGAATTTTTTGAGGGGGCCTAAACAAAATATTTGGTAGGATGTCTCTTGGAATATGCGATTAAAATTATTCTAAAAATTGGAAATTATAATACTTTACTAAACTAGATAAATTGATAAATACCTATATAGCTAGTTTGAGGATATGGATGCAATAAACAGTACATAAATATGACTAATTCTCGTAAAAAATTGAACAACGAAGAATGAAAAAACTATTCAGTAGAACTTCACAATAAACTAAAATAAATAAATATTCTTTGTAAATTTTTATTAGTAGGTACAGTAGAACCTCTATTATCCGTGCGCGGATTATCCGGCATGCGGATTATCCGTGCGGCACCTAAGAATTTGTTTTGACACGTTTCCTTGTGTTTGCATTAGTTCAGTTTAGTTTGCTTTGCGTTATTACGTCACGTATAGTTTGTTATATATAATAAAAAGTATTTGGTTTATGTTATGTTGCATATATACATAGGTAGTTTGTTTTATGAAATAAAAAGTATTTACTTTATGTCATAATATGTATAATATAAAGCTTGTTATGTGAAATAAAAGGTATTTGGATTATCCGTGTTTTTCAATTATCCGTGAGTTACCCGGTCCCGTAAGGCACGGATAATAGGGGTTCTACTGTACTTATTGCTGTTTAGTGAGTTTTTGTATTATTTTCGTGACTATATCGACATCTTCACCATGCCGTTTACTCTTGTAGAAAATTGGGACACGTGTGATTTGGTAAGCTTATAAAAAATGAATTTCGATCTATCGCATGCTACGCCGAATTATTTCTTGGACGGGAATAGCCGAAGCAAAGAAGGATGGAGAAAAAGGCGGAAGACATATTAGGAGAAGATCAGTTCGGATTTAGACGAAATAGAGGAAAGAGGAACGCGCGAGGCCATTCTAGCTTTATGAGTAATTATAGAAAAAACGATAGAAAAGAGAAAGAGCATCAGGATTTGTAGATTCAGAAAAAGCCTTCGACAACGTAAAATGGGGGAAGATGTTCGAAGTGCTCAGAAAGGTAGGGATGAAAAGAGAAAGAGCATCAGGATTTGTAGATTCAGAAAAAGCCTTCGACAACGTAAAATGGGGGAAGATGTTCGAAGTGCTCAGAAAGGTAGGGATGAAATATAGGGACAGAAGAATAATACATAATCTCTAGAAGGAGCAAAAGGCAGTTATAGAATGTGAGCAGGAACGAAGGGAAGTAGATATCCGGAAGGAAGTGAGACAGGGATGTGTATTGTAACCTCTAGTTTTCAACTTATATATCGAAGATGCGATTAATATTGTTAAGGACAGAACAGCCTCAGGAATGGATGTACAGGGTCAAACTATTAACTTGCTCATATTTGCGGATGATATAGCAGTATTAGCATCTAGCAAAGAAGAATTAGGAGCGGCTTTGAATGAAATGGAAGCAGTTTTGACACAGGGCTACGGCATGAAAGTCAATAAAAAGAAAACTAAAATTTTGGTATGTAGGGGATGTGAAAATAGAACTAAAGTTGACATACAAATAGGAAATGAGAAGATAGAGGAGGTCGCGGATTTCTGCTATTTAGGAAGTAAAATAACTCAAGACGGTAGAGCACAAAAGACATAAAACAAAGAATAGCGCGCAGGGTCGAGTTGGGTTTTACAAAAAGAAACAACTGTTATGTTCGAGAACGGTTAATATAGAGACTAGAAAGAGACTCTTAAAGTCGTATGTATGGAGTACGGCATTATACGGGTGCGAAACTTGGACAATAGGAGAAGCGGATCGAAAAAGAATAGAAGCGTTTGAAATGTGGTGCTACAGATGCATGATGAAGATACCATGGATAGATAAGGTTAGCAGTAAGGTATAGGGAAGTATTAGAAAGAGTTGGGGAAAAGCGAAAGGTATGGAAGACAATAAAGAGTAGGAGAGATAGGATGGTAGGACACATTCTAAGACACGAAGGATAATAGTTCGCGACATACTAGAGTCAGAGATAGGAATAAAAAGAGGTAGGGGTAGGCCTAGATTAGACTACTGCTCTCAAATAGTTAGGGATGTAGGATGTTCTACTTTTAGGGAAATGCGTAGGTTAGCTCAAGATAGAAAAGAGTGGAGGTACGCGTCCAACCAGTCTTCGGACTGAGAACCTTATGATGATGATAAGAATAGCCGAACCGGACGTGCGTCCTAAAATTATACAGGAAATTAAGGAACAAAACAGATATTTTTGTACAGAAGAGGGGGAGAAAAGATTTAATTTGGGATGCACAAACGGGCCTTAAGTACCTACATAGCTGTATACAGGGTGTCCCAGAACAACGGGGCAATATTTCTGGAGCATATAGTTTGGGTCAAAATAACACTTAAATAACATAAAAAAAAAAATTCTAGGACGCCTCCCTTCGAAGCTATTCGCCATTAAAAGTAAAGTCCCGAAGAAGGTTTTTTGCTGGTAACTTTCAAACTACTGTATCGAATGTTATAAAATTTGGACTGTAGGCATAGTAAGCAAGTATCTGTGAGCGAGTGACATGACATCTTCCGTATCTTGTCTAGGAAGCTGGGGGTTGAACACCCCTAATGCTTTTCATCCCTTAACTTTTACGTTGGTGCTTTTAACGAATTTGCAATGAGATTTTTAAATTCCTCAAACAATTTTCTCAAAAAAAGGTACTCTTTTTTGAAACCGTTAAAACGGCCCGTTTCAGAGAAAAAAAATGTATACAAAGACATGGTTTATCATTTTTACTACACAAGCCAGGCTATGAAATATGAACTGCTTCATGAAACATGTGAAAAATGAAAATGAAGTGAAAATGTATCAACAATCGGTTTTGCAAACATAATAGCAGCTACAATAAATTTTTGAAGTGAGCACCTTGTAGACGCATACGTTTTTGTTTAGTAAAAATGATAAATCATGTCTTTGTATCATTTTTTTTCTCGGGAACGGGCCGTTTTAACGGTTTCAAGAAAGAGTACCTTTTTTGGAGAAAATTGTTTGAGGAATTTATAAATGTCATTGCAAATTCGTTAAAAGCATCAACGTAAAAGTTAAGGGGTGAAAAGCATTAGGGTGTTCCACCCCCGGCTTCTTAGGCAAGATATGGAAGATGTTATGTCACTCGATCACAGGTACTTGCTTACTATGTCTACAGTCCAAATTTTATAACATTCGATGCAGTAGTTTGAAAGTTACCACTTACCAGCAAGAAACCTTCTTCGGGACTTGACCTTTAAGGGCAAATAGCTTCGAGGGGAGGCGTCCTAGATATTTTTTTTTTATTTGATTTAAGTGTTACTTTGACCCAAACTATATGCTCCAGAAATATTGCCCCGTTGTTTTGGGACACCGAGTATATGTAGTGTTTTAAATGGCTCAGATCTTCTTTATTCCACATTTCACGAAAATTATTATAATTATTAAAGCTTATTTGTTAAGAATTTCTTTCGCTTTCAAAATATGTATATAAAAATATACAGGTTGTTCAATTAAGAAAAGGTATTTTTGTTGACAACGCGAAAACCTGAAGTTCAATTACTTTTCTGATTTCACGACCTGAATCTACGTAAAAACTTGAGTAAAAATACTATTAAAGGTTTAATTGAAATCCGTTAATCCTCGACACTCTTTATTTAAAACTGGTTACCGGTTTCGGGGTCTTCACCTAACACCCCATCTTCAGACCAAACCAAGAGAGTGATGAAATAAATCAAATGAGGAACAACCACGTGAGCATCCCAACGAAGTGTGAAAATTAAACACTATATATAGGGACCATTTTGTTTTTGATCTAGCATTTTCGAACTAATGCTGGATATATTTATGCGATCCCAATAATAGATCGCTCTCACTTTACATTTTAGTCCATTCCCTTCAGGAATGTTTTTGTCGCTTTGGACCTTCCTTCAGAGGGGCCTTAGTCTTTTCACCACTATTTGCTTGGGACTTCGTATAAGTCCCTATATATAGTGTTTAATTTTCACACTTCGTTGGGATGCTCACGTGGTTGTTCCTCATTTGATTTATTTCATCACTCTCTTGGTTTGGTCTGAAGATGGGGTGTTAGGTGAAGACCCCGAAACCGGTAACCAGTTTTAAATAAAGAGTGTCGAGGATTAACGGATTTCAATTAAACCTTTAATACTTCATTAACCTCGATTATGGAACGTTTCAACAATTTTATATAAAAATACTACTATAGTTTGTCCATTTAACCGGAATCGTATAGCTCCAAAGATAACAAAGTTACCTAGTAATAGTGCCCCGTTAATTGTGAACACCATGTATATGAAATCTAGAATAATTATTATTGCAGTTTCCTATTTCGACTGTCATTAAATTTTCGGGGCACTTTTTCCATATCAACGTTTTTTGTTCGCTCTAGGGGGAGGGGGGCTACGGACCTGTCTGTATGGCATGGTTGTTCAATCCCTAAGTTAACGCTGGAAGTATTTTTTAATTATTTTGTACTTCATACACCTTATGTTCAATGAATAAATATTTGTCTTAATTATTTTGTACTACAAAGTCGCTGTTTGAACACTGCGCACTTTCTTAAAATTTGTTTAGTTACGGAAATCCTTTTTTTACAGGCCATTAAAATGTACAATTTTTTGATTAATTTAATTTTTTCGGTTTACTTACTGTCTTTATTATAGTAACCTTGATTTAGCTTGGGTTTTTCTATGCTTACTAACTCAACCGTCTACCCTCACGCGCGTCTTCAATTCGCTGGAATAGCATAGTATAAACGGTATAAATCATCTTCGTTAACATGGTCTTGTGCCATCAGGAAACTGCTTAATTCTCATAGTCCGACGGCTATATCTGTTCCACTATCTCATAGAAAAAGAAACAAAGAAATCTCTATTTAAACTTACTTTTTTCCCGGAAATAAACAATCATGTTCTCATTCTTGCCTTGATCCCTTTTGGGCATTCCTTTCCACATATTGCTTTTGTTTGGTTTTAACAAAAATGTCCCTTGAAATGCTTTTCGAATAGGTAAAAGTAAGAATTAACCCAGCCATTTATTTGAGCGGCTCCGACATTCAACCAAAACCGTGCCGCTCCTCTCAAATTAATTAATTTTCCTTTCTGTTCATTTTGTAAATTAAGTATGTACCTATTTATTTGTGGAACAGGAGGCCGATATCTGCCAGCACCCGGTTTTTGAAGTTCGGAAAGATATAAAATATCTATTATAAAGTAATAAAAATGACTAGAACATTTAAATCACATTGCTTGCCGGCTGTCAACTATGTACATAATTTATTAGTTGGCGGTGTGGTTTGATCACCGAAGTGCAAGAAAACCGACGACCACCTGCTAATGCAAAACTCTTGTTCGCCATCTGCAATGAATAGATTTAAAACATCTCTTCTCAAACTGCCAAAGAAGGTGCGTATCTATACTTTTGAAACTCAAAACCATTCCAGATCGCGCTTTGTCTGCCATCTAGAGGAAATGTGAGTACTTCTTTAAAAGGCGTCAAGGTTAATAGACTTCATTGGCTAACTATAATGTATATAAACAAGGGTATTATCAAGATATTCGAAATAAACAACTCGCTTTCAAATAAACAGCTCAAGAAAATGAGATGGAGAGAGCGAAGTTTATTATTTATTATTATGAGTTTTTTTTTCAAAAAAAAATTATGTCTTTATAATTAAACCTACGCCAGAAGCAATATGATTAGGCGGACTGACTATTCAATTCAGTTTTTACACAATAATGGTAACCTTGTGAATTAATTTCAGATTTGCAGACGTCAGTCCACCATGTATGTTGCTGGCTCTTAGACTATTATATTTCCAAATTGAAAGTTATTCTGAATCCAGACAGGCTATTGCGGAGTATCATCTTTCAAACACATTTTTCTCATAACATAAAGTTTGTCCTGCAAGCAAAAATCATACCTATAGATGCTTCTTTCTTCTTTAGCAGCACCAAAATGAAAGAGGTTATGACACAAAGTTTAGTCAGAATGATAGCACTTAGCCAGTTGCATCCATGATGTTAATATGATGCGAGCATCATCTTCTGTAGACGTTTCCAGATTCATCACCAACTAACTTGTCACTTTCTGGGTTGATGTTAAGTTACCAAGTCATATAACAAGCAACAGGCATGGGGCAAATAACATATAGTCACTGGACATGTAAAGTAACCTTTCCAGCATCAGCAGTCTTTGGTGTCCCGACTTCTGCTACTTTCAGCAAAACGCTTTCGGAGTTTACGAACACTACACAGCGTGAGATAGTAATTCCAAAGGATTATCTCTGTGAATATTTCGGAACAATGCTGTTCTTCCAACTGGCCCTTATTTATTTTATGTAAATATACATAAACAAGGACACGGTCCTGTTCACGACATGTACTGTGCGTATTTTACTCTAACTTTTCAACATCTTGCCACATTGTGTAACTTGTATACCACATACTTTGCACAATAAACATAATTTGTATTTCGTATGTTACCTATTTAAACAAATATCTTGATAATTATAAGTAAGTATTCTTTTACGGTTTTCCAACGATTTTTAAATGGGTAACCTGAAATTCTGCAAATATGTGACTGATTTTTAATTTTTCATCTTGGAAATACTTTGAATATTAATAAAACACGTCCATTTCATTCTGTGCCTTATTTACTGGAACTGAACTTGAATTTACTGACAGTGACAGCTAAATAAATTAGGTTAGGATCATAAGTTAGAAAAACGTGACTTGGCAACGCTTGCGCTTTATGACGGCATTGGTCAATATGTCGTAACTTCTTATAAATAAAAAACTGAGTTGAAGCTAGGTATTCTTCCCACATACTTACCAGACAACTTAGTTTTAAATTCAGATGTCCACAAATATTCTACAAGACAATGTAATGACTTTCGTTCTCGATTAGCTAAATCGGAAAAAGGGAGAAGGTCTATATTTTGTTTAGGCATTACGGAGTATAATAAACTTCCACAAAATATTAGAGAATTAAAAACGGTATGTCTATTTAAAACGGAAATGAAGAATTATATTTTGAGTAAAGTAAATTGAATTGATGTTCTTGTTAGGGTTAGATTTTGTACATATAATGTGTTGCGATGTTTGTTTGACAAGCTCGCCTTGTGTTGTTGCTAATGTTAGTGCAGTTGTAGGCATTATTTGTATATTCATGTCTTCTTGTGAACTTGTACTAGCAATTGTATGCTATCTAAATAAACTATTATTATTATTATTAAAACAAAAATTACCAATGCTGGTACAACTCCTAATATCTGCATTCAAACTGTTATTTGATTAACCGTTTCTTAAATATGGACTTAAAAGTATTCTCCTTATTAACTGGGTTCACATACATGTCATTTCTCTTCCTTGTAAAGTAATCATGGACATCCCATCCACACACTTAACTCTATACAGGGTGTTTCAGGAGGAATGGTACATATAATATTGTTCACTTCGAACAAAAAAGTTCATATGAACATGTGTCCTATTCTCAATGGTAACTGAGATACAGCGATTTTAATGTGGAGCGCTACAAGAATAAAGGAGCGCCAAGAAGTACTGCAAAGCACAATATTCGCAACATTTTCACTAGAACAGCGAAGTGTACTGAATTTGGCGGTGGGATTTTTGAACAATTTCTGTAAAATCGATACTTTACTTTGTATAACTAGGTCGCCGAGATGCGCTCCGCGCGCTTATTTTAGTTTCTATTATTTCTATTCAAACATAGAATTTGATTGTCAGTTAAAAAGGAAGTATACTTATACCCGATTTCACTGCTGTCTCTTTAACCATGGGTTAACATTTAATCGGCTTTGGTGCAAACGGGCATTAGTGTTTTTGAAGTTCGAAATGATTTTTGCGACAGTGGCTTTCATAGATTTAATTAATAAATTTCACCTGACTGTACCTAATTTACAAAATTGCTAAAAGCGATTATTTACTGAGAATTAAATCTAGAGAACAATCGTTATTGTTCCTGCATACCTTCTCATAAAAAATAATAAGAACCAATAATAAACCCGTGTGCATGTATATGTTAGGAGCACGTCTCTCAAAATGTCTCAGGATTGTATGTTCCACTGAAATAAGCCCAGGAATATTTTTATTTTCGAAGCCGAACACTGAACTGATAACGCTTGTAGTTTGTAGTACCTATTGTATTTTCATAACTGCAATTTATCCATAATCTATTAAGCGCAGGTTACGTTTGATTTGAATGGCAATGAGTAAAGAGAACATTAGAAAGGCAAAACAGTCCGAAGACGCGAAGAGGGAGTTGGAAACCGTCCTGGGTATATTTTTGGCATCGGGAATGGGAAAACAACAATAAACACCTCAACACTCGAGCAAGAGTGGAAGCGAACGTGATGTGATGTTGTTCCGTCGGCCTATTGCAATCGAATGGAAAAATAATATAGTTGACAGAATTCATTATGGGGTGGGAGACGAACGTTCTGCGCATTCTCACCGAGCGACCGACGTTAGATGAGTTCTTTAGGTGCGGATAAATTAATGATAGTTGCCAGAATTAATAAAGTATTAAATTTGTTTATGCAGTAATTCAGCTGGCTGTAACTCGATAATTATTGAGAATTGGACCCATGTTCATATGAACTTTTTTGTTCAAAATGAATGATACTATAACATACTATGGTATGTACCATTCCTCCTGAAACATTTATAGAGTATTAAATTTGATTATGCAGAAATTCAGCTAGCTGTAACTCAATAATTATTGAGAATTGGACACATGTTCATAAGAACTTTTTTGTTCAAAATGAATGATACTGTAACATACTAAAGTATGTATGTCCTGAAACACCATGTATACAGCAAAATGCGATAGCAAGTACCCTTTATCACTTTATACAAGAAAACTAAACTTTTATATTCTACAAACGCCTCAACCTTCATCCAGTTCATTCTCTTAAGCATAACACTCACTGAGGTGTAACGAGAACACTGCAGAATAATTCGCATCACTCTGTTTTGTAGTCTTTGTAAACGATCCATATCACCTTTATTAATCACGTACAGAACAGTACTACAATAGTGAAAATAAGGCAATATCATTGAATTAAACACTGTCACTCTAGCAAACCTTGACAGGCAACTTGAGAGGCTCGATAACACTCCTAGTCTGCTTGAAATATTTTTGCAAACATAGCTCGCGTGACCAGAAAATGTCAACCTTCTATCTAACAGCACACCAAGATATTTCGTGCTATCAATGAAAGTCACTTGTTCGTCATATAAAATCACATTTAATTTTAAGTTTTAACTCAGAGACCGCACCATATTGGCTGGGTGAGGTGAAACACATTTAGTTGAGAATTATACAGGATGGGCCAATAGTGTGTAGTCGGCCCATATCTCTGGTTCTATTCAAGGTATCAAAATAAAACTTTACACGTATGTTGAGAACCCCACGAAGCATCTGATAAAATTATTTTAGTGTATACAGGGTGTCCACACTCTGAGCACCAAACCAATGTTATGTTTTTTTAAATGGAACGCCCCACATTTGTTTGCATATTTGAATTCCCAATAAAATTTTATGAAAGATGGTGTACTGCACGATGGAGTTTAGAGTCGGCGATTTTAAGATATTACCATTTTAGTGCCAGTGTGGACCCAACTTTGAGGAGCTGCTGACATCTACTGGTCGAAGCTATTTAAGATTTCTTTATTGGACTAGGTTCACAGACTGCTCTATTTGTAAAATTCTTGAGTACTTTTGTCCCAAAACTTAATATCATACAGGGTGGACAGCTTACACAATATGCATTTTTTCTTAAAAATTTCAAATGGAACACCCCATATATTATTTCCATATTTGATAGACAGTTTACTTAGGTTTTGATTGATGTAGATATTGTTAGGTCTGCGACTGACGGTTTCGGTAGAATTGAAAATTGAACTTTAAAATGTAGTAATTTGACCGGTAGTTTATTCGTTTCTCCCATATTTTAGAGCCCAAAACACAAAATATGATTCCTATTTTGTTTCTGGAAGTTCATTTTACATTGAGACAAAAAAAATTCATCGCAAGATTGCTTCTTCATAGTAATTTTCTTAAATAAATGATAACTTATTAAACCTAGGTATGAATTGAAACAAGGAGTGCCATGGAAGAAAATCGACCTTTCAAGAAGTAATCTTGCAATGAGATTTCTTGTGCCGGTGTAAACTCTGTTCGCTAAATTTTCTGTGAAAACAAAGTGTAAGCATTTTTCTGAGTTTTGGGTGGCAAAATGGGGGAAATTGCCCAAAAATGGTACAAAATTACGGCAAAAATCTCAATTCTTAAGGTTCAATCTTTATTTCTGACTAAATTATCAGTCGCAGACCTGCCAATATCTGCATCAGTCAAAAGCTTAATAAACTGGCTATCAAACCTACAAATAATATACGGGGTGTTCCATTTAACATTTTTGAGAAAAACTTAATTTTGCGCAAGTTGGCCACTCTGTACAATATGAACTATTTTGAAAAAAGTGTTAATGGATTTTACAAATAGAATATCCTCTGAACCTAGTTCAATAAAAAAATCATAGTTAGCTTTGATCAGCAGACGTCAGTAGCTTCACAAAGTGGGGTTCACACTGGTACTAAAATGGCCATATCTTTGCATCGCTTACTCTAAACCCCACCGTGTAGCGGGTTCACACTGGTACTAAAATGGCCATATCTTTGCATCGCTTACTCTAAATCCCACCGTGTAGCATATCAACTTTCATAAAACTTTATGGGGTATCCAAATATGTAAACAAATGTGGGGCATTCCATTTAAAAAAACATAAGATTGGTTTGGTACGTAGCACGTGAACATCCTGTATACATCAAAATAATTTTAACAGAAGCTTCATGGGGTTCTCCACACACACGTAAAATTTCATGTTGATATCTTGAATAGAATCAGAGATATGGACCGACTACGCACTATTGGCCCACCCTGTATATCTGATGATTCTGTTTTTCCTCCAAAAATATGGGCTTCTTGTGGCAGTGATAAAGAACTTACAACAAATGCCTGTGAATCATTCCACAGTCATTTTAACACGTTTTTATGTGGCGCATCCAGATATTTTAAAATTTATTAACCCTTTTGCGACCGCGTCTGTAATCGTCAGCCATGCGCGCTAGTCCGCAATGGGAAAAATACTAATTTGAACGTATTTGTTAATTATAAACGTTGAAAACCTTGTAATAAAAATAGCGAAATAACTAAAATTCAAAAATAATACGAATTTTATCTAGTTTATCACACTGCATGCTACATACTAATACGTCAGTGGGCGAACGGTCATGCCACACTGTGTATGTGACTTACCAGTACGTCAAGCAGCAGTAAAATGAGCAAAATCGGACACGTGCGTGTACGTCTCTAGGCCACCAACAAGACTTTTTTTCCAAATATATCGTACGTCATCAGGCTGGATGAAATATTCCAAATACCTGAGCCGTTGGCGTATTTCAGAAAACGTCTATATACGTCATTGGTCACGAACAGGTTAATGTATTAAAAGATGCACAAATCAATTCATATCTTAAAATAAATATGTAGTGAAAATTTACCTAAGGTTTGTAACAATACTAGGTATAAAAAACGTAACGATTATGTAACAAATTTAATTAATTTATATGTAAATGGCAGTATTGGAAGATTCAATTTAGTTAAGTGTTTGTTATGAATTTGTAAAAAAAATATATATTTTTATAATAATCATTGTTTTATTTAGTTTTCTTTTCAGGTGTTTTTCTTTTTCATTAGTAATTGTTTAAACTCAAAAAATCTGTTAATTTCTGACAGGCAACGCCCTAAAAAAATTACGTTTAAATATATTAGTGTTTATATACCGATCTACCGAGGGTAAGCCGCAAGCAATAGACCTATAAAATTTTACTACCTGGAAATATTTCTGACCGCCGCGCGTTAAATCTTAAAAATTATGTTTACAGCAAAAGATTCAGCATTTGGTACTTACACATTCCATTAAATTTCATAATTTTAACTGGACTTGTTTCGAAGCTATTTAGAAGAAAACATCTTCAGACCTTTTCTTTTAGAAAGCTATAGCTCCCTTGCGAAGCATATTTCGGTATACTCTTATAGGATATTTTTGTCTTACTTTTGATCACAGAACACGCTGGTAAAATATTGCACGCTAATTTCGGGCCACTGTGTATAAGTACCTAGTTCACTTACTTTATTTTCAATTTTTTTTTGTTCCTGTGAAGTGGGAGTTGCTCACTGTCTCGCATAGGAATTGTGGCTGCGTCTTCAGCAATCACCTGATGTTTAGCAATGTGTGCAGCCAACACAATTTGTCACTCGCTTCTCGTGAGACAGGGGACGGGACAGAATCTCTTGAACATGTTGTGCTGCTCTTCCAGCTGCAGTTGCGGTGGTCGCCTCCATGTCCATCTGATGCTCAGTTATATCAAGGCAACATCGGCAAAGGTGAGTTATGATTGGCTGAAATTGATTATAAAATATAGATTGTTTTCTTGGCTAAAAACATTAATTATAAGGCTTCAATGCTAAAGTCTTTTACGAAAGACATGTATATTGGTTACAATAATACATATTGACATCATTTGAAGACAGTAGATGGCGAGAACATCAAGCTTTCGCAATTAATTTAGTGTTTCATTAGGAGTCTTATAAATAGAGACCGAAAAAATAAGCATAAAGAAATGGGAAATAAGTGCTTAAAATATACCCCATAAAAAAGCATGTTATGCATGAAAAAAGTACAATAAGCATTAATTTAAGAAACTCAAAAGTATTAAGAAAACTCAACCGACATGAACAAAACCAGAAATAAGTAATAAGTAAAATATTATTCCTACTTAGCAGTAAGCCTCCTAAAATTAATATACTTTGGCCAAAATTTGTCCACACAATGGCTAGAATTAATTAATGATTAATTTAATGAGAAAAACTTCAACCTAATTATTTTATATTTAAACACTGAATCCTACACTTTGTATACCTACTAAATACTGAAGGAAACATACAATTCACATTAGGCCCTTTTATTTGAATGAAAAATTACACAAAATTACAGATTGGTACCTACATTTAAATAAAAAGAAAATTCTAAAGTACTCCTAACACAATAAAATCAACGGTCTAGGTTTCTTCATTAAAACATGCAACTACTAAATACTCCATCGCAATATTTGCATTTGCACTCGCTGCTTATTCAGTTTTAATTTTGACTTAGTTATCTTACGTTAGATCTTTAAAAATAAACTTATACGTCGAATATTACATTTTTATTTGGATAATAATTCAGGCACAAAACTCGTTGAAAGCATGAAAAAGATGAAAACTAGTGAATATGCGTATTACATGAAAAAAGGCAAAAAATGCACAAAAAAAAATTGTTAAAAACCATTACAAAAGTAGAAACATCAAATGTATACATAAAACAAAAACATCTTAAGTGCTGTCAATTTCTGTCGTAAGCACAATGCTTAGAATTCCGGTTTCTACTTATAAAAATAAATAACATTGTAATGATGGGTTTTTGTATCCAAAATTAAGAACTAAATTAAGACCTAACACTGAAATTACTGAAATTAAGAATTACTGCTGGAACTAAAATAATAAAATAAGTAATATTGTAATGGTACATGGTACATCCAATATAATTTAATAATCAACATTGAAATGGGTTTGTGGTGTAAGCGTTCGCACACAATTAAGAATTACCATTAGCAACTAAGAATTATGAAGTTTACAAACTCCTTAGTTTAATTTTTAAGTGGAAACCCTAATTGCACAATTGTCAAACCTCTGCAGAACTGTGGGTGCTAATTTAACTTAATTTTCGGTCTAAATAATCAAAAAATAGTACAGAACTCACATAATTTGTTTAGTCTATGTGGTCGGGGCAAAATAATAAGTTTAGTATTAAAACTTCGAGCAATTAAAATTATATTTTAGGCCAAGCGCAATGTCAAATGTTAAACCTTACTTCTTAGGTGAAGTAGCATCAATTGCTAAACCCCACCATTAATAGCAGTTTAGCAGTACAAGAGCAAAGACAAAAAACTTACCCAACTTTTGAGGTTAATACTGGTAAAACAATCATCACGTACCTGACCACCAACAGAATCTGTATCTAACGTATTAAAACTGATATATTTGAATAGGATTAATCAGTATTAATCAGATTAATATTAACTCGGCTGAAGAACGAGATCTTCGCTAGTAAAAAATTTAAAATTCAAAAAATGTTGGATTGACAGATAAAAATTAGTAATTAGCAGTGACCAACCGGGGGCTAAATGGAAGTAAAAGTGAAGCCACTCAAGATGTAGACAACCCACAATACTGACGAATCTCCTTCTCTTTTTAAGTCAGTCTCTTCTTTGCCCTCTCATTCAAACAGCCGTATGACTTGATTAAGCGGGTAACGGACAAGTTGATATTTCGAAATTTTAATACTTACACTTGCTTTTTCGGACTCTTCATTTGAGAAATCAATAAAATATAAATAAAACTCATCTCAGGTAAATGTATTTTCAAGTACATTATTTATTTAGCATGTTATTTTACACGTTGATTTACACCTTATGAGCATACCCCTGTATCATGGAAGTAAATTACAGTGGCGGCTCGTGGGTTAATAACCAGGGGGGTCATTTTGGTTTTGGAACTTATAATTAATACTAAAAGTACCTATATGCATATATGTACAAAACTAAAATATAAGAAAGGGGTACATATTGTCAAAATAAAACATACCTTAAACGTGCTTATATTTCAGGTCAATTCTGTTCTGCAAAAGGGTCTTTTTCGTTGAAGTTTGGAATGCTCTTGACAAGCATCTTCTCGATGCTCGCCATAGACAAAGCACCAAGGCTAGACTGTCCCATTGTATTGCGTAAAAAGGTTTTTTTTAATTTTTACCCCTTTCAAAGTTGAAAAACATCTCTCACTTTCCAAGGTTGTCATCGGTAGTGTACACAAAATATTTAATAAGTTCACTGCTTCAGAAAATGTTTCAGACAAAAGTTAAAGTATTATGGCGACTACACCGGCATTATTGTGAAAATCCTAAAGATATATTACAACTTACGCGAACCACAACGCTTCTACCGCTGTCTACGACGAACTGATGTGATGACCTGATGACCAGAGAAAATATAACTCCATCCTAAAGAACTATTAACTCGATTCTGCGCAGTTGTCATCGGGACATTGACCACGTTGGAGATATAGGAGTAAAAGGTGACTCTCACTTCCACTCAAGAATTCGCCATCTGCTGTCACTGTTCTTCTTTACATGCATTTCTCCATAAGCCATAAGAGCTGTGCAGGGTCAATTTGAATAATGTCCCGGCTTGCTAGCGAGCGCGCAGCGCTGCTTGACGCTTGGTTATTTCTAGTATTGCTGCGAATGCAGACCTCTGAGGATTTTAAATTTGAGACTATCAGACAAAGTATATTTTTATTAAAATTATGGTTTTGATTAGAATATTTTAGAAGGGTCATTGACCAATTGACCTTAAGGAGAAACCGCCACTGGTAAATTATACCCTACAAGTCAACAAGTCGCAGCAGTCTGAGTTTCAGAGGGAACAACAAAAAATTCAGCAACTAAAGTTTTGGTTAGGTAGTATTTTAAATACTCCGAAAAAAATATTAAATGCTGGGTAAATTCCAGTTTAGTTTCGCATGTAAAAACAGTGCAAGGATAAGCAAATTGAAAAATACAGAGAAACGAAGTTGTAAGTATAGGTTGTATAATTATTTGTGCCATTTTTTTTTAATAATTTTAGTAATATTTGTGAAATTTATGGCAAATGAAACACTATGTAAAAATATTATCGACGTTTCGCCTCTGGTTAGAGGCTTTATCAAGATTATATATTTTTAAAAGTTTACAAATTGTGACAAAATTTTTTCTTAATAAAAATGTAA
Source organism: Xestobium rufovillosum (assembly GCA_963966045.1). NCBI lineage: Eukaryota > Metazoa > Arthropoda > Insecta > Coleoptera > Ptinidae > Xestobium > Xestobium rufovillosum. The sequence goes on along the minus strand of OZ014503.1, from coordinate 1,799,403 downwards.
ATAACAGTAACTAAGAACTTATATTAAAAATAGAAATTATACGTAGCACACATGATTTTGTAAAAAATATGAAGGAGGAAAGAAATGTACATAAATTAGAATCAAGTGGTAGAGAACAGATTTACGTTATTATGTCACTGTAAATTTGACTTAAATTTTGAATGTCAGATCTGTCATTCAAGGAATTTTTATCTTTTTGGATGTGTATCATTTCTAAAACCAGTCTAGCTTTTAAGTTTTTTTCTTGTTCTAAAATAGTAGTATTGTGAAAATCGAAATTGTGTTTAGTATCTTTTATGTGTTTACTGATAGCTGAATTACTATTTTGGTAAGTATGTTGTTTTAACCTAGTTTCAAGGTGATTTTTGGTTTGCCCAATGTATGTTTTATTACAGTTATTACAATTAATTTTGTATACAATATGAGTTTTCATTAATTTTGGAATTGGAGTTTTTAAACGAGAATATAAAAATTGTAAGTTGTTATGCTTTTTATGAGCAATTACAAAATTATGTTTTATTAATAATTTATTGATGTTATGTGATATGTGTTTTATATATGGTAAAGAAATGTAATTTTTAGGTTCTTTTTGGTTTTGATTGTCGTTATTGTTATTATAAAAATGATTTAGTCTATTTTTTATAATTTTGTCAATAAAATTTCTTGGGTAGTTATTTTTTATTAAACAATTTATGGTTTTGTTTAATGCATATTGTCTGAATTGTGGACTGGAGAGTTTGATTGCTCTGTCAGTCAAGCAAATAACGATACTTTTTTTGTGACAAGTGGGTTGTTTGGAATTAAAATGAATATAACGGCCAGACCAAGTGGGTTTTGTGTACCATTCTGTTTCTATTGAATTATTAATTTTGTATAGTGTTAAGTCTAAGAAGTTAATTTGGTTATTTTTTGAAATTTCTATAGTAAATTGTAATTTGGGATGATAATTATTGAATTGATGAAGAATTTCATTTTCTTTGTCGGGAGGAATAGCAGTAAGACAATCATCTACATAACGTACAAAAAAAGGTAGATTAAATGATAATTTAGAGGCGAAACGTCGATAATATTTTTACATAGTGTTTCATTTGCCATAAATTTCACAAATATTACTAAAATTGTAAGTATAGGGTTCTCCATACTAAAATAACCATTTTAATATTTAAATAAAATCCTATCTAAGCCGAGTAAAAAAATTGTTTTTTCACTACTAACCTTAAAACACTTCATTATTGACCGACATTTGCGCCGTGAAATTATTTTTCGCACCTCTTGTAAAGGGTTAATGATGAATTCATTATTGAACAAGGTCAATGATAAAGAATTTACCAATCATAAAACAAAAGATTGAAACTCAAGAAACTTAATTTCCGGGGTATTCATATGAAACGGGAATCTAAAATTTTAGGTTAGACGCACATTATTTAATTTAGAGGGCAAAAATGAATAGGACCACATTTCACATTGGCATGTAATATGTACCCATGAAACTACAAGTTGTTACCTGGCTGCTGAACGCTTTTACAGCCGTAAGCAGCGCAATATATGGCCATGGTACACAAAAAACTGTTACCTGTGCAAAAACACCTGTTAAGCTCTTCGCGTTAGAAAAGGATGCAGATTTGTCAGTAGTACGGGTTGCATACACAACAGAAATGCCTCAAAAAGTTTTCACGGGGTAAACGGCAATGGGCCTATCCAGTAGGGATTTACATCATTGGCAGTGACAAGGTGACAACCTGACAACCACTATCCACAACCAAGAACCAAAGCTTATTGATCATTTTAGAATGACGAAACACAATTGACATCTGGAGGGCACACATTTGTTTGTTTTAAAGCTTATTAGAGGGAAGAAGAGGATGAATGACAAATCAGATGATTGTGTTACCATTTGGCACCAAAAAGGGGGCGTAACTTAAACTTAGTCGCTTTGCGCCGAGAATTGAATGAAAATTCTTAAAATGATATGACTGGTTGCACTATTGCAAACGTTGTTTCGTTATTTTGAGTTAAATTACATGAACTCTAAACATCACCACTTTGTTTGGCAACAAATCTGTTGAAATTTTGGTAACACTCACGTGTGTAATTTTGTTTATCCATGCTCAGCCCTCCAACATAAAATGGCGGCCTGTCAAAATCACATACTTAGATAAATATACCGCCTTTTGACCATTGCGCATCAATTCCGGTCATGGAATAAAAAGGGATAGAAAATTACGCCATTTTTACCTACTCGCGGTTGATTGGTGGATGTGGTCCAATCAAATCTGGAGTTGCTTGCTGGCTCAACAACTGACAAGTGTCAAGTAACATAACTAAAGAAAATATTGTTTGTTTAGTTACTTATGTCTTTGGTTTCACGTTTTGAATGTGATTTATAATCCCTTACGTTTATTCTGATCAGTTGGAATAGTTTAAGTGTTCTCCTTTTGTTTTTGTGTGAAGTTTTCATGTCCTAGTGCACCCGTATACCTGCTGTTCCTTTTGGAATCAAAATCGTTTAAAACTAATATAATTTTGACGTAAAAATATAGATTGTGAATGTTTCCTGAGTCAGCCTTTTTATTCCACGTGATTGGAGCCTGATGTTTTGACTTGGAAGCACAGTTGCTGAAGCCGCCGAGACCCAGGTTGCAGACAAATAAACAGAGCACGGAATCATCGTGATTTGTGCGTGGAACTGAACTAGTTCGTTTTTATTTGTATTAAACATACACAATAAGTTGTGATTTTTCTGTAATTTGTCGAATTTTTCAATTGTCATTCTTACAAGGTCAACAGTGGAACTCCCATAAGTCGAATCTCAATCTCAAGGGCGCAAAAAAATTGAGTTAAAGAAACTTCGAGTTTAAGAACATTTTATTAAAATTTCCATACCTTCCATTATTCACATAATAACTCATAACGTATAACGTAACTATACACAACATACCCATACAAAATGCAGGTTATTACAATTCTGTAACCAATCAAATCACTATTTAATAAAAAAGTCTGTAATTTTGCACTGTTTTTGATGACGTAACTGTTCATTTTCACAAAATTGCTGTACAGACCTTAATAACGCATACATACTGTCTTGAACATTTTTACTTGCACACAAAAAATTCAAAATGTTACAAACTGTCACCTAACTGCTTAGTTGTCGGTATTGTTATTCCGGTCTCAATGCCCTCACTTTCATTTTCTTCGTTGCCTTCGCTGCTGGAAATTTCGCAATTAGACGAGTAACATTTTAAACTAGACAAAATATCATTAGTTGGAAATTCTGCAATTTGGATGTCGTCATCGATGGCAATGTATTCTTCTACGTCAATATCTTCCATCTGTACTGATTCCCTGTATTTTGCGCAAGCGTTGCCTTTAATTAATATCTTCCATTTTTACCGATTCCCTGTATTTCGCAAGCATTGCCTTTAATTCAACAAGACTAAGATCATCTTCATCCAACCAATGATCTTCATTTTCACGAATGTCGGGAGAATCCGGCTTTCTCAAAACAATTCTGAATTGTTGTTGCTGAGACATCTGTATCCCATGCTCTTGATATTTCTCTAATAGCATCTAAAGTTACCGCTAATGTTCTATGATCCTCCATGGCAGCGATAGTTTGTTTCAGAATCCGTTTCCGGTAATTCATCTTCAGATTCAAAGTATGAGAACTTGATTGACAGAAAACTATCATAATGTACTGCTCGGCCAAGTTAATGAGTAGAGCTCTAAATGTACATACCTATAATCAAATTTTTAATATAATAACAACTTTGTACGACTAGACACAAAATTTTCTTCTTACAAAAGAAAATATATATAGTATACACTTTACTGAAAATTCTTGGGTTATGTTGTTTGACAGTAGGTAAAAATGGCGCCAAGGTCAAGTTTCAATTTTACAAGTGTAGTTGCACTCTCTCAAGCGATATATGTGATCGAGACCCATGGATACTTAGATATCTGACTCAACCACCTAATTAGGGATTTTCACTTATTGTTGAAGTAGCTTATGGCCGAAGCCCAATGTTACATTCTGATAGGGTTCTTCTTCGGTAGCGCCTCCGACAGTTACTCTTGCACTTTTCTGGTATCACGCTTCGTTTCCGAGCTGTAATCAAAAAGACGTTAAAATTGCTTAAATCGTCGAATTTCGCTGAAAAAACGTCTTTTACGGTATTGGAGGACTTTATGCAGTAAATCATCGATTCATTCGGTTTAAAGGGTACGTGTCGCTGTATAAGTTCCTAGTAACTACTGAAGACTCAGTATGTCACAAAAATTTCTTCGATTACCTTGAGGTTATGTGAGTTGTTGGAAAACTGGTCTCCTAAGGCAATTTACAGACAAATTCAGACTATCTGATTTCTTGGAGTGCTTACTATCATTCACTGACGTTACTTGAGTCCTAACTTTCAGTAATGGAGATACTTCAAAGTATATCGAGACCCATGGATACCGAGATATCCGACTCAACCACCTAATTAGGGTATTTCACTTATTGTTGAAGTAGCTTATGGCCGAAGCCCAATGTTACAATCTGATAGGGTTCTTCTCCGGTAGCGCCTCCGAAAGTTACTCTTGCACTTTTCTCGTATCACGCCTAGTTTCCGAGCTGTAATCAAAAAGACGTTAAAATTGCTTAAATCGTCGAATTTCGCTGAAAAACGCCTTTTACGGTATTCGAGGACTTTATGCAGTAAATCATCGATTCTTTCGGTTTAAAGGGTACGTGTCGTTGTATAAGTTCCTAGTAACTACTGAAGACTCAGTATGTCACAAAAATTTCCACGATTACCTTGAAGTTATGTGAGTTGTTGGAAAACTGCGGTCCTAAAGCAATTTATAGACGAAGTCAGACTATGTAATTTCTTGGAGTGCTCACTCTCATTTATTGACGTTACTTGAGTCCTAACTTTCAGTAATGGAGATACTTCAGAGTATATCGAGACCCATGGATACCGAGATATCCGAGTCAACCACCTAATTAGGGATTTTCACTTATTGTTGAAGTAGCTTATGGCCGAAGCCCAATGTTACATTCTGATAGGGTTCTTCTTCGGTAGCGCCTCCGAAAGTTACTCTTGCACTTTTCTGGTATCACGCTTCGTTTCCGAGCTGTAATCAAAAAGACGTTAAAATTGCTTAAATCGTCGAATTTCGCTGAAAAAACGCCTTTTACGGTATTGGAGGACTTTATGCAGTAAATCATCGATTCTTTCGGTTTAAAGGGTACGTGTCGATGTATAAGTTCCTAGTAACTACTGAAGACTCAGTTTGTCACAAAAATTTCCTCGATTACCTTGAAGTTATGTGAGTTGTTGGAAAACTGCGGTCCTAAAGCAATTTTTAGACGAAGTCAGACTATGTAATTTCTTGGAGTGCTTACTCTCATTTATTGACGTTACTTGAGTCCTAACTTTCAGTAATGGAGATACTTCAGAGTATATCGAGACCCATGGATACCGAGATATCCGACTCAACCACCTAATTAGGGATTTTCACTTATTGTTGAAGTAGCTTATGGCCGATGCCCAATGTTACAATCTGATAGGGTTCTTCTTCGGTAGCGCCTCCGACAGTTACTCTTGCACTTTTCTGGTATCACGCTTCGTTTCCGAGCTGTAATCAAAAAGACGTTAAAATTGCTTAAATCGTCGAATTTCGCTGAAAAAACGTCTTTTACGGTATTGGAGGACTTTATGCAGTAAATCATCGATTCATTCGGTTTAAAGGGTACGTGTCGCTGTATAAGTTCCTAGTAACTACTGAAGACTCAGTATGTCACAAAAATTTCTTCGATTACCTTGAGGTTATGTGAGTTGTTGGAAAACTGGTCTCCTAAGGCAATTTACAGACAAATTCAGACTATCTGATTTCTTGGAGTGCTTACTATCATTCACTGACGTTACTTGAGTCCTAACTTTCAGTAATGGAGATACTTCAAAGTATATCGAGACCCATGGATACCGAGATATCCGACTCAACCACCTAATTAGGGTATTTCACTTATTGTTGAAGTAGCTTATGGCCGAAGCCCAATGTTACAATCTGATAGGGTTCTTCTCCGGTAGCGCCTCCGAAAGTTACTCTTGCACTTTTCTCGTAACACGCTTCGTTTCCGAGCTGTAATCAAAAAGACGTTAAAATTGCTTAAATCGTCGAATTTCGCTGAAAAACGCCTTTTACGGTATTCGAGGACTTTATGCAGTAAATCATCGATTCTTTCGGTTTAAAGGGTACGTGTCGTTGTATAAGTTCCTAGTAACTACTGAAGACTCAGTATGTCACAAAAATTTCCACGATTACCTTGAAGTTATGTGAGTTGTTGGAAAACTGCGGTCCTAAAGCAATTTATAGACGAAGTCAGACTATGTAATTTCTTGGAGTGCTCACTCTCATTTATTGACGTTACTTGAGTCCTAACTTTCAGTAATGGAGATACTTCAGAGTATATCGAGACCCATGGATACCGAGATATCCGAGTCAACCACCTAATTAGGGATTTTCACTTATTGTTGAAGTAGCTTATGGCCGAAGCCCAATGTTACATTCTGATAGGGTTTTTCTTCGGTAGCGCCTCCGAAAGTTACTCTTGCACTTTTCTGGTATCACGCTTCGTTTCCGAGCTGTAATCAAAAAGACGTTAAAATTGCTTAAATCGTCGAATTTCGCTGAAAAAACGCCTTTTACGGTATTGGAGGACTTTATGCAGTAAATCATCGATTCTTTCGGTTTAAAGGGTACGTGTCGATGTATAAGTTCCTAGTAACTACTGAAGACTCAGTTTGTCACAAAAATTTCCTCGATTACCTTGAAGTTATGTGAGTTGTTGGAAAACTGCGGTCCTAAAGCAATTTTTAGACGAAGTCAGACTATGTAATTTCTTGGAGTGCTTACTCTCATTTATTGACGTTACTTGAGTCCTAACTTTCAGTAATGGAGATACTTCAGAGTATATCGAGACCCATGGATACCGAGATATCCGACTCAACCACCTAATTAGGGATTTTCACTTATTGTTGAAGTAGCTTATGGCCGATGCCCAATGTTACAATCTGATAGGGTTCTTCTCCGGTAGCGCCTCCGAAAGTTACTCTAGCACTTTTCTCGTATCACGCTTCGTTTCCGAGCTGTAATCAAAAAGACGTTAAAATTGCTTAAATCGTCGAATTTCGCTGAAAAAACGCCTTTTACGGTATTCGAGGACTTGATGCAGTGAATCATCGATTCTTTCGGTTTAAAGGGTACGAGTCGATGTATAAGTTCCTAGTAACTACTGAAGACTCAGTATGTCACAAAAATTTCCTCGATTACTTTGAGGTTATGTGAGTTGTCTGAAAACTGGTCTCCTAAAGCAATTTATAGACAAATTCAGACTATCTGATTTCTTGGAGTGCTTACTATCATTCACTGACGTTACTTGAGTCCTAACTTTCAGTAATGGAGATACTTCAAAGTGTATCGAGACCCATGGATACCGAGATATCCGACTCAACCACATAATTAGGGATTTTCACTTATTGTTGAAGTAGCGTATGGCCGAAGCCCAATGTTACAATCTGATAGGGTTCATCTCCGGTAGCGCCTCCGAAAGTTACTCTTGCACTTTTCTCGTTTCACGCTTCGTTTCCGAGCTGTAATCAAAAAGACGTTAAAATTGCTTAAATCGTCGAATTTCGCAGAAAAAACGCCTTTTACGGTATTCGAGGACTTTATGCAGTAAATCATCGATTCTTTCAGTTTAAAGGCTACGTGTCGATGTATAAGTTCCTAGTAACTTCTGAAGACTCAGTATGTCACAAAATTTCCACGATTACCTTGAAGATATGTGAGTTGTTGGAAAATTGCGGTCCTAAAGCAATTTATAGACGAAGTCCGACTATATGATTTCTTGGAGTGCTTACTCTCATTTATTGACGTTACTTGAGTCCTAACTTTCACTAATGGAGATACTTCAGAGTATATCGAGACCCATGGATACCGAGATATCCGACTCAACCACCTAATTAGGGATTTTCACTTATTGTTGAAGTAGCTTACGGCCGAAGCCCAATGTTACATTCTGATAGGGTTCTTCTTCGGTAGCGCATCCGAAAGTTACTCTTGCACTTTTCTGGTATCACGCTTCGTTTCCGAGCTGTAATCAAAAAGACGTTAAAATTGCTTAAATCGTCGAATTTCGCTGAAAAAACGCCTTTTACGGTATTGGAGGACTTTATGCAGTAAATCATCGATTCTTTCGGTTTAAAGGGTACGTGTCGATGTATAAGTTCCTAGTAACTACTGAAGACTCAGTTTGTCACAAAAATTTCCTCGTTTACCTTGAGGTTATGTGAGTTGTTGGAAAACTGGTCTCCTAAAGCAATTTAGAGACAAATTCAGACTATCTGATTTCTTGGAGTGCTTGCTATCATTCATTGACGTTACTTGAGTCCTAACTTTCAGTAATGGAGATACTTCAAAGTGTATCGAGACCCATGGATACCGAGATATCCTACTCAACCACCTAATTAGGGATTTTCACTTATTGTTGAAGTAGCTTATGGCCGAAGCCCAATGTTACAATCTGATAGGATTCTTCTCCGGTAGCGCCTCCGAAAGTTACTCTTGCACTTTTCTCGTATCACGCTTCGTTTCCGAGCTGTAATCAAAAAGACGTTAAAATTGCTTAAATCGTCGAATTTCGCTGAAAAAACGCCTTTTACGGTATTCGAGGACTTTATGCAGTAAATCATCGATTCTTTCGGTTTAAAGGGTACGTGTCGTTGTATAAGTTCCTAGTAACTACTGAAGACTCAGTATGTCACAAAAATTTCCACGATTACCTTGAAGTTATGTGAGTTGTTGGAAAACTGCGGTCCTAAAGCAATTTATAGACGAAGTCAGACTGTATGATTTCTTGGCGTGCTTACTCTCATTTATTGACGTTACTTGAGTCCTAACTTTCAGTAATGGAGATACGTCAGAGTATATCGAGACCCATGGATACCGAGATATCCGACTCAACCACCTAATTAGGGATTTTCACTTATTGTTGAAGTAGCTTATGGCCGAAGCCCAATGTTACAATCTGATAGGGTTTTTCTCCGGTAGCGCCTCCGAAAGTTACTCTTGCACTTTTCTCGTATCACGCTTCGTTTCCGAGCTGTAATCAAAAAGACGTTAAAATTGCTTAAATCGTCGAATTTCGCTGAAAAAATGCCTTTTACGATATTCGAGGACTTTATGCAGTGAATCATCGATTCTTTCGGTTTAAAGGGTACGTGTCGATGTATAAGTTCCTAGTAACTACTGAAGACTCAATATGTCACAAAAATTTCCTCGATTACCTTGAGGTTATGTGACTTGTTGGAAAACTGGTCTCCTAAAGCAATTTATAGACAAATTCAGACTATCTGATTTCTTGGAGTGCTTACTATCATTCACTGACGTTACTTGAGTTCTAACTTTCAGTAATGGAGATACTTCAAAGTGTATCGAGACCCATGGATACCGAGATATCCGACTCAACCACCTAATTAGGGATTTTCACTTATTGTTGAAGTAGCTTATGGCCGAAGCCCAATGTTACATTCTGATAGGGTTCTTCTTCGGTAGCGCCTCCGAAAGTTACTCTTGCACTTTTCTGGTATCACGCTTCGTTTCCGAGCTGTAATCAAAAAGACGTTAAAATTGCTTAAATCGTCGAATTTCGCTGAAAAAACGCCTTTTACGGTATTCGAGGACTTTATGCAGTAAATCATCGATTCTTTCGGTTTAAAGGGTACGTGTAGTTGTATAAGTTCCTAGTAACTACTGAAGACTCAGTATGTCACAAAAATTTCCACGATTACCTTGAAGTTATGTGAGTTGTTGGAGAACTGCGGTCCTAAAGCAATTTTTAGACGAAGTCAGACTATATGATTTCTTGGAGTGCTTACTCTCATTTATTGACGTTACTTGAGTCCTAACTTTCAGTAATGGAGATACTTCAGAGTATATCGAGACCCATGGATACCGAGATATCCGACTCAACCACCTAATTAGGGATTTTCACTTATTGTTGAAGTAGCTTATGGCCGAAGCCCAATGTTACATTCTGATAGGGTTCTTCTTCGGTAGCGCCTCCGAAAGTTACTCTTGCACTTTTCCGGTATCACGCTTCGTTTCCGAGCTGTAATCAAAAAGACGTTAAAATTGCTTAAATCGTCGAATTTCGCTGAAAAAACGCCTTTTACGGTATTCGAGGATTTCATGCAGTAAATCATCGATTCTTTCGGTTTAAAGGGTACGTGTGGTTGTATAAGTTCCTAGTAACTACTGAAGACTCAGTATGTCTCAAAAATAAAATTTCCACGATTACCTTGAAGTTATGTGAGTTGTTGGAAAACTGCGGTCCTAAAGCAATTTTTAGACGAAGTCAGACTATATGATTTCTTGGAGTGCTTACTCTTATTTATTGACGTTACTTGAGTCCTAACTTTCAGTAATGGAGATACTTCAGGGTATATCGAGACCCATGGATACCGAGATATCCGATTCAACCACCTAATTAGGGATTTTCACTTATTGTTGAAGTAGCTTATGGCCGAAGCCCAATGTTACAATCTGACAGGGTTCTTCTCCGGTAGCGCCTCCGAAAGTTACTCTTGCACTTTTCTCGTATCACGCTTCGTTTCCGAGCTGTAATCAAAAAGACGTTAAAATTGCATAAATCGTCGAATTTCGCTGAAAAAACGCCTTTTCCGGTATTCGAGGACTTTATGCAGTGAATCATCGATTCTTTCGGTTTAAAGGGTACGTGTCGATGTATAAGTTCCTAGTAACTACTGAAGACTCAGTATGTCACAAAAATTTCCTCGTTTACGTTGAGGTTATGTGAGTTGTTGGAAAACTGGTCTCCTAAAGCAATTTATAGACAAATTCAGACTATCTGATTTCTTGGAGTGCTTACTATCATTCATTGACGTTACTTGAGTCCTAACTTTCAGTAATGGAGATACTTCAGAGTATATCGAGACCCATGGATTCCGAGATATCCGACTCAACCACCTAATTAGGGATTTTCACTTATTGTTGAAGTAGCTTATGGCCGAAGCCCAATGTTACAATCTGATAGGGTTTTTCTCCGGTAGCGCCTCCGAAAGTTACTCTTGCACTTTTCTCGTATCACGCTTCGTTTCCGAGCTGTAATCAAAAAGACATTAAAATTGCCTAAATCGTCGAATTTCCCTGAAAAAATGCCTTTTACGGTATTCGAGGACTTTATGCAGTGAATCATCGATTCTTTCGGTTTAAAGGGTACGTGTCAATGTATAAGTTCCTAGTAACTACTGAAGACTCAGTATGTCACAAAAATTTCGTCGATTACCTTGAGGTTATGTGAGTTGTTGGAAAACTGGTCTCCTAAAGCAATTTATAGACAAATTCAGACTATCTGATTTCTTGGAGTGCTAACTATCATTCACTGACGTTACTTGAGTCCTAACTTTCAGTAATGGAGATACTTCAAAGTGTATCGAGACCCATGGATACCGAGATATCCGACTCAACCACCTAATTAGGGATTTTCACTTATTGTTGAAGTAGCTTATGGCCGAAGCCCAATGTTACATTCTGATAGGGTTCTTCTTCGGTAGCGCCTCCGAAAGTTACTGTTGCACTTTTCCGGTATCGCGCTTCGTTTCCGAGCTGTAATCAAAAAGACGTTAAAATTGCTTAAATCGTCGAATTTCGCTGAAAAAACGCCTTTTACGGTATTCGAGGACTTTATGCAGTAAATCATCGATTCTTTCGGTTTAAAGGGTACGTGTGGTTGTATAAGTTCCTAGTAACTACTGAAGACTCAGTATGTCTCAAAAATTTCCACGATTACCTTGAAGTTATGTGAGTTGTTGGAAAACTGCGGTCCTAAAGCAATTTTTAGACGAAGTCAGACTATATGATTTCTTGGAGTGCTTACTCTCATTTATTGACGTTACTTGAGTCCTAACTTTCAGTAATGGAGATACTTCAGAATATATCGAGACCCATGGATACCGAGATATCCGATTCAACCACCTAATTAGGGATTTTCACTTATTGTTGAAGTAGCTTATGGCCGAAGCCCAATGTTACAATCTGACAGGGTTCTTCTCCGGTAGCGCCTCCGAAAGTTACTCTTGCACTTTTCTCGTATAACGCTTCGTTTCCGAGCTGTAATCAAAAAGACGTTAAAATTGCTTAAATCGTCGAATTTCGCTGAAAATACGCCTTTTACGGTATTCGAGGACTTATGCAGGAAATCATCGATTCTTTCGGCTTTAAGGGGTACGTGTCGATGTATAAGTTCCTAGTAACTACTGAAGACTCAGTATGTCACAAAAATTTCCTCGATTACCTTGAAGTTAAGGGAGTTGTTGGAAAACTGCGCTCCTAAAGCAATTTATAGACAAATTCATACTATCTGATTTTTTAGAGTGTTCACTATCATTTATTGAATTTACTTGAGTCCTAACTTTCAGTAATGGAGATACTTCAGAGTATATGGAGACCCATGGATACCGAGATATCCGACTCGACCGCCAAATTAGGGATTTTCACTCATTCTTGAAGCAGCTTATGGCCAAAGCCCAATGTTAGAATCTTAAAGGGTTCTTCTCCCGTAGCGCCTCCGAAAGTTACTCTTGCACTTTTCTCGTATGACGCTTCGTTTCCAAGCTGTAATCAAAAAGACGTTAAAATTGCTTAAATCGTCGAATTTCCCTGAAAATACGCCTTTTACGGTATTCGAGGACTTATGCAGGAAATCATCCATTCTTTCGGCTTTAAGGGGTACGTGTCGATGTATAAGTTCCTAGTAACTACTGAAGACTCAGTATGTCACCAAAATTTCCTCGATTACCTTGAAGTTAAGGGAGTTGTTGGAAAACTGCGCTCCTAAAGCAATTTATAGACAAATTCAGACTATCTGATTTCTTGGAGTGTTTACTATCATTTATTGAGGTTACTTGAGTCCTAACTTTCAGTGATGGAGATACTTCAGAGTATATGGAGACCCGTGGATACCGAGATATCCGACTCGACCGCGAAATTAGGGAGTTTCACTCATTCTTGAAGCAGCTTATGGCCAAAGCCCAATGTTACAATCTTAAAGGGTTCTTGTCCGGTAGCGCCTCCGAAAGTTACTCTTGCACTTTTCTCGTATCTCGCTTCGTTTCCGAGCTGTAATCAAGAAGACGTTAAAATTGCTTAAATCGTCGAATTTCGCCGAAAATACGCCTTTTACGGTATTCGAGGACTTATGCAGGAAATCATCCATTCTTTCGGCTTTAAGGGGTACGTGTCGGTGTATAAGTTCCTAGTAACTACTGAAGACTCAGTATGTCACAAAAACTTCCTCGATTACCTTGAAGTTAAGGGAGTTGTTGGAAAACTGCGCTCCTAAAGCAATTTATAGACAAATTCAGACTATCTGATTTCTTGGAGTGTTTACTATCATTTATTGAGGTTACTTGAGTAGGAAAGCGAAAGAGCAATGGATCGATGATAAGTGCAAAGAAGTGGAAAATAAGTTCGAAATAGGAAAGACTGATGAAGCATATAAAATAATTAGGAGAAATTTTAGAGAAATTGGATCTAGTACCAAAAGCATTAGGAATGAGGCAGGAGATATCCTAATCGAAAGCGGGGAGAAGGCAGATAGGTGGAAAGAATATTTAGGAAACTTATATGCGGGACAGGAAGTGCAAGATATATTAGAAAGTGAAAGCAGTGTAGAAGGGGATAACCTAGGGAGTCCTATAATGAGAGAAGAGTTTGAGCTAGCACTAAAAAGTTTAAGGAATAATAAAGCACCAGGTATAGATGGCTTGCAAGCAGAAATCTTAAAGTGCGCAGGTCAAGAGGTAATAGATCGTTTATTTAAATTAGTTAGTCGCATATACCTGACAGGCGAGATTCCAGAGGATTACAAACTGAACATCATGGTAGCTTTGCCAAAAAGGAAAGGCGCGGATAGATGCGAAAATTTTAGAACTATCAGTTTAACTTCCCATGCGTCAAAAATTTTAACTAGAATTGTGCAAAGAAGGATGGAGAAAAAGGCGGAAGAAATATTAGGAGAAGATCAGTTCGGATTTAGACGAAATAGAGGAACGCGCGAGGCCATTCTAGCTTTACGAGTAATTATAGAAAAAACGATAGAAAAGAGAAAGAGCGTATATATAGGATTTGTAGACTTAGAAAAAGCCTTCGACAACGTAAAATGGGGGAAGATGTTCGAAGTGCTGAGAAAGGTAGGGATGAAATACAGGGACAGAAGAATAATACATAATCTCTACAAAGAGCAAAAGGCAGTTATAGAATGTGAGCAGGAACGAAGGGAAGTAGATATCCGGAAGGGAGTAAGACAGGGATGTGCATTGTCACCTCTAGTTTTCAACTTATATATCGAAGATGCGATTAATATTGTTAAGGAAAGAACAGCCTCAGGGATCAATGTACAGGGCCAAACTATTAACATGCTCAGATTTGCGGATGATATAGCAGTGTTAGCATCTAGCAAAGAAGAATTAGGAGCGGCTTTGAATGAAATGGAAGCAGTTTTGACACAGGGCTACGGCATGAAAATTAATAAAAAGAAAACTAAAATTTTGGTATGTAGATGGAGTGAAAATAGAACTAAAATTGAAATACAAATAGGAAATGAGAAGATAGAGGAGGTCGCGGATTTCTGCTACTTAGGAAGTAAAATAACCCAAGACGGTAGGAGCACTAAAGATATAAAACAAAGAATGGCGCAGGGACGAGTTGCGTTTAACAAAAAGAAACAACTGTTATGTTCGAGAACGGTTAACATAGAGACTAGGAAGAGACTCTTAAAGTCGTATGTATGGAGTACGGCATTATACGGGTGCGAAACTTGGACAATAGGAGAAGCGGATAGAAAAAGAGTAGAAGCGTTTGAACTGTGGTGTTACAGACGCATGATGAAGATACCGTGGATAGATAAGGTTAGCAATAGGGAAGTATTAGAAAGAGTTGGGGAAAGGCGAAAGGTATGGAAAACAATAAAGAATAGGAGAGATAGGATGGTAGGACACCTTCTAAGACACGAAGGAATAGTTCGCGACATACTAGAGTTAGAGATAGGAATAAAAAGAGGTAGGGGTAGGCCTAGATTAGACTACTGCTCTCAAATAGTTAGGGATGTAGGATGTTCTACTTTTAGGGAAATGCGTAGGTTAGCTCAGGATAGAAAAGAATGGAGGTACGCGTCCAACCAGTCTTCGGACTGAGAACCTTATGATGACTTGAGTCCTAACTTTCAGTAATGGAGATACTTCAGAGTATATGGAGACCCATGGATACCGAGATATCCGACTCGACCGCCAAATTAGGGAATTAGGGATTTTCACTCATTCTTGAAGGAGCTCATTGCCAAAGCCTAATGTTACAATCTTAAAGGTTTCTTCTCCGGTAGCGCCTCCGAAAGTTACTCTTGCACTTTTCTCGTATGACGCTTCGTTTCCGAGCTGTAATCAAAAAGACGTTAAAATTGGTTAAATCGTCGAATTTCGCTGAAAATACGCCTTTTACGGTATTCGAGGACTCATGCAGGAAATCATCCATTCTTTCGGCTTTAAGGGGTACGTGTCGATGTATAAGTTCCTAGTAACTACTGAAGACTCAGTATGTCACAAAAATTTCCTCGATTACCTTGAAGTTAAGGGAGTTGTTAGAAAACTGCGCTCCTAATGCAATTTATAGACAAATTCAGACTATCTGATTTCTTGGAGTGTTTACTATCATTTATTGAGGTTACTTGAGTCCTAACTTTCAGTAATGGAGATACTTCAAAGTATATGGAGACCCATGGATACCGAGATAACCGATTCAACCACCTAATTAGGGATTTTCACTTATTGTTGAAGTAGCTTATGGCCGAAGCCCAATGTTACAATCTGACAGGGTTCTTCTCCGGTAGCGCCTCCGAAAGTTACTCTTGCACTTTTCTCGTATCACGCTTCGTTTCCGAGCTGTAATCAAAAAGACGTTAAAATTGCATAAATCGTCGAATTTCGCTGAAAAAACGCCTTTTCCGGTATTCGAGGACTTTATGCAGTGAATCATCGATTCTTTCGGTTTAAAGGGTACGTGTCAATGTATAAGTTCCTAGTAACTACTGAAGACTCAGTATGTCACAAAAATTTCGTCGATTACCTTGAGGTTATGTGAGTTGTTGGAAAACTGGTCTCCTAAAGCAATTTATAGACAAATTCAGACTATCTGATTTCTTGGAGTGCTTACTCTTATTTATTGACGTTACTTGAGTCCTAACTTTCAGTAATGGAGATACTTCAGGGTATATCGAGACCCATGGATACCGAGATATCCGATTCAACCACCTAATTAGGGATTTTCACTTATTGTTGAAGTAGCTTATGGCCGAAGCCCAATGTTACAATCTGACAGGGTTCTTCTCCGGTAGCGCCTCCGAAAGTTACTCTTGCACTTTTCTCGTATCACGCTTCGTTTCCGAGCTGTAATCAAAAAGACGTTAAAATTGCATAAATCGTCGAATTTCGCTGAAAAAACGCCTTTTCCGGTATTCGAGGACTTTATGCAGTGAATCATCGATTCTTTCGGTTTAAAGGGTACGTGTCAATGTATAAGTTCCTAGTAACTACTGAAGACTCAGTATGTCACAAAAATTTCGTCGATTACCTTGAGGTTATGTGAGTTGTTGGAAAACTGGTCTCCTAAAGCAATTTATAGACAAATTCAGACTATCTGATTTCTTGGAGTGCTAACTATCATTCACTGACGTTACTTGAGTCCTAACTTTCAGTAATGGAGATACTTCAAAGTGTATCGAGACCCATGGATACCGAGATATCCGACTCAACCACCTAATTAGGGATTTTCACTTATTGTTGAAGTAGCTTATGGCCGAAGCCCAATGTTACATTCTGATAGGGTTCATCTTCGGGAGCGCCTCCGAAAGTTACTCTTGCACTTTTCCGGTATCACGCTTCGTTTCCGAGCTGTAATCAAAAAGACGTTAAAATTGCTTAAATCGTCGAATTTCGCTGAAAAAACGCCTTTTACGGTATTCGAGGACTTTATGCAGTAAATCATCGATTCTTTCGGTTTAAAGGGTACGTGTGGTTGTATAAGTTCCTAGTAACTACTGAAGATTCAGTATGTCTCAAAAATTTCCACGATTACCTTGAAGTTATGTGAGTTGTTGGAAAACTGCGGTCCTAAAGCAATTTTTAGACGAAGTCAGACTATATGGTTTCTTGGAGTGCTTACTCTCATTTATTGACGTTACTTGAGTCCTAACTTTCAGTAATGGAGATACTTCAGAGTATATCGAGACCCATGGATACCGAGATATCCGACTCAACCACCTAATTAGGGATTTTCACTTATTGTTGAAGTAGCTTATGGCCGAAGCCCAATGTTACATTCTGATAGGGTTCTTCTTCGGTAGCGCCTCCGAAAGTTACTCTTGCACTTTTCTGGTATCACGCTTCCTTTCCGAGCTGTAATCAAAAAGACGTTAAAATTGCTTAAATCGTCGAATTTCGCTGAAAAAACGCCTTTTACGGTATTCGAGGACTTTATGCAGTAAATCATCCATTCTTTCGGTTTAAAGGGTACGTGTGGTTGTATAAGTTCCTAGTAACTACTGAAGACTCAGTATGTCTCAAAAATAAAATTTCCACGATTACCTTGAAGTTATGTGAGTTGTTGGAAAACTGCGGTCCTAAAGCAATTTTTAGACGAAGTCAGACTATATGATTTCTTGGAGTGCTTACTCTTATTTATTGACGTTACTTGAGTCCTAACTTTCAGTAATGGAGATACTTCAGGGTATATCGAGACCCATGGATACCGAGATATCCGATTCAACCACCTAATTAGGGATTTTCACTTATTGTTGAAGTAGCTTATGGCCGAAGCCCAATGTTACAAACTGACAGGGTTCTTCTCCGGTAGCGCCTCCGAAAGTTACTCTTGCACTTTTCTCGTATGACGCTTCGTTTCCGAGCTGTAATCAAAAAGACGTTAAAATTGCTTAAATCGTCGAATTTCGCTGAAAATACGCCTTTTACGGTATTCGAGGACTTATGCAGGAAATCATCGATTCTTTCGGCTTTAAGGGGTACGAGTCGATGTATAAGTTCCTAGTAACTACTGAAGACTCAGTATGTCACAAAAATTTCCTCGATTACCTTGAAGTTAAGGGAGTTGTTGGAAAACTGCGCTCCTAAAGCAATTTATAGACAAATTCAGACTATCTGATTTCTTGGAGTGTTTACTATCATTTATTGAGGTTACTTGAGTCCTAACTTTCAGTAATGGAGATACTTCAGAGTATATGGAGACCCGTGGATACTGAGATATCCGACTCGACCGCGAAATTAGGGAGTTTCACTCATTCTTGAAGCAGCTTATGGCCAAAGCCCAATGTTAGAATCTTAAAGGGTTCTTCTCCCGTAGCGCCTCCGAAAGTTACTCTTGCACTTTTCTCGTATGACGCTTCGTTTCCAAGCTGTAATCAAAAAGACGTTAAAATTGCTTAAATCGTCGAATTTCACTGAAAATACGCCTTTTACGGTATTCGAGGACTTATGCAGGAAATCATCCATTCTTTCGGCTTTAAGGGGTACGTGTCGATGTATAAGTTCCTAGTAACTACTGAAGACTCAGTATGTCACAAAAATTTCCTCGATTACCTTGAAGTTAAGGGAGTTGTTGGAAAACTGCGCTCCTAAAGCAATTTATAGACAAATTCAGACTATCTGATTTCTTGGAGTGTTTACTATCATTTATTGAGGTTACTTGAGTCCTAACTTTCAGTAATGGAGATACTTCAGAGTATATGGAGACCCGTGGATACCGAGATATCCGACTCGACCGCGAAATTAGGGAGTTTCACTCATTCTTGAAGCAGCTTATGGCCAAAGCCCAATGTTACAATCTTAAAGGGTTCTTGTCCGGTAGCGCCTCCGAAAGTTACTCTTGCACTTTTCTCGTATCTCGCTTCGTTTCCGAGCTGTAATCAAGAAGACGTTAAAATTGCTTAAATCGTCGAATTTCGCCGAAAATACGCCTTTTAGGGTATTCGAGGACTTATGCAGGAAATCATCCATTCTTTCGGCTTTAAGGGGTACGTGTCGATGTATAAGTTCCTAGTAACTACTGAAGACTCAGTATGTCACAAAAATTTCCTCGATTACCTTGAAGTTAAGGGAGTTGTTGGAAAACTGCGCTCCTAAAGCAATTTATAGACAAATTCAGACTATCTGATTTCTTGGAGTGTTTACTATCATTTATTGAGGTTACTTGAGTCCTAACTTTCAGTAATGGAGATACTTCAGAGTATATGGAGACCCATGGATACCGAGATATCCGACTCGACCGCCAAATTAGGGAATTAGGGATTTTCACTCATTCTTGAAGGAGCTCATTGCCAAAGCCCAATGTTACAATCTTAAAGGGTTCTTCTCCGGTAGCGCCTCCGAAAGTTACTCTTGCACTTTTCTCGTATGACGCTTCGTTTCCGAGCTGTAATCAAAAAGACGTTAAAATTGGTTAAATCGTCGAATTTCGCTGAAAATACGCCTTTTACGGTATTCGAGGACTTATGCAGGAAATCATCCATTCTTTCGGCTTTAAGGGGTACGTGTCGATGTATAAGTTCCTAGTAACTACTGAAGACTCAGTATGTCACAAAAATTTCCTCGATTACCTTGAAGTTAAGGGAGTTGTTAGAAAACTGCGCTCCTAATGCAATTTATAGACAAATTCAGACTATCTGATTTCTTGGAGTGTTTACTATCATTTATTGAGGTTACTTGAGTCCTAACTTTCAGTAATGGAGATACTTCAGAGTATATGGAGACCCATGGATACCGAGATAACCGACTCGACCGCCAAATTAGGGATTTTCACTCATTCTTGAAGCAGCTTATGGCCAAAGCCCAATGTTACAATCTTAAAGGGTTCTTCTCCGGTAGCGCCTCCGAAAGTTACTCTTGCACTTTTCTCGCAAGACGCTTCGTTTCCGAGCTGGAATCAAAAAGACGTTAAAATTGCTTAAATCGTCGAATTTCGCTGAAAATACGCCTTTTACGGTATTCGAGGACTTATGCAGGAAATCATCGATTCTTTCGGCTTTACGGGGTACGTGTCGATGTATAAGTTCCTAGTAACCACTGAAGACTCAGTATGTCACAAAAATTTCCTCGATTACCTTGAAGTTAAGGGAGTTGTTGGAAAACTGCGCTCCTAAAGCAATTTATAGACAAATTAAGGCTATCTTATTTCTTGGAGTGTTTACTATCATTTATTGAGGTTACTTGAGTCCTAACTTAAAGTAATGGAGATACTTCAGAGTATATGGAGACCCATGGATACCGAGATATCCGACTCGACCGCCAAATTAGGGAATTAGGGATTTTCACTCATTCTTGAAGCAGCTTATGGCCAAAGCCCAATGTTACAATCTTAAATGGTTCATCTCCGGTAGCGCCTCCGAAAGTTACTCTTGCACTTTTCTCGTATGACGCTTCGTTTCCGAGCTGTAATCAAAAAGACGTTAAAATTGCTTAAATCGTCGAATTTCGCTGAAAATACGCCTTTTACGGTATTCGAGGACTTATGCAGGAAATCATCGATTCTTTCGGCTTTAAGGGGTACGTGTCGATGTATAAGTTCCTAGTAACTACTGAAGACTCAATATGTCACAAAAATTTCCTCGATTACCTTGAAGTTAAGGGAGTTGTTGGAAAACTGCACTCCTAAAGCAATTTATAGACAAATTCAGACTATATGATTTCTTGGAGTGTTTACTATCATTTATTGAGGTTACTTGAGTCCTAACTTTCAGTAATGGAGATACTTCAGAGTATATGGAGACCCATGGATACCGAGATATCCGACTCGACCGCCAAATTAGGGAGTTTCACTCATTCTTGAAGCAGTTTATGGCCAAAGCCCAATGCTACAATCTCAAAGGGTTCTTCTCCGGTAGGGCCTCCGAAAGTTACTCTTGCACTTTTCTCGTATGACGCTTCGTTTCCGAGCTGTAATCAAAAAGACGTTAAAATTGCTTAAATCGTCGAATTTCGCTGAAAATTATCCTTTTACGGTATTCGAGGACTTATGCAGGAAATCATCGATTCTTTCGGATTTAAGGGGTACGTGTCGATGTATAAGTTCCTAGTAACTACTGAAGACTCAGTATGTCACAAAAATTTCCTCGATTACCTTGAAGTTAAGGGAGTTGTTGGAAAACTGCGCTCCTAAAGCAATTTATAGACAAATTCATACTATCTGATTTTTTGGAGTGTTTACTATCATTTATTGAATTTACTTGAGTCCTAACTTTCAGTAATGGAGATACTTCAGAGTATATGGAGACCCATGGATACCGAGATATCCGACTCGACCGCCAAATTAGGGATTTTCACTCATTCTTGAAGCAGCTTATGGCCAAAGCCCAATGTTACAATCTTAAAGGGTTCTTCTCCGGTAGCGCCTCCGAAAGTTACTCTTGCACTTTTCTCGTATCTCGCTTCGTTTCCGAGCTGTAATCAAAAAGACGTTAAAATTGCTTAAATCGTCGAATTTCGCTGAAAATACGCCTTTTACGGTATTCGAGGACTTATGCAGGAAATCATCCATTCTTTCGGCTTTAAGGGGTACGTGTCGATGTATAAGTTCCTAGTAACTACTGAAGACTTAGTATGTCACAAAAATTTCCTCGATTACCTTGAAGTTAAGGGAGTTGTTGGAAAACTGCGCTCCTAATGCAATTTATAGACAAATTCAGACTATCTGATTTCTTGGAGTGTTTACTATCATTTATTGAGGTTACTTGAGTCCTAACTTTCAGTAATGGAGATACTTCAGAGTATATGGAGACCCATGGATACCGAGATAACCGACTCGACCGCCAAATTAGGGATTTTCACTCATTCTTGAAGCAGCTTATCTCCAAAGCCCAATGTTACAATCTTAAAGGGTTCTTCTCCGGTAGCGCCTCCGAAAGTTGCTCTTGCACTTTTCTCGCATGACGCTTCGTTTCCGAGCTGTAATCAAAAAGACGTTAAAATTGCTTAAATCGTCGAATTTCGCTGAAAATACGCCTTTTACGGTATTCGAGTACTTATGCAGGAAATCATCGATTCTTTCGGCTTTAAAGGGTACGTGTCGATGTATACGTTCCTAGTAACTACTGAAGACTCAGTATGTCACAAAAATTTCCTCGATTACCTTGAAGTTAAGGGAGTTGTTGGAAAACTGCGCTCCTAAAGCAATTTATAGACAAATTCAGACTATCTGATTTCTTGGAGTGTTTACTATCATTTATTGAGGTTACTTGAGTCCTAACTTTCAGTAATGGAGATACTTCAGGGTACATTTAGACCCATGGATACCGAGATATCCGACTCGACCGCCAAATTAGGGATTTTCACTCATTCTTGAAGCAGCTTATGGCCAAAGCCCAATGTTACAATCTTAAAGGGTTCATCTCCGGTAGCGCCTCCGAAAGCTACTCTTGCACTTTTCTCGTATGACGCTTCGTTTCCGAGCTGTAATCAAAAAGACGTTAAAATTGCTTAAATCGTCGAATTTCGCTGAAAATACGCCTTTTACGGTATTCGAGGACTTATGCAGGAAATCATCCATTCTTTCGGCTTTAAGGGGTACGTGTCGATGTATACGTTCCTAGTAACTACTGAAGACTCAGTATGCCACAAAAATTTCCTCGATTACCTTGAAGTTAAGGGAGTTGTTGGAAAACTACGCTCCTAAAGCAATTCATAGACAAATTCAGACTATCTGTTTTCTTGGAGTGTTTGATATCATTTATTGAGGTTACTTGAGTCCTAACTTTCAGTAATGGAGATACTTCAGGGTATATTTAGACCCATGGATACCGAGATATCCGACTCGACCGCCAAATTAGGGATTTTCGCTAATTCTTGAAGCAGCTTATGGCCAAAGCCCAATGTTACAATCTTAAAGGGTTCTTCTCCGGTAGGGTATCCGAAAGTTACTCTTGCACTTTTCTCGTATGACGCTTCGTTTCCGAGCTGTAATCAAAAAGACGTTAAAATTGCTTAAATCGTCGAATT
The DNA here is from genome assembly GCA_963966045.1 of Xestobium rufovillosum. NCBI lineage: Eukaryota > Metazoa > Arthropoda > Insecta > Coleoptera > Ptinidae > Xestobium > Xestobium rufovillosum. Next base: position 1,776,286 of record OZ014503.1, on the reverse strand, counting down.
TCGCTGAAAATACGCCTTTTACGGTATTCGAGGACTTATGCAGGAAATCATCCATTCTTTCGGCTTTAAAGGGTACGTGTCGATGTATACGTTCCTAGTAACTACTGAAGACTCAGTATGCCACAAAAATTTCCTCGATTACCTTGAAGTTAAGGGAGTTGTTGGAAAACTACGCTCCTAAAGCAATTCATAGACAAATTCAGACTATCTGTTTTCTTGGAGTGTTTGATATCATTTATTGAGGTTACTTGAGTCCTAACTTTCAGTAATGGAGATACTTCAGGGTATATTTAGACCCATTGATACCGAGATATCCGACTCGACCGCCAAATTAGGGATTTTCGCTAATTCTTGAAGCAGCTTATGGCCAAAGCCCAATGTTACAATCTTAAAGGGTTCTTCTCCAGTAGGGTATCCGAAAGTTACTCTTGCACTTTTCTCGTATGACGCTTCGTTTCCGAGCTGTAATCAAAAAGACGTTAAAATTGCTTAAATCGTCGAATTTCGTTGAAAATACGCCTTTTACGGTATTCGAAGACTTATGCAGGAAATCATCCATTCTTTCGGCTTTAAGGGGTACGTGTCGATGTATAAGTTCCTAGTAACTACTGAAGACTCAGTATGTCACAAAAATTTCCTCGATTACCTTGAAGTTAATGGAGTTGTTGGAAAACTGCGCTCCTAAAGCAATTTATAGACAAATTCAGACTATCTGATTTCTTGGAGTGTTTACTATCATTTATTGAGGTTACTTGAGTCCTAACTTTCAGTAATGGAGGTACTTCAGAGTATATTTAGACCAATGGATACCGAGATATCCGACTCGACCGCCAAATTAGGGAGTTTCACTCATTCTTGAAGCAGCTTATGGCCAAAGCCCAATGTTACAATCTTAAAGGGTTCTTCTCCGGTAGGGCATCCGAAAGTTACTCTTGCACTTTTCTCGTATGACGCTTCGTTTCCGAGCTGTAATCAGAAAGACGTTAAAATTGCTTAAATCGTCGAATTTCGCTGAAAATACGCCTTTTACGGTATTCGAGGACTTATGCAGGAAATCATCCATTCTTTCGGCTTTAAAGGGTACGTGTCGATGTATAAGTTCCTAGTAACTACTGAAGACTCAGTATGTCACAAAAATTTCCTCGATTACCTTGAAGTTAAGGGAGTTGTTGGAAAACTGCGCTCCTAAAGCAATTTATAGACAAATTCAGACTATCTGATTTTTTGGAGTGTTCACTATCATTTATTGAATTTACTTGAGTCCTAACTTTCAGTAATGGAGATACTTCAGAGTATATGGAGACCCATGGATACCGAGATATCCGACTCGACCGCCAAATTAGGGAGTTTCACTCATTCTAGAAGCAGCTTATGGCCAAAGCCCAATGTTACAATCTTAAAGGGTTCTTGTCCGGTAGCGCCTCCGAAAGTTACTCTTGCACTTTTCTCGTATCTCGCTTCGTTTCCGAGCTGTAATCAAGAAGACGTTAAAATTGCTTAAATCGTCGAATTTCGCTGAAAATACGCCTTTTACGGTATTCGAGGACTTATGCAGGAAATCATCGATTCTTTCGGCTTTAAGGGGTACGTGTCGATGTATAAGTTCCTAGTAACTACTGAAGACTCAGTATGTCACAAAAATTTCCTCGATTACCTTGAAGTTAAGGGAGTTGTTGGAAAACTGCGCTCCTAAAGCAATTTATAGTCAAATTCATACTATCTGATTTTTTGGAGTGTTCACTATCATTTATTGAATTTACTTGAGTCCTAACTTTCAGTAATGGAGGTACTTCAGAGTATATTTAGACCCATGGATACCGAGATATCCGACTCGACCGCCAAATTAGGGAGTTTCACTCATTCTTGAAGCAGCTTATGGCCAAAGCCCAATGTTACAATCTTATAGGGTTCTTCTCCGGTAGGGCATCCGAAAGTTACTCTTGCACTTTTCTCGTATGACGCTTCGTTTCCGAGCTGTAATCAAAAAGACGTTAAAATTGGTTAAATCGTCGAATTTCGCTGAAAATACGCCTTTTACGGTATTCGAAGACTTATGCAGGAAATCATCCATTCTTTCGGCTTTAAAGGGTACGTGTCGATGTATACGTTCCTAGTAACTACTGAAGACTCAGTATGCCACAAAAATTTCCTCGATTACCTTGAAGTTAAGGGAGTTGTTGGAAAACTACGCTCCTAAAGCAATTCATAGACAAATTCAGACTATCTGTTTTCTTGGAGTGTTTGATATCATTTATTGAGGTTACTTGAGTCCTAACTTTCAGTAATGGAGATACTTCAGGATATATTTAGACCCATGGATACCGAGATATCCGACTCGACCGCCAAATTAGGGATTTTCGCTAATTCTTGAAGCAGCTTATGGCCAAAGCCCAATGTTACAATCTTAAAGGGTTCTTCTCCGGTAGGGTATCCGAAAGTTACTCTTGCACTTTTCTCGTATGACGCTTCGTTTCCGAGCTGTAATCAAAAAGACGTTAAAATTGCTTAAATCGTCGAATTTCGTTGAAAATACGCCTTTTACGGTATTCGAAGACTTATGCAGGAAATCATCCATTCTTTCGGCTTTAAGGGGTACGTGTCGATGTATAAGTTCCTAGTAACTACTGAAGACTCAGTATGTCACAAAAATTTCCTCGATTACCTTGAAGTTAAGGGAGTTGTTGGAAAACTGCGCTCCTAAAGCAATTTATAGACAAATTCATACTATCTGATTTTTTGGAGTGTTTACTATCATTTATTGAATTTACTTGAGTCCTAACTTTCAGTAATGGAGATACTTCAGAGTATATGGAGACCCATGGATACCGAGATATCCGACTCGACCGCCAAATTAGGGATTTTCACTCATTCTTGAAGCAGCTTATGGCCAAAGCCCAATGCTACAATCTTAAAGGGTTCTTCTCCGGTAGGGCCTCCGAAAGTTACTCTTGCACTTTTCTCGTATGACGCTTCGTTTCCGAGCTGTAATCAAAAAGACGTTAAAATTGCTTAAATCGTCGAATTTCGCTGAAAATACGCCTTTTACGGTATTCGAGGACTTATGCAGGAAATCATCGATTCTTTCGGCTTTAAGGGGTACGTGTCGATGTATAAGTTCCTAGTAACTACTGAAGACTCAGTATGTCACAAAAATTTCCTCGATTACCTTGAAGTTAAGGGAGTTGTTGGAAAACTGCGCTCCTAAAGCAATTTATAGACAAATTCATACTATCTGATTTTTTGGAGTGTTCACTATCATTTATTGAATTTACTTGAGTCCTAACTTTCAGTAATGGAGGTACTTCAGAGTATATTTAGACCCATGGATACCGAGATATCCGACTCGACCGCCAAATTAGGGAGTTTCACTCATTCTTGAAGCAGCTTATGGCCAAAGCCCAATGTTACAATCTTATAGGGTTCTTCTCCGGTAGGGCATCCGAAAGTTATTCTTGCACTTTTCTCGTATGACGCTTCGTTTCCGAGCTGTAATCAAAAAGACGTTAAAATTGCTTAAAACGTCGAATTTCGCTGAAAATACGCCTTTTACGGTATTCGAGGACTTATGCAGGAAATCATCCATTCTTTCGACTTTAAGGGGTACGTGTCGATGTATAAGTTCCTAGTAACTACTGAAGACTCAGTATGTCACAAAAATTTCCTCGATTACCTTGAAGTTAAGGGAGTTGTTGGAAAACTGCGCTCTTAAAGCAATTTATAGACAAATTCAGACTATCTGATTTCTTGGAGTTTTTACTATCATTTATTGAGGTTATTACTTTAGTCCTAACTTTCAGTAATGGAGATACTTCAGGGTACATTTAGACCCATGGATACCGAGATATCCGACTCGACCGCCAAATTAGGGATTTTCACTCATTCTTGAAGCAGCTTATGGCCAAAGCCCAATGTTACAATCTTAAAGGGTTCTTCTCCGGTAGGGTATCCGAAAGTTACTCTTGCACTTTTCTCGTATGACGCTTCGTTTCCGAGCTGTAATCAAAAAGACGTTAAAATTGCTTAAATCGTCGAATTTCGCTGAAAATACGCCTTTTACGGTATTCGAGGACTTATGCAGGAAATCATCCATTCTTTCGGCTTTAAGGGGTACGTGTCGATGTATAAGTTCCTAGTAACTACTGAAGACTCAGTATGTCACAAAAATTTCCTCGATTACCTTGAAGTTAAGGGAGTTGTTGGAAAACTGCGCTCCTAAAGCAATTTATAGACAAATTCAGACTATCTGATTTCTTGGAGTGTTTACTATCATTTATTGAGGTTACTTGAGTCCTAACTTTCAGTAATGGAGATACTTGAGAGTATATTTAGACCCATGGATACCGAGATATCCGACTCGACCGCCAAATTAGGGAGTTTCACTCATTCTTGAAGCAGCTTATTGCCAAAGCCCAATGCTACAATCTTAAAGGGTTCTTCTCCGGTAGGGCATCCGAAAGTTACTCTTGCACTTTTCTCGTATGACGCTTCGTTTCCGAGCTGTAATCAAAAAGACGTTAAAATTGGTTAAATCGTCGAATTTCGCTGAAAATACGCCTTTTACGGTATTCGAGGACTTATGCAGGAAATCATCCATTCTTTCGGCTTAAAAGGGTACGTGTCGATGTATACGTTCCTAGTAACTACTGAAGACTCAGTATGCCACAAAAATTTCCTCGATTACCTTGAAGTTAAGGGAGTTGTTGGAAAACTGCGCTCCTAAAGCAATTTATAGACAAATTCAGACTATCTGATTTTTTGGAGTGTTCACTATCATTTATTGAATTTACTTGAGTCCTAACTTTCAGCAATGGAGATACTTCAGAGTATATGGAGACCCATGGATACCGAGATATCCGACTCGACCGCCAAATTAGGGAGTTTCACTCATTCTAGAAGCAGCTTATGGCCAAAGCCCAATGTTACAATCTTAAAGGGTTCTTCTCCGGTAGGGTATCCGAAAGTTACTCTTGCACTTTTCTCGTATGACGCTTCGTTTCCGAGCTGTAATCAAAAAGACGTTAAAATTGCTTAAATCGTCGAATTTCGTTGAAAATACGCCTTTTACGGTATTCGAAGACTTATGCAGGAAATCATCCATTCTTTCGGCTTTAAGTGGTACCTGTCGATGTATAAGTTCCTAGTAACTACTGAAGACTCAGTATGTCACAAAAATTTCCTCGATTACCTTGAAGTTAATGGAGTTGTTGGAAAACTGCGCTCCTAAAGCAATTTATAGACAAATTCAGACTATCTGATTTCTTGGAGTGTTTACTATCATTTATTGAGGTTACTTGAGTCCTAACTTTCAGTAATGGAGGTACTTCAGAGTATATTTAGACCAATGGATACCGAGATATCCGACTCGACCGCCAAATTAGGGAGTTTCACTCATTCTTGAAGCAGCTTATGGCCAAAGCCCAATGTTACAATCTTAAAGGGTTCTTCTCCGGTGGGGCATCCGAAAGTTACTCTTGCACTTTTCTCGTATGACGCTTCGTTTCCGAGCTGTAATCAGAAAGACGTTAAAATTGCTTAAATCGTCGAATTTCGCTGAAAATACGCCTTTTACGGTATTCGAGGACTTATGCAGGAAATCATCCATTCTTTCGGCTTTAAAGGGTACGTGTCGATGTATAAGTTCCTAGTAACTACTGAAGACTCAGTATGTCACAAAAATTTCCTCGATTACCTTGAAGTTAAGGGAGTTGTTGGAAAACTGCGCTCTTAAAGCAATTTATAGACAAATTCAGACTATCTGATTTCTTGGAGTTTTTACTATCATTTATTGAGGTTATTACTTTAGTCCTAACTTTCAGTAATGGAGATACTTCAGGGTACATTTAGACCCATGGATACCGAGATATCCGACTCGACCGCCAAATTAGGGATTTTCACTCATTCTTGAAGCAGCTTATGGCCAAAGCCCAATGTTACAATCTTAAAGGGTTCTTCTCCGGTAGGGTATCCGAAAGTTACTCTTGCACTTTTCTCGTATGACGCTTCGTTTCCGAGCTGTAATCAAAAAGACGTTAAAATTGCTTAAATCGTCGAATTTCGCTGAAAATACGCCTTTTACGGTATTCGAGGACTTATGCAGGAAATCATCCATTCTTTCGGCTTTAAGGGGTACGTGTCGATGTATAAGTTCCTAGTAACTACTGAAGACTCAGTATGTCACAAAAATTTCCTCGATTACCTTGAAGTTAAGGGAGTTGTTGGAAAACTGCGCTCCTAAAGCAATTTATAGACAAATTCAGACTATCTGATTTCTTGGAGTGTTTACTATCATTTATTGAGGTTACTTGAGTCCTAACTTTCAGTAATGGAGATACTTGAGAGTATATTTAGACCCATGGATACCGAGATATCCGACTCGACCGCCAAATTAGGGAGTTTCACTCATTCTTGAAGCAGCTTATTGCCAAAGCCCAATGCTACAATCTTAAAGGGTTCTTCTCCGGTAGGGCATCCGAAAGTTACTCTTGCACTTTTCTCGTATGACGCTTCGTTTCCGAGCTGTAATCAAAAAGACGTTAAAATTGGTTAAATCGTCGAATTTCGCTGAAAATACGCCTTTTACGGTATTCGAGGACTTATGCAGGAAATCATCCATTCTTTCGGCTTAAAAGGGTACGTGTCGATGTATACGTTCCTAGTAACTACTGAAGACTCAGTATGCCACAAAAATTTCCTCGATTACCTTGAAGTTAAGGGAGTTGTTGGAAAACTGCGCTCCTAAAGCAATTTATAGACAAATTCAGACTATCTGATTTTTTGGAGTGTTCACTATCATTTATTGAATTTACTTGAGTCCTAACTTTCAGTAATGGAGATACTTCAGAGTATATGGAGACCCATGGATACCGAGATATCCGACTCGACCGCCAAATTAGGGAGTTTCACTCATTCTAGAAGCAGCTTATGGCCAAAGCCCAATGTTACAATCTTAAAGGGTTCTTCTCCGGTAGGGTATCCGAAAGTTACTCTTGCACTTTTCTCGTATGACGCTTCGTTTCCGAGCTGTAATCAAAAAGACGTTAAAATTGCTTAAATCGTCGAATTTCGTTGAAAATACGCCTTTTACGGTATTCGAAGACTTATGCAGGAAATCATCCATTCTTTCGGCTTTAAGTGGTACGTGTCGATGTATAAGTTCCTAGTAACTACTGAAGACTCAGTATGTCACAAAAATTTCCTCGATTACCTTGAAGTTAATGGAGTTGTTGGAAAACTGCGCTCCTAAAGCAATTTATAGACAAATTCAGACTATCTGATTTCTTGGAGTGTTTACTATCATTTATTGAGGTTACTTGAGTCCTAACTTTCAGTAATGGAGGTACTTCAGAGTATATTTAGACCAATGGATACCGAGATATCCGACTCGACCGCCAAATTAGGGAGTTTCACTCATTCTTGAAGCAGCTTATGGCCAAAGCCCAATGTTACAATCTTAAAGGGTTCTTCTCCGGTGGGGCATCCGAAAGTTACTCTTGCACTTTTCTCGTATGACGCTTCGTTTCCGAGCTGTAATCAGAAAGACGTTAAAATTGCTTAAATCGTCGAATTTCGCTGAAAATACGCCTTTTACGGTATTCGAGGACTTATGCAGGAAATCATCCATTCTTTCGGCTTTAAAGGGTACGTGTCGATGTATAAGTTCCTAGTAACTACTGAAGACTCAGTATGTCACAAAAATTTCCTCGATTACCTTGAAGTTAAGGGAGTTGTTGGAAAACTGCGCTCCTAAAGCAATTTATAGACAAATTCAGACTATCTGATTTTTTGGAGTGTTCACTATCATTTATTGAATTTACTTGAGTCCTAACTTTCAGTAATGGAGATACTTCAGAGTATATGGAGACCCATGGATACCGAGATATCCGACTCGACCGCCAAATTAGGGAGTTTCACTCATTCTAGAAGCAGCTTATGGCCAAAGCCCAATGTTACAATCTTAAAGGGTTCTTGTCCGGTAGCGCCTCCGAAAGTTACTCTTGCACTTTTCTCGTATCTCGCTTCGTTTCCGAGCTGTAATCAAGAAGACGTTAAAATTGCTTAAATCGTCGAATTCCGCCGAAAATACGCCTTTTAGGGTATTCGAGGACTTATGCAGGAAATCATCCATTCTTTCGGCTTTAAGGGGTACGTGTCGATGTATAAGTTCCTAGTAACTACTGAAGACTCAGTATGTCACAAAAATTTCCTCGATTACCTTGAAGTTAAAGGAGTTGTTGGAAAACTGCGCTCCTAAAGCAATTTATAGACAAATTCAGACTATCTGATTTCTTGGAGTGTTTACTATCATTTATTGAGGTTACTTGAGTCCTAACTTTCAGTAATGGAGGTACTTCAGAGTATATTTAGACCAATGGATACCGAGATATCCGACTCGACCGCCAAATTAGGGAGTTTCACTCATTCTTGAAGCAGCTTATGGCCAAAGCCCAATGTTACAATCTTAAAGGGTTCTTCTCCGGTAGGGCATCCGAAAGTTACTCTTGCACTTTTCTCGTATGACGCTTCGTTTCCGAGCTGTAATCAAAAAGACGTTAAAATTGCTTAAATCGTCGAATTTCGCTGAAAAAACGCCTTTTACGGTATTCGAGGACTTTATCCAGTAAATCATCCATTCTTTCGGTTTAAAGGGTACGTGTGGTTGTATAAGTTCCTAGTAACTACTGAAGACTCAGTATGTCTCAAAAATAAAATTTCCACGATTACCTTGAAGTTATGTGAGTTGTTGGAAAACTGCGGTCCTAAAGCAATTTTTAGACGAAGTCAGACTATATGATTTCTTGGAGTGCTTACTCTTATTTATTGACGTTACTTGAGTCCTAACTTTCAGTAATGGAGATACTTCAGGGTATATCGAGACCCATGGATACCGAGATATCCGATTCAACCACCTAATTAGGGATTTTCACTTATTGTTGAAGTAGCTTATGGCCGAAGCCCAATGTTTCAAACTGACAGGGTTCTTCTCCGGTAGCGCCTCCGAAAGTTACTCTTGCACTTTTCTCGTATGACGCTTCGTTTCCGAGCTGTAATCAAAAAGACGTTAAAATTGCTTAAATCGTCGAATTTCGCTGAAAATACGCCTTTTACGGTATTCGAGGACTTATGCAGGAAATCATCGATTCTTTCGGCTTTACGGGGTACGTGTCGATGTATAAGTTCCTAGTAACTACTGAAGACTCAGTATGTCACAAAAATTTCCTCGATTACCTTGAAGTTAAGGGAGTTGTTGGAAAACTGCGCTCCTAAAGCAATTTATAGACAAATTAAGGCTATCTGATTTCTTGGAGTGTTTACTATCATTTGTTGAGGTTACTTGAGTCCTAACTTAAAGTAATGGAGATACTTCAGAGTATATGGAGACCCATGGATACCGAGATATCCGACTCGACCGCCAAATTAGGGAATTAGGGATTTTCACTCATTCTTGAAGGAGCTCATTGCCAAAGCCCAATGTTACAATCTTAAAGGGTTCTTCTCCGGTAGCGCCTCCGAAAGTTACTCTTGCACTTTTCTCGTATGACGCTTCGTTTCCGAGCTGTAATCAAAAAGACATTAAAATTGGTTAAATCGTCGAATTTCGCTGAAAATACGCCTTTTACGGTATTCGAGGACTTATGCAGGAAATCATCGATTCTTTCGGCTTTAAGGGGTACGTGTCGATGTATAAGTTCCTAGTAACTACTGAAGACTCAGTATGTCACAAAAATTTCCTCGATTACCTTGAAGTTAAGGGAGTTGTTGGAAAACTGCGCTCCTAAAGCAATTTATAGACAAATTCATACTATCTGATTTTTTGGAATGTTCACTATCATTTATTGAATTTACTTGAGTCCTAACTTTCAGTAATGGAGATACTTCAGAGTATATGGAGACCCATGGATACCGAGATATCCGACTCGACCGCCAAATTAGGGATTTTCACTCATTCTTGAAGCAGCTTATGGCCAAAGCCCAATGTTAGAATCTTAAAGGGTTCTTCTCCCGTAGCGCCTCCGAAAGTTACTCTTGCACTTTTCTCGTATGACGCTTCGTTTCCAAGCTGTAATCAAAAAGACGTTAAAATTGCTTAAATCGTCGAATTTCGCTGAAAATACGCCTTTTACGGTATTCGAGGACTTATGCAGGAAATCAACCATTCTTTCGGCTTTAAGGGGTACGTGTCGATGCATAAGTTCCTAGTAACTACTGAAGACTCAGTATGTCACAAAAATTTCCTCGATTACCTTGAAGTTAAGGGAGTTGTTGGAAAACTGCGCTCCTAAAGCAATTTATAGACAAATTCAGACTATCTGATTTCTTGGAGTGTTTACTATCATTTATTGAGGTTACTTAACTTGAGTCCTAACTTTCAGTAATGGAGATACTTCAGAGTATATGGAGACCCGTGGATACCGAGATATCCGACTCGACCGCGAAATTAGGGAGTTTCACTCATTCTTGAAGCAGCTTATGGCCAAAGCCCAATGTTACAATCTTAAAGGGTTCTTGTCCGGTAGTGCCTCCGAAAGTTACTCTTGCACTTTTCTCGTATCTCGCTTCGTTTCCGAGCTGTAATCAAGAAGACGTTAAAATTGCTTAAATCGTCGAATTTCGCCGAAAATACGCCTTTTAGGGTATTCGAGGACTTATGCAGGAAATCATCCATTCTTTCGGCTTTAAGGGGTACGTGTCGATGTATAAGTTCCTAGTAACTACTGAAGACTCAGTATGTCACAAAAATTTCCTCGATTACCTTGAAGTTAAGGGAGTTGTTGGAAAACTGCGCTCCTAAAGCAATTTATAGACAAATTCAGACTATCTGATTTCTTGGAGTGTTTACAATCATTTATTGAGGTTACTTGAGTCCTAACTTTCAGTAATGGAGATACTTCAGAGTATATGGAGACCCATGGATACCGAGATATCCGACTCGACCGCCAAATTAGGGAATTAGGGATTTTCACTCATTCTTGAAGGAGCTCATTGCCAAAGCCCAATGTTACAATCTTAAAGGGTTCTTCTCCGGTAGAGCCTCCGAAAGTTACTCTTGCACTTTTCTCGTATGACGCTTCGTTTCCGAGCTGTAATCAAAAAGACGTTAAAATTGGTTAAATCGTCGAATTTCGCTGAAAATACGCCTTTTACGGTATTCGAGGACTTATGCAGGAAATCATCCATTCTTTCGGCTTTAAAGGGTACGTGTCGATGTATACGTTCCTAGTAACTACTGAAGACTCAGTATGCCACAAAAATTTCCTCGATTACCTTGAAGTTAAGGGAGTTGTTGGAAAACTACGCTCCTAAAGCAATTCATAGACAAATTCAGACTATCTGTTTTCTTGGAGTGTTTGATATCATTTATTGAGGTTACTTGAGTCCTAACTTTCAGTAATGGAGATACTTCAGCGTATATTTAGACCCATGGATACCGAGATATCCGACTCGACCGCCAAATTAGGGATTTTCGCTAATTCTTGAAGCAGCTTATGGCCAAAGCCCAATGTTACAATCTTAAAGGGTTCCTCTCCGGTAGGGTATCCGAAAGTTCCTCTTGCACTTTTCTCGTATGACGCTTCGTTTCCGAGCTGTAATCAAAAAGACGTAAAAATTGCTTAAATCGTCGAATTTCGTTGAAAATACGCCTTTTACGGTATTCGAAGACTTATGCAGGAAATCATCCATTCTTTCGGCTTTAAGGGGTACGTGTCGATGTATAAGTTCCTAGTAACTACTGAAGACTCAGTATGTCACAAAAATTTCCTCGATTACCTTGAAGTTAATGGAGTTGTTGGAAAACTGCGCTCCTAAAGCAATTTATAGACAAATTCAGACTATCTGATTTCTTGGAGTGTTTACTATCATTTATTGAGGTTACTTGAGTCCTAACTTTCAGTAATGGAGGTACTTCAGAGTATATTTAGACCAATGGATACCGAGATATCCGACTCGACCGCCAAATTAGGGAGTTTCACTCATTCTTGAAGCAGCTTATGGCCAAAGCCCAATGTTACAATCTTAAAGGGTTCTTCTCCGGTAGGGCATCCGAAAGTTACTCTTGCACTTTTCTCGTATGACGCTTCGTTTCCGAGCTGTAATCAAAAAGACGTTAAAATTGCTTAAATCGTCGAATTTCGCTGAAAATACGCCTTTTACGGTATTCGAGGACTTATGCAGGAAATCATCCATTCTTTCGGCTTTAAAGGGTACGTGTCGATGTATAAGTTCCTAGTAACTACTGAAGACTCAGTATGTCACAAAAATTTCCTCGATTACCTTGAAGTTAAGGGAGTTGTTGGAAAACTGCGCTCCTAAAGCAATTTATAGACAAATTCAGACTATCTGATTTCTTGGAGTGTTTGCTATCATTTACTGAGGTTACTTGAGTCCTAACTTTCAGTAATGGAGATACTTCAGGGTATATTTAGACCCATGGATTCCGAGATATCCGACTCGACCGCCAAATTATTGATTTTCACTAATTCTTGAAGCAGCTTATGGCCAAAGCCCAATGTTACAATCTTAAAGGGTTCTTCTCCGGTAGGGTATCCGAAAGTTACTCTTGCACTTTTCTCGTATGACGCTTCGTTTCCGAGCTGTAATCAAAAAGACGTTAAAATTGCTTAAATCGTCGATGAAATAGAAAATTACTATGCGTACTACCAATAAGTATAAAAATTATTTTATTGACCGGTTTCAAGATTCACAAACGATCTCATCATCAGAAATGGTAAATAAAATTGTAAACAAATTATTATGACAGTTGACAAGGAAACTAAAATTGATAAAACAATACAAAAAATAATGATATCCATGAAACATGTTAACTAGATAACTGAATTTCAGTATTTACCTACGGGGCATAAGAAAACGCAAAGGAAATTCGAATACCTCGTACCTTGAAGGGAAAAAACAATGAATTTAAAGAAAACCAATTCGGGAAAAAACAATAAATTCAATTGAAAAAACCTTCAAGTGAAATATCAGAACAGAAAAAATAAATCAATCAATATCCAAGAAATCTTGACAACTGCCAACTGCTAAACTTGAAAAAACTGCGAGGTCAAGTCTATGTCGTTCTGTCTTGACAACAGCCAACTGTTAATCTTGTAATAAACTAAAAAAAAGAGAAATAAGTCAATAAATGTCATAATGAGAGAAACTGTAATACCGACACCTGAGAATTATAATTTTGATCAAAAGATAATTACAAAAGTTTAAATAAACTAGATTGTATTAAATCGACCTGGTCATTAAGTAAGTTATAATTTGTATCATTTTTATGTTTATAAATTTCTATAGACTCTAATATATCTAATTGATAACTCTTTACAAAATTAAACAATAATTTAGTATTTTCTGGAGGAGGGAATTGATGATTGTTATCGAAGAAATGATTAGCAAAACTTGAACGATCATTTTTTAAACGAAATGACCTTAAATGTTCATTGTACCTAATACGTATAGATCTGCCAGTTTGTCCGATATATATACTGTTACAGTCTAAACAATTTAGTTGATAAACACCTGTGTGGTCAAGTTTATGTGTTTTGTCTTTACTGTTAAACAAAATATGTGATAATATATTTGATGGTTTAAATGTGACTTGTATGTTATTTTTTCTTAAAATACTGGCAATCTTTTCAGAAATATTTCCAAAATAAGTAATCCCGCAAAATTTGGTAACTTTATCATTAGATAATTTAGGATATATGTTGTTACAAGCAATTTTAAATTTTTTATTGTTAATGATTTTATTGATGATTTCAATCTTAAATCCGTTATTTATTGCAATTGTTCTAATTATGTTTAGTTCTTTATTCAATTTATCCAAAGATAGCGGTACTGTAAAGGCCCTGTGTATCATAGAATTATAAGCAGAAATTTTTTGACAAAAGGGGTGAAATGAATTTGATGAAAGAGTAATATCTGTATATGTTGGTTTCCTAAAAATATCGAAATTAATTTTATTATATTCATTTATTAAAGTTAAATCTAAGAAATTAATTTTATGTTCAGTTTCTATTTCTTTTGTAAACTTAATTTTTGGATGAATACTGTTCAAAAAATTTTGAAAATTGTCTAATTGTCTTGTTGTTCCTTTAAAACAAGCAATAATATCATCTACATATCTATACCAAAATAGAATATGTTGATTGCCTAATTCTGAATTCATAATTTTATCTTCAATATCTGACATGAAAATATCTGCTAATAAAGGACTAATTGGTGAACCCATAGCAAGACCTAAATTTTGAGTATAATATTTATTATTGAACTGGAGATAATTTTGTTCAATACAAAGTTGGAAAGCAGTAATAATATCATTCTTTATAACAATATTAGTGTGAGTTTTATCTAAAATATTTTCAATTAATTTTAAGCATTCATTAGGAGGAATATTAGGGAACATATTTGTAACATCAAAAGAAACCAAAAAGGACCCTGCTGGAATATTTTTATTTTTGATATTGGTAATTAATTCTAAACAATTTTTTAAACTAAATTTGGATTTAAAATTTGTTGTATTTCTGAATATATTATTAATGTTTTTAGCTAAATTTCTTGTAGGAGCATTAATATATGATACTACTGGTCTTATAGGTGTATTAATTTTATGGTTCTTGATAAGTCCATATAATTTAGGGGCACATGCATTCATATTAATTAATCTTAATTTTTCAAAATTGTTATTAAAAATACTGTTGCAATTTTTTAACCAATCTTTTAATTTTGTTTGAAAATGTTTTGTTGGATCTTTTTTTAGTTCAGTTAAGTAAAGACAAAACACATAAACTTGACCACACAGGTGTTTATCAACTAAATTGTTTAGACTGTAACAGTATATATATCGGACAAACTGGCAGATCTATACGTATTAGGTACAATGAACATTTAAGGTCATTTCGTTTAAAAAATGATCGTTCAAGTTTTGCTAATCATTTCTTCGATAACAATCATCAATTCCCTCCTCCAGAAAATACTAAATTATTGTTTAATTTTGTAAAGAGTTATCAATTAGATATATTAGAGTCTATAGAAATTTATAAACATAAAAATGATACAAATTATAACTTACTTAATGACCAGGTCGATTTAATACAATCTAGTTTATTTAAACTTTTGTAATTATCTTTTGATCAAAATTATAATTCTCAGGTGTCGGTATTACAGTTTCTCTCATTATGACATTTATTGACTTATTTCTCTTTTTTTAGTTTATTACAAGATTAACAGTTGGCTGTTGTCAAGACAGAACGACATAGACTTGACCTCGCAGTTTTTTCAAGTTTAGCAGTTGGCAGTTGTCAAGATTTCTTGGATATTGATTGATTTATTTTTTCTGTTCTGATATTTCACTTGAAGGTTTTTTCAATTGAATTTATTGTTTTTTCCCGAATTGGTTTTCTTTAAATTCATTGTTTTTTCCCTTCAAGGTACGAGGTATTCGAATTTCCTTTGCGTTTTCTTATGCCCCGTAGGTAAATACTGAAATTCAGTTAT
Source organism: Xestobium rufovillosum (assembly GCA_963966045.1). Classification (NCBI taxonomy): domain Eukaryota; kingdom Metazoa; phylum Arthropoda; class Insecta; order Coleoptera; family Ptinidae; genus Xestobium; species Xestobium rufovillosum. The sequence goes on along the minus strand of OZ014503.1, from coordinate 1,760,788 downwards.
CTAGTTAACATGTTTCATGGATATCATTATTTTTTGTATTGTTTTATCAATTTTAGTTTCCTTGTCAACTGTCATAATAATTTGTTTACAATTTTATTTACCATTTCTGATGATGAGATCGTTTGTGAATCTTGAAACCGGTCAATAAAATAATTTTTATACTTATTGGTAGTACGCATAGTAATTTTCTATTTCATCATGGATTTCTACCAAATAGTCAAGACAGAAAATATTAACTACATTAAATCGTCGAATTTCGCTGAAAATACGCCTTTTACGGTATTCGAAGACTTATGCAGGAAATCAACCATTCTTTCGGCTTTAAGGGGTACGTGGCGATGATAAGTTCCTAGTAACTACTGAAGACTCAGTATGTCACAAAAATTTCCTCGATTACCTTGAAGTTAAGGGAGTTGTTGGAAAACTGCGCTCCTAAAGCAATTTATAGACAAATTCAGACTATCTGATTTCTTGGAGTGTTTACTATCATTTATTGAGGTTACTTGAGTCCTAACTTTCAGTAATGGAGGTACTTCAGAGTATATTTAGACCCATGGATACCGAGGTATCCGACTCGACCGCCAAATTAGGGAGTTTCACTAATTCTTGAAGCAGCTTATGGCCAAAGCCCAATGTTACAATCTTAAAGGGTTCTTCTCCGGTAGGGTATCCGAAAGTTACTCTTGCACTTTTCTCGTATGACGCTTCGTTTCCGAGCTGTAATCAAAAAGACGTTAAAATTGCTTAAATCGTCGAATTTCGCTGAAAATACGCCTTTTACGGTATTCGAGGACTTATGCAGGAAATCATCCATTCTTTCGGCTTTAAGGGGTACGTGTCGATGTATAAGTTCCTAGTAACTACTGAAGACTCAGTATGTCACAAAAATTTCCTCGATTACCTTGAAGTTAAGGGAGTTGTTGGAAAACTGCGCTCCTAAAGCAATTTATAGACAAATTCAGACTATCTGATTTCTTGGAGTGTTTACTATCATTTATTGAGGTTACTTGAGTCCTAACTTTCAGTAATGGAGATACTTCAGAGTATATTTAGACCCATGGATACCGAGATATCCGACTCGACCGCCAAATTAGGGAGTTTCACTCTTTCTTGAAGCAGCTTATTGCCAAAGCCCAATGCTACAATCTTAAAGGGTTCTTCTCCGGTAGGGCATCCGAAAGTTACTCTTGCACTTTTCTCGTATGACGCTTCGTTTCCGAGCTGTAATCAAAAAGACGTTAAAATTGGTTAAATCGTCGAATTTCGCTGAAAATACGCCTTTTACGGTATTCGAGGACTTATACAGGAAATCATCCATTCTTTCGGCTTTAAAGGGTACGTGTCGATGTATACGTTCCTAGTAACTACTGAAGACTCAGTATGCCACAAAAATTTCCTCGATTACCTTGAAGTTAAGAGAGTTGTTGGAAAACTACGCTCCTAAAGCAATTCATAGACAAATTCAGACTATCTGTTTTCTTGGAGTGTTTGATATCATTTATTGAGGTTACTTGAGTCCTAACTTTCAGTAATGGAGATACTTCAGGATATATTTAGACCCATGGATACCGAGATATCCGACTCGACCGCCAAATTAGGGATTTTCGCTAATTCTTGAAGCAGCTTATGGCCAAAGCCCAATGTTACAATCTTAAAGGGTTCTTCTCCGGTAGGGTATCCGAAAGTTACTCTTGCACTTTTCTCGTATGACGCTTCGTTTCCGAGCTGTAATCAAAAAGACGTTAAAATTGCTTAAATCGTCGAATTTCGTTGAAAATACGCCTTTTACGGTATTCGAAGACTTATGCAGGAAATCATCCATTCTTTCGGCTTTAAGGGGTACGTGTCGATGTATAAGTTCCTAGTAACTACTGAAGACTCAGTATGTCACAAAAATTTCCTCGATTACCTTGAAGTTAATGGAGTTGTTGGAAAACTGCGCTCCTAAAGCAATTTATAGACAAATTCAGACTATCTGATTTCTTGGAGTGTTTACTGTCATTTATTGAGGTTACTTGAGTCCTAACTTTCAGTAATGGAGGTACTTCAGAGTATATTTAGACCAATGGATACCGAGATATCCGACTCGACCGCCAAATTAGGGAGTTTCACTCATTCTTGAAGCAGCTTATGGCCAAAGCCCAATGTTACAATCTTAAAGGGTTCTTCTCCGGTAGGGCATCCGAAAGTTACTCTTGCACTTTTCTCGTGTGACGCTTCGTTTCCGAGCTGTAATCAAAAAGACGTTAAAATTGCTTAAATCGTCGAATTTCGCTGAAAATACGCCTTTTACGGTATTCGAGGACTTATGCAGGAAATCATCCATTCTTTCGGCTTTAAAGGGTACGTGTCGATGTATAAGTTCCTAGTAACTACTGAAGACTCAGTATGTCACAAAAATTTCCTCGATTACCTTGAAGTTAAGGGAGTTGTTGGAAAACTACGCTCCTAAAGCAATTCATAGACAAATTCAGACTATCTGATTTCTTGGAGTGTTTACTATCATTTATTGAGGTTACTTGAGTCCTAACTTTCAGTAATGGAGGTACTTCAGAGTATATTTAGACCCATGGATACCGAGGTATCCGACTCGACCGCCAAATTAGGGAGTTTCACTAATTCTTGAAGCAGCTTATGGCCAAAGCCCAATGTTACAATCTTAAAGGGTTCTTCTCCGGTAGGGTATCCGAAAGTTACTCTTGCACTTTTCTCGTATGACGCTTCGTTTCCAAGCTGTAATCAAAAAGACGTTAAAATTGCTTAAATCGTCGAATTTCGCTGAAAATACGCCTTTTACGGTATTCGAGGACTTATGCAGGAAATCATCCATTCTTTCGGCTTTAAGGGGTACGTGTCGATGTATAAGTTCCTAGTAACTACTGAAGACTCAGTATGTCACAAAAATTTCCTCGATTACCTTGAAGTTAAGGGAGTTGTTGGAAAACTGCGCTCCTAAAGCAATTTATAGACAAATTCAGACTATCTGATTTCTTGGAGTGTTTACTATCATTTATTGAGGTTACTTGAGTCCTAACTTTCAGTAATGGAGATACTTCAGAGTATATTTAGACCCATGGATACCGAGATATCCGACTCGACCGCCAAATTAGGGAGTTTCACTCTTTCTTGAAGCAGCTTATTGCCAAAGCCCAATGCTACAATCTTAAAGGGTTCTTCTCCGGTAGGGCATCCGAAAGTTACTCTTGCACTTTTCTCGTATGACGCTTCGTTTCCGAGCTGTAATCAAAAAGACGTTAAAATTGGTTAAATCGTCGAATTTCGCTGAAAATACGCCTTTTACGGTATTCGAGGACTTATGCAGGAAATCATCCATTCTTTCGGCTTTAAAGGGTACGTGTCGATGTATACGTTCCTAGTAACTACTGAAGACTCAGTATGCCACAAAAATTTCCTCGATTACCTTGAAGTTAAGAGAGTTGTTGGAAAACTACGCTCCTAAAGCAATTCATAGACAAATTCAGACTATCTGTTTTCTTGGAGTGTTTGATATCATTTATTGAGGTTACTTGAGTCCTAACTTTCAGTAATGGAGATACTTCAGGATATATTTAGACCCATGGATACCGAGATATCCGACTCGACCGCCAAATTAGGGATTTTCGCTAATTCTTGAAGCAGCTTATGGCCAAAGCCCAATGTTACAATCTTAAAGGGTTCTTCTCCGGTAGGGTATCCGAAAGTTACTCTTGCACTTTTCTCGTATGACGCTTCGTTTCCGAGCTGTAATCAAAAAGACGTTAAAATTGCTTAAATCGTCGAATTTCGTTGAAAATACGCCTTTTACGGTATTCGAAGACTTATGCAGGAAATCATCCATTCTTTCGGCTTTAAGGGGTACGTGTCGATGTATAAGTTCCTAGTAACTACTGAAGACTCAGTATGTCACAAAAATTTCCTCGATTACCTTGAAGTTAATGGAGTTGTTGGAAAACTGCGCTCCTAAAGCAATTTATAGACAAATTCAGACTATCTGATTTCTTGGAGTGTTTACTGTCATTTATTGAGGTTACTTGAGTCCTAACTTTCAGTAATGGAGGTACTTCAGAGTATATTTAGACCAATGGATACCGAGATATCCGACTCGACCTTCAAATTAGGGAGTTTCACTCATTCTTGAAGCAGCTTATGGCCAAAGCCCAATGTTACAATCTTAAAGGGTTCTTCTCCGGTAGGGCATCCGAAAGTTACTCTTGCACTTTTCTCGTATGACGCTTCGTTTCCGAGCTGTAATCAAAAAGACGTTAAAATTGCTTAAATCGTCGAATTTCGCTGAAAAAACGCCTTTTACGGTATTCGAGGACTTTATGCAGTAAATCATCCATTCTTTCGGTTTAAAGGGTACGTGTGGTTGTATAAGTTCCTAGTAACTACTGAAGACTCAGTATGTCTCAAAAATAAAATTTCCACGATTACCTTGAAGTTATGTGAGTTGTTGGAAAACTGCGGTCCTAAAGCAATTTTTAGACGAAGTCAGACTATATGATTTCTTGGAGTGCTTACTCTTATTTATTGACGTTACTTGAGTCCTAACTTTCAGTAATGGAGATACTTCAGGGTATATCGAGACCCATGGATACCGAGATATCCGATTCAACCACCTAATTAGGGATTTTCACTTATTGTTGAAGTAGCTTATGGCCGAAGCCCAATGTTACAAACTGACAGGGTTCTTCTCCGGTAGCGCCTCCGAAAGTTACTCTTGCACTTTTCTCGTATGACGCTTCGTTTCCGAGCTGTAATCAAAAAGACGTTAAAATTGCTTAAATCGTCGAATTTCGCTGAAAATACGCCTTTTACGGTATTCGAGGACTTATGCAGGAAATCATCGATTCTTTCGGATTTACGGGGTACGTGTCGATGTATAAGTTCCTAGTAACTACTGAAGACTCAGTATGTCACAAAAATTTCCTCGATTACCTTGAAGTTAAGGGAGTTGTTGGAAAACTGCGCTCCTAAAGCAATTTATAGACAAAATAAGGCTATCTGATTTCTTGGAGTGTTTACTATCATTTATTGAGGTTACTTGAGTCCTAACTTAAAGTAATGGAGATACTTCAGAGTATATGGAGACACATGGATACCGAGATATCCGACTCGACCGCCAAATTAGGGAATTAGGGATTTTCACTCGTTCTTGAAGGAGCTCATTGCCAAAGCCCAATGTTACAATCTTAAAGGGTTCTTCTCCGGTAGCGCCTCCGAAAGTTACTCTTGCACTTTTCTCGTATGACGCTTCGTTTCCGAGCTGTAATCAAAAAGACGTTAAAATTGGTTAAATCGTCGAATTTCGCTGAAAATACGCCTTTTACGGTATTCGAGGACTTATGCAGGAAATCATCTATTCTTTCGGCTTTAAAGGGTACGTGTCGATGTATACGTTCCTAGTAACTACTGAAGACTCAGTATGCCACAAAAATTTCCTCGATTACCTTGAAGTTAAGGGAGTTGTTGGAAAACTACGCTCCTAAAGCAATTCATAGACAAATTCAGACTATCTGTTTTCTTGGAGTGTTTGATATCATTTATTGAGGTTACTTGAGTCCTAACTTTCAGTAATGGAGATACTTCAGCGTATATTTAGACCCATGGATACCGAGATATCCGACTCGACCGCCAAATTAGGGATTTTCGCTAATTCTTGAAGCAGCTTATGGCCAAAGCCCAATGTTACAATCTTAAAGGGTTCTTCTCCGGTAGGGTATCCGAAAGTTCCTCTTGCACTTTTCTCGTATGACGCTTCGTTTCCGAGCTGTAATCAAAAAGACGTTAAAATTGCTTAAATCGTCGAATTTCGTTGAAAATACGCCTTTTACGGTATTCGAAGACTTATGCAGGAAATCATCCATTCTTTCGGCTTTAAGGGGTACGTGTCGATGTATAAGTTCCTAGTAACTACTGAAGACTCAGTATGTCACAAAAATTTCCTCGATTACCTTGAAGTTAATGGAGTTGTTGGAAAACTGCGCTCCTAAAGCAATTTATAGACAAATTCAGACTATCTGATTTCTTGGAGTGTTTACTATCATTTATTGAGGTTACTTGAGTCCTAACTTTCAGTAATGGAGGTACTTCAGAGTATATTTAGACCAATGGATACCGAGATATCCGACTCGACCGCCAAATTAGGGATTTTCGCTAATTCTTGAAGCAGCTTATGGCCAAAGCCCAATGTTACAATCTTAAAGGGTTCTTCTCCGGTAGGGTATCCGAAAGTTCCTCTTGCACTTTTCTCGTATGACGCTTCGTTTCCGAGCTGTAATCAAAAAGACGTTAAAATTGGTTAAATCGTCGAATTTCGCTGAAAATACGCCTTTTACGGTATTCGAGGACTTATGCAGGAAATCATCCATTCTTTCGGCTTTAAAGGGTACGTGTCGATGTATACGTTCCTAGTAACTACTGAAGACTCAGTATGCCACAAAAATTTCCTCGATTACCTTGAAGTTAAGAGAGTTGTTGGAAAACTACGCTCCTAAAGCAATTCATAGACAAATTCAGACTATCTGTTTTCTTGGAGTGTTTGATATCATTTATTGAGGTTACTTGAGTCCTAACTTTCAGTAATGGAGGTACTTCAGAGTATATTTAGACCAATGGATACCGAGATATCCGACTCGACCGCCAAATTAGGGAGTTTCACTCATTCCTGAAGCAGCTTATGGCCAAAGCCCAATGTTACAATCTTAAAGGGTTCTTCTCCGGTAGGGCATCCGAAAGTTACTCTTGCACTTTTCTCGTATGACGCTTCGTTTCCGAGCTGTAATCAAAAAGACGTTAAAATTGCTTAAATCGTCGAATTTCGCTGAAAATACGCCTTTTACGGTATTCGAGGACTTATGCAGGAAATCATCCATTCTTTCGGCTTTAAAGGGTACGTGTCGATGTATAAGTTCCTAGTAACTACTGAAGACTCAGTATGTCACAAAAATTTCCTCGATTACCTTGAAGTTAAGGGAGTTGTTGGAAAACTACGCTCCTAAAGCAATTCATAGACAAATTCAGACTATCTGATTTCTTGGAGTGTTTACTATCATTTATTGAGGTTACTTGAGTCCTAACTTTCAGTAATGGAGGTACTTCAGAGTATATTTAGACCCATGGATACCGAGGTATCCGACTCGACCGCCAAATTAGGGAGTTTCACTAATTCTTGAAGCAGCTTATGGCCAAAGCCCAATGTTACAATCTTAAAGGGTTCTTCTCCGGTAGGGTATCCGAAAGTTACTCTTGCACTTTTCTCGTATGACGCTTCGTTTCCAAGCTGTAATCAAAAAGACGTTAAAATTGCTTAAATCGTCGAATTTCGCTGAAAATACGCCTTTTACGGTATTCGAGGACTTATGCAGGAAATCATCCATTCTTTCGGCTTTAAGGGGTACGTGTCGATGTATAAGTTCCTAGTAACTACTGAAGACTCAGTATGTCACAAAAATTTCCTCGATTACCTTGAAGTTAAGGGAGTTGTTGGAAAACTGCGCTCCTAAAGCAATTTATAGACAAATTCAGACTATCTGATTTCTTGGAGTGTTTACTATCATTTATTGAGGTTACTTGAGTCCTAACTTTCAGTAATGGAGATACTTCAGAGTATATTTAGACCCATGGATACCGAGATATCCGACTCGACCGCCAAATTAGGGAGTTTCACTCTTTCTTGAAGCAGCTTATTGCCAAAGCCCAATGCTACAATCTTAAAGGGTTCTTCTCCGGTAGGGCATCCGAAAGTTACTCTTGCACTTTTCTCGTATGACGCTTCGTTTCCGAGCTGTAATCAAAAAGACGTTAAAATTGGTTAAATCGTCGAATTTCGCTGAAAATACGCCTTTTACGGTATTCGAGGACTTATGCAGGAAATCATCCATTCTTTCGGCTTTAAAGGGTACGTGTCGATGTATACGTTCCTAGTAACTACTGAAGACTCAGTATGCCACAAAAATTTCCTCGATTACCTTGAAGTTAAGAGAGTTGTTGGAAAACTACGCTCCTAAAGCAATTCATAGACAAATTCAGACTATCTGTTTTCTTGGAGTGTTTGATATCATTTATTGAGGTTACTTGAGTCCTAACTTTCAGTAATGGAGATACTTCAGGATATATTTAGACCCATGGATACCGAGATATCCGACTCGACCGCCAAATTAGGGATTTTCGCTAATTCTTGAAGCAGCTTATGGCCAAAGCCCAATGTTACAATCTTAAAGGGTTCTTCTCCGGTAGGGTATCCGAAAGTTACTCTTGCACTTTTCTCGTATGACGCTTCGTTTCCGAGCTGTAATCAAAAAGACGTTAAAATTGCTTAAATCGTCGAATTTCGTTGAAAATACGCCTTTTACGGTATTCGAAGACTTATGCAGGAAATCATCCATTCTTTCGGCTTTAAGGGGTACGTGTCGATGTATAAGTTCCTAGTAACTACTGAAGACTCAGTATGTCACAAAAATTTCCTCGATTACCTTGAAGTTAATGGAGTTGTTGGAAAACTGCGCTCCTAAAGCAATTTATAGACAAATTCAGACTATCTGATTTCTTGGAGTGTTTACTGTCATTTATTGAGGTTACTTGAGTCCTAACTTTCAGTAATGGAGGTACTTCAGAGTATATTTAGACCAATGGATACCGAGATATCCGACTCGACCTTCAAATTAGGGAGTTTCACTCATTCTTGAAGCAGCTTATGGCCAAAGCCCAATGTTACAATCTTAAAGGGTTCTTCTCCGGTAGGGCATCCGAAAGTTACTCTTGCACTTTTCTCGTATGACGCTTCGTTTCCGAGCTGTAATCAAAAAGACGTTAAAATTGCTTAAATCGTCGAATTTCGCTGAAAAAACGCCTTTTACGGTATTCGAGGACTTTATGCAGTAAATCATCCATTCTTTCGGTTTAAAGGGTACGTGTGGTTGTATAAGTTCCTAGTAACTACTGAAGACTCAGTATGTCTCAAAAATAAAATTTCCACGATTACCTTGAAGTTATGTGAGTTGTTGGAAAACTGCGGTCCTAAAGCAATTTTTAGACGAAGTCAGACTATATGATTTCTTGGAGTGCTTACTCTTATTTATTGACGTTACTTGAGTCCTAACTTTCAGTAATGGAGATACTTCAGGGTATATCGAGACCCATGGATACCGAGATATCCGATTCAACCACCTAATTAGGGATTTTCACTTATTGTTGAAGTAGCTTATGGCCGAAGCCCAATGTTACAAACTGACAGGGTTCTTCTCCGGTAGCGCCTCCGAAAGTTACTCTTGCACTTTTCTCGTATGACGCTTCGTTTCCGAGCTGTAATCAAAAAGACGTTAAAATTGCTTAAATCGTCGAATTTCGCTGAAAATACGCCTTTTACGGTATTCGAGGACTTATGCAGGAAATCATCGATTCTTTCGGATTTACGGGGTACGTGTCGATGTATAAGTTCCTAGTAACTACTGAAGACTCAGTATGTCACAAAAATTTCCTCGATTACCTTGAAGTTAAGGGAGTTGTTGGAAAACTGCGCTCCTAAAGCAATTTATAGACAAAATAAGGCTATCTGATTTCTTGGAGTGTTTACTATCATTTATTGAGGTTACTTGAGTCCTAACTTAAAGTAATGGAGATACTTCAGAGTATATGGAGACACATGGATACCGAGATATCCGACTCGACCGCCAAATTAGGGAATTAGGGATTTTCACTCGTTCTTGAAGGAGCTCATTGCCAAAGCCCAATGTTACAATCTTAAAGGGTTCTTCTCCGGTAGCGCCTCCGAAAGTTACTCTTGCACTTTTCTCGTATGACGCTTCGTTTCCGAGCTGTAATCAAAAAGACGTTAAAATTGGTTAAATCGTCGAATTTCGCTGAAAATACGCCTTTTACGGTATTCGAGGACTTATGCAGGAAATCATCTATTCTTTCGGCTTTAAAGGGTACGTGTCGATGTATACGTTCCTAGTAACTACTGAAGACTCAGTATGCCACAAAAATTTCCTCGATTACCTTGAAGTTAAGGGAGTTGTTGGAAAACTACGCTCCTAAAGCAATTCATAGACAAATTCAGACTATCTGTTTTCTTGGAGTGTTTGATATCATTTATTGAGGTTACTTGAGTCCTAACTTTCAGTAATGGAGATACTTCAGCGTATATTTAGACCCATGGATACCGAGATATCCGACTCGACCGCCAAATTAGGGATTTTCGCTAATTCTTGAAGCAGCTTATGGCCAAAGCCCAATGTTACAATCTTAAAGGGTTCTTCTCCGGTAGGGTATCCGAAAGTTCCTCTTGCACTTTTCTCGTATGACGCTTCGTTTCCGAGCTGTAATCAAAAAGACGTTAAAATTGCTTAAATCGTCGAATTTCGTTGAAAATACGCCTTTTACGGTATTCGAAGACTTATGCAGGAAATCATCCATTCTTTCGGCTTTAAGGGGTACGTGTCGATGTATAAGTTCCTAGTAACTACTGAAGACTCAGTATGTCACAAAAATTTCCTCGATTACCTTGAAGTTAATGGAGTTGTTGGAAAACTGCGCTCCTAAAGCAATTTATAGACAAATTCAGACTATCTGATTTCTTGGAGTGTTTACTATCATTTATTGAGGTTACTTGAGTCCTAACTTTCAGTAATGGAGGTACTTCAGAGTATATTTAGACCAATGGATACCGAGATATCCGACTCGACCGCCAAATTAGGGATTTTCGCTAATTCTTGAAGCAGCTTATGGCCAAAGCCCAATGTTACAATCTTAAAGGGTTCTTCTCCGGTAGGGTATCCGAAAGTTCCTCTTGCACTTTTCTCGTATGACGCTTCGTTTCCGAGCTGTAATCAAAAAGACGTTAAAATTGGTTAAATCGTCGAATTTCGCTGAAAATACGCCTTTTACGGTATTCGAGGACTTATGCAGGAAATCATCCATTCTTTCGGCTTTAAAGGGTACGTGTCGATGTATACGTTCCTAGTAACTACTGAAGACTCAGTATGCCACAAAAATTTCCTCGATTACCTTGAAGTTAAGAGAGTTGTTGGAAAACTACGCTCCTAAAGCAATTCATAGACAAATTCAGACTATCTGTTTTCTTGGAGTGTTTGATATCATTTATTGAGGTTACTTGAGTCCTAACTTTCAGTAATGGAGGTACTTCAGAGTATATTTAGACCAATGGATACCGAGATATCCGACTCGACCGCCAAATTAGGGAGTTTCACTCATTCCTGAAGCAGCTTATGGCCAAAGCCCAATGTTACAATCTTAAAGGGTTCTTCTCCGGTAGGGCATCCGAAAGTTACTCTTGCACTTTTCTCGTATGACGCTTCGTTTCCGAGCTGTAATCAAAAAGACGTTAAAATTGCTTAAATCGTCGAATTTCGCTGAAAATACGCCTTTTACGGTATTCGAGGACTTATGCAGGAAATCATCCATTCTTTCGGCTTTAAAGGGTACGTGTCGATGTATAAGTTCCTAGTAACTACTGAAGACTCAGTATGTCACAAAAATTTCCTCGATTACCTTGAAGTTAAGGGAGTTGTTGGAAAACTACGCTCCTAAAGCAATTCATAGACAAATTCAGACTATCTGATTTCTTGGAGTGTTTACTATCATTTATTGAGGTTACTTGAGTCCTAACTTTCAGTAATGGAGGTACTTCAGAGTATATTTAGACCAATGGATACCGAGATATCCGACTCGACCGCCAAATTAGGGATTTTCGCTAATTATTGAAGCAGCTTATGGCCAAAGCCCAATGTTACAATCTTAAAGGGTTCTTCTCCGGTAGGGCATCCGAAAGTTACTCTTGCACTTTTCTCGTATGACGCTTCGTTTCCGAGCTGTAATCAAAAAGACGTTAAAATTGCTTAAATCGCCGAATTTCGTTGAAAATACGCCTATTACGGTATTCGAAGACTTATGCAGGAAATCATCCATTCTTTCGGCTTTAAGGGGTACGTGTCGATGTATAAGTTCCTAGTAACTACTGAAGACTCAGTATGTCACAAAAATTTCCTCGATTACCTTGAAGTTAATGGAGTTGTTGGAAAACTGCGCTCCTAAAGCAATTTATAGACAAATTCAGACTATCTGATTTCTTGGAGTGTTTACTATCATTTATTGAGGTTACTTGAGTCCTAACTTTCAGTAATGGAGGTACTTCAGAGTATATTTAGACCAATGGATACCGAGATATCCGACTCGACCGCCAAATTAGGGAGTTTCACTCATTCTTGAAGCAGCTTATGGCCAAAGCCCAATGTTACAATCTTAAAGGGTTCTTCTCCGGTAGGGCATCCGAAAGTTACTCTTGCACTTTTCTCGTATGACGCTTCGTTTCCGAGCTGTAATCAAAAAGACGTTAAAATTGCTTAAATCGTGGAATTTCGCTGAAAAAGCGCCTTTTACGGTATTCGAGGACTTTATGCAGTAAATCATCCATTCTTTCGGTTTAAAGGGTACGTGTGGTTGTATAAGTTCCTAGTAACTACTGAAGACTCAGTATGTCTCAAAAATAAAATTTCCACGATTACCTTGAAGTTATGTGAGTTGTTGGAAAACTGCGGTCCTAAAGCAATTTTTAGACGAAGTCAGACTATATGATTTCTTGGAGTGCTTACTCTTATTTATTGACGTTACTTGAGTCCTAACTTTCAGTAATGGAGATACTTCAGGGTATATCGAGACCCATGGATACCGAGATATCCGATTCAACCACCTAATTAGGGATTTTCACTTATTGTTGAAGTAGCTTATGGCCGAAGCCCAATGTTACAAACTGACAGGGTTCTTCTCCGGTAGCGCCTCCGAAAGTTACTCTTGCACTTTTCTCGTATGACGCTTCGTTTCCGAGCTGTAATCAAAAAGACGTTAAAATTGCTTAAATCGTCGAATTTCGCTGAAAATACGCCTTTTACGGTATTCGAGGACTTATGCAGGAAATCATCGATTCTTTCGGATTTACGGGGTACGTGTCGATGTATAAGTTCCTAGTAACTACTGAAGACTCAGTATGTCACAAAAATTTCCTCGATTACCTTGAAGTTAAGGGAGTTGTTGGAAAACTGCGCTCCTAAAGCAATTTATAGACAAATTAAGGCTATCTGATTTCTTGGAGTGTTTACTATCATTTATTGAGGTTACTTGAGTCCTAACTTAAAGTAATGGAGATACTTCAGAGTATATGGAGACACATGGATACCGAGATATCCGACTCGACCGCCAAATTAGGGAATTAGGGATTTTCACTCATTCTTGAAGGAGCTCATTGCCAAAGCCCAATGTTACAATCTTAAAGGGTTCTTCTCCGGTAGCGCCTCCGAAAGTTACTCTTGCACTTTTCTCGTATGACGCTTCGTTTCCGAGCTGTAATCAAAAAGACGTTAAAATTGGTTAAATCGTCGAATTTCGCTGAAACTACGCCTTTTACGGTATTCGAGGACTTATGCAGGAAATCATCGATTCTTTCGGCTTTAAGGGGTACGTGTCGATGTATAAGTTCCTAGTAACTACTGAAGACTCAGTATGTCACAAAAATTTCCTCGATTACCTTGAAGTTAAGGGAGTTGTTGGAAAACTGCGCTCCTAAAGCAATTTATAGACAAATTCATACTATCTGATTTTTTGGAGTGTTCACTATCATTTATTGAATTTACTTGAGTCCTAACTTTCAGTAATGGAGATACTTCAGAGTATATGGAGACCCATGGATACCGAGATATCCGACCCGACCGCCAAATTAGGGATTTTCACTCATTCTTGAAGCAGCTTATGGCCAAAGCCCAATGTTACAATCTTAAAGGGTTCTTCTCCCGTAGCGCCTCCGAAAGTTACTCTTGCACTTTTCTCGTATGACGCTTCGTTTCCAAGCTGTAATCAAAAAGACGTTAAAATTGCTTAAATCGTCGAATTTCGCTGAAAATACGCCTTTTACGGTATTCGAGGACTTATGCAGGAAATCATCCATTCTTTCGGCTTTAAGGGGTACGTGTCGATGTATAAGTTCCTAGTAACTACTGAAGACTCAGTATGTCACAAAAATTTCCTCGATTACCTTGAAGTTAAGGGAGTTGTTGGAAAACTGCGCTCCTAAAGCAATTTATAGACAAATTCAGACTATCTGATTTCTTGGAGTGTTTACTATCATTTATTGAGGTTACTTGACTCCTAACTTTCAGTAATGGAGATACTTCAGAGTATATGGAGACCCATGGATACCGAGATATCCGACTCGACCGCCAAATTAGGGAATTAGGGATTTTCACTCATTCTTGAAGGAGCTCATTGCCAAAGCCCAATGTTACAATCTTAAAGGGTTCTTCTCCGGTAGCGCCTCCGAAAGTTACTCTTGCACTTTTCTCGTATGACGCTTCGTTTCCGAGCTGTAATCAAAAAGACGTTAAAATTGCTTAAATCGTCGAATTTCGCTGAAAAAACGCCTTTTACGGTATTCGAGGACTTTATGCAGATAATCATCCATTCTTTCGGTTTAAAGGGTACGTGTGGTTGTATAAGTTCCTAGTAACTACTGAAGACTCAGTATGTCTCAAAAATAAAATTTCCACGATTACCTTGAAGTTATGTGAGTTGTTGGAAAACTGCGGTCCTAAAGCAATTTTTAGACGAAGTCAGACTATATGATTTCTTGGAGTGCTTACTCTTATTTATTGACGTTACTTGAGTCCTAACTTTCAGTAATGGAGATACTTCAGGGTATATCGAGACCCATGGATACCGAGATATCCGATTCAACCACCTAATTAGGGATTTTCACTTATTGTTGAAGTAGCTTATGGCCGAAGCCCAATGTTACAAACTGACAGGGTTCTTCTCCGGTAGCGCCTCCGAAAGTTACTCTTGCACTTTTCTCGTATGACGCTTCGTTTCCGAGCTGTAATCAAAAAGACGTTAAAATTGCTTAAATCGTCGAATTTCGCTGAAAATACGCCTTTTACGGTATTCGAGGACTTATACAGGAAATCATCGATTCTTTCGGCTTTACGGGGTACGTGTCGATGTATAAGTTCCTAGTAACTACTGAAGACTCAGTATGTCACAAAAATTTCCTCGATTACCTTGAAGTTAAGGGAGTTGTTGGAAAACTGCGCTCCTAAAGAAATTTATAGACAAATTAAGGCTATCTGATTTCTTAGAGTGTTTACTATCATTTGTTGAGGTTACTTGAGTCCTAACTTAAAGTAATGGAGATACTTCAGAGTATATGGAGACCCATGGATACCGAGATATCCGACTCGACCGCCAAATTAGGGAATTAGGGATTTTCACTCATTCTTGAAGGAGCTCATTGCCAAAGCCCAATGTTACAATCTTAAAGGGTTCTTCTCCGGTAGCGCCTCCGAAAGTTACTCTTGCACTTTTCTCGTATGACGCTTCGTTTCCGAGCTGTAATCAAAAAGACGTTAAAATTGGTTAATTCGTCGAATTTCGCTGAAAATACGCCTTTTACGGTATTCGAGGACTTATGCAGGAAATCATCGATTCTTTCGGCTTTAAGGGGTACGTGTCGATGTATAAGTTCCTAGTAACTACTGAAGACTCAGTATGTCACAAAAATTTCCTCGATTACCTTGAAGTTAAGGGAGTTGTTGGAAAACTGCGCTCCTAAAGCAATTTATAGACAAATTCATACTATCTGATTTTTTGGAGTGTTCACTATCATTTATTGAATTTACTTGAGTCCTAACTTTCAGTAATGGAGATACTTCAGAGTATATGGAGACCCATGGATACCGAGATATCCGACTCGACCGCCAGATTAGGGATTTTCACTCATTCTTGAAGCAGCTTATGGCCAAAGCCCAATGTTAGAATCTTAAAGGGTTCTTCTCCCGTAGCGCCTAAGAAAGTTACTCTTGCACTTTTCTCGTATGACGCTTCGTTTCCAAGCTGTAATCAAAAAGACGTTAAAATTGCTTAAATCGTCGAATTTCGCTGAAAATACGCCTTTTACGGTATTCGAGGACTTATGCAGGAAATCATCCATTCTTTCGGCTTTAAGGGGTACGTGTCGATGTACAAGTTCCTAGTAACTACTGAAGACTCAGTATGTCACAAAAATTTCCTCGATTACCTTGAAGTTAAGGGAGTTGTTGGAAAACTGCGCTCCTAAAGCAATTTATAGACAAATTCAGACTATCTGATTTCTTGGAGTGTTTACTATCATTTATTGAGGTTACTTAACTTGAGTCCTAACTTTCAGTAATGGAGATACTTCAGAGTATATGGAGACCCGTGGATACCGAGATATCCGACTCGACCGCGAAATTAGGGAGTTTCACTCATTCTTGAAGCAGCTTATGGCCAAAGCCCAATGTTACAATCTTAAAGGGTTCTTGTCCGGTAGCGCCTCCGAAAGTTACTCTTGCACTTTTCTCGTATCTCGCTTCGTTTCCGAGCTGTAATCAAGAAGACGTTAAAATTGCTTAAATCGTCGAATTTCGCCGAAAATACGCCTTTTAGGGTATTCGAGGACTTATGCAGGAAATCATCGATTCTTTCGGCTTTAAGGGGTACGTGTCGATGTATAAGTTCCTAGTAACTACTGAAGACTCAGTATGTCACAAAAATTTCCTCGATTACCTTGAAGTTAAGGGAGTTGTTGGAAAACTGCGCTCCTAAAGCAATTTATAGACAAATTCATACTATCTGATTTTTTGGAGTGTTCACTATCATTTATTGAATTTACTTGAGTCCTAACTTTCAGTAATGGAGATACTTCAGAGTATATGGAGACCCATGGATACCGAGATATCCGACCCGACCGCCAAATTAGGGATTTTCACTCATTCTTGAAGCAGCTTATGGCCAAAGCCCAATGTTACAATCTTAAAGGGTTCTTCTCCCGTAGCGCCTCCGAAAGTTACTCTTGCACTTTTCTCGTATGACGCTTCGTTTCCAAGCTGTAATCAAAAAGACGTTAAAATTGCTTAAATCGTCGAATTTCGCTGAAAATACGCCTTTTACGGTATTCGAGGACTTATGCAGGAAATCATCCATTCTTTCGGCTTTAAGGGGTACGTGTCGATGTATAAGTTCCTAGTAACTACTGAAGACTCAGTATGTCACAAAAATTTCCTCGATTACCTTGAAGTTAAGGGAGTTGTTGGAAAACTGCGCTCCTAAAGCAATTTATAGACAAATTCAGACTATCTGATTTCTTGGAGTGTTTACTATCATTTATTGAGGTTACTTGACTCCTAACTTTCAGTAATGGAGATACTTCAGAGTATATGGAGACCCATGGATACCGAGATATCCGACTCGACCGCCAAATTAGGGAATTAGGGATTTTCACTCATTCTTGAAGGAGCTCATTGCCAAAGCCCAATGTTACAATCTTAAAGGGTTCTTCTCCGGTAGCGCCTCCGAAAGTTACTCTTGCACTTTTCTCGTATGACGCTTCGTTTCCGAGCTGTAATCAAAAAGACGTTAAAATTGCTTAAATCGTCGAATTTCGCTGAAAAAACGCCTTTTACGGTATTCGAGGACTTTATGCAGTAAATCATCCATTCTTTCGGTTTAAAGGGTACGTGTGGTTGTATAAGTTCCTAGTAACTACTGAAGACTCAGTATGTCTCAAAAATAAAATTTCCACGATTACCTTGAAGTTATGTGAGTTGTTGGAAAACTGCGGTCCTAAAGCAATTTTTAGACGAAGTCAGACTATATGATTTCTTGGAGTGCTTACTCTTATTTATTGACGTTACTTGAGTCCTAACTTTCAGTAATGGAGATACTTCAGGGTATATCGAGACCCATGGATACCGAGATATCCGATTCAACCACCTAATTAGGGATTTTCACTTATTGTTGAAGTAGCTTATGGCCGAAGCCCAATGTTACAAACTGACAGGGTTCTTCTCCGGTAGCGCCTCCGAAAGTTACTCTTGCACTTTTCTCGTATGACGCTTCGTTTCCGAGCTGTAATCAAAAAGACGTTAAAATTGCTTAAATCGTCGAATTTCGCTGAAAATACGCCTTTTACGGTATTCGAGGACTTATACAGGAAATCATCGATTCTTTCGGCTTTACGGGGTACGTGTCAATGTATAAGTTCCTAGTAACTACTGAAGACTCAGTATGTCACAAAAATTTCCTCGATTACCTTGAAGTTAAGGGAGTTGTTGGAAAACTGCGCTCCTAAAGAAATTTATAGACAAATTAAGGCTATCTGATTTCTTGGAGTGTTTACTATCATTTGTTGAGGTTACTTGAGTCCTAACTTAAAGTAATGGAGATACTTCAGAGTATATGGAGACCCATGGATACCGAGATATCCGACTCGACCGCCAAATTAGGGAATTAGGGATTTTCACTCATTCTTGAAGGAGCTCATTGCCAAAGCCCAATGTTACAATCTTAAAGGGTTCTTCTCCGGTAGCGCCTCCGAAAGTTACTCTTGCACTTTTCTCGTATGACGCTTCGTTTCCGAGCTGTAATCAAAAAGACGTTAAAATTGGTTAATTCGTCGAATTTCGCTGAAAATACGCCTTTTACGGTATTCGAGGACTTATGCAGGAAATCATCGATTCTTTCGGCTTTAAGGGGTACGTGTCGATGTATAAGTTCCTAGTAACTACTGAAGACTCAGTATGTCACAAAAATTTCCTCGATTACCTTGAAGTTAAGGGAGTTGTTGGAAAACTGCGCTCCTAAATCAATTTATAGACAAATTCATACTATCTGATTTTTTGGAGTGTTCACTATCATTTATTGAATTTACTTGAGTCCTAACTTTCAGTAATGGAGATACTTCAGAGTATATGGAGACCCATGGATACCGAGATATCCGACTCGACCGCCAAATTAGGGATTTTCACTCATTCTTGAAGCAGCTTATGGCCAAAGCCCAATGTTAGAATCTTAAAGGGTTCTTCTCCCGTAGCGCCTCCGAAAGTTACTCTTGCACTTTTCTCGTATGACGCTTCGTTTCCAAGCTGTAATCAAAAAGACGTTAAAATTGCTTAAATCGTCGAATTTCGCTGAAAATACGCCTTTTACGGTATTCGAGGACTTATGCAGGAAATCATCCATTCTTTCGGCTTTAAGGGGTACGTGTCGATGTACAAGTTCCTAGTAACTACTGAAGACTCAGTATGTCACAAAAATTTCCTCGATTACCTTGAAGTTAAGGGAGTTGTTGGAAAACTGCGCTCCTAAAGCAATTTATAGACAAATTCAGACTATCTGATTTCTTGGAGTGTTTACTATCATTTATTGAGGTTACTTAACTTGAGTCCTAACTTTCAGTAATGGAGATACTTCAGAGTATATGGAGACCCGTGGATACCGAGATATCCGACTCGACCGCGAAATTAGGGAGTTTCACTCATTCTTGAAGCAGCTTATGGCCAAAGCCCAATGTTACAATCTTAAAGGGTTCTTGTCCGGTAGCGCCTCCGAAAGTTACTCTTGCACTTTTCTCGTATCTCGCTTCGTTTCCGAGCTGTAATCAAGAAGACGTTAAAATTGCTTAAATCGTCGAATTTCGCCGAAAATACGCCTTTTAGGGTATTCGAGGACTTATGCAGGAAATCATCCATTCTTTCGGCTTTAAGGGGTACGTGTCGATGTATAAGTTCCTAGTAACTACTGAAGACTCAGTATGTCACAAAAATTTCCTCGATTACCTTGAAGTTAAGGGAGTTGTTGGAAAACTGCGCTCCTAAAGCAATTTATAGACAAATTCAGACTATCTGATTTCTTGGAGTGTTTACAATCATTTATTGAGGTTACTTGAGTCCTAACTTTCAGTAATGGAGATACTTCAGAGTATATGGAGACCCATGGATACCGAGATATCCGACTCGACCGCCAAATTAGGGAATTAGGGATTTTCACTCATTCTTGAAGGAGCTCATTGCCAAAGCCCAATGTTACAATCTTAAAGGGTTCTTCTCCGGTAGCGCCTCCGAAAGTTACTCTTGCACTTTTCTCGTATGACGCTTCGTTTCCGAGCTGTAATCAAAAAGACGTTAAAATTGGTTAAATCGTCGAATTTCGCTGAAAATACGCCTTTTACGGTATTCGAGGACTTATGCAGGAAATCATCCATTCTTTCGGCTTTAAGGGGTACGTGTCGATGTATAAGTTCCTAGTAACTACTGAAGACTCAGTATGTCACAAAAATTTCCTCGATTACCTTGAAGTTAAGGGAGTTGTTGGAAAACTGCGCTCCTAAAGCAATTTATAGACAAATTCAGACTATCTGTTTTCTTGGAGTGTTTGATATCATTTATTGAGGTTACTTGAGTCCTAACTTTCAGTAATGGAGATACTTCAGCGTATATTTAGACCCATGGATACCGAGATATCCGACTCGACCGCCAAATTAGGGATTTTCGCTAATTCTTGAAGCAGCTTATGGCCAAAGCCCAATGTTACAATCTTAAAGGGTTCTTCTCCGGTAGGGTATCCGAAAGTTCCTCTTGCACTTTTCTCGTATGACGCTTCGTTTCCGAGCTGTAATCAAAAAGACGTTAAAATTTCTTAAATCGTCGAATTTCGTTGAAAATACGCCTTTTACGGTATTCGAAGACTTATGCAGGAAATCATCCATTCTTTCGGCTTTAAGGGGTACGTGTCGATGTATAAGTTCCTAGTAACTACTGAAGACTCAGTATGTCACAAAAATTTCCTCGATTACCTTGAAGTTAAGGGAGTTGTTGGAAAACTACGCTCCTAAAGCAATTCATAGACAAATTCAGACTATCTGTTTTCTTGGAGTGTTTGATATCATTTATTGAGGTTACTTGAGTCCTAACTTTCAGTAATGGAGATACTTCAGCGTATATTTAGACCCATGGATACCGAGATATCCGACTCGACCGCCAAATTAGGGATTTTCGCTAATTCTTGAAGCAGCTTATGGCCAAAGCCCAATGTTACAATCTTAAAGGGTTCTTCTCCGGTAGGGTATCCGAAAGTTCCTCTTGCACTTTTCTCGTATGACGCTTCGTTTCCGAGCTGTAATCAAAAAGACGTTAAAATTGCTTAAATCGTCGAATTTCGTTGAAAATACGCCTTTTACGGTATTCGAGGACTTATGCAGGAAATCATCCATTCTTTCGGCTTTAAGGGGTACGTGTCGATGTATACGTTCCTAGTAACTACTGAAGACTCAGTATGCCACAAAAATTTCCTCGATTACCTTGAAGTTAAGGGAGTTGTTGGAAAACTACGCTCCTAAAGCAATTCATAGACAAATTCAGACTATCTGTTTTCTTGGAGTGTTTGATATCATTTATTGAGGTTACTTGAGTCCTAACTTTCAGTAATGGAGATACTTCAGCGTATATTTAGACCCATGGATACCGAGATATCCGACTCGACCGCCAAATTATTGATTTTCACTAATTCTTGAAGCAGCTTATGGCCAAAGCCCAATGTTACAATCTTAAAGGGTTCTTCTCCGGTAGGGTATCCGAAAGTTACTCTTGCACTTTTCTCGTATGACGCTTCGTTTCCGAGCTGTAATCAAAAAGACGTTAAAATTGCTTAAATCGTCGAATTTCGCTGAAAATACGCCTTTTACGGTATTCGAGGACTTATGCAGGAAATCATCCATTCTTTCGGCTTTAAGGGGTACGTGTCGATGTATACGTTCCTAGTAACTACTGAAGACTCAGTATGCCACAAAAATTTCCTCGATTACCTTGAAGTTAAGGGAGTTGTTGGAAAACTACGCTCCTAAAGCAATTCATAGACAAATTCAGACTATCTGTTTTCTTGGAGTGTTTGATATCATTTATTGAGGTTACTTGAGTCCTAACTTTCAGTAATGGAGATACTTCAGCGTATATTTAGACCCATGGATACCGAGATATCCGACTCGACCGCCAAATTAGGGATTTTCGCTAATTCTTGAAGCAGCTTATGGCCAAAGCCCAATGTTACAATCTTAAAGGGTTCTTCTCCGGTAGGGTATCCGAAAGTTCCTCTTGCACTTTTCTCGTATGACGCTTCGTTTCCGAGCTGTAATCAAAAAGACGTTAAAATTGCTTAAATCGTCGAATTTCGTTGAAAATACGCCTTTTACGGTATTCGAAGACTTATGCAGGAAATCATCCATTCTTTCGGCTTTAAGGGGTACGTGTCGATGTATAAGTTCCTAGTAACTACTGAAGACTCAGTATGTCACAAAAATTTCCTCGATTACCTTGAAGTTAATGGAGTTGTTGGAAAACTGCGCTCCTAAAGCAATTTATAGACAAATTCAGACTATCTGATTTCTTGGAGTGTTTACTATCATTTATTGAGGTTACTTGAGTCCTAACTTTCAGTAATGGAGGTACTTCAGATTATATTTAGACCAATGGATACCGAGATATCCGACTCGACCGCCAAATTAGGGAGTTTCACTCATTCTTGAAGCAGCTTATGGCCAAAGCCCAATGTTACAATCTTAAAGGGTTCTTCTCCGGTAGGGCATCCGAAAGTTACTCTTGCACTTTTCTCGTATGACGCTTCGTTTCCGAGCTGTAATCAAAAAGACGTTAAAATTGCTTAAATCGTCGAATTTCGCTGAAAATACGCCTTTTACGGTATTCGAGGACTTATGCAGGAAATCATCCATTCTTTCGGCTTTAAAGGGTACGTGTCGATGTATAAGTTCCTAGTAACTACTGAAGACTCAGTATGTCACAAAAATTTCTTCGATTACCTTGAAGTTAAGGGAGTTGTTGGAAAACTGCACTCCTAAAGCAATTTATAGACAAATTCAGACTATCTGATTTCTTGGAGTGTTTGCTATCATTTACTGAGGTTACTTGAGTCCTAACTTTCAGTAATGGAGATACTTCAGGGTATATTTAGACCCATGGATTCCGAGATATCCGACTCGACCGCCAAATTATTGATTTTCACTAATTCTTGAAGCAGCTTATGGCCAAAGCCCAATGTTACAATCTTAAAGGGTTCTTCTCCGGTAGGGCATCCGAAAGTTACTCTTGCACTTTTCTCGTATGACGCTTCGTTTCCGAGCTGTAATCAAAAAGACGTTAAAATTGCTTAAATCGTCGAATTTCGCTGAAAATACGCCTTTTACGGTATTCGAAGACTTATGCAGGAAATCAACCATTCTTTCGGCTTTAAGGGGTACGTGGCGATGATAAGTTCCTAGTAACTACTGAAGACTCAGTATGTCACAAAAATTTCCTCGATTACCTTGAAGTTAAGGGAGTTGTTGGAAAACTGCGCTCCTAAAGCAATTTATAGACAAATTCAGACTATCTGATTTCTTGGAGTGTTTACTATCATTTATTGAGGTTACTTGAGTCCTAACTTTCAGTAATGGAGGTACTTCAGAGTATATTTAGACCCATGGATACCGAAGTATCCGACTCGACCGCCAAATTAGGGAGTTTCACTAATTCTTGAAGCAGCTTATGGCCAAAGCCCAATGTTACAATCTTAAAGGGTTCTTCTCCGGTAGGGTATCCGAAAGTTACTCTTGCACTTTTCTCGTATGACGCTTCGTTTCCGAGCTGTAATCAAAAAGACGTTAAAATTGCTTAAATCGTCGAATTTCGCTGAAAATACGCCTTTTACGGTATTCGAGGACTTATGCAGGAAATCATCCATTCTTTCGGCTTTAAGGGGTACGTGTCGATGTATAAATTCCTAGTAACTACTGAAGACTCAGTATGTCACAAAAATTTCCTCGATTACCTTGAAGTTAAGGGAGTTGTTGGAAAACTGCGCTCCTAAAGCAATTTATAGACAAATTCAGACTATCTGATTTCTTGGAGTGTTTACTATCATTTATTGAGGTTACTTGAGTCCTAACTTTCAGTAATGGAGATACTTCAGGGTATATTTAGACCCATGGATACCGAGATATCCGACTCGACCGCCAAATTAGGGATTTTCGCTAATTCTTGAAGCAGCTTATGGCCAAAGCCCAATGTTACAATCTTAAAGGGTTCTTCTCCGGTAGGGTATCCGAAAGTTACTCTTGCACTTTTCTCGTATGACGCTTCGTTTCCGAGCTGTAATCAAAAAGACGTTAAAATTGGTTAAATCGTCGAATTTCGCTGATTATTTTTCCGACCCAAATATCGACCAATAGAATTGCACCATTCGACGTCACGTGGTACAACCTACATGGTATTATACTGATAATTTTTTGATTATTTTCTCTGGTAGTTGCTATATATAAAAAACATAACATAATCCAGTCAAATTAACCACACGTCAAACTGACAGGTTGAATTCAATTGTGAAAATCGGAGATTTTGCATGAAAATGAGTCGATTTGGAGTTTGTTCTCTGTCCACCATCGATAAAAAAGTCAAAGGAAATGTTCCCATTAATACGGAGAAGGCAAAAAAAACAGTTTGGAACCAATTTACTACTTTTTGTACTGAGAGGGAATACACATTGAGTGCTGAAACGAGTGAAGCGCAATTGGCAAACATTATGAAAGATTACGCTTACAATATGAAGAAAATGGATGGAGAAGACTATAAGGAAGGTACAATAAAAACAATGTGGAATCAGACTGCCAAATCACTTCAAGAAAAGTATTTGAACGATTTCGACATCAAAATCAACCCATTTTCGGATGCTGCATTCAAGACCGCTCGAGGAGCTCGTGATGCCAAGCGTAAGGCTTTACAATCTATTCCTGAAAAACGGAGGGCAAGTGCAGCAGCGTTGGAGGAAAAAGATTGGGATGCAATGACCACTGTTTGGGACGAGGAAACTCCTGATGGCCTCCAGAAAAAATTATTCATGATAATATCAGTGGAATTGGCTTGGAGAGGTGGTGAGGGCAGCATGGCGTCAATACATCACTTCAAGGCAGAACAGCGAAATGACGGGGAAACAACTGGGAGAATTGAATACAATCCAATTTTCAGCAAGACCACACAAGGTGGTGATAAAAAATTATCAGACAGCAAGTGGCTGGTGGAGAATCGGGAAATCCCTGACAAGTGCCCAGTGAGACTGTTCCAGAAATTGAGAGAGAAGAGAGATGCCAATATCAAGAGCGACAGACTATTCCTGACCCAAAATCCATTCTGGAATAAAGTTCCAGGCGCTAGGTGGTACAAGGATTCCCCAGTAGGCCAAAACACGATTTCAAAGTGGGTTAAGGAGTCAGCACAAAAAGCTGGGCTTGACCTTGGTAACAAAAAAATCACCAATCACTCCAGTCGTGCAACAGCCGTCTCCAATCTAGCGAAATCGGGCCTGGGAGAGCAGCAGATAATCAAAATAACTGGACATGCCAACAGTAACTCCATCAAGCCGTATCTCCAACTCGACCAGGAACACCACGAATTAATTGTCAAGAAACTGCGAAGGAGTGAGCCTACTGCAGAAAATGCCATCAACAGCATAAACCTCATGCCATCTACCTCTTCTGGGACCATTACCGATAACTCTGACTTGAAGAAAACATGCACCAATGTTTACAACAATTGTATTTTTAATTGCACTAGCCTGAATCTTAATTAAATGTTGTTTTATTCATTATGAAATTCTTATTTGTTAACTGTTCATTTCATCTCATGGTGCAATTCTATTGGCCGACATTTGGGACGGAAAAATAATCCCCCGAATACCACACGAGCTTCAAAATTATCTGGCATTTCCCTCAAGGTTCCCTGCAAACAAATAAAGTCGTCAAGTTTTTCAAGAAAAATCACTCGCGCTTCGCGCTCGTGATTTTTTAACCTGAAAAACTTGACTCCTTCATTTGTTTGCAACGAACCTATCGGGAAATACCCGATAATTTTGAAGCTCTTGTGGTATTATAAGTGAAAATACGCCTTTTACGGTATTCGAGGACTTATGCAGGAAATCATCCATTCTTTCGGCTTTAAAGGGTACGTGTCGATGTATACGTTCCTAGTAACTACTGAAGACTCAGTATGCCACAAAAATTTCCTCGATTACCTTGAAGTTAAGGGAGTTGTTGGAAAACTACGCTCCTAAAGCAATTCATAGACAAATTCAGACTATCTGTTTTCTTGGAGTGTTTGATATCATTTATTGAGGTTACGTGAGTCCTAACTTTCAGTAATGGAGATACTTCAGGATATATTTAGACCCATGGATACCGAGATATCCGACTCGACCGCCAAATTAGGGATTTTCGCTAATTCTTGAAGCAGCTTATGGCCAAAGCCCAATGTTACAATCTTAAAGGGTTCTTCTCCGGTAGGGTATCCGAAAGTTACTCTTGCACTTTTCTCGTATGACGCTTCGTTTCCGAGCTGTAATCAAAAAGACGTTAAAATTGCTTAAATCGTCGAATTTCGCTGAAAATACGCCTTTTACGGTATTCGAGGACTTACGCAGGAAATCATCCATTCTTTCGGCTTTAAAGGGTACGTGTCGATGTATAAGTTCCTAGTAACTACTGAAGACTCAGTATGTCACAAAAATTTCCTCGATTACCTTGAAGTTAAGGGAGTTGTTGGAAAACTACGCTCCTAAAGCAATTCATAGACAAATTCAGACTATCTGATTTCTTGGAGTGTTTACTATCATTTATTGAGGTTACTTGAGTCCTAACTTTCAGTAATGGAGGTACTTCAGAGTATACATGGATACCGAGATATCCGACTCGACCGCCAAATTAGGGAATTAGGGATTTTCACTCATTCTTGAAGGAGCTCATTGCCAAAGCCCAATGTTACAATCTTAAAGGGTTCTTCTCCGGTAGCGCCTCCGAAAGTTACTCTTGCACTTTTCTCGTATGACGCTTCGTTTCCGAGCTGTAATCAAAAAGACGTTAAAATTGGTTAAATCGTCGAATTTCGCTGAAAATACGCCTTTTACGGTATTCGAGGACTTATGCAGGAAATCATCCATTCTTTCGGCTTTAAGGGGTACGTGTCGATGTATAAGTTCCTAGTAACTACTGAAGACTCAGTATGTCACAAAAATTTCCTCGATTACCTTGAAGTTAAGGGAGTTGTTAGAAAACTGCGCTCCTAATGCAATTTATAGACAAATTCAGACTATCTGATTTCTTGGAGTGTTTACTATCATTTATTGAGGTTACTTGAGTCCTAACTTTCAGTAATGGAGATACTTCAGAGTATATGGAGACCCATGGATACCGAGATATCCGACTCGACCGCCAAATTAGGGAGTTTCACTCATTCTTGAAGCAGTTTATGGCCAAAGCCCAATGCTACAATCTTAAAGGGTTCTTCTCCGGTAGGGCCTCCGAAAGTTACTCTTGCACTTTTCTCGTATGACGCTTCGTTTCCGAGCTGTAATCAAAAAGACGTTAAAATTGCTTAAATCGTCGAATTTCGCTGAAAATTATCCTTTTACGGTATTCGAGGACTTATGCAGGAAATCATCGATTCTTTCGGCTTTAAGGGGTACGTGTCGATGTATAAGTTCCTAGTAACTACTGAAGACTCAGTATGTCACAAAAATTTCCTCGATTACCTTGAAGTTAAGGGAGTTGTTGGAAAACTGCGCTCCTAAAGCAATTTATAGACAAATTAAAGCTATCTGATTTCTTGGAGTGTTTACTATCATTTATTGAGGTTACTTGAGTCCTAACTTAAAGTAATGGAGATACTTCAGAGTATATGGAGACCCATGGATACCGAGATATCCGACTCGACGGCCAAATTAGGGAATTAGGGATTTTCACTCATTCTTGAAGCAGCTTATGGCCAAAGCCCAATGTTACAATCTTAAATTGTTCATCTCCGGTAGCGCCTCCGAAAGTTACTCTTGCACTTTTCTCGTATGACGCTTCGTTTCCGAGCTGTAATCAAAAAGACGTTAAAATTGCTTAAATCGTCGAATTTCGCTGAAAATACGCCTTTTACGGTATTCGAGGACTTATGCAGGAAATCATCGATTCTTTCGGCTTTAAGGGGTACGTGTCGATGTATAAGTTCCAAGTAACTACTGAAGACTCAATATGTCACAAAAATTTCCTCGATTACCTTGAAGTTAAGGGAGTTGTTGGAAAACTGCACTCCTAAAGCAATTTATAGACAAATTCAGACTATATGATTTCTTGGAGTGTTTACTATCATTTATTGAGGTTACTTGAGTCCTAACTTTCAGTAATGGAGATACTTCAGAGTATATGGAGACCCATGGATACCGAGATATCCGACTCGACCGCCAAATTAGGGAGTTTCACTCATTCTTGAAGCAGTTTATGGCCAAAGCTCAATGCTACAATCTTAAAGGGTTCTTCTCCGGTAGGGCCTCCGAAAGTTACTCTTGCACTTTTCTCGTATGACGCTTCGTTTCCGAGCTGTAATCAAAAAGACGTTAAAATTGCTTAAATCGTCGAATTTCGCTGAAAATAATCCTTTTACGGTATTCGAGGACTTATGCAGGAAATCATCGATTCTTTCGGCTTTAAGGGGTACGTGTCGATGTATAAGTTCCTAGTAACTACTGAAGACTCAGTATGTCACAAAAATTTCCTCGATTGCCTTGAAGTTAAGGGAGTTGTTGGAAAACTGCGCTCCTAAAGCAATTTATAGACAAATTCATACTATCTGATTTTTTGGAGTGTTTACTATCATTTATTGAATTTACTTGAGTCCTAACTTTCAGTAATGGAGATACTTCAGAGTATATGGAGACCCATGGATACCGAGATATCCGACTCGACCGCCAAATTAGGGATTTTCACTCATTCTTGAAGCAGCTTATGGCCAAAGCCCAATGTTACAATCTTAAAGGGTTCTTCTCCGGTAGCGCCTCCGAAAGTTACTCTTGCACTTTTCTCGTATCTCGCTTCGTTTCCGAGCTGTAATCAAAAAGACGTTAAAATTGCTTAAATCGTCGAATTTCGCTGAAAATACGCCTTTTACGGTATTCGAGGACTTATGCAGGAAATCATCCATTCTTTCGGCTTTAAGGGGTACGTGTCGATGTATAAGTTCCTAGTAACTACTGAAGACTCAGTATGTCACAAAAATTTCCTCGATTACCTTGAAGTTAAGGGAGTTGTTGGAAAACTGCGCTCCTAAAGCAATTTATAGACAAATTCATACTATCTGATTTTTTGGAGTGTTTACTATCATTTATTGAATTTACTTGAGTCCTAACTTTCAGTAATGGAGATACTTCAGAGTATATGGAGACCCATGGATACCGAGATATCCGACTCGACCGCCAAATTAGGGATTTTCACTCATTCTTGAAGCAGCTTATGGCCAAAGCCCAATGTTACAATCTTAAAGGGTTCTTCTCCCGTAGCGCCTCCGAAAGTTACTCTTGCACTTTTCTCGTATGACGCTTCGTTTCCAAGCTGTAATCAAAAAGACGTTAAAATTGCTTAAATCGTCGAATTTCGCTGAAAATACGCCTTTTACGGTTTTCGAGGACTTATGCAGGAAATCATCCATTCTTTCGGCTTTAAGGGGTACGTGTCGATGTATAAGTTCCTAGTAACTACTGAAGACTCAGTATGTCACAAAAATTTCCTCGATTACCTTGAAGTTAAGGGAGTTGTTGGAAAACTGCGCTCCTAAAGCAATTTATAGACAAATTCAGACTATCTGATTTCTTGGAGTGTTTACTATCATTTATTGAGGTTACTTGAGTCCTAACTTTCAGTAATGGAGATACTTCAGAGTATATGGAGACCCGTGGATACCGAGATATCCGACTCGACCGCGAAATTAGGGAGTTTCACTCATTCTTGAAGCAGCTTATGGCCAAAGCCCAATGTTACAATCTTAAAGGGTTCTTGTCCGGTAGCGCCTCCGAAAGTTACTCTTGCACTTTTCTCGTATCTCGCTTCGTTTCCGAGCTGTATTCAAGAAGACGTTAAAATTGCTTAAATCGTCGAATTTCGCCGAAAATACGCCTTTTAGGGTACTCGAGGACTTATGCAGGAAATCATCCATTCTTTCGGCTTTAAGGGGTACGTGTCGATGTATAAGTTCCTATTAACTACTGAAGACTCAGTATGTCACAAAAATTTCCTCGATTACCTTGAAGTTAAGGGAGTTGTTGGAAAACTGCGCTCCTAAAGCAATTTATAGACAAATTCAGACTATCTGATTTCTTGGAGTGTTTACTATCATTTATTGAGGTTACTTGAGTCCTAACTTTCAGTAATGGAGATACTTCAGAGTATATGGAGACCCATGGATACCGAGATATCCGACTCGACCGCCAAATTAGGGAATTAGGGATTTTCACTCATTCTTGAAGGAGCTCATTGCCAAAGCCCAATGTTACAATCTTAAAGGGTTCTTCTCCGGTAGCGCCTCCGAAAGTTACTCTTGCACTTTTCTCGTATGACGCTTTGTTTCCGAGCTGTAATCAAAAAGACGTTAAAATTGGTTAAATCGTCGAATTTCGCTGAAAATACGCCTTTTACGGTATTCGAGGACTTATGCAGGAAATCATCCATTCTTTCGGCTTTAAGGGGTACGTGTCGATGTATAAGTTCCTAGTAACTACTGAAGACTCAGTATGTCACAAAAATTTCCTCGATTACCTTGAAGTTAAGGGAGTTGTTGGAAAACTACGCTCCTAAAGCAATTCATAGACAAATTCAGACTATCTGATTTCTTGGAGTGTTTACTATCATTTATTGAGGTTACTTGAGTCCTAACTTTCAGTAATGGAGGTACTTCAGAGTATATTTAGACCAATGGATACCGAGATATCCGACTCGACCGCCAAATTAGGGAGTTTCACTCATTCTTGAAGCAGCTTATGGCCAAAGCCCAATGTTACAATCTTAAAGGGTTCTTCTCCGGTAGGGCATCCGAAAGTTACTCTTGCACTTTTCTCGTATGACGCTTCGTTTCCGAGCTGTAATCAAAAAGACGTTAAAATTGCTTAAATCGTCGAATTTCGCTGAAAAAACGCCTTTTACGGTATTCGAGGACTTTATGCAGTAAATCATCCATTCTTTCGGTTTAAAGGGTACGTGTGGTTGTATAAGTTCCTAGTAACTACTGAAGACTCAGTATGTCTCAAAAATAAAATTTCCACGATTACCTTGAAGTTATGTGAGTTGTTGGAAAACTGCGGTCCTAAAGCAATTTTTAGACGAATTCAGACTATATGATTTCTTGGAGTGCTTACTCTTATTTATTGACGTTACTTGAGTCCTAACTTTCAGTAATGGAGATACTTCAGGGTATATCGAGACCCATGGATACCGAGATATCCGATTCAACCACCTAATTAGGGATTTTCACTTATTGTTGAAGTAGCTTATGGCCGAAGCCCAATGTTACAAACTGACAGGGTTCTTCTCCGGTAGCGCCTCCGAAAGTTACTCTTGCACTTTTCTCGTATGACGCTTTGTTTCCGAGCTGTAATCAAAAAGACGTTAAAATTGCTTAAATCGTCGAATTTCGCTGAAAATACGCCTTTTACGGTATTCGAGGACTTATGCAGGAAATCATCGATTCTTTCGGATTTACGGGGTACGTGTCGATGTATAAGTTCCTAGTAACTACTGAAGACTCAGTATGTCACAAAAATTTCCTCGATTACCTTGAAGTTAAGGGAGTTGTTGGAAAACTGCGCTCCTAAAGCAATTTATAGACAAATTAAGGCTATCTGATTTCTTGGAGTGTTTACTATCATTTATTGAGGTTACTTGAGTCCTAACTTAAAGTAATGGAGATACTTCAGAGTATATGGAGACCCATGGATACCGAGATATCCGACTCGATCGCCAAATTAGGGAATTAGGGATTTTCACTCATTCTTGAAGGAGCTCATTGCCAAAGCCCAATGTTACAATCTTAAAGGGTTCTTCTCCGGTAGCGCCTCCGAAAGTTACTCTTGCACTTTTCTCGTATGACGCTTCGTTTCCGAGCTGTAATCAAAAAGACGTTAAAATTGGTTAAATCGTCGAATTTCGCTGAAAATACGCCTTTTACGGTATTCGAGGACTTATGCAGGAAATCATCGATTTTTTCGGCTTTAAGGGGTACGTGTCGATGTATAAGTTCCTAGTAACTACTGAAGACTCAGTATGTCACAAAAATTTCCTCGATTACCTTGAAGTTAAGGGAGTTGTTGGAAAACTGCGCTCCTAAAGCAATTTATAGACAAATTCATACTATCTGATTTTTTGGAGTGTTCACTATCATTTATTGAATTTACTTGAGTCCTAACTTTCAGTAATGGAGATACTTCAGAGTATATGGAGACCCATGGATACCGAGATATCCGACTCGACCGCCAAATTAGGGATTTTCACTCATTCTTGAAGCAGCTTATGGCCAAAGCCCAATGTTACAATCTTAAAGGGTTCTTCTCCCGTAGCGCCTCCGAAAGTTACTCTTGCACTTTTCTCGTATGACGCTTCGTTTCCAAGCTGTAATCATAAAGACGTTAAAATTGCTTAAATCGTCGAATTTCGCTGAAAATACGCCTTTTACGGTATTCGAGGACTTATGCAGGAAATCATCCATTCTTTCGGCTTTAAGGGGTACGTGTCGATGTATAAGTTCCTAGTAACTACTGAAGACTCAGTATGTCACAAAAATTTCCTCGATTACCTTGAAGTTAAGGGAGTTGTTGGAAAACTGCGCTCCTAAAGCAATTTATAGACAAATTCAGACTATCTGATTTCTTGGAGTGTTTACTATCATTTATTGAGGTTACTTGAGTCCTAACTTTCAGTAATGGAGATACTTCAGAGTATATGGAGACCCGTGGATACCGAGATATCCGACTCGACCGCGAAATTAGGGAGTTTCACTCATTCTTGAAGCAGCTTATGGCCAAAGCCCAATGTTACAATCTTAAAGGGTTCTTGTCCGGTAGCGCCTCCGAAAGTTACTCTTGCACTTTTCTCGTATCTCGCTTCGTTTCCGAGCTGTATTCAAGAAGACGTTAAAATTGCTTAAATCGTCGAATTTCGCCGAAAATACGCCTTTTAGGGTATTCGAGGACTTATGCAGGAAATCATCCATTCTTTCGGCTTTAAGGGGTACGTGTCGATGTATAAGTTCCTAGTAACTACTGAAGACTCAGTATGTCACAAAAATTTCCTCGATTACCTTGAAGTTAAGGGAGTTGTTGGAAAACTGCGCTCCTAAAGCAATTTATAGACAAATTCAGACTATCTGATTTCTTGGAGTGTTTACTATCATTTATTGAGGTTACTTGAGTCCTAACTTTCAGTAATGGAGATACTTCAGAGTATATGGAGACCCATGGATACCGAGATATCCGACTCGACCGCCAAATTAGGGAATTAGGGATTTTCACTCATTCTTGAAGGAGCTCATTGCCAAAGCCCAATGTTACAATCTTAAAGGGTTCTTCTCCGGTAGCGCCTCCGAAAGTTACTCTTGCACTTTTCTCGTATGACGCTTCGTTTCCGAGCTGTAATCAAAAAGACGTTAAAATTGGTTAAATCGTCGAATTTCGCTGAAAATACGCCTTTTACGGTATTCGAGGACTTATGCAGGAAATCATCCATTCTTTCGGCTTTAAGGGGTACGTGTCGATGTATAAGTTCCTAGTAACTACTGAAGACTCAGTATGTCACAAAAATTTCCTCGATTACCTTGAAGTTAAGGGAGTTGTTAGAAAACTGCGCTCCTAATGCAATTTATAGACAAATTCAGACTATCTGATTTCTTGGAGTGTTTACTATCATTTATTGAGGTTACTTGAGTCCTAACTTTCAGTAATGGAGATACTTCAGAGTATATGGAGACCCATGGATACCGAGATATCCGACTCGACCGCCAAATTAGGGAGTTTCACTCATTCTTGAAGCAGTTTATGGCCAAAGCCCAATGCTACAATCTTAAAGGGTTCTTCTCCGGTAGGGCCTCCGAAAGTTACTCTTGCACTTTTCTCGTATGACGCTTCGTTTCCGAGCTGTAATCAAAAAGACGTTAAAATTGCTTAAATCGTCGAATTTCGCTGAAAATTATCCTTTTACGGTATTCGAGGACTTATGCAGGAAATCATCGATTCTTTCGGCTTTAAGGGGTACGTGTCGATGTATAAGTTCCTAGTAACTACTGAAGACTCAGTATGTCACAAAAATTTCCTCGATTACCTTGAAGTTAAGGGAGTTGTTGGAAAACTGCGCTCCTAAAGCAATTTATAGACAAATTAAAGCTATCTGATTTCTTGGAGTGTTTACTATCATTTATTGAGGTTACTTGAGTCCTAACTTAAAGTAATGGAGATACTTCAGAGTATATGGAGACCCATGGATACCGAGATATCCGACTCGACGGCCAAATTAGGGAATTAGGGATTTTCACTCATTCTTGAAGCAGCTTATGGCCAAAGCCCAATGTTACAATCTTAAAGGGTTCATCTCCGGTAGCGCCTCCGAAAGTTACTCTTGCACTTTTCTCGTATGACGCTTCGTTTCCGAGCTGTAATCAAAAAGACGTTAAAATTGCTTAAATCGTCGAATTTCGCTGAAAATACGCCTTTTACGGTATTCGAGGACTTATGCAGGAAATCATCGATTCTTTCGGCTTTAAGGGGTACGTGTCGATGTATAAGTTCCAAGTAACTACTGAAGACTCAATATGTCACAAAAATTTCCTCGATTACCTTGAAGTTAAGGGAGTTCTTGGAAAACTGCACTCCTAAAGCAATTTATAGACAAATTCAGACTATATGATTTCTTGGAGTGTTTACTATCATTTATTGAGGTTACTTGAGTCCTAACTTTCAGTAATGGAGATACTTCAGAGTATATGGAGACCCATGGATACCGAGATATCCGACTCGACCGCCAAATTAGGGAGTTTCACTCATTCTTGAAGCAGTTTATGGCCAAAGCTCAATGCTACAATCTTAAAGGGTTCTTCTCCGGTAGGGCCTCCGAAAGTTACTCTTGCACTTTTCTCGTATGACGCTTCGTTTCCGAGCTGTAATCAAAAAGACGTTAAAATTGCTTAAATCGTCGAATTTCGCTGAAAATAATCCTTTTACGGTATTCGAGGACTTATGCAGGAAATCATCGATTCTTTCGGCTTTAAGGGGTACGTGTCGATGTATAAGTTCCTAGTAACTACTGAAGACTCAGTATGTCACAAAAATTTCCTCGATTGCCTTGAAGTTAAGGGAGTTGTTGGAAAACTGCGCTCCTAAAGCAATTTATAGACAAATTCATACTATCTGATTTTTTGGAGTGTTTACTATCATTTATTGAATTTACTTGAGTCCTAACTTTCAGTAATGGAGATACTTCAGAGTATATGGAGACCCATGGATACCGAGATATCCGACTCGACCGCCAAATTAGGGATTTTCACTCATTCTTGAAGCAGCTTATGGCCAAAGCCCAATGTTACAATCTTAAAGGGTTCTTCTCCGGTAGCGCCTCCGAAAGTTACTCTTGCACTTTTCTCGTATCTCGCTTCGTTTCCGAGCTGTAATCAAAAAGACGTTAAAATTGCTTAAATCGTCGAATTTCGCTGAAAATACGCCTTTTACGGTATTCGAGGACTTATGCAGGAAATCATCCATTCTTTCGGCTTTAAGGGGTACGTGTCGATGTAAAAGTTCCTAGTAACTACTGAAGACTCAGTATGTCACAAAAATTTCCTCGATTACCTTGAAGTTAAGGGAGTTGTTGGAAAACTGCGCTCCTAATGCAATTTATAGACAAATTCAGACTATCTGATTTCTTGGAGTGTTTACTATCATTTATTGAGGTTACTTGAGTCCTAACTTTCAGTAATGGAGATACTTCAGAGTATATGGAGACCCATGGATACCGAGATAACCGACTCGACCGCCAAATTAGGGATTTTCACTCATTCTTGAAGCAGCTTATGGCCAAAGCCCAATGTTACAATCTTAAACGGTTCTTCTCCGGTAGCGCCTCCGAAAGTTACTCTTGCACTTTTCTCGCATGACGCTTCGTTTCCGAGCTGTAATCAAAAAGACGTTAAAATTGCTTAAATCGTCGAATTTCGCTGAAAATACGCCTTTTACGGTATTCGAGTACTTATGCAGGAAATCATCGATTCTTTCGGCTTTAAGGGGTACGTGTCGATGTATAAGTTCCTAGTAACTACTGAAGACTCAGTATGTCACAAAAATTTCCTCGATTACCTTGAAGTTAAGGGAGTTGTTGGAAAACTGCGCCCCTAAAGCAATTTATAGACAAATTAAGGCTATCTGATTTCTTGGAGTGTTTACTATCATTTATTGAGGTTACTTGAGTCCTAACTTTCAGTAATGGAGATACTTCAGAGTATATGGAGACCCATGGATACCGAGATATCCGACTCGACCGCCAAATTAGGGATTTTCACTCATTCTTGAAGCAGCTTATGGCCAAAGCCCAATGTTAGAATCTTAAAGGGTTCTTCTCCCGTAGCGCCTCCGAAAGTTACTCTTGCACTTTTCTCGTATGACGCTTCGTTTCCAAGCTGTAATCAAAAAGACGTTAAAATTGCTTAAATCGTCGAATTTCGCTGAAAATACGCCTTTTACGGTATTCGAGTACTTATGCAGGAAATCATCGATTCTTTCGGCTTTAAGGGGTACGTGTCGATGTATAAGTTCCTAGTAACTACTGAAGACTCAGTATGTCACAAAAATTTCCTCGATTATCTTGAAGTTAAGGGAGTTGTTGGAAAACTGCGCTCCTAAAGCAATTTATAGACAAATTCAGATTATTTTAATTCTTGAAGTGTTTACTATCATTTATTGAGGTTACTTGAGTCCTAACTTTCAGTAATGGAGATACTTCAGAGTATATGGAGACCCATGGATACCGAGATATCCGACTCGACCGCGAAATTAGGGAATCTCACTCATTCTTGAAGCAGCTTATGGCCAAAGCCCAATGTTACAATCTTAAAGGGTTCCTCTCCGGTAGCGCCTCCGAAAGTTACTCTTGCACTTTTCTCGTATCTCCCTTCGTTTCCGAGCTGTAATCAAAAAGACGTAAAAATTGCTTAAATCTTCGAATTTCGCTGAAAATACGCCTTTTACGGTATTCGAGGACTTATGCAAAAAATCATCGATTCTTTCGGCTTTAAGGGGTACGTGTCGATGTATAAGTTCCTAGTAACTACTGAAGACTCAGTATGTCACAAAAATTTCCTCGATTACCTTGAAGTTAATGCAGTTGTTGGAAAACTGCACTCCTAAAGCAATTTATAGACAAATTCAGACTATCTGATTTCTTGGAGTGTTTACTATCATTTATTGAGGTTACTTGAGTCCTAACTTTCAGTAATGGAGATACTTCAGAGTATATGGAGACCCATGAATACCGAGATATCCGACTCGACCGCCAAATTAGGGAGTTTCACTCATTCTTGAAGCAGCTTATGGCCAAAGCCCAATGCTACAATCTTAAAGGGTTCTTCTCCGGTAGGGCCTCCGAAAGTTGCTCTTGCACTTTTCTCGTATGACGCTTCGTTTCCGAGCTGTAATCAAAAAGACGTTAAAATTGCTTAAATCGTCGAATTTCGCTGAAAATACGCCTTTTACGGTATTCGAGGACTTATGCAGGAAATCATCGATTCTTTCGGCTTTAAGGGGTACGTGTCGATGTATAAGTTCCTAGTAACTACTGAAGACTCAGTATGTCACAAAAATTTCCTCGATTACCTTGAAGTTAAGGGAGTTGTTGGAAAACTGCGCTCCTAAAGCAATTTATAGACAAATTCATACTATCTGATTTTTTGGAGTGTTCACTATCATTTATTGAATTTACTTGAGTCCTAACTTTCAGTAATGGAGGTACTTCAGAGTATATTTAGACCCATGGAAACCGAGATATCCGACTCGACCGCCAAATTAGGGAGTTTCACTCATTCTTGAAGCAGCTTATGGCCAAAGCCCAATGTTACAATCTTATAGGGTTCTTCTCCGGTAGGGCATCCGAAAGTTACTCTTGCACTTTTCTCGTATGACGCTTCGTTTCCGAGCTGTAATCAAAAAGACGTTAAAATCGCTTAAATCGTCGAATTTCGCTGAAAATACGCCTTTTACGGTATTCGAGGACTTATGCAGGAAATCATCCATTCTTTCGACTTTAAGGGGTACGTGTCGATGTATAAGTTCCTAGTAACTACTGAAGACTCAGTATGTCACAAAAATTTCCTCGATTACCTTGAAGTTAAGGGAGTTGTTGGAAAACTGCGCTCCTAAAGCAATTTATAGACAAATTCAGACTATCTGATTTCTTGGAGTGTTTACTATCATTTATTGAGGTTATTACTTGAGTCCTAACTTTCAGTAATGGAGATACTTCAGGGTACATTTAGACCCATGGATACCGAGATATCCGACTCGACCGCCAAATTAGGGATTTTCACTCATTCTTGAAGCAGCTTATGGCCAAAGCCCAATGTTACAATCTTAAAGGGTTCTTCTCCGGTAGCGCCTCCGAAAGTTACTCTTGCACTTTTCTCGTATCTCGCTTCGTTTCCGAGCTGTAATCAAAAAGACGTTAAAATTGCTTAAATCGTCGAATTTCGCTGAAAATACGCCTTTTACGGTATTCGAGGACTTATGCAGGAAATCATCCATTCTTTCGGCTTTAAGGGGTACGTGTCGATGTATAAGTTCCTAGTAACTACTGAAGACTCAGTATGTCACAAAAATTTCCTCGATTACCTTGAAGTTAAGGGAGTTGTTGGAAAACTGCGCTCCTAATGCAATTTATAGACAAATTCAGACTATATGATTTCTTGGAGTGTTGACTATCATTTATTGAGGTTACTTGAGTCCTAACTTTCAGTAATGGAGATACTTCAGAGTATATGGAGACCCATGGATACCGAGATAACCGACTCGACCGCCAAATTAGGGATTTTCACTCATTCTTGAAGCAGCTTATGGCCAAAGCCCAATGTTACAATCTTAAAGGGTTCTTCTCCGGTAGCGCCTCCGAAAGTTACTCTTGCACTTTTCTCGCATGACGCTTCGTTTCCGAGCTGTAATCAAAAAGACGTTAAAATTGCTTAAATCGTCGAATTTCGCTGAAAATACGCCTTTTACGGTATTCGAGTACTTATGCAGGAAATCATCGATTCTTTCGGCTTTAAGGGATACGTGTCGATGTATAAGTTCCTAGTAACTACTGAAGACTCAGTATGTCACAAAAATTTCCTCGATTACCTTGAAGTTAAGGGAGTTGTTGGAAAACTGCGCTCCTAAAGCAATTTATAGACAAATTAAAGCTATCTGATTTCTTGGAGTGTTTACTATCATTTATTGAGGTTACTTGAGTCCTAACTTTCAGTAATGGAGATACTTCAGAGTATATCGAGACCCATGGATACCGAGATATCCGACTCGGCCGCCAAATTAGGGATTTTCGCTAATTTTTGAAGCAGCTTATGGCCAAAGCCCAATGTTACAATCTTAAAGGGTTCTTCTCCGGTAGGGTATCCGAAAGTTACTCTTGCACTTTTCTCGTATGACGCTTCGTTTCCGAGCTGTAATCAAAAAGACGTTAAAATTGCTTAAATCGTCGAATTTCGCTGAAAATACGCCTTTTACGGTATTCGAGGACTTATGCAGGAAATCATCCATTCTTTCGGCTTTAAGGGGTACGTGTCGATGTATAAGTTCCTAGTAACTACTGAAGACTCAGTATGTCACAAAAATTTCCTCGATTACCTTGAAGTTAAGGGAGTTGTTGGAAAACTGCGCTCCTAATGCAATTTATAGACAAATTCAGACTATCTGATTTCTTGGAGTGTTTACTATCATTTATTGAGGTTACTTGAGTCCTAACTTTCAGTAATGGAGATACTTCAGAGTATATCTACCCATGGATACCGAGATATCCGACTCGACCGCCAAATTAGGGAGTTTCACTCATTCTTGAAGCAGCTTATTGCCAAAGCCCAATGCTACAATCTTAAAGGGTTCTTCTCCGGTAGGGCATCCGAAAGTTACTCTTGCACTTTTCTCGTATGACGCTTCGTTTCCGAGCTGTAATCAAAAAGACGTTAAAATTGCTTAAATCGTCGAATTTCGCTGAAAATACGCCTTTTACGGTATTCGAGGACTTATGCAGGAAATCATCCATTCTTTCGGCTTTAAAGGGTACGTGTCGATGTATAAGTTCCTAGTAACTACTGAAGACTCAGTATGTCACAAAAATTTCCTCGATTACCTTGAAGTTAAGGGATTTGTTGGAAAACTGCGCTCCTAAAGCAATTTATAGACAAATTCAGACTATCTGATTTCTTGGAGTGTTTGCTATCATTTACTGAGGTTACTTGAGTCCTAACTTTCAGTAATGGAGATACTTCAGGGTATATTTAGACCCATGGATTCCGAGATATCCGACTCGACCGCCAAATTATTGATTTTCACTAATCCTTGAAGCAGCTTATGGCCAAAGCCCAATGTTACAATCTTAAAGGGTTCCTCTCCGGTAGCGCCTCCGAAAGTTACTCTTGCACTTTTCTCGTATCTCCCTTCGTTTCCGAGCTGTAATCAAAAAGACGTAAAAATTGCTTAAATCTTCGAATTTCGCTGAAAATACGCCTTTTACGGTATTCGAGGACTTATGCAGGAAATCATCCATTCTTTCGGCTTTAAGGGGTACGTGTCGATGTATAAGTTCCTAGTAACTACTGAAGACTCAGTATGTCACAAAAATTTCCTCGATTACCTTGAAGTTAAGGGAGTTGTTAGAAAACTGCGCTCCTAATGCAATTTATAGACAAATTCAGACTATCTGATTTCTTGGAGTGTTTACTATCATTTATTGAGGTTACTTGAGTCCTAACTTTCAGTAATGGAGATACTTCAGAGTATATGGAGACCCATGGATACCGAGATATCCGACTCGACTGCCAAATTAGGGAGTTTCACTCATTCTTGAAGCAGTTTATGGCCAAAGCCCAATGCTACAATCTTAAAGGGTTCTTCTCCGGTAGGGCCTCCGAAAGTTACTCTTGCACTTTTCTCGTATGACGCTTCGTTTCCGAGCTGTAATCAAAAAGACGTTAAAATTGCTTAAATCGTCGAATTTCGCTGAAAATTATCCTTTTACGGTATTCGAGGACTTATGCAGGAAATCATCGATTCTTTCGGCTTTAAGGGGTACGTGTCGATGTATAAGTTCCTAGTAAC
This sequence comes from Xestobium rufovillosum, assembly GCA_963966045.1. Lineage (NCBI taxonomy): Eukaryota > Metazoa > Arthropoda > Insecta > Coleoptera > Ptinidae > Xestobium > Xestobium rufovillosum. Next base: position 1,719,748 of record OZ014503.1, on the reverse strand, counting down.
TACTGAAGACTCAGTATGTCACAAAAATTTCCTCGATTACCTTGAAGTTAAGGGAGTTGTTGGAAAACTGCGCTCCTAAAGCAATTTATAGACAAATTGAAGCTATCTGATTTCTTGGAGTGTTTACTATCATTTATTGAGGTTACTTGAGTCCTAACTTAAAGTAATGGAGATACTTCAGAGTATATGGAGACCCATGGATACCGAGATATCCGACTCGACGGCCAAATTAGGGAATTAGGGATTTTCACTCATTCTTGAAGCAGCTTATGGCCAAAGCCCAATGTTACAATCTTAAAGGGTTCATCTCCGGTAGCGCCTCCGAAAGTTACTCTTGCACTTTTCTCGTATGACGCTTCGTTTCCGAGCTGTAATCAAAAAGACGTTAAAATTGCTTAAATCGTCGAATTTCGCTGAAAATACGCCTTTTACGGTATTCGAGGACTTATGCAGGAAATCATCGATTCTTTCGGCTTTAAGGGGTACGTGTCGATGTATAAGTTCCAAGTAACTACTGAAGACTCAATATGTCACAAAAATTTCCTCGATTACCTTGAAGTTAAGGGAGTTGTTGGAAAACTGCACTCCTAAAGCAATTTATAGACAAATTCAGACTATATGATTTCTTGGAGTGTTTACTATCATTTATTGAGGTTACTTGAGTCCTAACTTTCAGTAATGGAGATACTTCAGAGTATATGGAGACCCGTGGATACCGAGATATCCGACTCGACCGCGAAATTAGGGAGTTTCACTCATTCTTGAAGCAGCTTATGGCCAAAGCCCAATGTTACAATCTTAAAGGGTTCTTGTCCGGTAGCGCCTCCGAAAGTTACTCTTGCACTTTTCTCGTATCTCGCTTCGTTTCCGAGCTGTAATCAAAAAGACGTTAAAATTGCTTAAATCGTCGAATTTCGCTGAAAATACGCCTTTTACGGTATTCGAGGACTTATGCAGGAAATCATCGATTCTTTCGGCTTTAATGGGTACGTGTCGATGTATAAGTTCCAAGTAACTACTGAAGACTCAATATGTCACAAAAATTTCCTCGATTACCTTGAAGTTAAGGGAGTTGTTGGAAAACTGCACTCCTAAAGCAATTTATAGACAAATTCAGACTATATGATTTCTTGGAGTGTTTACTATCATTTATTGAGGTTACTTGAGTCCTAACTTTCAGTAATGGAGATACTTCAGAGTATATGGAGACCCATGGATACCGAGATATCCGACTCGACCGCCAAATTAGGGAGTTTCACTCATTCTTGAAGCAGTTTATGGCCAAAGCTCAATGCTACAATCTTAAAGGGTTCTTCTCCGGTAGGGCCTCCGAAAGTTACTCTTGCACTTTTCTCGTATGACGCTTCGTTTCCGAGCTGTAATCAAAAAGACGTTAAAATTGCTTAAATCGTCGAATTTCGCTGAAAATAATCCTTTTACGGTATTCGAGGACTTATGCAGGAAATCATCGATTCTTTCGGCTTTAAGGGGTACGTGTCGATGTATAAGTTCCTAGTAACTACTGAAGACTCAGTATGTCACAAAAATTTCCTCGATTGCCTTGAAGTTAAGGGAGTTGTTGGAAAACTGCGCTCCTAAAGCAATTTATAGACAAATTCATACTATCTGATTTTTTGGAGTGTTTACTATCATTTATTGAATTTACTTGAGTCCTAACTTTCAGTAATGGAGATACTTCAGAGTATATGGAGACCCATGGATACCGAGATATCCGACTCGACCGCCAAATTAGGGATTTTCACTCATTCTTGAAGCAGCTTATATCCAAAGCCCAATGTTACAATCTTAAAGGGTTCTTCTCCGGTAGCGCCTCCGAAAGTTACTCTTGCACTTTTCTCGTATCTCGCTTCGTTTCCGAGCTGTAATCAAAAAGACGTTAAAATTGCTTAAATCGTCGAATTTCGCTGAAAATACGCCTTTTACGGTATTCGAGGACTTATGCAGGAAATCATCCATTCTTTCGGCTTTAAGGGGTACGTGTCGATGTATAAGTTCCTAGTAACTACTGAAGACTCAGTATGTCACAAAAATTTCCTCGATTACCTTGAAGTTAAGGGAGTTGTTGGAAAACTGCGCTCCTAAAGCAATTTATAGACAAATTCATACTATCTGATTTTTTGGAGTGTTTACTATCATTTATTGAATTTACTTGAGTCCTAACTTTCAGTAATGGAGATACTTCAGAGTATATGGAGACCCATGGATACCGAGATATCCGACTCGACCGCCAAATTAGGGATTTTCACTCATTCTTGAAGCAGCTTATATCCAAAGCCCAATGTTACAATCTTAAAGGGTTCTTCTCCGGTAGCGCCTCCGAAAGTTACTCTTGCACTTTTCTCGTATCTCGCTTCGTTTCCGAGCTGTAATCAAAAAGACGTTAAAATTGCTTAAATCGTCGAATTTCGCTGAAAATACGCCTTTTACGGTTTTCGAGGACTTATGCAGGAAATCATCCATTCTTTCGGCTTTAAGGGGTACGTGTCGATGTATAAGTTCCTAGTAACTACTGAAGACTCAGTATGTCACAAAAATTTCCTCGATTACCTTGAAGTTAAGGGAGTTGTTGGAAAACTGCGCTCCTAAAGCAATTTATAGACAAATTCAGACTATCTGATTTCTTGGAGTGTTTACTATCATTTATTGAGGTTACTTGAGTCCTAACTTTCAGTAATGGAGATACTTCAGAGTATATGGAGACCCGTGGATACCGAGATATCCGACTCGACCGCGAAATTAGGGAGTTTCACTCATTCTTGAAGCAGCTTATGGCCAAAGCCCAATGTTACAATCTTAAAGGGTTCTTGTCCGGTAGCGCCTCCGAAAGTTACTCTTGCACTTTTCTCGTATCTCGCTTCGTTTCCGAGCTGTATTCAAGAAGACGTTAAAATTGCTTAAATCGTCGAATTTCGCCGAAAATACGCCTTTTAGGGTATTCGAGGACTTATGCAGGAAATCATCCATTCTTTCGGCTTTAAGGGGTACGTGTCGATGTATAAGTTCCTATTAACTACTGAAGACTCAGTATGTCACAAAAATTTCCTCGATTACCTTGAAGTTAAGGGAGTTGTTGGAAAACTGCGCTCCTAAAGCAATTTATAGACAAATTCAGACTATCTGATTTCTTGGAGTGTTTACTATCATTTATTGAGGTTACTTGAGTCCTAACTTTCAGTAATGGAGATACTTCAGAGTATATGGAGACCCATGGATACCGAGATATCCGACTCGACCGCCAAATTAGGGAGTTTCACTCATTCTTGAAGCAGTTTATGGCCAAAGCTCAATGCTACAATCTTAAAGGGTTCTTCTCCGGTAGGGCCTCCGAAAGTTACTCTTGCACTTTTCTCGTATGACGCTTCGTTTCCGAGCTGTAATCAAAAAGACGTTAAAATTGGTTAAATCGTCGAATTTCGCTGAAAATACGCCTTTTACGGTATTCGAGGACTTATGCAGGAAATCATCCATTCTTTCGGCTTTAAGGGGTACGTGTCGATGTATAAGTTCCTAGTAACTACTGAAGACTCAGTATGTCACAAAAATTTCCTCGATTACCTTGAAGTTAAGGGAGTTGTTGGAAAACTACGCTCCTAAAGCAATTCATAGACAAATTCAGACTATCTGATTTCTTGGAGTGTTTACTATCATTTATTGAGGTTACTTGAGTCCTAACTTTCAGTAATGGAGGTACTTCAGAGTATATTTAGACCAATGGATACCGAGATATCCGACTCGACCGCCAAATTAGGGAGTTTCACTCATTCTTGAAGCAGCTTATGGCCAAAGCCCAATGTTACAATCTTAAAGGGTTCTTCTCCGGCAGGGCATCCGAAAGTTACTCTTGCACTTTTCTCGTATGACGCTTCGTTTCCGAGCTGTAATCAAAAAGACGTTAAAATTGCTTAAATCGTCGAATTTCGCTGAAAAAACGCCTTTTACGGTATTCGAGGACTTTATGCAGTAAATCATCCATTCTTTCGGTTTAAAGGGTACGTGTGGTTGTATAAGTTCCTAGTAACTACTGAAGACTCAGTATGTCTCAAAAATAAAATTTCCACGATTACCTTGAAGTTATGTGAGTTGTTGGAAAACTGCGGTCCTAAAGCAATTTTTAGACGAATTCAGACTATATGATGTCTTGGAGTGCTTACTCTTATTTATTGACGTTACTTGAGTCCTAACTTTCAGTAATGGAGATACTTCAGGGTATATCGAGACCCATGGATACCGAGATATCCGATTCAACCACCTAATTAGGGATTTTCACTTATTGTTGAAGTAGCTTATGGCCGAAGCCCAATGTTACAAACTGACAGGGTTCTTCTCCGGTAGCGCCTCCGAAAGTTACTCTTGCACTTTTCTCGTATGACGCTTTGTTTCCGAGCTGTAATCAAAAAGACGTTAAAATTGCTTAAATCGTCGAATTTCGCTGAAAATACGCCTTTTACGGTATTCGAGGACTTATGCAGGAAATCATCGATTCTTTCGGATTTACGGGGTACGTGTCGATGTATAAGTTCCTAGTAACTACTGAAGACTCAGTATGTCACAAAAATTTCCTCGATTACCTTGAAGTTAAGGGAGTTGTTGGAAAACTGCGCTCCTAAAGCAATTTATAGACAAATTAAGGCTATCTGATTTCTTGGAGTGTTTACTATCATTTATTGAGGTTACTTGAGTCCTAACTTAAAGTAATGGAGATACTTCAGAGTATATGGAGACCCATGGATACCGAGATATCCGACTCGATCGCCAAATTAGGGAATTAGGGATTTTCACTCATTCTTGAAGGAGCTCATTGCCAAAGCCCAATGTTACAATCTTAAAGGGTTCTTCTCCGGTAGCGCCTCCGAAAGTTACTCTTGCACTTTTCTCGTATGACGCTTCGTTTCCGAGCTGTAATCAAAAAGACGTTAAAATTGGTTACATCGTCGAATTTCGCTGAAAATACGCCTTTTACGGTATTCGAGGACTTATGCAGGAAATCATCGATTTTTTCGGCTTTAAGGGGTACGTGTCGATGTATAAGTTCCTAGTAACTACTGAAGACTCAGTATGTCACAAAAATTTCCTCGATTACCTTGAAGTTAAGGGAGTTGTTGGAAAACTGCGCTCCTAAAGCAATTTATAGACAAATTCATACTATCTGATTTTTTGGAGTGTTCACTATCATTTATTGAATTTACTTGAGTCCTAACTTTCAGTAATGGAGATACTTCAGAGTATATGGAGACCCATGGATACCGAGATATCCGACTCGACCGCCAAATTAGGGATTTTCACTCATTCTTGAAGCAGCTTATGGCCAAAGCCCAATGTTACAATCTTAAAGGGTTTTTCTCCCGTAGCGCCTCCGAAAGTTACTCTTGCACTTTTCTCGTATGACGCTTCGTTTCCAAGCTGTAATCAAAAAGACGTTAAAATTGCTTAAATCGTCGAATTTCGCTGAAAATACGCCTTTTACGGTATTCGAGGACTTATGCAGGAAATCATCCATTCTTTCGGCTTTAAGGGGTACGTGTCGATGTATAAGTTCCTAGTAACTACTGAAGACTCAGTATGTCACAAAAATTTCCTCGATTACCTTGAAGTTAAGGGAGTTGTTGGAAAACTGCGCTCCTAAAGCAATTTATAGACAAATTCAGACTATCTGATTTCTTGGAGTGTTTACTATCATTTATTGAGGTTACTTGAGTCCTAACTTTCAGTAATGGAGATACTTCAGAGTATATGGAGACCCGTGGATACCGAGATATCCGACTCGACCGCGAAATTAGGGAGTTTCACTCATTCTTGAAGCAGCTTATGGCCAAAGCCCAATGTTACAATCTTAAAGGGTTCTTGTCCGGTAGCGCCTCCGAAAGTTACTCTTGCACTTTTCTCGTATCTCGCTTCGTTTCCGAGCTGTATTCAAGAAGACGTTAAAATTGCTTAAATCGTCGAATTTCGCCGAAAATACGCCTTTTAGGGTATTCGAGGACTTATGCAGGAAATCATCCATTCTTTCGGCTTTAAGGGGTACGTGTCGATGTATAAGTTCCTAGTAACTACTGAAGACTCAGTATGTCACAAAAATTTCCTCGATTACCTTGAAGTTAAGGGAGTTGTTGGAAAACTGCGCTCCTAAAGCAATTTATAGACAAATTCAGACTATCTGATTTCTTGGAGTGTTTACTATCATTTATTGAGGTTACTTGAGTCCTAACTTTCAGTAATGGAGATACTTCAGAGTATATGGAGACCCATGGATACCGAGATATCCGACTCGACCGCCAAATTAGGGAATTAGGGATTTTCACTCATTCTTGAAGGAGCTCATTGCCAAAGCCCAATGTTACAATCTTAAAGGGTTCTTCTCCGGTAGCGCCTCCGAAAGTTACTCTTGCACTTTTCTCGTATGACGCTTCGTTTCCGAGCTGTAATCAAAAAGACGTTAAAATTGGTTAAATCGTCGAATTTCGCTGAAAATACGCCTTTTACGGTATTCGAGGACTTATGCAGGAAATCATCCATTCTTTCGGCTTTAAGGGGTACGTGTCGATGTATAAGTTCCTAGTAACTACTGAAGACTCAGTATGTCACAAAAATTTCCTCGATTACCTTGAAGTTAAGGGAGTTGTTAGAAAACTGCGCTCCTAATGCAATTTATAGACAAATTCAGACTATCTGATTTCTTGGAGTGTTTACTATCATTTATTGAGGTTACTTGAGTCCTAACTTTCAGTAATGGAGATACTTCAGAGTATATGGAGACCCATGGATACCGAGATATCCGACTCGACCGCCAAATTAGGGAGTTTCACTCATTCTTGAAGCAGTTTATGGCCAAAGCCCAATGCTACAATCTTAAAGGGTTCTTCTCCGGTAGGGCCTCCGAAAGTTACTCTTGCACTTTTCTCGTATGACGCTTCGTTTCCGAGCTGTAATCAAAAAGACGTTAAAATTGCTTAAATCGTCGAATTTCGCTGAAAATTATCCTTTTACGGTATTCGAGGACTTATGCAGGAAATCATCGATTCTTTCGGCTTTAAGGGGTACGTGTCGATGTATAAGTTCCTAGTAACTACTGAAGACTCAGTATGTCACAAAAATTTCCTCGATTACCTTGAAGTTAAGGGAGTTGTTGGAAAACTGCGCTCCTAAAGCAATTTATAGACAAATTAAAGCTATCTGATTTCTTGGAGTGTTTACTATCATTTATTGAGGTTACTTGAGTCCTAACTTAAAGTAATGGAGATACTTCAGAGTATATGGAGACCCATGGATACCGAGATATCCGACTCGACGGCCAAATTAGGGAATTAGGGATTTTCACTCATTCTTGAAGCAGCTTATGGCCAAAGCCCAATGTTACAATCTTAAAGGGTTCATCTCCGGTAGCGCCTCCGAAAGTTACTCTTGCACTTTTCTCGTATGACGCTTCGTTTCCGAGCTGTAATCAAAAAGACGTTAAAATTGCTTAAATCGTCGAATTTCGCTGAAAATACGCCTTTTACGGTATTCGAGGACTTATGCAGGAAATCATCGATTCTTTCGGCTTTAAGGGGTACGTGTCGATGTATAAGTTCCAAGTAACTACTGAAGACTCAATATGTCACAAAAATTTCCTCGATTACCTTGAAGTTAAGGGAGTTGTTGGAAAACTGCACTCCTAAAGCAATTTATAGACAAATTCAGACTATATGATTTCTTGGAGTGTTTACTATCATTTATTGAGGTTACTTGAGTCCTAACTTTCAGTAATGGAGATACTTCAGAGTATATGGAGACCCATGGATACCGAGATATCCGACTCGACCGCCAAATTAGGGAGTTTCACTCATTCTTGAAGCAGTTTATGGCCAAAGCTCAATGCTACAATCTTAAAGGGTTCTTCTCCGGTAGGGCCTCCGAAAGTTACTCTTGCACTTTTCTCGTATGACGCTTCGTTTCCGAGCTGTAATCAAAAAGACGTTAAAATTGCTTAAATCGTCGAATTTCGCTGAAAATAATCCTTTTACGGTATTCGAGGACTTATGCAGGAAATCATCGATTCTTTCGGCTTTAAGGGGTACGTGTCGATGTATAAGTTCCTAGTAACTACTGAAGACTCAGTATGTCACAAAAATTTCCTCGATTGCCTTGAAGTTAAGGGAGTTGTTGGAAAACTGCGCTCCTAAAGCAATTTATAGACAAATTCATACTATCTGATTTTTTGGAGTGTTTACTATCATTTATTGAATTTACTTGAGTCCTAACTTTCAGTAATGGAGATACTTCAGAGTATATGGAGACCCATGGATACCGAGATATCCGACTCGACCGCCAAATTAGGGATTTTCACTCATTCTTGAAGCAGCTTATGGCCAAAGCCCAATGTTACAATCTTAAAGGGTTCTTCTCCGGTAGCGCCTCCGAAAGTTACTCTTGCACTTTTCTCGTATCTCGCTTCGTTTCCGAGCTGTAATCAAAAAGACGTTAAAATTGCTTAAATCGTCGAATTTCGCTGAAAATACGCCTTTTACGGTATTCGAGGACTTATGCAGGAAATCATCCATTCTTTCGGCTTTAAGGGGTACGTGTCGATGTATAAGTTCCTAGTAACTACTGAAGACTCAGTATGTCACAAAAATTTCCTCGATTACCTTGAAGTTAAGGGAGTTGTTGGAAAACTGCGCTCCTAAAGCAATTTATAGACAAATTCATACTATCTGATTTTTTGGAGTGTTTACTATCATTTATTGAATTTACTTGAGTCCTAACTTTCAGTAATGGAGATACTTCAGAGTATATGGAGACCCATGGATACCGAGATATCCGACTCGACCGCCAAATTAGGGATTTTCACTCATTCTTGAAGCAGCTTATGGCCAAAGCCCAATGTTACAATCTTAAAGGGTTCTTCTCCCGTAGCGCCTCCGAAAGTTACTCTTGCACTTTTCTCGTATGACGCTTCGTTTCCAAGCTGTAATCAAAAAGACGTTAAAATTGCTTAAATCGTCGAATTTCGCTGAAAATACGCCTTTTACGGTTTTCGAGGACTTATGCAGGAAATCATCCATTCTTTCGGCTTTAAGGGGTACGTGTCGATGTATAAGTTCCTAGTAACTACTGAAGACTCAGTATGTCACAAAAATTTCCTCGATTACCTTGAAGTTAAGGGAGTTGTTGGAAAACTGCGCTCCTAAAGCAATTTATAGACAAATTCATACTATCTGATTTTTTGGAGTGTTTACTATCATTTATTGAATTTACTTGAGTCCTAACTTTCAGTAATGGAGATACTTCAGAGTATATGGAGACCCGTGGATACCGAGATATCCGACTCGACCGCGAAATTAGGGAGTTTCACTCATTCTTGAAGCAGCTTATGGCCAAAGCCCAATGTTACAATCTTAAAGGGTTCTTGTCCGGTAGCGCCTCCGAAAGTTACTCTTGCACTTTTCTCGTATCTCGCTTCGTTTCCGAGCTGTATTCAAGAAGACGTTAAAATTGCTTAAATCGTCGAATTTCGCCGAAAATACGCCTTTTAGGGTATTCGAGGACTTATGCAGGAAATCATCCATTCTTTCGGCTTTAAGGGGTACGTGTCGATGTATAAGTTCCTATTAACTACTGAAGACTCAGTATGTCACAAAAATTTCCTCGATTACCTTGAAGTTAAGGGAGTTGTTGGAAAACTGCGCTCCTAAAGCAATTTATAGACAAATTCAGACTATCTGATTTCTTGGAGTGTTTACTATCATTTATTGAGGTTACTTGAGTCCTAACTTTCAGTAATGGAGATACTTCAGAGTATATGGAGACCCATGGATACCGAGATATCCGACTCGACCGCCAAATTAGGGAATTAGGGATTTTCACTCATTCTTGAAGGAGCTCATTGCCAAAGCCCAATGTTACAATCTTAAAGGGTTCTTCTCCGGTAGCGCCTCCGAAAGTTACTCTTGCACTTTTCTCGTATGACGCTTCGTTTCCGAGCTGTAATCAAAAAGACGTTAAAATTGGTTAAATCGTCGAATTTCGCTGAAAATACGCCTTTTACGGTATTCGAGGACTTATGCAGGAAATCATCCATTCTTTCGGCTTTAAGGGGTACGTGTCGATGTATAAGTTCCTAGTAACTACTGAAGACTCAGTATGTCACAAAAATTTCCTCGATTACCTTGAAGTTAAGGGAGTTGTTAGAAAACTGCGCTCCTAATGCAATTTATAGACAAATTCAGACTATCTGATTTCTTGGAGTGTTTACTATCATTTATTGAGGTTACTTGAGTCCTAACTTTCAGTAATGGAGATACTTCAGAGTATATGGAGACCCATGGATACCGAGATATCCGACTCGACCGCCAAATTAGGGAGTTTCACTCATTCTTGAAGCAGTTTATGGCCAAAGCCCAATGCTACAATCTTAAAGGGTTCTTCTCCGGTAGGGCCTCCGAAAGTTACTCTTGCACTTTTCTCGTATGACGCTTCGTTTCCGAGCTGTAATCAAAAAGACGTTAAAATTGCTTAAATCGTCGAATTTCGCTGAAAATTATCCTTTTACGGTATTCGAGGACTTATGCAGGAAATCATCGATTCTTTCGGCTTTAAGGGGTACGTGTCGATGTATAAGTTCCTAGTAACTACTGAAGACTCAGTATGTCACAAAAATTTCCTCGATTACCTTGAAGTTAAGGGAGTTGTTGGAAAACTGCGCTCCTAAAGCAATTTATAGACAAATTAAAGCTATCTGATTTCTTGGAGTGTTTACTATCATTTATTGAGGTTACTTGAGTCCTAACTTAAAGTAATGGAGATACTTCAGAGTATATGGAGACCCATGGATACCGAGATATCCGACTCGACGGCCAAATTAGGGAATTAGGGATTTTCACTCATTCTTGAAGCAGCTTATGGCCAAAGCCCAATGTTACAATCTTAAAGGGTTCATCTCCGGTAGCGCCTCCGAAAGTTACTCTTGCACTTTTCTCGTATGACGCTTCGTTTCCGAGCTGTAATCAAAAAGACGTTAAAATTGCTTAAATCGTCGAATTTCGCTGAAAATACGCCTTTTACGGTATTCGAGGACTTATGCAGGAAATCATCGATTCTTTCGGCTTTAAGGGGTACGTGTCGATGTATAAGTTCCAAGTAACTACTGAAGACTCAATATGTCACAAAAATTTCCTCGATTACCTTGAAGTTAAGGGAGTTGTTGGAAAACTGCACTCCTAAAGCAATTTATAGACAAATTCAGACTATATGATTTCTTGGAGTGTTTACTATCATTTATTGAGGTTACTTGAGTCCTAACTTTCAGTAATGGAGATACTTCAGAGTATATGGAGACCCATGGATACCGAGATATCCGACTCGACCGCCAAATTAGGGAGTTTCACTCATTCTTGAAGCAGTTTATGGCCAAAGCTCAATGCTACAATCTTAAAGGGTTCTTCTCCGGTAGGGCCTCCGAAAGTTACTCTTGCACTTTTCTCGTATGACGCTTCGTTTCCGAGCTGTAATCAAAAAGACGTTAAAATTGCTTAAATCGTCGAATTTCGCTGAAAATAATCCTTTTACGGTATTCGAGGACTTATGCAGGAAATCATCGATTCTTTCGGCTTTAAGGGGTACGTGTCGATGTATAAGTTCCTAGTAACTACTGAAGACTCAGTATGTCACAAAAATTTCCTCGATTGCCTTGAAGTTAAGGGAGTTGTTGGAAAACTGCGCTCCTAAAGCAATTTATAGACAAATTCATACTATCTGATTTTTTGGAGTGTTTACTATCATTTATTGAATTTACTTGAGTCCTAACTTTCAGTAATGGAGATACTTCAGAGTATATGGAGACCCATGGATACCGAGATATCCGACTCGACCGCCAAATTAGGGATTTTCACTCATTCTTGAAGCAGCTTATGGCCAAAGCCCAATGTTACAATCTTAAAGGGTTCTTCTCCGGTAGCGCCTCCGAAAGTTACTCTTGCACTTTTCTCGTATCTCGCTTCGTTTCCGAGCTGTAATCAAAAAGACGTTAAAATTGCTTAAATCGTCGAATTTCGCTGAAAATACGCCTTTTACGGTATTCGAGGACTTATGCAGGAAATCATCCATTCTTTCGGCTTTAAGGGGTACGTGTCGATGTATAAGTTCCTAGTAACTACTGAAGACTCAGTATGTCACAAAAATTTCCTCGATTACCTTGAAGTTAAGGGAGTTGTTGGAAAACTGCGCTCCTAATGCAATTTATAGACAAATTCAGACTATCTGATTTCTTGGAGTGTTTACTATCATTTATTGAGGTTACTTGAGTCCTAACTTTCAGTAATGGAGATACTTCAGAGTATATGGAGACCCATGGATACCGAGATAACCGACTCGACCGCCAAATTAGGGATTTTCACTCATTCTTGAAGCAGCTTATGGCCAAAGCCCAATGTTACAATCTTAAACGGTTCTTCTCCGGTAGCGCCTCCGAAAGTTACTCTTGCACTTTTCTCGCATGACGCTTCGTTTCCGAGCTGTAATCAAAAAGACGTTAAAATTGCTTAAATCGTCGAATTTCGCTGAAAATACGCCTTTTACGGTATTCGAGTACTTATGCAGGAAATCATCGATTCTTTCGGCTTTAAGGGGTACGTGTCGATGTATAAGTTCCTAGTAACTACTGAAGACTCAGTATGTCACAAAAATTTCCTCGATTACCTTGAAGTTAAGGGAGTTGTTGGAAAACTGCGCCCCTAAAGCAATTTATAGACAAATTAAGGCTATCTGATTTCTTGGAGTGTTTACTATCATTTATTGAGGTTACTTGAGTCCTAACTTTCAGTAATGGAGATACTTCAGAGTATATGGAGACCCATGGATACCGAGATATCCGACTCGACCGCCAAATTAGGGATTTTCACTCATTCTTGAAGCAGCTTATGGCCAAAGCCCAATGTTAGAATCTTAAAGGGTTCTTCTCCCGTAGCGCCTCCGAAAGTTACTCTTGCACTTTTCTCGTATGACGCTTCGTTTCCAAGCTGTAATCAAAAAGACGTTAAAATTGCTTAAATCGTCGAATTTCGCTGAAAATACGCCTTTTACGGTATTCGAGGACTTATGCAGGATATCATCCATTCTTTCGGCTTTAAGGGGTACGTGTCGATGTATAAGTTCCTAGAAACTACTGAAGACTCAGTATGTCACAGAAATTTCCTCGATTATCTTGAAGTTAAGGGAGTTGTTGGAAAACTGCGCTCCTAAAGCAATTTATAGACAAATTCAGATTATTTTAATTCTTGAAGTGTTTACTATCATTTATTGAGGTTACTTGAGTCCTAACTTTCAGTAATGGAGATACTTCAGAGTATATGGAGACCCATGGATACCGAGATATCCGACTCGACCGCGAAATTAGGGAATCTCACTCATTCTTGAAGCAGCTTATGGCCAAAGCCCAATGTTACAATCTTAAAGGGTTCCTCTCCGGTAGCGCCTCCGAAAGTTACTCTTGCACTTTTCTCGTATCTCCCTTCGTTTCCGAGCTGTAATCAAAAAGACGTAAAAATTGCTTAAATCTTCGAATTTCGCTGAAAATACGCCTTTTACGGTATTCGAGGACTTATGCAAAAAATCATCGATTCTTTCGGCTTTAAGGGGTACGTGTCGATGTATAAGTTCCTAGTAACTACTGAAGACTCAGTATGTCACAAAAATTTCCTCGATTACCTTGAAGTTAAGGGAGTTGTTGGAAAACTGCGCTCCTAATGCAATTTATAGACAAATTCAGACTATCTGATTTCTTGGAGTGTTTACTATCATTTATTGAGGTTACTTGAGTCCTAACTTTCAGTAATGGAGATACTTCAGAGTATATGGAGACCCATGGATACCGAGATAACCGACTCGACCGCCAAATTAGGGATTTTCACTCATTCTTGAAGCAGCTTATGGCCAAAGCCCAATGTTACAACCTTAAAGGGTTCTTCTCCGGTAGCGCCTCCGAAAGTTACTCTTGCACTTTTCTCGCATGACGCTTCGTTTCCGAGCTGTAATCAAAAAGACGTTAAAATTGCTTAAATCGTCGAATTTCGCTGAAAATACGCCTTTTACGGTATTCGAGGACTTATGCAGGAAATCATCCATTCTTTCGGCTTTAAAGGGTACGTGTCGATGTATAAGTTCCTAGTAACTACTGAAGACTCAGTATGTCACAAAAATTTCCTCGATTACCTTGAAGTTAAGGGAGTTGTTGGAAAACTGCGCTCCTAAAGCAATTTATAGACAAATTCAGACTATCTGATTTCTTGGAGTGTTTACTATCATTTATTGAGGTTACTTGAGTCCTAACTTTCAGTAATGGAGGTACTTCAGAGTATATTTAGACCAATGGATACCGAGATATCCGACTCGACCGCCAAATTAGGGAGTTTCACTCATTCTTGAAGCAGCTTATGGCCAAAGCCCAATGTTACAATCTTAAAGGGTTCTTCTCCGGTAGGGCATCCGAAAGTTACTCTTGCACTTTTCTCGTATGACGCTTCGTTTCCGAGCTGTAATCAAAAAGACGTTAAAATTGCTTAAATCGTCGAATTTCGCTGAAAATACGCCTTTTACGGTATTCGAGGACTTATGCAGGAAATCATCCATTCTTTCGGCTTTAAAGGGTACGTGTCGATGTATAAGTTCCTAGTAACTACTGAAGACTCAGTATGTCACAAAAATTTCCTCGATTACCTTGAAGTTAAGGGAGTTGTTGGAAAACTGCGCTCCTAAAGCAATTTATAGACAAATTCAGACTATCTGATTTCTTGGAGTGTTTGCTATCATTTACTGAGGTTACTTGAGTCCTAACTTTCAGTAATGGAGATACTTCAGGGTATATTTAGACCCATGGATACCGAGATATCCGACTCGACCGCCAAATTAGGGATTTTCACTCATTCTTGAAGCAGCTTATGGCCAAAGCCCAATGTTACAATCTTAAAGGGTTCTTCTCCGGTAGGGTATCCGAAAGTTACTCTTGCACTTTTCTCGTATGACGCTTCGTTTCCGAGCTGTAATCAAAAAGACGTTAAAATTGCTTAAATCGTCGAATTTCGCTGAAAATACGCCTTTTACGGTATTCGAGGACTTATGCAGGAAATCATCCATTCTTTCGACTTTAAGGGGTACGTGTCGATGTATAAGTTCCTAGTAACTACTGAAGACTCAGTATGTCACAAAAATTTCCTCGATTACCTTGAAGTTAAGGGAGTTGTTGGAAAACTGCGCTCCTAAAGCAATTTATAGACAAATTCAGACTATCTGATTTCTTGGAGTGTTTACTATCATTTATTGAGGTTATTACTTGAGTCCTAACTTTCAGTAATGGAGATACTTCAGGGTACATTTAGACCCATGGATACCGAGATATCCGACTCGACCGCCAAATTAGGGATTTTCACTCATTCTTGAAGCAGCTTATGGCCAAAGCCCAATGTTACAATCTTAAAGGGTTCTTCTCCGGTAGGGTATCCGAAAGTTACTCTTGCACTTTTCTCGTATGACGCTTCGTTTCCGAGCTGTAATCAAAAAGACGTTAAAATTGCTTAAATCGTCGAATTTCGCTGAAAATACGCCTTTTACGGTATTCGAGGACTTATGCAGGAAATCATTCATTCTTTCGGCTTTAAGGGGTACGTGTCGATGTATAAGTTCCTAGTAACTACTGAAGACTCAGTATGTCACAAAAATTTCCTCGATTACCTTGAAGTTAAGGGAGTTGTTGGAAAACTGCGCTCCTAAAGCAATTTATAGACAAATTCAGACTATCTGATTTCTTGGAGTGTTTACTATCATTTATTGAGGTTACTTGAGTCCTAACTTTCAGTAATGGAGATACTTCAGAGTATATTTAGACCCATGGATACCGAGATATCCGACTCGACCGCCAAATTAGGGAGTTTCACTCTTTCTTGAAGCAGCTTATTGCCAAAGCCCAATGCTACAATCTTAAAGGGTTCTTCTCCGGTAGGGCATCCGAAAGTTACTCTTGCACTTTTCTCGTATGACGCTTCGTTTCCGAGCTGTAATCAAAAAGACGTTAAAATTGGTTAAATCGTCGAATTTCGCTGAAAATACGCCTTTTACGGTATTCGAGGACTTATGCAGGAAATCATCCATTCTTTCGGCTTTAAAGGGTACGTGTCGATGTATACGTTCCTAGTAACTAACTGAAGACTCAGTATGCCACAAAAATTTCCTCGATTACCTTGAAGTTAAGGGAGTTGTTGGAAAACTACGCTCCTAAAGCAATTCATAGACAAATTCAGACTATCTGATTTCTTGGAGTGTTTACTATCATTTATTGAGGTTACTTGATTCCTAACTTTCAGTAATGGAGGTACTTCAGAGTATATTTAGACCAATGGATACCTAGATATCCGACTCGACCGCCAAATTAGGGATTTTCGCTAATTCTTGAAGCAGCTTATGGCCAAAGCCCAATGTTACAATCTTAAAGGGTTCTTCTCCGGTAGGGTATCCGAAAGTTACTCTTGCACTTTTCTCGTATGACGCTTCGTTTCCGAGCTGTAATCAAAAAGACGTTAAAATTGCTTAAATCGTCGAATTTCGTTGAAAATACGCCTTTTACGGTATTCGAAGACTTATGCAGGAAATCATCCATTCTTTCGGCTTTAAGGGGTACGTGTCGATGTATAAGTTCCTAGTAACTACTGAAGACTCAGTATGTCACAAAAATTTCCTCGATTACCTTGAAGTTAATGGAGTTGTTGGAAAACTGCGCTCCTAAAGCAATTTATAGACAAATTCAGACTATCTGATTTCTTGGAGTGTTTACTATCATTTATTGAGGTTACTTGAGTCCTAACTTTCAGTAATGGAGGTACTTCAGAGTATATTTAGACCAATGGATACCGAGATATCCGACTCGACCGCCAGATTAGGGAGTTTCACTCATTCTTGAAGCAGCTTATGGCCAAAGCCCAATGTTACAATCTTAAAGGGTTCTTCTCCGGTAGGGCCTCCGAAAGTTACTCTTGCACTTTTCTCGTATGACGCTTCGTTTCCGAGCTGTAATCAAAAAGACGTTAAAATTGCTTAAATCGTCGAATTTCGCTGAAAAAACGCCTTTTACGGTATTCGAGGACTTTATGCAGTAAATCATCCATTCTTTCGGTTTAAAGGGTACGTGTGGTTGTATAAGTTCCTAGTAACTACTGAAGACTCAGTATGTCTCAAAAATAAAATTTCCACGATTACCTTGAAGTTATGTGAGTTGTTGGAAAACTGCGGTCCTAAAGCAATTTTTAGACGAATTCAGACTATATGATTTCTTGGAGTGCTTACTCTTATTTATTGACGTTACTTGAGTCCTAACTTTCAGTAATGGAGATACTTCAGGGTATATCGAGACCCATGGATACCGAGATATCCGATTCAACCACCTAATTAGGAATTTTCACTTATTGTTGAAGTAGCTTATGGCCGAAGCCCAATGTTACAAACTGACAGGGTTCTTCTCCGGTAGCGCCTCCGAAAGTTACTCTTGCACTTTTCTCGTATGACGCTTCGTTTCCGAGCTGTAATCAAAAAGACGTTAAAATTGCTTAAATCGTCGAATTTCGCTGAAAATACGCCTTTTACGGTATTCGAGGACTTATGCAGGAAATCATCGATTCTTTCGGATTTACGGGGTACGTGTCGATGTATAAGTTCCTAGTAACTACTGAAGACTCAGTATGTCACAAAAATTTCCTCGATTACCTTGAAGTTAAGGGAGTTGTTGGAAAACTGCGCTCCTAAAGCAATTTATAGACAAATTAAGGCTATCTGATTTCTTGGAGTGTTTACTATCATTTATTGAGGTTACTTGAGTCCTAACTTAAAGTAATGGAGATACTTCAGAGTATATGGAGACCCATGGATACCGAGATATCCGACTCGATCGCCAAATTAGGGAATTAGGGATTTTCACTCATTCTTGAAGGAGCTCATTGCCAAAGCCCAATGTTACAATCTTAAAGGGTTCTTCTCCGGTAGCGCCTCCGAAAGTTACTCTTGCACTTTTCTCGTATGACGCTTCGTTTCCGAGCTGTAATCAAAAAGACGTTAAAATTGGTTAAATCGTCGAATTTCGCTGAAAATACGCCTTTTACGGTATTCGAGGACTTATGCAGGAAATCATCGATTTTTTCGGCTTTAAGGGGTACGTGTCGATGTATAAGTTCCTAGTAACTACTGAAGACTCAGTATGTCACAAAAATTTCCTCGATTACCTTGAAGTTAAGGGAGTTGTTGGAAAACTGCGCTCCTAAAGCAATTTATAGACAAATTCATACTATCTGATTTTTTGGAGTGTTCACTATCATTTATTGAATTTACTTGAGTCCTAACTTTCAGTAATGGAGATACTTCAGAGTATATGGAGACCCATGGATACCGAGATATCCGACTCGACCGCCAAATTAGGGATTTTCACTCAGTCTTGAAGCAGCTTATGGCCAAAGCCCAATGTTACAATCTTAAAGGGTTCTTCTCCCGTAGCGCCTCCGAAAGTTACTCTTGCACTTTTCTCGTATGACGCTTCGTTTCCAAGCTGTAATCAAAAAGACGTTAAAATTGCTTAAATCGTCGAATTTCGCTGAAAATACGCCTTTTACGGTATTCGAGGACTTATGCAGGAAATCATCCATTCTTTCGGCTTTAAGGGGTACATGTCGATGTATAAGTTCCTAGTAACTACTGA
This sequence comes from Xestobium rufovillosum, assembly GCA_963966045.1. Classification (NCBI taxonomy): domain Eukaryota; kingdom Metazoa; phylum Arthropoda; class Insecta; order Coleoptera; family Ptinidae; genus Xestobium; species Xestobium rufovillosum. The sequence goes on along the minus strand of OZ014503.1, from coordinate 1,701,024 downwards.
AGACTCAGTATGTCACAAAAATTTCCTCGATTACCTTGAAGTTAAGGGAGTTGTTGGAAAACTGCGCTCCTAAAGCAATTTATAGACAAATTCAGACTATCTGATTTCTTGGAGTGTTTACTATCATTTATTGAGGTTACTTGAGTCCTAACTTTCAGTAATGGAGATACTTCAGAGTATATGGAGACCCGTGGATACCGAGATATCCGACTCGACCGCGAAATTAGGGAGTTTCACTCATTCTTGAAGCAGCTTATGGCCAAAGCCCAATGTTACAATCTTAAAGGGTTCTTGTCCGGTAGCGCCTCCGAAAGTTACTCTTGCACTTTTCTCGTATCTCGCTTCGTTTCCGAGCTGTATTCAAGAAGACGTTAAAATTGCTTAAATCGTCGAATTTCGCCGAAAATACGCCTTTTAGGGTATTCGAGGACTTATGCAGGAAATCATCCATTCTTTCGGCTTTAAGGGGTACGTGTCGATGTATAAGTTCCTAGTAACTACTGAAGACTCAGTATGTCACAAAAATTTCCTCGATTACCTTGAAGTTAAGGGAGTTGTTGGAAAACTGCGCTCCTAAAGCAATTTATAGACAAATTCAGACTATCTGATTTCTTGGAGTGTTTACTATCATTTATTGAGGTTACTTGAGTCCTAACTTTCAGTAATGGAGATACTTCAGAGTATATGGAGACCCATGGATACCGAGATATCCGACTCGACCGCCAAATTAGGGAATTAGGGATTTTCACTCATTCTTGAAGGAGCTCATTGCCAAAGCCCAATGTTACAATCTTAAAGGGTTCTTCTCCGGTAGCGCCTCCGAAAGTTACTCTTGCACTTTTCTCGTATGACGCTTCGTTTCCGAGCTGTAATCAAAAAGACGTTAAAATTGGTTAAATCGTCGAATTTCGCTGAAAATACGCCTTTTACGGTATTCGAGGACTTATGCAGGAAATCATCCATTCTTTCGGCTTTAAGGGGTACGTGTCGATGTATAAGTTCCTAGTAACTACTGAAGACTCAGTATGTCACAAAAATTTCCTCGATTACCTTGAAGTTAAGGGAGTTGTTGGAAAACTGCGCTCCTAATGCAATTTATAGACAAATTCAGACTATCTGATTTCTTGGAGTGTTTACTATCATTTATTGAGGTTACTTGAGTCCTAACTTTCAGTAATGGAGATACTTCAGAGTATATCTACCCATGGATACCGAGATATCCGACTCGACCGCCAAATTAGGGAGTTTCACTCATTCTTGAAGCAGCTTATTGCCAAAGCCCAATGCTACAATCTTAAAGGGTTCTTCTCCGGTAGGGCATCCGAAAGTTACTCTTGCACTTTTCTCGTATGACGCTTCGTTTCCGAGCTGTAATCAAAAAGACGTTAAAATTGCTTAAATCGTCGAATTTCGCTGAAAATACGCCTTTTACGGTATTCGAGGACTTATGCAGGAAATCATCCATTCTTTCGGCTTTAAAGGGTACGTGTCGATGTATAAGTTCCTAGTAACTACTGAAGACTCAGTATGTCACAAAAATTTCCTCGATTACCTTGAAGTTAAGGGATTTGTTGGAAAACTGCGCTCCTAAAGCAATTTATAGACAAATTCAGACTATCTGATTTCTTGGAGTGTTTGCTATCATTTACTGAGGTTACTTGAGTCCTAACTTTCAGTAATGGAGATACTTCAGGGTATATTTAGACCCATGGATTCCGAGATATCCGACTCGACCGCCAAATTATTGATTTTCACTAATCCTTGAAGCAGCTTATGGCCAAAGCCCAATGTTACAATCTTAAAGGGTTCCTCTCCGGTAGCGCCTCCGAAAGTTACTCTTGCACTTTTCTCGTATCTCCCTTCGTTTCCGAGCTGTAATCAAAAAGACGTAAAAATTGCTTAAATCTTCGAATTTCGCTGAAAATACGCCTTTTACGGTATTCGAGGACTTATGCAGGAAATCATCGATTCTTTCGGCTTTAAGGGGTACGTGTCGATGTATAAGTTCCTAGTAACTACTGAAGACTCAGTATGTCACAAAAATTTCCTCGATTACCTTGAAGTTAATGCAGTTGTTGGAAAACTGCACTCCTAAAGCAATTTATAGACAAATTCAGACTATCTGATTTCTTGGAGTGTTTACTATCATTTATTGAGGTTACTTGAGTCCTAACTTTCAGTAATGGAGATACTTCAGAGTATATGGAGACCCATGGATACCGAGATATCCGACTCGACCGCCAAATTAGGGAGTTTCACTCATTCTTGAAGCAGCTTATGGCCAAAGCCCAATGCTACAATCTTAAAGGGTTCTTCTCCGGTAGGGCCTCCGAAAGTTACTCTTGCACTTTTCTCGTATGACGCTTCGTTTCCGAGCTGTAATCAAAAAGACGTTAAAATTGCTTAAATCGTCGAATTTCGCTGAAAATACGCCTTTTACGGTATTCGAGGACTTATGCAGGAAATCATCGATTCTTTCGGCTTTAAGGGGTACGTGTCGATGTATAAGTTCCTAGTAACTACTGAAGACTCAGTATGTCACAAAAATTTCCTCGATTACCTTGAAGTTAAGGGAGTTGTTGGAAAACTGCGCTCCTAAAGCAATTTATAGACAAATTCATACTATCTGATTTTTTGGAGTGTTCACTATCATTTATTGAATTTACTTGAGTCCTAACTTTCAGTAATGGAGGTACTTCAGAGTATATTTAGACCCATGGATACCGAGATATCCGACTCGACCGCCAAATTAGGGAGTTTCACTCATTCTTGAAGCAGCTTATGGCCAAAGCCCAATGTCACAATCTTATAGGGTTCTTCTCCGGTAGGGCATCCGAAAGTTACTCTTGCACTTTTCTCGTATGACGCTTCGTTTCCGAGCTGTAATCAAAAAGACGTTAAAATTGCTTAAATCGTCGAATTTCGCTGAAAATACGCCTTTTACGGTATTCGAGGACTTATGCAGGAAATCATCCATTCTTTCGACTTTAAGGGGTACGTGTCGATGTATAAGTTCCTAGTAACTACTGAAGACTCAGTATGTCACAAAAATTTCCTCGATTACCTTGAAGTTAAGGGAGTTGTTGGTAAGCTGCGCTCCTAAAGCAATATATAGACAAATTCAGACTATCTGATTTCTTGGAGTGTTTACTATCATTTATTGAGGTTATTACTTGAGTCCTAACTTTCAGTAATGGAGATACTTCAGGGTACATTTAGACCCATGGATACCGAGATATCCGACTCGACCGCCAAATTAGGGATTTTCACTCATTCTTGAAGCAGCTTATGGCCAAAGCCCAATGTTACAATCTTAAAGGGTTCTTCTCCGGTAGCGCCTCCGAAAGTTACTCTTGCACTTTTCTCGTATCTCGCTTCGTTTCCGAGCTGTAATCAAAAAGACGTTAAAATTGCTTAAATCGTCGAATTTCGCTGAAAATACGCCTTTTACGGTATTCGAGGACTTATGCAGGAAATCATCCATTCTTTCGGCTTTAAGGGGTACGTGTCGATGTATAAGTTCCTAGTAACTACTGAAGACTCAGTATGTCACAAAAATTTCCTCGATTACCTTGAAGTTAAGGGAGTTGTTGGAAAACTGCGCTCCTAATGCAATTTATAGACAAATTCAGACTATCTGATTTCTTGGAGTGTTTACTATCATTTATTGAGGTTACTTGAGTCCTAACTTTCAGTAATGGAGATACTTCAGAGTATATGGAGACCCATGGATACCGAGATAACCGACTCGACCGCCAAATTAGGGATTTTCACTCATTCTTGAAGCAGCTTATGGCCAAAGCCCAATGTTACAACCTTAAAGGGTTCTTCTCCGGTAGCGCCTCCGAAAGTTACTCTTGCACTTTTCTCGCATGACGCTTCGTTTCCGAGCTGTAATCAAAAAGACGTTAAAATTGCTTAAATCGTCGAATTTCGCTGAAAATACGCCTTTTACGGTATTCGAGGACTTATGCAGGAAATCATCCATTCTTTCGGCTTTAAAGGGTACGTGTCGATGTATAAGTTCCTAGTAACTACTGAAGACTCAGTATGTCACAAAAATTTCCTCGATTACCTTGAAGTTAAGGGAGTTGTTGGAAAACTGCGCTCCTAAAGCAATTTATAGACAAATTCAGACTATCTGATTTCTTGGAGTGTTTACTATCATTTATTGAGGTTACTTGAGTCCTAACTTTCAGTAATGGAGGTACTTCAGAGTATATTTAGACCAATGGATACCGAGATATCCGACTCGACCGCCAAATTAGGGATTTTCACTCATTCTTGAAGCAGCTTATGGCCAAAGCCCAATGTTACAATCTTAAAGGGTTCTTCTCCGGTAGGGCATCCGAAAGTTACTCTTGCACTTTTCTCGTATGACGCTTCGTTTCCGAGCTGTAATCAAAAAGACGTTAAAATTGCTTAAATCGTCGAATTTCGCTGAAAATACGCCTTTTACGGTATTCGAGGACTTATGCAGGAAATCATCCATTCTTTCGGCTTTAAAGGGTACGTGTCGATGTATAAGTTCCTAGTAACTACTGAAGACTCAGTATGTCACAAAAATTTCCTCGATTACCTTGAAGTTAAGGGAGTTGTTGGAAAACTGCGCTCCTAAAGCAATTTATAGACAAATTCAGACTATCTGATTTCTTGGAGTGTTTGCTATCATTTACTGAGGTTACTTGAGTCCTAACTTTCAGTAATGGAGATACTTCAGGGTATATTTAGACCCATGGATACCGAGATATCCGACTCGACCGCCAAATTAGGGATTTTCACTCATTCTTGAAGCAGCTTATGGCCAAAGCCCAATGTTACAATCTTAAAGGGTTCTTCTCCGGTAGGGTATCCGAAAGTTACTCTTGCACTTTTCTCGTATGACGCTTCGTTTCCGAGCTGTAATCAAAAAGACGTTAAAATTGCTTAAATCGTCGAATTTCGCTGAAAATACGCCTTTTACGGTATTCGAGGACTTATGCAGGAAATCATCCATTCTTTCGACTTTAAGGGGTACGTGTCGATGTATAAGTTCCTAGTAACTACTGAAGACTCAGTATGTCACAAAAATTTCCTCGATTACCTTGAAGTTAAGGGAGTTGTTGGAAAACTGCGCTCCTAAAGCAATTTATAGACAAATTCAGACTATCTGATTTCTTGGAGTGTTTACTATCATTTATTGAGGTTATTACTTGAGTCCTAACTTTCAGTAATGGAGATACTTCAGGGTACATTTAGACCCATGGATACCGAGATATCCGACTCGACCGCCAAATTAGGGATTTTCACTCATTCTTGAAGCAGCTTATGGCCAAAGCCCAATGTTACAATCTTAAAGGGTTCTTCTCCGGTAGGGTATCCGAAAGTTACCCTTGCACTTTTCTCGTATGACGCTTCGTTTCCGAGCTGTAATCAAAAAGACGTTAAAATTGCTTAAATCGTCGAATTTCGCTGAAAATACGCCTTTTACGGTATTCGAGGACTTATGCAGGAAATCATTCATTCTTTCGGCTTTAAGGGGTACGTGTCGATGTATAAGTTCCTAGTAACTACTGAAGACTCAGTATGTCACAAAAATTTCCTCGATTACCTTGAAGTTAAGGGAGTTGTTGGAAAACTGCGCTCCTAAAGCAATTTATAGACAAATTCAGACTATCTGATTTCTTGGAGTGTTTACTATCATTTATTGAGGTTACTTGAGTCCTAACTTTCAGTAATGGAGATACTTCAGAGTATATTTAGACCCATGGATACCGAGATATCCGACTCGACCGCCAAATTAGGGAGTTTCACTCTTTCTTGAAGCAGCTTATTGCCAAAGCCCAATGCTACAATCTTAAAGGGTTCTTCTCCGGTAGGGCATCCGAAAGTTACTCTTGCACTTTTCTCGTATGACGCTTCGTTTCCGAGCTGTAATCAAAAAGACGTTAAAATTGGTTAAATCGTCGAATTTCGCTGAAAATACGCCTTTTACGGTATTCGAGGACTTATGCAGGAAATCATCCATTCTTTCGGCTTTAAAGGGTACGTGTCGATGTATACGTTCCTAGTAACTAACTGAAGACTCAGTATGCCACAAAAATTTCCTCGATTACCTTGAAGTTAAGGGAGTTGTTGGAAAACTACGCTCCTAAAGCAATTCATAGACAAATTCAGACTATCTGATTTCTTGGAGTGTTTACTATCATTTATTGAGGTTACTTGAGTCCTAACTTTCAGTAATGGAGGTACTTCAGAGTATATTTAGACCAATGGATACCGAGATATCCGACTCGACCGCCAAATTAGGGATTTTCGCTAATTCTTGAAGCAGCTTATGGCCAAAGCCCAATGTTACAATCTTAAAGGGTTCTTCTCCGGTAGGGTATCCGAAAGTTACTCTTGCACTTTTCTCGTATGACGCTTCGTTTCCGAGCTGTAATCAAAAAGACGTTAAAATTGCTTAAATCGTCGAATTTCGTTGAAAATACGCCTTTTACGGTATTCGAAGACTTATGCAGGAAATCATCCATTCTTTCGGCTTTAAGGGGTACGTGTCGATGTATAAGTTCCTAGTAACTACTGAAGACTCAGTATGTCACAAAAATTTCCTCGATTACCTTGAAGTTAATGGAGTTGTTGGAAAACTGCGCTCCTAAAGCAATTTATAGACAAATTCAGACTATCTGATTTCTTGGAGTGTTTACTATCATTTATTGAGGTTACTTGAGTCCTAACTTTCAGTAATGGAGGTACTTCAGAGTATATTTAGACCAATGGATACCGAGATATCCGACTCGACCGCCAAATTAGGGAGTTTCACTCATTCTTGAAGCAGCTTATGGCCAAAGCCCAATGTTACAATCTTAAAGGGTTCTTCTCCGGTAGGGCCTCCGAAAGTTACTCTTGCACTTTTCTCGTATGACGCTTCGTTTCCGAGCTGTAATCAAAAAGACGTTAAAATTGCTTAAATCGTCGAATTTCGCTGAAAAAACGCCTTTTACGGTATTCGAGGACTTTATGCAGTAAATCATCCATTCTTTCGGTTTAAAGGGTACGTGTGGTTGTATAAGTTCCTAGTAACTACTGAAGACTCAGTATGTCTCAAAAATAAAATTTCCACGATTACCTTGAAGTTATGTGAGTTGTTGGAAAACTGCGGTCCTAAAGCAATTTTTAGACGAATTCAGACTATATGATTTCTTGGAGTGCTTACTCTTATTTATTGACGTTACTTGAGTCCTAACTTTCAGTAATGGAGATACTTCAGGGTATATCGAGACCCATGGATACCGAGATATCCGATTCAACCACCTAATTAGGAATTTTCACTTATTGTTGAAGTAGCTTATGGCCGAAGCCCAATGTTACAAACTGACAGGGTTCTTCTCCGGTAGCGCCTCCGAAAGTTACTCTTGCACTTTTCTCGTATGACGCTTCGTTTCCGAGCTGTAATCAAAAAGACGTTAAAATTGCTTAAATCGTCGAATTTCGCTGAAAATACGCCTTTTACGGTATTCGAGGACTTATGCAGGAAATCATCGATTCTTTCGGATTTACGGGGTACGTGTCGATGTATAAGTTCCTAGTAACTACTGAAGACTCAGTATGTCACAAAAATTTCCTCGATTACCTTGAAGTTAAGGGAGTTGTTGGAAAACTGCGCTCCTAAAGCAATTTATAGACAAATTAAGGCTATCTGATTTCTTGGAGTGTTTACTATCATTTATTGAGGTTACTTGAGTCCTAACTTAAAGTAATGGAGATACTTCAGAGTATATGGAGACCCATGGATACCGAGATATCCGACTCGATCGCCAAATTAGGGAATTAGGGATTTTCACTCATTCTTGAAGGAGCTCATTGCCAAAGCCCAATGTTACAATCTTAAAGGGTTCTTCTCCGGTAGCGCCTCCGAAAGTTACTCTTGCACTTTTCTCGTATGACGCTTCGTTTCCGAGCTGTAATCAAAAAGACGTTAAAATTGGTTAAATCGTCGAATTTCGCTGAAAATACGCCTTTTACGGTATTCGAGGACTTATGCAGGAAATCATCGATTTTTTCGGCTTTAAGGGGTACGTGTCGATGTATAAGTTCCTAGTAACTACTGAAGACTCAGTATGTCACAAAAATTTCCTCGATTACCTTGAAGTTAAGGGAGTTGTTGGAAAACTGCGCTCCTAAAGCAATTTATAGACAAATTCATACTATCTGATTTTTTGGAGTGTTCACTATCATTTATTGAATTTACTTGAGTCCTAACTTTCAGTAATGGAGATACTTCAGAGTATATGGAGACCCATGGATACCGAGATATCCGACTCGACCGCCAAATTAGGGATTTTCACTCAGTCTTGAAGCAGCTTATGGCCAAAGCCCAATGTTACAATCTTAAAGGGTTCTTCTCCCGTAGCGCCTCCGAAAGTTACTCTTGCACTTTTCTCGTATGACGCTTCGTTTCCAAGCTGTAATCAAAAAGACGTTAAAATTGCTTAAATCGTCGAATTTCGCTGAAAATACGCCTTTTACGGTATTCGAGGACTTATGCAGGAAATCATCCATTCTTTCGGCTTTAAGGGGTACGTGTCGATGTATAAGTTCCTAGTAACTACTGAAGACTCAGTATGTCACAAAAATTTCCTCGATTACCTTGAAGTTAAGGGAGTTGTTGGAAAACTGCGCTCCTAAAGCAATTTATAGACAAATTAAAGCTATCTGATTTCTTGGAGTGTTTACTATCATTTATTGAGGTTACTTGAGTCCTAACTTTCAGTAATGGAGATACTTCAGAGTATATGGAGACCCATGGATACCGAGATATCCGACTCGGCCGCCAAATTAGGGATTTTCGCTAATTCTTGAAGCAGCTTATGGCCAAAGCCCAATGTTACAATCTTAAAGGGTTCTTCTCCGGTAGGGTATCCGAAAGTTACTCTTGCACTTTTCTCGTATGACGCTTCGTTTCCGAGCTGTAATCAAAAAGACGTTAAAATTGCTTAAATCGTCGAATTTCGCTGAAAATACGCCTTTTACGGTATTCGAGGACTTATGCAGGAAATCATCCATTCTTTCGGCTTTAAGGGGTACGTGTCGATGTATAAGTTCCTAGTAACTACTGAAGACTCAGTATGTCACAAAAATTTCCTCGATTACCTTGAAGTTAAGGGAGTTGTTGGAAAACTGCGCTCCTAATGCAATTTATAGACAAATTCAGACTATCTGATTTCTTGGAGTGTTTACTATCATTTATTGAGGTTACTTGAGTCCTAACTTTCAGTAATGGAGATACTTCAGAGTATATCTACCCATGGATACCGAGATATCCGACTCGACCGCCAAATTAGGGAGTTTCACTCATTCTTGAAGCAGCTTATTGCCAAAGCCCAATGCTACAATCTTAAAGGGTTCTTCTCCGGTAGGGCATCCGAAAGTTACTCTTGCACTTTTCTCGTATGACACTTCGTTTCCGAGCTGTAATCAAAAAGACGTTAAAATTGCTTAAATCGTCGAATTTCGCTGAAAATACGCCTTTTACGGTATTCGAGGACTTATGCAGGAAATCATCCATTCTTTCGGCTTTAAAGGGTACGTGTCGATGTATAAGTTCCTAGTAACTACTGAAGACTCAGTATGTCACAAAAATTTCCTCGATTACCTTGAAGTTAAGGGATTTGTTGGAAAACTGCGCTCCTAAAGCAATTTATAGACAAATTCAGACTATCTGATTTCTTGGAGTGTTTGCTATCATTTACTGAGGTTACTTGAGTCCTAACTTTCAGTAATGGAGATACTTCAGGGTATATTTAGACCCATGGATTCCGAGATATCCGACTCGACCGCCAAATTATTGATTTTCACTAATCCTTGAAGCAGCTTATGGCCAAAGCCCAATGTTACAATCTTAAAGGGTTCCTCTCCGGTAGCGCCTCCGAAAGTTACTCTTGCACTTTTCTCGTATCTCCCTTCGTTTCCGAGCTGTAATCAAAAAGACGTAAAAATTGCTTAAATCTTCGAATTTCGCTGAAAATACGCCTTTTACGGTATTCGAGGACTTATGCAGGAAATCATCGATTCTTTCGGCTTTAAGGGGTACGTGTCGATGTATAAGTTCCTAGTAACTACTGAAGACTCAGTATGTCACAAAAATTTCCTCGATTACCTTGAAGTTAATGCAGTTGTTGGAAAACTGCACTCCTAAAGCAATTTATAGACAAATTCAGACTATCTGATTTCTTGGAGTGTTTACTATCATTTATTGAGGTTACTTGAGTCCTAACTTTCAGTAATGGAGATACTTCAGAGTATATGGAGACCCATGGATACCGAGATATCCGACTCGACCGCCAAATTAGGGAGTTTCACTCATTCTTGAAGCAGCTTATGGCCAAAGCCCAATGCTACAATCTTAAAGGGTTCTTCTCCGGTAGGGCCTCCGAAAGTTACTCTTGCACTTTTCTCGTATGACGCTTCGTTTCCGAGCTGTAATCAAAAAGACGTTAAAATTGCTTAAATCGTCGAATTTCGCTGAAAATACGCCTTTTACGGTATTCGAGGACTTATGCAGGAAATCATCGATTCTTTCGGCTTTAAGGGGTACGTGTCGATGTATAAGTTCCTAGTAACTACTGAAGACTCAGTATGTCACAAAAATTTCCTCGATTACCTTGAAGTTAAGGGAGTTGTTGGAAAACTGCGCTCCTAAAGCAATTTATAGACAAATTCATACTATCTGATTTTTTGGAGTGTTCACTATCATTTATTGAATTTACTTGAGTCCTAACTTTCAGTAATGGAGGTACTTCAGAGTATATTTAGACCCATGGATACCGAGATATCCGACTCGACCGCCAAATTAGGGAGTTTCACTCATTCTTGAAGCAGCTTATGGCCAAAGCCCAATGTCACAATCTTATAGGGTTCTTCTCCGGTAGGGCATCCGAAAGTTACTCTTGCACTTTTCTCGTATGACGCTTCGTTTCCGAGCTGTAATCAAAAAGACGTTAAAATTGCTTAAATCGTCGAATTTCGCTGAAAATACGCCTTTTACGGTATTCGAGGACTTATGCAGGAAATCATCCATTCTTTCGACTTTAAGGGGTACGTGTCGATGTATAAGTTCCTAGTAACTACTGAAGACTCAGTATGTCACAAAAATTTCCTCGATTACCTTGAAGTTAAGGGAGTTGTTGGTAAGCTGCGCTCCTAAAGCAATATATAGACAAATTCAGACTATCTGATTTCTTGGAGTGTTTACTATCATTTATTGAGGTTATTACTTGAGTCCTAACTTTCAGTAATGGAGATACTTCAGGGTACATTTAGACCCATGGATACCGAGATATCCGACTCGACCGCCAAATTAGGGATTTTCACTCGTTCTTGAAGCAGCTTATGGCCAAAGCCCAATGTTACAATCTTAAAGGGTTCTTCTCCGGTAGCGCCTCCGAAAGTTACTCTTGCACTTTTCTCGTATCTCGCTTCGTTTCCGAGCTGTAATCAAAAAGACGTTAAAATTGCTTAAATCGTCGAATTTCGCTGAAAATACGCCTTTTACGGTATTCGAGGACTTATGCAGGAAATCATCCATTCTTTCGGCTTTAAGGGGTACGTGTCGATGTATAAGTTCCTAGTAACTACTGAAGACTCAGTATGTCACAAAAATTTCCTCGATTACCTTGAAGTTAAGGGAGTTGTTGGAAAACTGCGCTCCTAATGCAATTTATAGACAAATTCAGACTATCTGATTTCTTGGAGTGTTTACTATCATTTATTGAGGTTACTTGAGTCCTAACTTTCAGTAATGGAGATACTTCAGAGTATATGGAGACCCATGGATACCGAGATAACCGACTCGACCGCCAAATTAGGGATTTTCACTCATTCTTGAAGCAGCTTATGGCCAAAGCCCAATGTTACAACCTTAAAGGGTTCTTCTCCGGTAGCGCCTCCGAAAGTTACTCTTGCACTTTTCTCGCATGACGCTTCGTTTCCGAGCTGTAATCAAAAAGACGTTAAAATTGCTTAAATCGTCGAATTTCGCTGAAAATACGCCTTTTACGGTATTCGAGGACTTATGCAGGAAATCATCCATTCTTTCGGCTTTAAAGGGTACGTGTCGATGTATAAGTTCCTAGTAACTACTGAAGACTCAGTATGTCACAAAAATTTCCTCGATTACCTTGAAGTTAAGGGAGTTGTTGGAAAACTGCGCTCCTAAAGCAATTTATATACAAATTCAGACTATCTGATTTCTTGGAGTGTTTACTATCATTTATTGAGGTTACTTGAGTCCTAACTTTCAGTAATGGAGGTACTTCAGAGTATATTTAGACCAATGGATACCGAGATATCCGACTCGACCGCCAAATTAGGGAGTTTCACTCATTCTTGAAGCAGCTTATGGCCAAAGCCCAATGTTACAATCTTAAAGGGTTCTTCTCCGGTAGGGCATCCGAAAGTTACTCTTGCACTTTTCTCGTATGACGCTTCGTTTCCGAGCTGTAATCAAAAAGACGTTAAAATTGCTTAAATCGTCGAATTTCGCTGAAAATACGCCTTTTACGGTATTCGAGGACTTATGCAGGAAATCATCCATTCTTTCGGCTTTAAAGGGTACGTGTCGATGTATAAGTTCCTAGTAACTACTGAAGACTCAGTATGTCACAAAAATTTCCTCGATTACCTTGAAGTTAAGGGAGTTGTTGGAAAACTGCGCTCCTAAAGCAATTTATAGACAAATTCAGACTATCTGATTTCTTGGAGTGTTTACTATCATTTATTGAGGTTATTACTTGAGTCCTAACTTTCAGTAATGGAGATACTTCAGGGTACATTTAGACCCATGGATACCGAGATATCCGACTCGACCGCCAAATTAGGGATTTTCACTCATTCTTGAAGCAGCTTATGGCCAAAGCCCAATGTTACAATCTTAAAGGGTTCTTCTCCGGTAGGGTATCCGAAAGTTACTCTTGCACTTTTCTCGTATGACGCTTCGTTTCCGAGCTGTAATCAAAAAGACGTTAAAATTGCTTAAATCGTCGAATTTCGCTGAAAATACGCCTTTTACGGTATTCGAGGACTTATGCAGGAAATCATTCATTCTTTCGGCTTTAAGGGGTACGTGTCGATGTATAAGTTCCTAGTAACTACTGAAGACTCAGTATGTCACAAAAATTTCCTCGATTACCTTGAAGTTAAGGGAGTTGTTGGAAAACTGCGCTCCTAAAGCAATTTATAGACAAATTCAGACTATCTGATTTCTTGGAGTGTTTACTATCATTTATTGAGGTTACTTGAGTCCTAACTTTCAGTAATGGAGATACTTCAGAGTATATTTAGACCCATGGATACCGAGATATCCGACTCGACCGCCAAATTAGGGAGTTTCACTCTTTCTTGAAGCAGCTTATTGCCAAAGCCCAATGCTACAATCTTAAAGGGTTCTTCTCCGGTAGGGCATCCGAAAGTTACTCTTGCACTTTTCTCGTATGACGCTTCGTTTCCGAGCTGTAATCAAAAAGACGTTAAAATTGGTTAAATGATCGAAATTCGCTGAAAATACGCCTTTTACGGTATTCGAGGACTTATGCAGGAAATCATCCATTCTTTCGGCTTTAAAGGGTACGTGTCGATGTATACGTTCCTAGTAACTAACTGAAGACTCAGTATGCCACAAAAATTTCCTCGATTACCTTGAAGTTAAGGGAGTTGTTGGAAAACTACGCTCCTAAAGCAATTCATAGACAAATTCAGACTATCTGATTTCTTGGAGTGTTTACTATCATTTATTGAGGTTACTTGATTCCTAACTTTCAGTAATGGAGGTACTTCAGAGTATATTTAGACCAATGGATACCGAGATATCCGACTCGACCGCCAAATTAGGGATTTTCGCTAATTCTTGAAGCAGCTTATGGCCAAAGCCCAATGTTACAATCTTAAAGGGTTCTTCTCCGGTAGGGTATCCGAAAGTTACTCTTGCACTTTTCTCGTATGACGCTTCGTTTCCGAGCTGTAATCAAAAAGACGTTAAAATTGCTTAAATCGTCGAATTTCGTTGAAAATACGCCTTTTACGGTATTCGAAGACTTATGCAGGAAATCATCCATTCTTTCGGCTTTAAGGGGTACGTGTCGATGTATAAGTTCCTAGTAACTACTGAAGACTCAGTATGTCACAAAAATTTCCTCGATTACCTTGAAGTTAATGGAGTTGTTGGAAAACTGCGCTCCTAAAGCAATTTATAGACAAATTCAGACTATCTGATTTCTTGGAGTGTTTACTATCATTTATTGAGGTTACTTGAGTCCTAACTTTCAGTAATGGAGGTACTTCAGAGTATATTTAGACCAATGGATACCGAGATATCCGACTCGACCGCCAAATTAGGGAGTTTCACTCATTCTTGAAGCAGCTTATGGCCAAAGCCCAATGTTACAATCTTAAAGGGTTCTTCTCCGGTAGGGCCTCCGAAAGTTACTCTTGCACTTTTCTCGTATGACGCTTCGTTTCCGAGCTGTAATCAAAAAGACGTTAAAATTGCTTAAATCGTCGAATTTCGCTGAAAAAACGCCTTTTACGGTATTCGAGGACTTTATGCAGTAAATCATCCATTCTTTCGGTTTAAAGGGTACGTGTGGTTGTATAAGTTCCTAGTAACTACTGAAGACTCAGTATGTCTCAAAAATAAAATTTCCACGATTACCTTGAAGTTATGTGAGTTGTTGGAAAACTGCGGTCCTAAAGCAATTTTTAGACGAATTCAGACTATATGATTTCTTGGAGTGCTTACTCTTATTTATTGACGTTACTTGAGTCCTAACTTTCAGTAATGGAGATACTTCAGGGTATATCGAGACCCATGGATACCGAGATATCCGATTCAACCACCTAATTAGGAATTTTCACTTATTGTTGAAGTAGCTTATGGCCGAAGCCCAATGTTACAAACTGACAGGGTTCTTCTCCGGTAGCGCCTCCGAAAGTTACTCTTGCACTTTTCTCGTATGACGCTTCGTTTCCGAGCTGTAATCAAAAAGACGTTAAAATTGCTTAAATCGTCGAATTTCGCTGAAAATACGCCTTTTACGGTATTCGAGGGCTTATGTAGGAAATCATCGATTCTTTCGGATTTACGGGGTACGTGTCGATGTATAAGTTCCTAGTAACTACTGAAGACTCAGTATGTCACAAAAATTTCCTCGATTACCTTGAAGTTAAGGGAGTTGTTGGAAAACTGCGCTCCTAAAGCAATTTATAGACAAATTAAGGCTATCTGATTTCTTGGAGTGTTTACTATCATTTATTGAGGTTACTTGAGTCCTAACTTAAAGTAATGGAGATACTTCAGAGTATATGGAGACCCATGGATACCGAGATATCCGACTCGATCGCCAAATTAGGGAATTAGGGATTTTCACTCATTCTTGAAGGAGCTCATTGCCAAAGCCCAATGTTACAATCTTAAAGGGTTCTTCTCCGGTAGCGCCTCCGAAAGTTACTCTTGCACTTTTCTCGTATGACGCTTCGTTTCCGAGCTGTAATCAAAAAGACGTTAAAATTGGTTAAATCGTCGAATTTCGCTGAAAATACGCCTTTTACGGTATTCGAGGACTTATGCAGGAAATCATCGATTTTTTCGGCTTTAAGGGGTACGTGTCGATGTATAAGTTCCTAGTAACTACTGAAGACTCAGTATGTCACAAAAATTTCCTCGATTACCTTGAAGTTAAGGGAGTTGTTGGAAAACTGCGCTCCTAAAGCAATTTATAGACAAATTCATACTATCTGATTTTTTGGAGTGTTCACTATCATTTATTGAATTTACTTGAGTCCTAACTTTCAGTAATGGAGATACTTCAGAGTATATGGAGACCCATGGATACCGAGATATCCGACTCGACCGCCAAATTAGGGATTTTCACTCAGTCTTGAAGCAGCTTATGGCCAAAGCCCAATGTTACAATCTTAAAGGGTTCTTCTCCCGTAGCGCCTCCGAAAGTTACTCTTGCACTTTTCTCGTATGACGCTTCGTTTCCAAGCTGTAATCAAAAAGACGTTAAAATTGCTTAAATCGTCGAATTTCGCTGAAAATACGCCTTTTACGGTATTCGAGGACTTATGCAGGAAATCATCCATTCTTTCGGCTTTAAGGGGTACATGTCGATGTATAAGTTCCTAGTAACTACTGAAGACTCAGTATGTCACAAAAATTTCCTCGATTACCTTGAAGTTAAGGGAGTTGTTGGAAAACTGCGCTCCTAAAGCAATTTATAGACAAATTCAGACTATCTGATTTCTTGGAGTGTTTACTATCATTTATTGAGGTTACTTGAGTCCTAACTTTCAGTAATGGAGATACTTCAGAGTATATGGAGACCCGTGGATACCGAGATATCCGACTCGACCGCGAAATTAGGGAGTTTCACTCATTCTTGAAGCAGCTTATGGCCAAAGCCCAATGTTACAATCTTAAAGGGTTCTTGTCCGGTAGCGCCTCCGAAAGTTACTCTTGCACTTTTCTCGTATCTCGCTTCGTTTCCGAGCTGTATTCAAGAAGACGTTAAAATTGCTTAAATCGTCGAATTTCGCCGAAAATACGCCTTTTAGGGTATTCGAGGACTTATGCAGGAAATCATCCATTCTTTCGGCTTTAAGGGGTACGTGTCGATGTATAAGTTCCTAGTAACTACTGAAGACTCAGTATGTCACAAAAATTTCCTCGATTACCTTGAAGTTAAGGGAGTTGTTGGAAAACTGCGCTCCTAAAGCAATTTATAGACAAATTCAGACTATCTGATTTCTTGGAGTGTTTACTATCATTTATTGAGGTTACTTGAGTCCTAACTTTCAGTAATGGAGATACTTCAGAGTATATGGAGACCCATGGATACCGAGATATCCGACTCGACCGCCAAATTAGGGAATTAGGGATTTTCACTCATTCTTGAAGGAGCTCATTGCCAAAGCCCAATGTTACAATCTTAAAGGGTTCTTCTC